>OX940909.1:10689551-11889551 GCA_954871355.1 Cabera pusaria | reverse complement strand
ATGTGGGAGGTGGGTACCATTTATATAATATATAGTTACTACGTAAATAAAAGTTTTATTCCAAATGTTGTGAAGTGGTATTTGCCATCATAAAGCCGGTGCCAGTGAAGTCTATTGGATAGTAGATAGACACTATGTATGTAGTAGTAGTTAGTAGGTAGATACATGTAGGTAGTATCTATCTACTACCTATTAGACTTGGCTGGCACCGACTTCAAATAGACAACCAGACGTACCGATGTGCGCCATCGATTTATGGTGGACATTCCATCTACCCGCACAAAACGTTTCGATTCATCATTTATCATACGTGCTGCCAAGGAATGGAATTCCTTGCCGGTGTCTGTGTTTCCCAGTAACTATAACCCGGGGGTCTTCAAATCGCGAGTGAACCGGTATCTTCTAGGTAAGCGTGCTACATCGTCGATCGCATCGTCACTTAACATCAGGTGAGGTAGTCAAACGCTTACTTATCCAGTATAAAAAAAAAAAAAAAAAAAGTAGTAATATAATAATTATAATTGTGGCCTGCCTATTTGTGGTTATGAAGTCGGGTTTTTTTTTTAAGAATTTATTTTACCCTTTTTAGTGCAAAACAAGTTTTAATTAAATAACATGCATCTTTATAATTTCGTGTCTGGGCCGTTATACACTGACGGATATATACTTTCTGAAAATTTCAAGTATGTACCTATTACGGTTAAGAAGATAAAGATCTGTAAAGTGCGCACATATAGACACGCGGACAGACGGACGGACGGACGGACGAACGAACAGCAAAGTGTTCATTTGGTACCCTTTGGGTTCGGAACCCTAAAAAATTTATTTCAAATGCTGCGCTAGTGAAAATATCCACTAGTCATAATGATGGCATCAAGGTATCAAAGGACAATGTCCAAAATGGCCCTGTGCAATTAAAGCATCTGACACACACGATAATTAATTGTCTATTTTATTTATTACAATAATTCCAAATACTGTTATAACACGGACTTCAAAATTAATATTAAAAAGTATTATTTGCGATTATTAACATTAATCGCCGCCATATGGCCGCCATCTTCGCCAAACGTCATGTCATGTCAAAAAATATTAGGCATGTAAAAAGACCTTGCTCCCTTGACTTTGCCCGGTAGAACATTCCTGTGAAGACAAACTAATTCTCTTCACCTTTGTTTCTATCTCGCTCACAGTTACCGTAAGAATATCTGTCAAAAACCAAAATCAACGAGAAGAAAGATGTAAAAACATTATTCAAGGTCATATTTTTTAGTCTTCAAAAGTATATGCAATAGCAACCTCCTTTGTGTATAATGCTCTTGGGACTCTTCTTCTACAGTAACTAGTAACAAAGAGTAACATAATAAATACTGACTACTAGTAAGTCGTCGAGATAAGTAAATGCCTCGTAATACAAATGTCGATATATTAAAAACGGCTCGGCCGATTTCGTTAAAATTTAAATGGGACCACCTGTGAAGTTACCCTTTGAAACAAAAAAAGAATTTTCCAAATCGGTTCAGGCATTTCCGAGTAATCGGTGAACATACATAAAAAAAAGAAGAAAAAAAAGACGTGTGGCACTCGGGGACTGCCGCGGTAAAGCTATTGCATAACATTTTTTATTTATGCAGTATTTTTTTCTTTGATATTAATTCAAGTTACACTTTTTGAGCGTGCGAGCGTTTTAACAATTTTTTTTCTTTTATTAAATAAGTGAGAAGTGAGCTACTTTTAATATCGCAGAAGACAAAATCAAAATTAGCCGGTCCGAAGGGTATATAAGCGGTTAGGGTAGCTCCCCTACATGTGAAGTGGGGATGAAATCCGATAGATGGCGTTGTACACCGTTAACACACGCAAGTGTCTCATTTTGCATTTTTACGTAAGTACGTCAAATTTTAGTAGTTAGGCATTAAATACAGTAATATAATTAAAATCCGACAGATGGTGTTGTACACCGTTAACACACGCAAGTATTCCATTTTAACAAGTTTTACCATTAAATTGCATGATATGTGAAACCAAAGACGACCTTGTCGATCTTATCTCTACTACACTAAGGCTTAAACAATGAGGTTCATTGGGGTGTTAGGTTTTATTTTCGTTACGGAATTTCTGGATTCGGTCTCCACGCTCAAGGCCCGCGATAGAAGCTATGCAATAGCTTTAAAATAAAGATTCCGACGAATTGAGAACCTCCTCCTTTTTTGTGAAGTCGGTTAAAAACCCTTAATAAAAGTGGATTCTTGATAAATTGAAACGTACTGTCTGGTGAAAGACATCATGAAACTTGAACTTGAAGATTTTGGGATCTGACGATTAGAATAGAGTGAGGAAAAATGTCGTCTAGTGAGTTGTCAAAAAACTCAAGTGTCATATATAACAAAGGTTTCAAATATACCTTACAAATGACAAACGCTGGTAGCTATTGATATCCTAAATGGATTTGTGATGTCCAAGGAAAATTGACGAATGATACGGCCGATTGATTTTGTGATTGGATCAAAGGATACCGATTTCTCTTATTTTATTAAAATAGAGGACGGTAAGACTCGACAGAGGTCAATTTAGATGAAAGTATTTGATGATACATCTTGAATTGTTTTGTAAATTTATATTGCATTTAAACACAATAATCATAGAAAGATAAATAATGAGGTAGTATTATTCATATATTTGTGATAATAGTAGATGTTGTTAATATTTTGCTTACATTATCAGAGTTCTCTATGGTATTTATATACAGGATGAATTTTAGAGATGGGACCTTAAGAGCAAGTACCTGTTCCGTCAATATGTATAATTATAATTCAGCCAATTTATATTGTATCTTGATATATTATACTGTGTGCTATTCTAATGTATTAACTTACGACATTGTAAGGTTTCATCAAAATCCGTATATTCGTTTTCGTGTGAAGGAGTTACAAACATCTATCTTTATTTAAATCCATCCTTACAAACTTTCGTATTTATAATATTACTAGCTGATTCCCGCGACTTGGTTTACGTACACAATTAATTTTATCACTATAAAGCTCTGTCAATCCAAATTTGTGTGAATGAGTTATTTAATTTATTTGTAAAATTCATGATTTTATTTGCACAAAAAGTAGCTTATGTTCATCCTCAATTCCTCATGCCACAATATACTCTTGTATAATTTCAGTAAAGGTACGACCACACTGCGGCGTCCTGCGAGCGCCATCTAGGCGGCGATCAGATAGCGTAGTAGTATTTGTACCGACTGGTTCACACCAAACGCGATCTACGGCGATCAGAAACGATTGAAAATCAGATCGCGGACGCAGGACGCCGCGGTGTGGTCGTTCGTTCCTAAAGATCGTATCGTCCGTTTAGGCGTAATTAGGTAATAAGCAGGCAAAGTGACACAGTAACAAACGTGTTTATAATAATATATTCATATATAGTCTGGATAGTGGGATTTATTGTACAAGATTATACAGAATTGGGAGTTGGACTCCCGGACCTTGGGTCCTTTGGGTCGGACAAATTGTATTATATGGATTAACCAGTATATATTATACTTATTATTGTGAGTTTTTCTGTATTTAAAACTATAATCGTTAATTCTCAATCAAATACAGTATATTGTCAAATATTGATTTTTGAAATGATGAAAACATATTCGTTTGAAGTAGCAGTTCAAAATGGCTATCACTGTGAAATCTCAACATTCATTCAGCCAGCCGCTTTAATCAAACAACACTGTTTAAATCCAATTAAACATGTCTGTACATAATCATCGTTAATTAGAGCGTAAAGGAACGTAGCACTGTTGTAAGGTTATCCTCGAACATATGTACTCCTATGCTGTACTTCAGCAAATATACAGGATAATATTGTATAGATAAGATAATATACATATTCACAAATATAGTAGTTTAGACAGCTGCTACCTTTTGTGCTTTTGGGGTTGAGACTCTTACTAGGACCGTGGAGACCGGGTGCACACAGCATTTTTAAAGATCTCTCCACTTCAGACCAAATAAGAAGTCTTCTTATTTGGTTGTGATTATGTTATTTTCTCTCCGCACGTTGATAGCAAATTATTATTATTCATATATTATAGGACCACTATCTCGCCTGGTGGTAAGCAATGATGTGGTCGAAGACGGTGAACTTGCTAGGCCTAGAATGCTCTGAGTTATAAGGGCTGTGTGCTGCCGGAACACCGTAGGTTATGGCGGCAGATTTTCTCCTTGATGGAGGTAAGATAAAATATTATGTTTCTTTGAAGTGTTACACACATTTAATTTTTGTAAATTGTTAAACACAATCCAAAATTTCATCGTACCGACGGGACTTAACCTTGGTGGTAGGATACTTTTTGGTTGCAAGTCTAGCAGACCATCGATAAAACTAGCCCCTACAGCCTCCTACTACCTAATACGTGCTAAGATTTAAACCAGCATTCTCTCGTTTATAATTCAAGCCATCTATCCTTTACGCCAAGGGGCCTACATTATGAAATTATGAAACAATTCCAAAAAAAGAAAAGAGTACACAAATCATATTGTCCTTATTCATCTCATAAGTTTACCTTTGTATTCACAAGATACACTATTCAATCTCGTGAACGCATTCAAAGCCATACATTATTGATATTTCTTGCGTCAAACTTACCGCTATGCGTTCGTCATAATCTTCATAAATACGCCCAACAAATAACCTAAACCATAAATCCTTCCTTTACCTATTTTAAATTTAGAATCTGATCTCTTGATGAAAATTACATACATACATACATACAATCACGCCTTTTCCCCGTAGGCAGAGACTACTTCTTTCCACATGCTACGATCCTGACATACCTCCTTCGCTTCTTCCACTTTCATGAGCGCCTTCATACATGCTCGTCGGTTATAGGTACTTTTGACTTGGCTTTTCTTTAAAACGTCTCCGAGCTGGTCGTTATACGTTCGCCTAGGTAGGCCTCTACCAACTGGAAAGTAAATCAATTGAATTACGATACTAAAATCCCGAAATCTATCACACTGAAACTGCATACTGCCGTGGTTGCCAATTATCCAGCTAATGTCACTGAGGCGTTAATGTTTCGACCAAGCGTATCCGATTGCTAGCAATATGGCTCAGCTTCCGGTCATACATGTCTAGTTTGTGTGTGTATACTACTGTTTAGTGACGCTCTGCAACTATGAATTCGATGCTTAAGTTAGCAGATTTAGGGTCTGTGTCATCGGTCCAGATAGCCATATTAGGGTGAGGACATAATGAAGCAGCTTCCCGTCGCAGACCCCCATCCGTACTGGTAAATATTCTAATGTTATCATATGCGCTCGCACATAAAGAAAAAGGTTGCAGAAAATGATGAAACAATGGAATATTGTTCTGCGGTTGTCTGCGCTTGGAACCTGCCTCTATATATCCTCACCCTTAGAAACTTACGTGACAGACTTTTGACAACTGACGTATTATAACGAGTCGTTATAAATATCAGATAACTGTCTAAAACTTTATCTGGAACCTGCGAAACTGGCGCTTATAATCGGTTAGTTTGATAATGGATAAGTCAAGTCAAATCCCTATGCGCCACTGCCAATTTCTCAGTGACAAGTGAAGGAAAACATCGTTAATCCCCTGGTTTAGTAAGCTGGCTGGGCAAACCTGTATCAATCTAATAACGATCCGTGCAGGGTGGTAGGACACTGACTGACTAGTGTCTGCCTGGCCAGCCACTACCCTCAAGTTGCAACATTTGTCGTCATACATTCAAAGTATTCCAGTTCTTGAGAGCCAGTTCCAATGCTATCCCTAGCGTGCTACCATCCTCGACCGCATCGTCACTTACCAACAGGTGAGATAGTGGTCAAACACAAAACTATGTTTTATTAAAAAAGTCAATGTTAATGTGTTTTTACATAAGTCATTTCCATATACCACCCTCGAACGCATCGTCACTTATCAACAGGCGAGATAGTAGATAAACACTAGCAAATCAGACAGGCTTACTATTAAAGGCAGACGTCATTGTTTTTCATCAGACGAGCATTGTGTTTATGCTGTTACCTATTTTCATACAAAAAACCTAATTTCATCAAAGTCCTACCTATTATTATAAATAATTCATATTTGAGTCTACTAAAAACTAAACTTGAATATTTTTTAATACTCAAGTGTTTCTTTATGGCATGGGAGTGTTGTTGATTAAATTAATTTACTTTTATTCTAATTTCGAATGTACATAAGAATTTATTCTCATTATTAAATTATTGGCTAGCTAGAGGTGACTCGAAAATACTAGAAAGGTATACTTATTTAGGTAATTGAAGCAAATATTTGTTGTGTTATTGTATGAAAATATATGAAAGTAATGAGGCAATGAGACGAGGCAGCACCTGGAAAATTGCATTTCATCCAATTCAAAGAGCACTGCTATCTGAACTTTTTAAAGCGGCTATAGCCCAATTATTATAGGACGTAGGCCTGTTGATCAAAGCTCTTAAGTTCAATCCCCACCCATTTCACTAATAACGTGAACCCTCTACAGACACAAGCAAATTTAGCTTAGTTCGAGGGGTTAACAAGACTAGTAATGTGTTACCCACATTGCGAGTAATCTTAAACAAAAATAAAACTGGCCAAGTGCGAGTCAGACTTTTGTCTCGCACGGAGGGTCCCAAACCGCAGTATAATACCACGGTAATATTATATTATATTGTCAATACTAAACATGCTTATTAACTACAACGCCATCTAACGAATACATAACGAACTTCTAACACCAACTAAGTGAACGTTAGCACAAAGGTGTTAGGGTAGATAATTTATATTATTTATAAGGTAAACAATCGTTCATAGATGGCGCTATAGTAAAAACGACAGACAGAGACAGACGGACAGCGAAGACTCAGTAATAGGGTTTCATTGGCACCCTTAGGATTCGGAACCCTAAAACACAAATTAAAAAACCAACATATTCCACGCTGGCTGGCACTGATCATCATGATTGACGCCATGTGTTTGTTGGGTTTGAGCCTCAACCGTCCTTCCACTAGGAGTTTCCATTTAGAATAACACAGGTTTCACGTGTATTTAGAATTAAAAGTCTAAGGCGTCCATTACACGATAGGTTTTGCTGTCAATTTGCTCACAGTCACGGCTGTGACTGATGGATAACTGATCGTGTAATGGGGTGACTGACGGTGACTGACCGTTATTTACATACTTTGATTTCCTGCATGAGCAACAATCAGTCATGACTTATGGTTTTGAATGTCGGATAACCTAGCGTGTAATGGACGCCTAAGCCTAGGGTTTCCATAAACTTCATGTCAGTAACAATGAATCCATGTCGTCCTAATGTCATGTTATACCTATCAAAAAATATATCAAGAAAATACGAGTAACCTAGTATATAAACCAGGCTACACCAACCAAACCAACATTACATCTGTGTAAGTATGAAAATAAATGTCCCCTAAAGAGATCATTAATAGAGAAACATGTGGTAATAAATACTATGGCATAATTTGTCTGAAACCAAGAAAGTATCAATGCTAATACGCGTAACTACGTGGTATAACAGTATATCTGCTGAATCATGCGAAAACAGTACATTTCTCATCTTATGATATCGGAGAAAGGGTAAAAATGCACCATAGTTCTGTTAGATAAAAAAAAATCTACGAGTGTGAGGAAGGATTTTATCAAGATAACATGACGTAAGAAATTTATTGGAATTTATGATTTATTTTATATGTGTATCGATAGTCATACATTTATTAGAATTTATGATTATCCGTACACATTTATTGACCAAGTGAGCGTAGCGAGTGAAGCGTATCAGTTTCGACTAGACCAACAATGCTTTTGTCCGGATATTTGTCTGTCTGTCTGTTTCGCCCACAGGTAGCATTTTTAACCGATTTTTTATTTATACCGTGTTCACACCAGGCGATTCTAGTCGTTCAACTTCCTAGGGATGTACTTGTCTTTCAATTCCAAGTACTTTTAGTATCGATACTTTAGAATCGATGATTCATACATAATGTGTTACAATTTAACACATTAATTTAATGCAATTTTAATTTAATGTAACGTGTTTTAATTTAACACATTAATTTAATGCAATTTTAATTTAATGTAATGTGTTATAATTTAACAATGTTCCTGTCGTCAAAGTACTGCTACTTGTTTTGTATCCCTAATTTGATTTTCAAAACTCTTCTAACTAGCTCAGTGAATTTCAACCCTATGTGAAAGCACACAAGGGCGTTTCGATACCTACTCAGCACAAATCTCGAGATAACAATGTCAGATGGAGGTCGCGACGAACCTTTCCAAGATTAAATCTTGCTTTAATTTTTCTAGAACGATCCAGGCTGATTTTTCCAGTAAATTTAATACGTGTTGTATAATAGATTAACTTTTAGTGATAATATTGGCCTGTTTTATTGTAAAGTTGTCAATAACATAACTATTATCTAGTGAGAGTAGTTTTGGTAGTGATGTGGGAACTAGTCTTTTTACAAGCTTTATCTCTACTTCACGGCGAATAAATAATATATATATTGTAGAGCGACTTCCAGAGGTTCGATTAAACGAAATTTTGCACACATGTGTAAACCGCATGACAATGCAATTTTATGATGACATGGTGCTGATCTGATGACGGAGCTGGAAGATAGTCTAAGGAACTCCTAAACTACACATGTTATGGGTACCAGTCGTGTTTGAGCTCGTTAGTAAATGTCTGTTGGGTCTTTCCGTAAAGTCACTTCAAAATAATAAACGTTTTTAAAAAACAACAACATAAGTACAATCTTTTGCCTACGCCGTAAATCATTATGTTGAACAAAATTAAGTTTTTTAGGGTTCTGTTACAATATCCTACCCATAGACACAATGCATAGGGTAATCTGCTTCGCTTGCAGTCCTTATGCATTAATGTCATGAAAAGTTTAGGTTTGCAATTATGCACATTCCATTTTATTATTAATTTCTTTAGACCGATTTTAGACTTCGTTGGTTTTTGTTTCTATTTCCGATTTTTATATAATATACCGGAACTGGAAAGATTGTGGCATCAACATTAATGGCAAGTACATCTCTCACTTACGATTCGTAGATGACATCGTCATCATGGCAGAGACGCTGCAGGACCTACAAAGGATGTTGAATGACCTAGCTGATTCTTCTCGTCGCATCGGTCTTCGGATGAATTTGGATAAAACCAAAGTCATGTACAACGAGCACGTTGTTCCGGAACCGATTGCAGTAGATGGAATCCCACTCGAAGTTGTCGCACAGTATGTTTACTTAGGGCAAACGCTCCAACTAGACAAACACAACTTCGAGAAGGAAATCCAGAGAAGAATTCAGCTGGGCTGCCCATTTGGGAAACTCCGTCAAGTCTTCTCGTCACCTATACCATTGTGCCTAAAGACAAAAGTCTTTAATCTGTGCGTCCTACCTGTCATGACATACGGAGCCGAGACGTGGACACTCACGGTTCGACTAGTCCACCAGTTCAATGTCGCTCAGCGAGCTATGGAGAGAGCTATGCTCGGTGTTTCTCTGCGGCATCGAATCCGGAACGGAGTAATTCGCCATAGAACTAAAGTGATCGACATAGCTCAGCGTATTAGCAAACTGAAGTGGCAGTGGGCTGGTCATATCTGCCGTAGGACCGATAACCGTCGGGGCAGACTAGTTCTAGAGTGGAGACCGTGAATCGGCAAACGTAGAGTAGGACGCCCTGTGACTAGGTGGAGCGACGACATTCGCAAAGCGGTGGGCAGTGACTGGAAACAAAGAGCCGAAGACCAGGCTCAGTGGCGTGTTTTGGGGGAGGCTTATGTCCAGCAGTGGGCTGATACCGGCTGATAATGATATAATATACTATCTTCAAAAGTCATTTTGTTTTTTTAAGCCATTTCTGAACCCCGCTGTAACAGTGGTGTCACAAGTGGGATTCAAACCTACGCCCACAAGTGCCGTGTCCAACGGGTATTAATGGAACCCTATTACTATTACTGATACTTCGCTGTAGTCCGTACCTCCATCAGAGGTCTGTATCTCCTTAACTAACTCGTATCTCCTTAACACTTGAATTTTGTTTTAAATATAATATATGCTAGCTTTCGACCACTTCTGCTGTTTAAATATTAAATTCTTTAAAATTGAATTACTAAAATTATTATTTCTGTTTCTAACGGATTAAAAACACACATAAACTGTCAGTCCCAGGAGACAAACAGGACAAAAAAGTTGGAGTCGTCCCCCTGACACAAATAGTTAAATGTTTTTGTATTCAAAATGAAAATCCGTTGCCTAGTTCATCGTAAAATCAGCACCACCACCGTAATTTGAACGTTGCTTAAATAACGCTTGAATTTTTTTTTGCTTTTTCTGTGACGATTTGATAGGCTTTCTTTAGCATCTAAACACAAAACATTTCTTGGAATTAGGGCGGTAAAAAATGTAACAAATGGCGTCTTTTCTCGTAACGACTTTTTTAAGTAATGTCGTTACCTGAAACGGATATTTCCAGATTTAAAGGATGAGACCGAATTTAGGGAAAACAAAGTGATTTGATGAAATATGGATAAAAAGTGGATGGTTTTTAAATTACTGGATTAAGCTTTTAACTGGAAACATATTATAAATAAATATGTATTTATTTCTAGAATGGTTTGATCAAACTTTAGAAACAGAAAAAAATCTGGATAGGGATCATTATCAAATAACATACTGTTATATGGCACTTCTTAATAAAATAATATTGTTTTTTTTTAATTAATCTTCGGCATGTTATTATTAGGCATTACAGATAAATTTTATGATTATAGACTAATTAAATGTTACTAACATAACATTAACACTTAAAACTATAGTTTGAATACGGATGGTTTACGTTGTTGTTGTAAATTTTCAACCGACTTCCACAAAAGAAGGAGGTTCTCAATTCGTCTGTATGTTTTTGTTTGTATGTTACGCGATTACTCCGTCAATTCTGCACCGATTCGAATGATTATTTTTGTAATCGGTAGAATACGTTTTCGAGGTGGTCCCATTTTATTTTCATCGAGATTTGATAAGTATCTCCAGAGATATGATGATAAACATATCAAACTTGCTACTGAAATTGACTCGCGGGGCATTGAAGTCGGTTGTTTTAGTTTTTAAACTATCTTAATTATATTGTGATCATTCAAGTTAACCTTTGAATGATCTTGATCAAATACCTACATAAAAAAAGTCAGAAAACTATACCTATAACATAAGTTAACATGAGGTTTATAAAATAAAAATGTATAATGGAGTTTGTTCATGTTAAGCTGTAACCAGCAAGCCTGGTATTGTAGGTTTTGCGGTGTTCGACTATTCCTCCATTTCCCACCAAATAGTTCCTATAGAGTTTCTTGGTGTTTCTTCTCTGATGGGAGTATTTCCGAAACACCGGTAGATTCAACAGCCATTCAGTTTTCCCCTTTTGTCCGCAGATTTTCTTTCTAGGCTTGCCATTTTTATTTTTATTTAAACAATATTATGCAGCTGACAGACGGACTATCAGTTCCATTTGGATCATGATATGTACTGTGATCGGTATGCGTTTCTCTATGTTGTGTTTCACTATTTCACTTTTTTATTTTTTTTATATAAAAATTGTCTGAAGTACTGAAACACACACTTACATGTATGGTTGGTTTTAACCTATTTTAATTTTTTTTTAATATTCTGACGTAAACGATTGGATGACAGCTGAATGGTTCATTACTTTTTTTTTCTAATTCAAAGCGTTAAATTCTGCTTTTGCTATGTTTACTTGATAATTGGTTATGATTTATTTTATGATTTATGATTTTGACGTGTATATGTGCGTATATTTATACTGCCTACATACTGAATAAATGCTTTGATTCTTGATTCTTGATTCTATATATTATAGTTCAGTCTTTATATCCCAGATTCATCGTCATTGTCATCCAAATAACAATATCATCATCATCAAATATATTTATTTAAGTGTTATCGACATTGTCTTTATATATTTTGTACATTATAAGAATACAATTCGAATACGAGTAATTACTTCTAAACAGAAATTTTAGATGGCGCCACAAATACATAATTGGTTAAAATGCAATCTAGAAGTTTCGACGCTTTGGTAGGAGTCATCTGTAGCTAAGTTGGTTAAAATTTTAGGACGTGTTATCCAAGAGGCGCGAGTTCAAGTCTCGCCGGAAGGCAAAATTTTGAATTGTATATAATAATAATTATAATCATTTTCAACATCAGCTATCTCTGTCCACTGCTAAACATAGGCATCAACTATGGTACGCCACTGGGCTTGATCTTCAGCATAAACACACCTCTATAATTATAATGTATGCAATATCAGCTCAATCGAACACCAAAAAGTGGGTCATTAACTTGTAAGATTTGATTAGAGAGAGAGAGAGAGAGAGAGAGAGAGAGAGAGAGAGATGCTGGGACAGGTAAAATTGAATAAAAGCTTGTCAAAAGCTCTAGTTCCTTCATTTTAGGTACTTTCACTTTCAAGGTCTCTACAAAATAATTTAAAATCCTTAACAAAACTACAAAATCGACTTAGTACTACTGAGTTTGAGATTTTCATCTCCATATTATCTCTTGAGATACTTATCAAATTGCAATGGTACGAAACGAAAAGCATATTACAAACAAAAAAAATAATTTTCTATATCGTTTAATAAACGGCGGAGTTCTTAGGTAACAAAAAATAAAAACCGGTAAGTGCGAGTTGGACTCTCGTACCGAGGCTACCGTACTAACTTGTTAACTATATTAAAGTTCAAAATTAGCTTTGCAGTTCGAGTAATAATAAAGCTTTAAAATTCGTAATTTTAACCGACTTTAAAAAGGAGGTTTCTTAATTCCACCGTATATATATTTTTAAGGTTTGTTCGCGGATAACTTCGTCGTTTATGTACTGTAACTGATTTTGATGATTCTTTTTTTGTTGGAAAGGAGATATCCCTGGACCATTTCATCGAGATCTAATAAGTATCTCCAGAGATATAGAGACAAAAACCTCAAACTTTTTTTTTTTTTTTTTTTTTTATACGTTATAGGCTAGCGTTTGACCACTATCTCACCTATTGGTAAGTGATGATGCGGTCGAAGATGGTAAGCACGCTAGGCCTAGAATGGGAACTGGTTCTCAAGGATAGCTGCCGGAACACATTAGATGTTTGGTGACAGATTTTCTAATTTGAGGGTGGTAGCTGGCCAGGCGGACACTAGATAGTGTCCTACCACCATGCGAACTTGGTACTGAGAATTAATAACGCGGCATTTGAAGTCGGTTCTTTTAGTTTTTTTACCGACATTAATTTTAATTACATATTAAACTACATATTTAAATAAACAGTTTCCAGATTTTTTCTTTTCTTTTCCTTGTAAGGGTTTATTCCTGTTTGTCCCCTAAATCTGTCCCCTTAAGTGGACAAACAGGAAAAAATGTTCACGCTGTCCCCTTGCTACGAGTAAGGGGACAGCGAAAGGTACGGAACCCTAAATATACAGGCGGATAGAGAATCTCCTCCTTTTCCGGTTCCGTAGCCGAATGGCAAAAAACGGAACCCTTATAGATTCGCCATGTCTGTCTGTCTGTCTGTCTGTCTGTATGTCTGTCTGTCTGTCTGTCTGTCTGTCTGTCCGTCCGTATGTCACAGCCATTTTATTCCAAAACTATTAGGACTACAGAATTGAAACTTGGTAGGTAGATGGATTCTGTAAACCGCTTTCCGATTTTTATACAAAAATACAAAATATAAAAGTTAAAGGGGGGGCATCCCATACATGGAACTGGAACAAAAAAAAATTTTTTTCGTCAAACCTATACGTCTGGGGTATTTATAGATAGGTCTTTAAAAATGACATTGAGGGGTTTCTAAAATCATTTTTTCTCAAAGCCAATCATTTCAAAGATAAGCGCGTCTAAAGTGGTAAAATGTGTGTCCCCCCCCCTCTAACTTCTAAAGTAAGGGAGTGAAAAATCTAGAAAAAATATATTTTGTAGATCTCAATAAAAACTTTCAACGAAAATTAGTTTGAACGAGATACAGTCAGCAGTTGTTGAGATACAGCGACCGCAAGTATAACTTTGTTTTTCATACAAACACTATGAAAAACAAAGTTATTTTTGTAGTTGCGAAAAATCAAAGTTATAGAATACTCTACTGTGTTACGGAACCCTACGAGTGCGAGTCCGACTTGCACTTGGCCAGTTTATTTAATTTCGGGTATATAAGGTAATATAGTCAATTTGATTATTATTATTATTTTTATTTTTTTTTAATACTTTATTGGCTAGCGTTTTGACCACTATCTCACCTGTTGGTAAGTGATGATGCGGTCGAAGATGGTAAGCACGCTAGGCCTAGAATTTTGTAAGTTTGGTGACAGATTTTCTAACTTGAGGGTGGTAGCTGGCCAGGCGGACACTAGATAGTGTCCTACCAACATGCGGGGGTTGTTGGTTTCTTAACGATGTTTTTCCTCACTGTGAAAAGCGCACATAAATTTTTCGATAGAAAAATCCATTGGTGCACGGCGGTTTGAACTCGGTACCACGGCATCAAAGCCGACCGTTCTCCCGATTACGCCACCGGGCCCTCGATTCTGTTTAATAATTATAATATAAATACCTTCTATGAATTTCACATAAGATTGTCTTCGTGGAAACATAATTGGATATGTCTGCAAACGAAGTTTTACATAGTAAGTGGGTATATTAGAATTTAAAATGCGGGTACTAGGAAAAATGTTATTTTTTCATTTACCGGGAGAAAATTGTATTAAGTTAGACATAGACATTTTTACGAGACGTAGGCCTGGGTTTATCTTGATTTTACTTGCAAAACAACTCGAATATGAGGTTACGGAGTAGGTATTTAACCCTCTACGCAAAAAGAAGGGGTGTTATAAGTTTGACTTGTGTGTCTGTGTATGGGTGTATCTGTCTGTGGAATTTTAGCACCTGAATCGCCTGATTGCATGGTACGGCCACACTGCTGCGATTTGGAGGCGCGGGTGCGGGCGCAATCAGATCAGTGCAGTAGGGTTTGTACCGACTGGTTCAAACCAAAAGTAAAAAAAAATGAAAGTTGAAAAGGATATCGTGCCCGCGCCCGTGCTCGCAGATCGCAGCAGTGTGGCCGTACTAAGCGATGTCGATATAGTGAACGATAATAAGCATGATGACAAATTATGAAAAAGTACATTTTTATGTTCAGAAAAGGTTAAAGATTTTTTTTTATTGGTCCAGTAGTTTTTAGGGTTCTGAACCCAAAGGGTACCAACGGAACCCTATTACTGAGACTCCGCTGTCCTTCTGTCTGTCTGTCTGTCTATCTGTCTGTCTGTCCGTCTGTCACCCGGCTGTATATCATAAACCGTGATAGTTAGACGGTTGAAATTTTCACAGATGATTTATTTCTGTTGCCGCTATAACAACAAATACTAAAAACAGAACAAAGTTAAAAATTAAAGAGGGTCCCCATACAAAAAACGTGTTTTTACTATAGCGCCGTCTATGTGAACGATTGTTTAACTTAATGATAATATTAATTACCTACCTTTGTGTTAACGTTCACTTAGTTGGTGTTAGAAGTTCGTTAATAATTCATTAGATGGCGTTGTAGTTAATAAGCATGTTTAGTATTGACACGGTAAATACGTACGCCCGCCGTTGAGGATGCAAAAAAAAACCGATTAATTTAATAACTTAATTTATTTCAAGTAAAAATAAAATATAACTTTTACAATAAAAGGGACGTGACGATTACTCGATGCAAGAGCATAAAGTGAGTAATTACAATAAGGTATATTGAATGAAGATTCGCGGAAATGCTTATGTTGCTGTTCTCACGGGACTGCTGCCGTGCGGTCCGTTCCGGGTATTGCTCGATGAAATTGCGCAACTGCATATTCTGGTTAAGTGGTGGATCTGCGTCATGGATATCCATGCTGGTTGTATATGTGACATCTCCCTCCACAAGAGCTTCATCTATTAGAAGACTTTAGTTGAAAATAGTGAAGATATAGACTTGGGTTCCGGTCGGATGTCGTTGGCTTTGTTAGAAGTGGCGTCTGAAGAATTTCCTTCGGCTTCATTAGGAGAATAGCATTCTCGTTGTGTTCTGTTGCGACGAAGTGCAGCGATGATAATAATGAGTACGGTTGCACCGAGTAGTAGCACGTATACGGGTATTGTAGTGTGGTATACGGTTTCCAATGAAGAGTTGATAGTTGCTGGTTCTTGTAACGAAATTTTCGAGTTTATGGAGTGTATCTGCTGGAGGTCTATGGTGCTTAATTTTATAATTTTATTCACAGGAGCTCTATAAGAATCCTGATTTCCAACTGCTATGTTTGATATTTTCAATGTCTGTCCTTTGACTCGGTCGTGGTAGTTGCTGGGGCTATATGCTGGCGTTTGAAAAAGACATCTTTTGAGTATCGTGGCGAGGTAGCTTCCTTGCAGCATCCTGTATTGGTCTTCAGAGCAGGTTACACGAACTTTCGTTGAGTTAGGAAAGCTTAGCACGTAGTGTTGATCGTCGAGCTGTTCTATTGCTTCAGAAAACAGTATTACAGATGTAAATGCGCAGGATTTATGTATGCGCTGTTGGGAGATGAGATGTTGGATGCAATCTGACTGGTCCCCGTGGTGGCGGCTCAAATTGTCCTCGCAGAGATGACCATGAGAGTATTTAGGACATTCTGTCGCTACGTACAGCAGATTTTTGTCGTGTATTGCCACGTAAGGATAGGTAGGTAAAAGGACTTTACTATCTCTATTTGGAGCTAAGGATAATCTGTATAGGATGTAGTTAGTAGGACAGACAATTGGAAATTTGATAACTAGGATTTATCATTACCCTTATAGTAAAATCCTAATCTAATTATATCAAAATATTCCCTAAAGCTAATATCTAAAATTTCTGTTTCGTTATAAAGATTCTTTAACCTACGAAACATATTTTTAAACATTTCGTAATTAAGTACAGAATGATGAGCACTTTTGGCTTTAATAAATGCCAACATATCCTGTAATTTCGTAAATTCTATAGACAGACTATCTATGTTGTCTCCGAGTATTAAAAGTAACTGAAACAGATGCATGAATTTAATTAATTTTCTTTCATTTTTTTCATCACTTTCTATGATAGAGTTTATATTTTTTCTATTTCAATTTGGTTTTGAACTATTCTATCAGTAACATTAGAACTGCGGGAGACCCATTGTTTACTTAAGCTCATTTGGTGATTGATTTCTGCTGCCAAATTATTTTCGCTTTGTTTTAGAACTGTAATGGCATTGTCATACTTTAATGCATCAGTATAATCCAAGTTGCCGGAAATGCTTTTGATAACTGAACCGAGACCGTCTATCAGACCTCTTTTAACACGTCTAACTTCAAATGTTTCTAATTGGTTTGAGATTTCCTCTAGTTTCGTTTCTAAGTATTTTCACTTCTCGACTTAATTCTTGTCTCTTCTACAGACCGTGTCGCTAAACATGGTCAATGTGCGGCGGATGGTTTCTCTTACCATGACCTAATCTTTGTTTCCTACAAAATTAGGCCACCGAAAGCCAAGCCTACTATACGTTTGCAGCGCTGTTTTGGTAATATGAATTTGGAACAGTTGAAAAAAGACGCCAATGACATAGATTGGACAGATGTAATTGATGCAAGCACAATAGATCTTAAGGTTGATATATTTAATAGTTGCCTGTTAAAACTTTTTGATGTTCACGCTCCATTACGTTCAATAAAAATTAAACATCTCCCTGCTCCTTGGCTTACAAATGAAATCAAAATTTTAATGCATAAAAAGACTGTAGCCAAGACCAAATTTAAGCTACGACCTAATGACATTAGTAAGAAAAAATATACAGACTCTCGTAATCACTGCAACAAGGTGTGTAGGAATGCTCAACGCCAGCACATTCACAACTCTGTCGATAATGATGATCCGTCCAAAGTATGGAAATTTCTTCGCTCAGTAGGAGTTGGAAAACAACGTCAAGATAATTTACCTAAAAACTTAAACATTAATTTACTTAATCAGCATTTCTCTACTTCAAATAATTTAGACGCTTCTATTAAAGCATCAACTTTGGACAATCTTTTTTCTATTCCAACTCCTAACTATACTCCTTTTGTTTTTCGTGAATTTACTGTCAGTGATGTTAAGAGAAGCATTACCTCCATTGCGTCAAATGCAGTCGGCAGTGATAACATTAGTCGCAATATGATCATGCCCATTCTCGACGAAATCCTTCCTGTCCTAGCGTATATCCTTAATGAGTCCATCAAAACTGGTAGCTTTCCAGCTTTGTGGAAAGATGCGCAAATCATCCCTCTTCCTAAAAAGTCCAACCCATCATCCTTTTCCGACCTTCGACCCATATCTATCTTACCTTTCCTTTCCAAAGTCCTCGAGCGTCTGGTCCATCAGCAGCTCTCTCTTTTCCTTAACACTAACAACCTCCTTAATCCCTTTCAATCAGGTTTTCGTCCCGGTCACAGTACAGTGTCTGCTCTGGTCAAAATTACCGATGATATCAGACATGGAATGGATAATGGTCTTGTGACTGTGTTATCACTGCTAGATTTCAGTAACGCATTTAACAACGTCGATTTTGACCTTCTCCTAGGTATCCTTCGCTCTCTTAACATATCTCCTGTAGTAATTTCCTGGTTTCGTAGTTACCTGTTCGGTCGTCGGCAGCGTATCCGTGTTGATGATTCCTTTTCTACATGGTGTACTACGTCTGCAGGCGTACCTCAGGGTGGCGTTCTATCTCCTCTTCTTTTTGCTATTTTCATAAATTCTATTTCATGTCATCTTTCTTCTTCCTACCACCTCTATGCCGATGATTTACAAATTTATAGACAATCACCACTCACCGAACTAAATGAATCTATTGTGCACACCAACACAGACTTGCAGCACATTCTTGAGTGGAGCAAATGTTACGGAATCAACGTCAACCCATTAAAGACGCAAATTATTGTAATTGGCAGTTCTCGAATGGTCTCAAAAATCGACTGGTTCCGCCTTCCGCAGTTTATATTCGATGGTACTCACATTCCAATAAGTGAATCTGTCAAAAATCTTGGGGTACTTTTGGATAGGAAACTTTCCTGGGTGCCTCAATTAGCGGAAGTCAGTCGAAAACTTTTCGCTTCTGCAGGCTCTCTTCGTAGGTTACGTAACCTCCTCCCAATTTCAACCAAAACTGCACTTGCAAACTCTATCCTACTCCCTATTCTTGATTATGCCGACACCTGCTATCTGGATGTGACTGAGGAACAGCTCGATAAGCTTGAGCGTCTCCAAAACTTGTGTATTCGGTTTGTGTTCGGATTACGCAAGTTTGACCACATTTCTGAATACCGCAAAAAGTTACAATGGGTACCCATTCGTCTTCGTAGAAATGGTCATATCCTTTCCCTTTTATATTCTGTCCTTTTTATCCCATCTACTCCTCTCTACCTTAAAGAGCGCTTTCAGTTCCTACATCTCTCTAATCCCTTACCTCTTCGTTCCTCAGAAAACCTTCAGTTACTTATTCCTCTACACTCCTCACGGTTCTACGACAAATCCTTTACAGTGCATGCTGCTCGGTTATGGAATGAGCTACCTGTAGATATTAGACGTGCTAAATCTCTCTTGCAATTTAAATCTTTAGTTAAAAAGCACTATATGTCCCAAACATGCTAATTCTACTGATCACACATTGTTATAGACGTGAATGTATTCAGCTATGTGTATGTATTTATTTGTATTTATAAAGTATTTATGTATTCAATAAATTTTAAAATTATATGAGTATGTTTATGTAATATATGTATATATATTTTATATAATTTATATGTATTTGTATGTATGTCCATATATGTATATTTAGTATTTTACTTATAATAATAAATAAATATTTTATTGCAGTTTCCAGTTAACATAAATAATCGCCATCGCCAAACTCCCTTTGTTTTTTGTTACTACTCCACACTTGGTTGTCTGGAAGAGATCGCTCTATGCGATAAGACCGCCGATTGTATCACCGAATTAGGTTGTTATGTCTAGATATTAAGGTTCTTTCTGGTATACAATAAAGAGATTATCTATCTATCTATCTATCTATTTTACATGTGGTACATAATACGACGACGTTACATTATTTAACAGTGGTATAAGATCTTTTAATTGGCTTTTGATAGATTCTAACTTGGTACGTTCATATTCTAGATTAATAGTTTGAACAAAGGAATGATAATGGGAAATTACTCTGGTATGTCCCAGGTTGAAAGGCAAGATTCCTGGTCCATCTTTTAGGCTTTCAAGTAACACCTCGTCCGCTTGGGCCAGGAGCAGAGCTTGGGCCAGCATCGGAACGAGCAGGATTTTCGGTATCCTGTAACAAACGAGGTACTCGTTTAAGACGAGACTTAGGTACGGGTCCTTTTTTCTTTCTGGTATAGATATGTATAGGCAAGTCTGCTAATACAGTATCGTGAGTATAGCGAGCTGCTAGCTTTTGCCTATTCGCTAAAGGGTTTCTTATATAGACTTGTTGCGCGGGTGTATAATTTCTTTCAGGTTCGCGGTCTTTATTAGCGTTTTCAGTAATTTCAGTTCGTTGATGAAGGGCAGTTTTATTTATAATTTCAAATACTTTAGACATCCGTTTACGGTGATCCTGAATATATTGCTGTAATAAATGTTGTGTAATATTCATATCTAAAGGGTCACGAGGATCGAGGTGTCCTGTAACTAAATCGATTGGTCTACACTTTGTGAAGCTGTGAATAGAACTGTTGTATGCAAGAATAGCGTATGTCATTAAATTTATTACAGATTCTTCTCGGCGCTCTAATTTCAGAATACGTAGATGTTCAAACAGTGTGGAATGGAAGCGTTCCACCATTCCATTTTCATTTGGTGTATTCGGGCATGTTTTATGATGGTGAATTTTATGCAATCTAGTGAATTCCATAAAAAGTTGATTAGCGAATTCCGGTCCGTTGTCAGTGACCAAGGTTAGCGCTACACCGTGATGTGAGAAGAATTTTAACAAGGCTTGAATGACACTTACGGCAGTGGCATCTCTCAAGAAGTAAGCCTGGGCATACTTAGAGAACGCGTCAACTATCGTAAGGTATTTATTAGAGTCTACGCTAAGTAGGTCTAAATGCATAACTTCAAAAGGTTTTGTAGGTGGTGGTACAATTTGGAATCGCGGTCTTATGGGATTACGGTCGTATTTGGCTTGGCCATAGATGTGACATTCATTGATGTACTTTGTAACGTCTTGTTTCATAAGGGGCCAGAAATACATATGGGATAGAGCTAGGTAGCTTTCATTAATTCCTATATGATTCGTTTTGCCCTCATGGTACTTTTTTAAAATATCCTGTTGTTTAAAATAGTCTTTGACGTTTTCTATTTCCGTTTTTGTAAGAACTAGCTTAATTGCTGAACTTTTGAAATTTCTTTGAATAATTGCTACTATGGAATACATTTCTGACCGGGGATTGATTAGAATACAAGTTTTAACTTTTGGATTCACGTACTCCTTTATAGCGTTTACAACATCTAGTTCAAGATTAGATTTGGAAACTTGGATGCAAATCCTTGTGTGATTTTCAAAAGGCTTGGAGACGCTAGGTCTATTTTTGATATCTCCTACTACAGAAAATATTATTTACTTCTGGAATTTATTAAGCGGATCATCTGTTATAGGCACATCTATAATAGGACTTTCCGCATCGGTATGTACGCTATCGGTTCTAGAGTCTACACTTTCCGTGCGAGAGCCTACATTTTCAGTTCGAGAGTCAGAGTCGGTTCTTTCTGAGGTACTAACTGCGATAGAACTAGATTCTTCGTTGTGGATTTCAATACGCGAAAGAGCGTCAGCATTGGTGTTAATTTTGCCTGGTTTGTACATGACAGTGTAGTCATATTCGCTAAGGCGTAGTCTCCAGCGTGTTAAACGACAATTGGGTTTCTTAATGTTCATTACCCATTGCAAAGGACGATGGTCGGTAACTATTTTAAATTTTCTGCCAAATAAGTAGGGCCTGAAATATTTGGTTGCCCACACGATAGCCAGCAATTCCTTTTCTATCGTGCTATAATTGATCTCACTTGAATTGAAAGTTCGCGACGCGTAAGCTATAGGCTTGTCGGAACCTATGGGACCTTGTGAAAGAACGGCTCCAATTGCTAATTTAGAGGCATCTGTAGTTAAGACAAATTCCTTTGTAAAACCTGGGTATTGAAGAATTGGGTCATTAATGAGCAATACTTTGCAGTTTTCAAAACATTCTATGTAATTACGATCAAGAGTGATTTTAGAACCTTTCTTTAAACATTGGGTCATTGGCTTGGTTATTTTAGCAAAATCTGGTATGGATTTCCTATAATAACCAAGTAATCCTAGAAATCTTTTAATTTCTGTGGGAGTCTTTGGCAAAGGGTAGTTTTTAATTGCCGATATTTTATCTGGGTTAGGTTTAATGCCATCCTTGCTAATGACATGTCCCAGGTACGCAGCCTCAAGTTTAAGAAATTCCGATTTGTCCATCTGTATTTTGAAGTTGGACTCGCGTAATTTTTCGAATACTTTGGACAAATTGCTGATGTGTTCCTGAAGGGATGTACTGAATACTATTATGTCATCTAAATAGACAAGGCAAATAGTATTCTGTAGCTCGCGTAGCACGTTGTTCATTACCCTTTGAAAAGTAGATGGACTATTTTTCAAACCCATTGGCATTCTGAGAAACTCAAAATGCCCATGTTCTACGTTGAACGCGGTCTTCGGAATATCTTCTGGCGACATCTCGACGTGGTAAAAACCACTAGCAAGATCTAGGGTTGTAAAATATTGGCAATTCCCCAATTTGTCTAGGACGTCCGTAATATTTGGAATCGGATATTTGTCATCGACGGTTTTTTCGTTATGTTTACGGAAGTCTATAACAATTCTCCTTTTGGTTTTACCCGATGCATCAGCTTTTTTAGCAACCACCCAAATGGGCGAACTCCAAGCGGAATTAGACGGCCTAATTATAACTTGGTCTAACATTTTGCCTATTTGTTCTTGAACTTCCTGTCTATGTATGTATGGATATCCGTAACTTTTTGTATAAACTGGGATCTCGTCTGTGGTTTTAATTGAGTGCTTAATTTTATTTATAAAAGTTAAAGGCTCGCCCTCTAAATAGAAGACGTCTGCATATTCTGCACAAAGAGATTTTAAATTCGCGCGTTCTTCAGCGTTTAAATGATCTGTGCGAAGACGCGAGAGTACTTCTTGTACGCGTTGCGACTGGTTTGGATTACGCTCACATTCAATATTGTGTATCTCAGCGGACACAGCCCGATCCATTGAAAATATGACGTCACTACGAGTTGGATTAGTTACTTCTATTATTCCTCTATTTTTAAAGACTGACGTCAGGCATTCACCTATGACACAGTTTGAAATAGTTTGTTCTTTCACATATACATCTCCGTCATGAACATTTATCGGTATTTTAATTAATTTTGAAGTTCCGGCAGGTGTTATTTCTTCATATAAGTTGGCATTACGTGAGTCATATACTCTTATGGTATTGGAGGCTGTTTGGTCTGAAAGACTTTATTTTTATAATCTATGACAGCTTCCCATTTGTCCAACAAGTCAGTACTGTACCTATAAGTCCATAGAAAAAATCATGGAACTTATACACGTAAAAAGTCAAGTCCGTAGAGTCGTTAAACTCGTTGAAACTAGGCAGCGTGATGGAATAGTCGCTTCTAGTTTTAGCGTGAACATTGCACACTTCAAATGGATCATATTCAATTTCGATGTTTTCTGAAAATTCCTTAGTAGAATTTGGGGCATCGATTTGGTTTTCATTTTGAGTATTTTCGGAGTATTCAGCACAATCCTGAAGGGATGTGTCGTACTCATACGGATATTCTGGATACTCTGTGCAGTCAAAATATGGGTCATAGCATATATCGGTGTAATATTCACCGCTATATGCGTGGTCGTTCACACAATCGTTAAAGTTCATTTCGCGCGTTCTAAAATAGTTACTCGGGGGTGGATTACCTGACCTACGCCAGTCATGCCTGGTAAGGCCATGAGGCTTTGGTGGTAACTCTTTCGTAACATAGTGGCTAACGCCACTCATAGGACGCGGTTGCTGGTTTGGCCGCGGGGCTATTTGAAATTTATTTTGCTGAGGGTTGTAACTAGTAGGCAGCGCTCTAAAAATCTGCTGTGTTCGAGTGGGGCCAAATTGCCGAGGTTGGAAATTATTTGGTCTCCATTGAGGTTGAGAATAAGATGGAAACTGTGGTCGCGATGGGCCTGGCATTCCATAATTAAATGGTCTAGGAGCAGGCATATTATAAAATGGTTGTGCAGGCATGGAAAATTGTGGTGTGGGCATTTTATAACCACTGGTAAAATGATTAGGTATTGGCATTGAATTTATTGATTTCTTGTCCGGTAAACGTTGGTTCCGATTTTGAATATACATAGTATTTATTTCCTCATGAACAAATTCAAGAGCATTTTCGATAGTCGCGGGGCGCATGCAACGTGTACGCGACCCGAGAGGATCGTTTAATCCACGCAAATATGCTTGTAGCGTCAATTTCTTATATAATTCACGTTTAGATTCTATTGTCGTTCCCTCGTTTTCATGGAGGCTTATATATGTCATTATGGTGCTGAATAAATTTTGACAGCGCTCGTAATACTCTTGAGCGGTGCTAGAACCCTGAGTCAATATAGCAAGGTCATTATATAGAGCGGTCTCGTCTCTACTGTCCGCAAAATTGTTAACTAAAGCATTACGAATGCCATCCCAGTCAGAAGGAATTCCGTTGGTGTTTATTAAACGAGCAGCAAGGCCAGTTATTTTATTTAAAATTCCATTAATAAATGCAACTCTTGTTAAATCACTGCTTTGCTCGGTATAATATACACAGACTAATTGTTCACATATATTAATAAATCTGGTCAACACATTGGGATTTCCACCGAAATCCGAGACAAGCCGTAGGGCTTTAAAATCCCATCTAAATCTGCCATTATTGAAGACGAAGAGCTTTGTCTAGGTTCTATCATACCACGGCTGGGCTCGTCACTAATATATTCTACTGTTTATATCTATATTTCTTAGATTATCTAAAAAGGTTTCCCTACTACTACTACTTAGCCTACGGTCCTTGTATTTTCTTGAAAGAAAAATCTTGGAAAATTATGTTAGTAAGGATCTATAAAACTAGGACGTGGGCAAAACACTAAAAAAATCAGTGTACTCACATATGCATTTCTTCGGTCTCTCTGCGCTATCGATGGCTGGATAGGCTACCTCGGAGCAGGGCGACTCGTAGATTCGATGCTCTGTACGCGGCTTAACGGCTGTTAAGCTGCGTACAGAGCATCGTATGTGACCGTGTGGCTACACGGCGATTTCGGCGAAATACGGAAATCTTCGTCGCGAAAATGATAACGGATATCTTTTTTTACGCGAAACCGACCGCGAGCATCCTACCGACTGCGCCAAATACGTACGCCCGCCGTTGAGGATGCAAAAAAAACCGATTAATTTAATAACTTAATTTATTTCAAGTAAAATTAAAATATAACTTTTACAATAAAAGGGACGTGACGATTGCTCGATGCGAGAGCATAAAGTGAGTAATTACAATAAAGTATATTGAATGAAGATTCGCGGAAATGCTTATGTTGCTGTTCTCACGGGACTGCTACCGTGCGGTCCGTTCCGGGTATCGCTCGATGAAATTGCGCAACTGCATATTCTGGTTAAGTGGTGGATCTGCGTCATGGATATCCATGCTGGTTGTATATGTGACACGGTAATATAATATAATATTATATTTATATATTATTATACTGCGGTTCGGAACCCTCCGTGTGCGAGACAAAAGTTTGACTCGCACTTGGCCAGTTTTATTTTGAATATCCATTACAAAAAACAAACATAACATTATTCTTTTCACAATAAATACAGTAAAGGTACGGCTACACCGCGGCTTACTGCTATCTGCGGGCGCGATCATAGTACTTTTCAATTGTTTTCTGATCGCGTTTGGTGTGAAGAAGTCAAGTACAAAGACTACTGCGCTATCTGATCGCCGCCTAGATCGCACACGCAGGACGCTGTGGTGTGTCCGTACCTTATAGGATTATCTTTTGCTTGTCTAAAGTGGTAAATGACGTGAGACGAGACGTAGTGCACTATTCGAAGGTATCTTCTAAATTAATGTCCGCCAAATACATATCTTATATATAAATTTATAACTCATATAACTATACATATATATAACATATAACTTCGCGCAAGCTTCGGGCAAGCGCGATTGAACGCGCGTTAGAGATCTACTACGACAACATGGCCCGCCCCTCCAAATAACTGTTTTAATGTGTGCAGTCACATCCTTACGAAAGAGTTTGTATGTAGTTGTAATTATTCGTCTTCAGTAGCAGGCCGGCAGTACCAGTACGCACACATGCGTGGTGGTGCGTTGTAAATACTTTCACAAATACTTACAAACGTTTTGAATTTAGGAGGGGCAGGTCATATTATCGTAGTAGATTTCTACATCTGAGATTGTTCTTATTAACCCTGAACTACGTTTGTCAACAGAAGCAAAGGCGTACATCCCTGGCCCAGTAGACCTGTACGTGAAGACTGGCAGCAAACTTTCGTTGATGTGCATACTGAGCCAAGGGCCCCATGACCTGGGGACTATATTTTGGTATAAAGGTATGTTATTTGTATCTACAAATGTTATTTTATCATGGATTTTAATTGATGGAATTTGTATGAATCCTGAAGACGGCAATAGCCCAATGACTAAGGCGTCAGCCTTGTGATTGAGAGGTCGTGCTCGATCCCCACCCATTGCACCATTGATGTGAACCCACTCCAAACACAAGCATATTTAGCTTAGTTGGAGGGGTTAACCAGAGTACTAGACAGTAATGTGCAACCCACATTGCTTGTAAGCTTTCTTTTTAAAAAAAAGGTATCCATAACTTTTCAACCAGAATATGTTAGATCAACGATTTGTTAAATATGTGACAAAAATATGTCAAAATTGTATAGTTTTTTTTTTAATCTTATAGGCTAGCGTTTGACCATTATATCACTTAGTGGTAAGCCATGGCATGATGTGGTCGAAGATGTTGAGCACGCTAGGCCTAGAATACTCTGACTCTCTAGGGCTGTGTGCTGCCGAAACATCGTAAGGTTATGGCGGCAGATATTCTCCTTGACAGCAGTAAACTACTTTTTGGTAGCAAGTCAGGCGGAACGTTGATATAATATGCTCCTACCACTAATTACATGTGCTAGGATTAGAACCGGCAACCTGTCACTTAGAAGCCAACCCATGGATATATCCATTATACCATCCGGATCTCTACCCAACGCAACCCAACCCAACCCAACGCAACTTCCCCTAAAGAATGCACTGAAATAAACATGTCCCTAATTGAACAAAAACACGCAAAGGCCTGTAAAATTAATTTGAATTCTCTCCAAAAACATTTTTAACGACCTCTTAATTAAATAGGACGGTCGCTCCCATGAGGCGCTGTTTAGGGAAAAATCCAGATTGACATTTCGGAATGAATTCATTTAAATGTAAATAAGGTTTTTTTCAACTCCCGACAAAAAGACGGGTGTTATAAGTTTGACTTATATATCTGTGATGCGTGGGTCTGTGGTATCTTAGCTCCTAAACCGATGAATCGATTTAGAATTGAGATTTATTGATACAGACTATTATAAAAAAACTGGCCAAGTGCAAGTCGGACTCGCACTCGTAGGGTTCCGTAACACAGTTAAGTATTCCATAACTATGATTTTTCGTAACTACAAAATTAACTTTGTTTTTCATAGTGCTTGTATCAAAAACAAAGTTATCTTTGCGGTCGCACTATCTCTAAAACTGCTGACTGTATCTCATTCAAACCAATTTTCGTTGTTAGTTTTTATTGAGATCTACAGCATATATTTTTTTTAGATTTTTCTCTCCCATACTTTAAAAGTTAGAGGGGGGGGACACACATTTTACCACTTCAGACGCGCCTATCTTTCAAATGATTGACTTTGAGAAAAAATGATTTTAGGAACCTCTATGTCATTTTTGAAGACCTATCCATAAACACCGCACACGTATAGGTTAGAAAAAAAAATTTTTTTTGTTTCATTTCCATGTATGGGATGCCCCCCCATAAACTTTTATGTTTTTTTATTTTTGTATAAAAATCAGAAAGCGGTTCACAGAATACATCTACGTACCAAGTTTCAATTCTGTAGTCCTAACAAATTCGGAATAAAATGGCTGTTACATACGGAAGGACAGACAGACATGACGAATCTAAAAGGGTTCCGTTTTTTGCCATTCGGCTACGGAACCCTACAGACAGACAGACAGACATGACGAATCTATAAGGGTTCCGTTTTTTACCATTCGGCTACGGAACCCTAAAAAGGCAGACAGAGACCGCAAGTTCAGTAATACCAATTTCTTGAGTAATAAGTTTCCGCGCTCAGTCCGGCATAGTCAATACGGCATGATTACTACGTAAGCAACGCTGCGAAGTAATACTGCACGGAAGCGTCCAACCCTGCTGCCGCTTGGAAGCAAACTGTGCGTGGAAGCGTATTACTCAAGCATTTAGTATTACTGAACTTCCGTTCACTCGGGTGTTTGGCACGAATCCGTCTGCCTTTTTTATGACAGTTTGCGGTCGCCGGCTATTCCCGCACCACTCCCACCCGATAAAAAATGTTCATTAAAATGTAAACCTTATGATGTTCACTGTATGTATAATCGTGATTATATCTAAACGCGCTCTAATAAAGTTAACTTTTTTTATCGAGATCTGATAATTATCTCCAGAGATACGACGATAGAACGTCTCAAACTTGCTAATGAAACTGACTCGCGCGACATGGAAATCGGTTGTTTTAGTTTTTAAACTATCTTAATTATTGCAGGAGCAAACATAATAGAATATAAGGAGGTAGAAGAGAACGAGGTGATGGAAGAACCAAGGATTCGGTTGAAGACAGAATGGACGGAGCAGCTGACGTCACGGCTTACTATCGAGAAAGTTTTACCGAGTGATAGCGGGAACTACAGCTGCGTTCCTACTATGGCCGATGCTACTTCGGTCAATGTTCAAATTATAAATGGTAAGTGACAATGCATGTTAACAATGTAAAACACTTAAGTAAAAGTTGTGACAGGTACTTTAGTACTAAGCTACACTGTGGTAGACGGCAATAAAATTGGAAGGAAGATACTTTACGCCTCCAGTGATTTCTCCAAAACAATAGCACAAAAGCTTTGTCCAGCATTGAGAAATTCAACAGCAATATTATAAATGCGAAAGTCAGTTTGTTTATTTGTTTATTGGGGACTTTTTCGCGGTCTAACGGTGGAACCGATTTTGCTGAAATGTTGTACAGGGATATCCAGTACTATGAGAATAAGAATAATTTTTAGAATAAGAATAATTTATTGAGGAAACTTAGGCTTATTACGATGAATTAGGGCCTAATCGATAATACTGCTATCCTAATTTTATAGGTTAATTTTTAAGGTTATAGGATCATTTTTAAGGCGGGCGAAGCCGTGGGGCACAACAAGTATGTCAATATAGTGATCATCCCAGCTACAGGATATGACCTTTTAAAAAGGGAATCCACAAATTTCACAAAGGTCGGCAACGCATCAACAGCACTGATCCAATTTTCAAGCCATATTGAAATCATAGATAAGGATGTAATGTAATCTGAGGCCTGTGATTGTAAAGCTGGCTTCACACTGCGCGAGATATCACAAGTCGCGCCACGCCGTGTCGACTTGTATGAGACCCGCGTCAGCTCGAGCCAATACCGTAGTAACTAATATATAATCTATGCCAATACCTTCACACGGCGCGTAGGCGCGAGCTAACGCGGCGCGACTTGAGATATCTCGCGCCGTGAAAAGCCTGCTCTTTAGAAAATGTGTTGCAAAATTTGTGTGTAGCAATAACTATAGATAACAAAAGAAAATACTAATTCTAGACGTATTTCAGAAGAGACTATTAAAACCAATGTTTAACTTCCACAGGAGAGCACCCAGCAGCGATGCAGCACGGCAATGCAAACACGGCGTCACCTTGCGCGCTCTCTGTGAATCTCTTTATATCGCTATACTGCACTATTGCTACTCTATACACTAGTACTGTAGACGGATTCAGATGAAAGTTCCATAAGTAAGTCAACTGACGTTGTTAATACTGTGGTCACAGGTGGAAATATAGTTGATAGGAATATACCTTGAAAATTATTATTTACTTGGACATTTGCATTTACAAATTGATGTATTATAGTGCTCGAAACGTAATGAGACTACTGTTTTCGTGCTCTCCAGGTTGGTGCCAATGGCGAGTAAGGTTCAGTAGTATAAACTTTTAAAAGATGATGTTATAACGCGCGCGGAAGCAAAACTTTATTTAAATAATGTAAAACATAAAAGTGCAATTAAATAAACATCTTTATGTATAGTTTTCGTATGTTGTTATCGTGATAAATAAGGTATTAGTAACCTTTCGGTGTTACAGCAGCTCTTGAGAGACTTCTCTGGGCCTAGTGTGTACACCATTTAAATTCATATCATCGTTCACTACCAGCAGGGCTAGCATGGCAAGGGGACTATTTTGCCTTTCCACCTATCCGTGTTTTGTTTAATGGAGAAGGCAAGTTATAAGTAAAGTTTTTCGACAATTGTAAACGCCCGCTGAGTTTTAATCTTTGAATATTCACCTATTGAATACTCAAAGCTTTTAATCGATTCTTTATTTAAACTTTTTAATACGAAACAAAATCAAAACTCGGGTTAAACTTCACCAAGCGTTTAAATTGTTGTGTTGATTTCCTGTCAGTGGCGAAAAACAGGGAAATAATTTTGTCTTTCCCTCGGGGATAAGGCCATGCTAGCCCTGCAGGTGAGATAGTGGTCAAACGGTAGCCTATATTTACTTATAAAACAAAGTCGCTCTGGCTGTCTGTACGCTTAGATCTTTTAAAATACGCAACAGATTTTAACACAATTTACAGCAATAGGTAGTGATTCAAGAAGAAGGTTTATAACCAAATAAAACCAATATAACCAAAATTAAACGCTGGCAAAGCCGCGGGGCGCAGATAATCGTATATAAAAACATGATCTAAAGCTTTCCATAAAATAAGTATAGTATTTGAGCAGTAGAGAGATTTCACTATAATTACTTCTTGGTAATTAAACCGGCTAAAGCTATTTTAACATCTTATATTTCTGTAGCCCGAGGCTTAACCTTGACTGTAGGTAATACAGTATGAGTAATAACGTTTTTGTCATAGTTTCCTTGTTTGTTTTTTATAAACATGAATAATTAAAAATCAAACAAAAACATTAATTAGTAACCAAGGAACAGAAAAACGCATACTAATTTGTAATTCAATTAAACGTACATAATTATTACTTTGCTGTGCAAAGGCGCAGCTATATTGATTTATAATGCTACACTTTGAGGCGCTACGTTTTCACTCGCTTAAAAGTACTACGCTTGAAAGCACTACGCTTGACAGTACTATGCTCGACAGTACTACGCTACGTATTAGATACGAGTATGAAGCGCAATTACACCGAATACCTATAACGTTATTTTGTTCCGACAAAACTATTTTTGTAATATAAAAATCAATTATATTTCTATCTGTTATCATCACCACACATCATATTTGAACAGTGTAAAGATATATAATTAATGTTGATATAATAGATTTGATATATTAAATTGTATTAGGTAAAATTTGCATAAAACTAGGTATTTCGAAGATATTTTGCCGAATAATCTGTGTAGGTTTTATATAGTTTCTTTCACCAAATTTTAGGGATGTAAAGTAAATTTTCCCGATACAGCGAGATCCAAAAAAAGTCCAATAAAGTCTAAGAGCTTTGATCTTAGATACAAATTAAACTTGTATATAGGGCCAGTTTCACCACTTTCACCGGTTCCTGATAGGCCCTATTAAGAACTTAGCTGACAGTTTTCGACAACTTTTATACGGCGTCATCTGTTATATCTATAATCAAATATATAGGCAACATTAATAAAACAGTAATGTGACAAAAATAAAATAAATAAAACAGTACTGTATAAACTTCACAAAAATGTCATAAATTTTAGATTTATAATTATCGTGAGTTTGAAACATGATTATAAAATACCGTCTTATAATAGTGCGTACTACTATATTGTCACTTTCTGTGATTGTTGCGATCTTGCTGCGTAAACTCCCGAGGAAGTGCATCGGAAACCTAGAACTGTCTCGCAGTTGACAACGAACAGTAGTGAGTATAATTAGTCGGTACTTTATAATCATGTCATAAATTGTTGACTGTTTCTAAAGCAAAGCAGTTTCTGTTGATCGGATCCAATCTAAGCTGTGATTGGTTAAGATTAAGATATCCAATCTGAGCTGTGATTGGTTAATATTAAGATGAGCGAAGACCAAATTGTCATTGCCAATTTCAATTTTATAAGCATACTTACAAGATTTATCAAAACACATTGTTGCCCAAAACGCATGTCATTGTATCGAGAATCTGTTTTGTAAACTTTATATTTTCCGTAGTAAATCTAAATTTAGTTTACGAGACATGTTATTTTATATTTTAAATTTAATCTAAATTAGTTCACTGTTCGAAAAAATATTTAAATAAAATATATGATGCACTTAGATGGATGAATATTTAGAAGATTAATTAATTTAAATTAAGTTTAATAATTTTATATTAATAAAAATAATTTAAATGTAAATCGAGCTATATAAATATATGTAGTAAGCATAATATATTTTTATTTGATATTTATTTTTATTTCTGTTGTTATAAAATAATAATTTAAAGAACAATTACGATGCCTAAAGGTAAGCTATTACGTTTACATATAACAAACACATGAGCAAGCAAAATTCTGGACATACATAATTTTGCTCGTTTAAAAGCTTGTTACCTTGAGACATAAAGATGATAAATGTCTCACCTGCCTTATAATCTCACTGGACATTGCCATTCAAAACAAAAAAATGTTTTTATTTCACGGCCAAATAACTGCAAAGTAGTACCCACCCCAGGCGGACTAGCAGAAGTCCTACCACTACATGGTTATTTTACCTCTTTTAGATTATCCTATATGCTAGCGTTTAATCACTATCTCACCTGTTGGTAAGTGATGATGCGGTCGAGTAAGGTAGCACGCTAGGCCTAGAATGGGAACTTTATGATTATGAATGATTTCAGTCAGGATTTAAAAAGACATTGAAAACTCAGTTTCATATTCAGTCATTTATTACTGCTTATAATTATGTATTGTATAGAAACTGTACCTACTTTGTAATGGCCTTCTAATTTCGGCAAAGCAAATGTAAATAACTAAATTATTTTTTAATTAAAATTGTTTCTTAGTTAGAATTGGATTGCATCACCATTTATGAGTTATATTTATTTCGTGGAATGAATTAATTACTGTAAGCAATATTGAAACGGGAAAAAATCTATATTAATGTTAGTAGTAATTAATTGTATTTGTATAAAAATTTTAATTAAGATGCAAGAACAAAATTAAAAACCATTGTATTAATTTTATATGAAAAAAATCATTTATTTTAAAGGATCAATTTCTATTGTAATTGTAATATGTAGATTATTGTAGATAGTTTTGTTTATTAACAATTATTTTTCTTTCAGTCCAACATGTTAAATAAGTAAATTTATTGATTTTAGTGTTTATATTGGTACATCGCCGTCCTTCACAGTATCGTAATTTTATTTACTATTCGGTTGTCTGGAAGAAGCCGCTTTAAGCGATAAGACCGCCCCCTGCATTACTTATATTATTATGTATATTTTTGTAAATTGTTTATGTTCTTTTGGTGTGCATATAAAGAGTTTTATGACTATCTATGATGAAAAAGAATCACACTTAATAATTATTTTCTGTATTCATTGAATAAAATATTAATTGAAAAATAAAAGGCAAGGCTCGCAAGTACAATCACAATAACAAAACAATTTTCCGTTCCAACATAAACTCATTCATTTTTCATATTTATTTACAAAACGTAAACATTGCATGTAATTAAGCTTTTAAAATTGTAAATTAAAATTTAATTAACTCGCCATTTCAATGCTAATTTCAATTACTTCATTTCCATAAAAATGTTTGAAAGGGAAAATCCTCGTCCTTACAATGTCATCATACGGCTCTCGGGAATAAATGCGTACTCGAAAATTAGAGGTCAGATATTTTACAAAATTGTTTTTTTACAATAGTGACAAAATCTCGTGTCATCTTTGAATGCGTCTAATATGGATAAGATGTATCGTGTTTTTTCAAACAATGCTACTTTATAAACAAGTTAAACTTTATTTTATAAAAGACTATCAAAGAACGAAATTCCTGTAAAATAACATACAAAACCCAATAAAACAAAACTATATTACAGAATCCCCACGAATTTGGTATGATATATATTCGTCTTTGGTATGATAAGGGAATTTATTATTATTAGTACAACTACAACAAAATGATCATCCTCACAAAAATTTGATCAACAAAGCAATATTCACTGTGTATGTCCTCATCCTATATTCACCCTTATTCACTACAATACACAACGTCCTTCGGCACGAAATCCTTTGCATAATACAATTCTATTTGAGGGATTACATGGCAATTTGTGTACCATCCCTCATAATTGTGTGGTTTAATAAAAAATAATTAAGCCTAAAAAATCGAGGTCATCTTTATTTTCTGTGCCCCTAGGGAAGTTTATATTACCATTTTTATTGACCCTTACGTTTTGAGTTATCAAATATCACATTTTGTGATACAATAACATTGTGTTTACAAAACTCCTGTTCCACGAAAATGTTAATTTGATTTCAATGAAAACATAATAATTATTTAACATAATATTAATTTTGAAATAAAAATGTATTTTTGGGAATGGGTTGAAAAATATCGTATAATATGGGTACATTATGGTACAAGTGTGTAATGTTGGTGATCACCGCTGAGGCGCCATTGAGACCCGAGCCGTTAGGTGAGGGTCTAAAGAGAGCCGAGGACGGTAATCATCAATACACACATGTATCATACGACGTTTTTAACACACTTGTGAATAAAATAATACTAAAACATCATTTTATATAGTAGACAATAGATGTTTTACCTTGGAGTTTTCAGGTAGTATACATTCCATAACATTCAAAGGGTTTCACATCTTATATCAGACGGTGTATAACATAAATCAGTTTGTTTATAACTAGTACTTATAGACATTTTAATTGATAAATAACTATCATTTTATCATTGAAAACAAGTTATGAAAATTTTTTCGCAATGGCGGGAAAAACTCATTAGTTTTTCTATGCGCGCGCATCCTAACAATGGCGATCGGTCATAGACTAAAAGAATGAGGTTTCTTTTTTTGTATGTTTGTCGCGGATAGCGTTTTAGCCACGTACAGAATGGGGAATTTACAGTTTTAAAGTGAACGTTTTGTTTATTAAACACGTAAAAGTTAAAATTATCTATTTAAATACGAAGTTGCATGAATTGAGCAAGCAATAGGTATATTAATTTATTTGTACTATTGAACACGATCTTTTTTGTATCGAAACTTTTTTAAGAACAAAGCAACTCAACCAATAAAATTAAAAAAAAATCTATAACTCACTAGTGAATAGTAAAGTAATAGTAGTTATGAAAAAGTCACAGTTTGATAACAGGTGTCATTATGTGCCTAATTGCGGTGAAATAAGAGCCACTTTATGAGCAAGTGTGTTAAAAATATTATTTTACGTCTGTACTGATTTTTATGCCCACATTATTTTTGTTTGCATGTTTTATATAAATGCGTCTACATATTTTTGAAATAAAAATATCCAAATCTTTGGCTCTCTTTACATTGGTAAGCAGTTTAGAACATTTTTATATGTCAAACTTGCATCAGACGCACTTGACCACTATCTCACCTCATGATAAGCCAGGGAATGGAATAGAATGGGATAGGCGATGGGATGGATCCAGAAACACAGACTGTGTTTCCGGATTTGAGGGTCTTTAGATCGCGACTGAAAAGGTATCTCCTGGGTAAGCACGCTTCATGATTCATCGCATCATCACTTTCCATCAGATAAAATAGAAGTCAAGCGCCACCCGGTTTAGAAAAAAAAATTAAGATTATTATTTACTAAAAAACCGTCTTCTATGCCGCGAGTCAGTTGCAGGAGAAATTCTGAGACTTTATCGTCATATATCTGGATATACCTTTGAAATCTAGATAATGGGACCATCTTGAGGGCCCGGTGGCTTAATCGGGAGAACGGTCGGCTTTGATGCCGTGGTACCGAGTTCAAACCGCCGTGCACCAATGGATTTTTCAATAGAAAAATATTATGTGCACTTTTCACAGTGGCCCTCCGGTGAAGGAAACATCGTTAAGAAAGCAACAACCCCCGCATGGTGGTAGGACACTATCTAGTGTCCGCCTGGCCAGCAACCACCCTCAAGTTAAAAAATCTGTCACCAAACATCTAATGTGTTCTGGAAGCTATCCTTGAGAGCCAGTTCCCATTCTAGGCCTAGCGTGCTTACCATCTTCGACCACATCATCACTTACCAACAGGTGAGATAGTGGTCAAACGCTAGCCTATAAAGTATTTTAAAAAAATCTTGAAAATGAACGCTATCTATGAAAAAAAATATGATTCAAACCGGTTCACAATTGGCGGAGTAATCGGGTAACATACATACAAAAAAAAAACATACAGACGAATTGAAAACCTCCACCGGTTTGGAAGTCGGTAGAAAAGTGATGATGCGCTCCAAAATGGAATCATACTTGTCTGAAATAGGAAAACGGTTCAGGACAATTAATTAACCTTAATCTAATGCCAAGAAAGCCACTGACGATCGAAACAACTAATCCTTCAACGACGTCTTCCATAACTAAACATTTTTTGAGGTAATCCAAAAATAAATATAATTATTTTACGAAATACGTAAGTTTAAAGAATCATCCACATAATGAAACATAAACAAAGTGAATGTAGGAGTAAAACCACATCCTGTCTGTTCAAATATTCATCTAGAAGGAAACCACTCGCGGTTGGTTATGTGCGAACATTGCCCCGGTTATGTTAAAAGAAATTTGTTACGTAAGCTTTTTATCAATAACAGAATTATTGCATGTTTGGCTCATCTTTTTACTCGACTACAGGAGGGTTATGATTTTGACCAGTATGTATATCATCTTCACCATCATCATCATCATCACGAACAGTCAGTATTCCACTGCTAGACATAGGTTTCAGCTCCTTGTTTCCAACCTCTGCCAGCCAGCTTGCGTATATCAACGCTCCACCTAGCTGGAGGGCGTTCTACGCTTAGTTTACCGAACCGTGGTCTCCACTCTAGAACACGTCTACCCGAACGGTTATTGGCTCTACGACACATGTATATATGACGTATGGTATGTAAGCAATTTAATACTCAGACCTACGGTCTCTTTTAGCTGTGGAAAAATGAAACATAATGTATTAGTCAAAATATCGTTATTATACCGTTTATGTCACATACTTATATACTATTATACTTTTGCATATTTTGCGATTACACAAGGCAATCAAAACATACTCGTATAGGGTGCTTCCTGCTGATCTGAAATAATTTAGTTTCAAGCATTGTCTTATAATTGCAAAGGAAAATAATCTGCATGGTTGTTCTCAATCATTCAAAAGCAGATTTGGATTCGGATTCGGAAACTGCCTCTGCTTCGAGTTGAATCTTTGCAATTCACAATACCTACTCCGATCAGTTACTTTTGATATTTGAAAAAATCAGTGATTCGAATCGGATAGGTTTCCGCGACAAAAAAGCTCACGGATTTATCGATATTAAAAATTCAAAAGGGAGATTCCGAATCCGAATAGGTTTTCTAATGATTGATAATCAGGGGGCTGCAAACCATAAATATGTAGTTTTTATATAAAAAAAGCGAATTCAGTGTCACAATCCTATTATTTGCAATTGGTGCAATAACCATGTCTAGTACCATGTATAGTTTGTATTAAAGTTGTTTAGTTAAAGCAATTAATGTCTACAAGTTTGTAAGTTTGTACGGAACCTTTAGTGCGCGAGTCTAACTCACACTTAGCTGGTTTTTTCTTTACACATAAGAAAATTACTACAAGGTTTAAATGTTCATGCATTTTATCATTTTATTAGTAATTTTGTAAATTAATTAAAATATTTATTTAAGTAGCATTATGTATTTTTATGTAAGTAGTTACATCTAATTTATTTTTGAATTATTTTTAGAAATATCGAAATAATTATAGCACCGACCTTAATAATATTTCTAGACAATTTCCAAAATAATTGTAAATTTTGATGTAAATAGATAGAAAATAATTGTAAATATTACAATAATCGTTTCACACTGTTTTTATTTCGAAATGTTTAAATATATGCAATAAAGTAATTATTTGAAAGTTAAGATTTTGTAAGAAAATTTTATTTCAAGAATATTTAATTGTAGAAAGAGAAAACAGATTATACATATTGTATCTAAAGTATAATTTAAGAAACTTTGACAAATAAAGATAGTAACAATAACTTGACTTTTATTTACTTTTATATACTAGCTGTGCCACGCAGTTTTACCCGCGTAGGCATATCGGGAGAAAAAGTACCATAAGTGTTGTACCAGGGTCAAGGCTATCTACATACTAAATTTCAGCTCAATCGATTGAGTATTTTAGCGTGAAGAAGTAACAAACATACACATAAACTTTCGCCTTTATAATAATACTAGTAGGATATAAATTAAGATGGTTTAAAAACTAAAACAACCGACTTCAATGCCCCGCGAGTCAATTTCAGTAGCAAGATTGAGACGTTTATCGTCATATCTCTGGAGATATTTATCAGATCACAATGAAATTACAATGGCACCACCTCGAAAACGTACCCTATCGATTATAAAAAGAATCATTCGAATCGGTTAAGAATTGACGGAGTAATCGACTAATATACACAAAAAAAAATGGCCTAGTGCAAGTCAGACTCGCACTCGTAGGGTTCCGTAACACAGTTAAGTATTCCATAACTAATATTTGTCGCAACTACAAAATTAACTTTGTTTTTCATAGTGTTTGTATGAAAAACAAAGTTATCTTTGCGGTCGCTATATCTCTGAAACTGCTGACTGTATCTCGTTCAAACCAATTTTCGTTGTTAGTTTTTATTGAAATCTACAGCATATATTTTTTTTTAGATTTTTCACTCCCATACTTTACAAGTTAGAGGGGGGGGGGGGACACACATTTTACCACTTTAGACGCGCCTATCTTTCAAATGATTGACTTTGAGAAAAAATGATTTTAGGAACCTCTATGTCATTTTTGAAGACCTATCCATAAACACCGCACACGTATAGGTTAGAAAAAAAAATTTTTTTTGTTTCATTTCCATGTATGGGATGCCCCCCCATAAACTTTTATGTTTTTTTATTTTTGTATAAAAATCAGAAAGCGGTTCACAGAATACATCTACGTACCAAGTTTCAATTCTGTAGTCCTAACAAATTCGGAATAAAATGGCTGTTACATACGGAAGGACAGACAGACATGACGAATCTAAAAGGGTTCCGTTTTTTGCCATTCGGCTACAGAACCCTAAAAACACGACTGTCACGTGCAGTTTCACTGTTTTCTTTACCACTTTTTTCTTCAAACCTTTACGTGTGGGGTGTCAATGGATAGGTCTTTAAAAATAACATTGAGGTTCCTAAAATCATTTTTTTCTCAAAGTCAATCATTTGAAAGATAGGCTCGTCTAAAGTGATAAAATGTGTGTGTCCCCCCCCCCCCCCCCTCTGACTTTTAAAGTATGAGAGTGAAAAATCTAAAAAAAATATATGCTGTAGATCTCATTAAAAACTAACATTGAAAATTAGTTTGAACGAGATACAGTCAGTAGTTTTTAAGATATGGCGATCGCAAAGATAACTTTGTTTTTCATACAAGCACTATGAAAAACAAAGTTAATTTTGTAGTTGCGAAAAATCATAGTTATGGAATACTTAACTGTGTTACGGAACCCTACGAGTGCGAGTCCGACTTGCACTTGGCCGGTTTATTATGACATAGTTCAGTCGTAAATATCTAAATATTATAGATAACTATAGTTATTATAATACTGTAAACATAAAAATGGAAAGGACGACAATTTAGCCATAAAATTATTATGGCAGTAATCTTTTATTAGTTTTTATATGAGTATTTTTAAGAACTTTCAAAAATGTAGAAACTCTTTCTGTCCAATATTAGTTATTCGGAGTTATCAATCCCACCAAAAAATTTTTCGCTCGCACTGTCAAAGATCTCATTAAGAGCCAAGTTTCTAAAGGTATGGCCACACCGCGGCGTCCTGCGATCTGCGGGCGCGATCTCAGTACTTTTCAATTGTTATCTGATCGTGTTTGGTGTGAACCAGTAGGTACAAATACTAGCTATCTGATCGCCGCCTAGATCGCGCACGCAGGACGGTGCCGGGTGTCCGTACCTTAACCCTACACGCACTAAAGGTACGAACACACCGCAGCGTCCTGCGTGCGTGATCTAGGCGGCGATCAAATAGCGCAGTAGTATTTGTACCGACTTGTTCACAACAAACGTGATCAGAAAACAATTGAAAAGTACTGAGATCGCGCCCGCAGATCGCAGGACGCCGCGGTGTGTCCGTACCTTAAATGTACAAGCTCTAATTTCACAAGTTCTACACCATAGTGAAAATATGTGGCTTGGTCGTTTCGTTACTACAAGAACTTTGTTTAACAGAAAAGTAATGAATAGTGAATAAATTTTTCACGTTATTTCAGCCATTGTTACCCCGTTTCACCTTCTTAGGGGTGGAATTTCGAAAAATCATGAAACACGTATTTATTTACTTATTTATTTACAAAAGTACTTGTGTGAAATTTCGAATAAAATAAACTATCTACTCTTGTTTGAATTGGTGGAATTTCGAAAAATCATGAAACACGTATTTATTTACTTATTTATTTACAAAAGTACTTGTGTGAAATTTCGAATAAAATAAACTATCTACTCTTGTTTCTCCATACAACCTATGAACCCCCGTTTCATGCCTTTAAGGGGTAAAAGTTCCAAGTTTTACAATTTTTTTGTTGTTTGTATACTAATACTGGCTTTCACACAAAATTTCAGCCTTCTAGGACTTTAGGAAGTACACTAAGAATATTGATGATCATCAGTGAGTGAGTGAGTGAGTGACGAAATCGGGGTTTTGTAAATATCAATAAAATCTAAAGTATTAAAGCTATGCAATTGAAACTTTGTACGTTTAATAAGTCTACTGTTGAAATTATATTCCGAGAATTTTGTGTATCTGGTATAATCGAAACCCAAGTTATGAGGATTCAAAAATACGACGAAGCACTTCGAGAAAAGGTAGGTAGTGCCTTTGCGCTTCGCTTAGCTCGTCTTGGCGGGGGCACTACCGTGCCCCCAGATGCATTGGATTAATCCTCAACATTAATTCTGGAGGTCGTCCAAACCCGCTTTACACCATTGGTTTTTATCGTATACACAGTACACTATTGCAGTGAAGAAAACATCAGTTTACTTTGATAAACAGGATTTTCACAGGATGTTTTTAGCGCATTACTAAGCTCACTTCTGGCTGCTAAAGCTGGCAGAATGGTACAGCTTGTACAATTCCCTTTATCTTGGTAGGGAACTGACTACTAGTGTACGCCTGGCTATCTCAAATCCTCGCTTTGCAAACCCTATCACAGATCACCTAATAATGTGTTCCGAGAACTGTTCTTGATAGCCAATTCTCAATCTAGGCCTAGCATTTTACCATCATCGACCACATTGTAACTTACAAACGGATGGTGAATTTCTGGCTAGATTTATAAAAAAAAAACTAAAAAATATACATAATATACTCATAGTGTGCTCGTTAAACTAGGTTTTCTGCTAGTAGTTCGATAATAATCGTTTTTTTTTTAATATTAAAAACTCCCTACACTAGTGGTTCTTTGCGTTGCAGGGAACTTATACATAGTTATATATATTTCACGGACACAATAAATGTACACCCAGACCCAGAACACGGAATCAATTAATGTTTGTAACAATGATTGACAAGTCAAAGCCATAGTACCATGCAAGGCGATAGAGCAAAAGACCAACCATTATAAAAGCGACCTAGCTAGTCTATAACTTCTCATTCTCGCACCTACTCTAGATCTGAAGTTAGCATAAGGTTTTGAACTACATTACTGGCGGGCCTAGAGTAAGAGACCATCCGGCACACCTAGAGGTGTATTAAGTACCTATACATAAAATATTCCTATAGGTACCCATTACATATGCTACAGACAGCACGTTACTGCCAAGATTCCTTGTAAAGCCATCGTAAAAGGCTTTACTATGCCCGTGACTCGACTGTGAGATCTAAAACGGTCCTATTCATTCGTTTCGCGTTGCCGGTGATCTATTATAATACCTAGAAATTGGTACGCCTTTATATTTTATATCTACTCCAGTTCTGAAACTGATGTGTGGACTGGATGGCTTTAAATTTTAATGTTCCTACCGTCGTTTATACATCGTCGTTTCAATAAAAGTGCAATATTTCATTTAAAAATAAAAACACGTATTTTGTTAGAGTGCTGTTGATATTTTTATTGCATTGTAAAGTGGACATGTTCCGATAAAGCATGAAATAAAATATCCGATGGCCGCCACTGCTCTAACAGGCCGTTGTTCTTTTCATGAAATTTTCAACGTCTCTCCCACAAAGATGTGGGTGCATTTCACTGATAATTCATAGGATTGGTAGCCAGTAACAATAAGAATTTCGTGAGACTAAGTGTGGCAGGTGGCGCCGTGTTTTGTTGAAACCACAAATGTAATTCCGTTGAGGCCATAAGAACTCAGTTATTATGTTCATGTAACGAATTCCTTTTACTTTTTTTTTCGCAACATCTTATGTGTAAAATGGAGTCCTTAGTGTGCCTCTCCAATTTGACTGAAATCATCCGTCGATAAATAATGCTAAGTTTCCTCCCCCCCCCCCCCCCCTATTCTCCCCCCAACCAAAACATTTCGATCGACAAATTTGTGCTAATTGTGCTAATTTTCGTCACAATCGGTTGAAAAATTCTACCCGTAGGCCAGAACAAACTGACATCTGGAGTTGAACATTTTTGGCCAATCTCGAAACTAATACACTTCGCTCGCTCGGTCACTTAGGGTGCCGCCGGTAGAGGGACAGGGCCCAAGCTACCGGTGGTTAGGGCTGCAGAGAGAGCAACTTTCTGACAATGCGTGCCGTGTCAAGAAGTACCGCCTTCTGTATCTAGCCCTTGATCCATCCATTGGAATAAAAATAAACTGGCTAAGTGCAGGGGCCTTATTCAGTATGACCAATGAGATAACGTGTTCCTTAACGCGCCACGTTACGTTATTGAAAAATTGTATTATGTATGCCACACGATAGGTAAATTATACAAAACGCGCGCGTTACACGTCCTCATATGTCACGATATTTTGACAGCTCAAAACGTGCTCATAACCTTACCCTACCGCGTTTTAATTGGCATAGAGAATACCATAACGCGGAGATAACGTAACACGGCACGGTAAGCCTTTGAGATGGTCATACTGAATAAGGCCCCAGTCGTAGTCGCACTCGTAGGGTCCTGTAACACAGTAGAGTATGTTATAACAATAATTATTCGCCACCAAAAATTTACTTTGTTTTTCATAGTGTTTGTATAAACCTTTCAATATTAATTAAGTATCTTTTACTTTATTTTATTATTAGGATCTTCGAAATCTAGGACTTGAGTATAATTGTCGGTACTTGGGGGTTCGGTTCGGAGACCTTAAATATAAGCTGCAAGTGTAAGTTTGCGATGTGATTCCTATTGTGAAACTTCGTAGTACTCTGTACTCTGTGAGAGTAGTTTTTATAGCAAGCGTGTGTCCATATTTTTCATATTTTTCATTTTCTGGCACAAAATAATGTAAGGTAAAATGCTTTTACATAATTTTAGACCAGAGAAAGTCAAGACCAATCTATGAGCCCAAACACGACGGGCTTAACATGTGTAGTAAGGAGTTCCTTCGGCCTTTTTCTGGCTTCATCATCAGACGAGCTTGATGGTACCATGACATAGTATTGTCATCCGATTTAGATGTATGCAAATGGGCTTTTTTGCATACATACATAAGGGCTATTTTGAAGGCCCGGTGGCGTAATCGGGAGAACGGTTGGCTTTGATGCCGTGGTACCGAGTTCAAACCGCCGTGCACCAATGGATTTTTCTATAGAAAAATGTATGTGCGCTTCTCACAGTGGCTCTCCGGTGAAGGAAAACATCGTTAAGAAACCAACAACCCCCGCATGGTGGTAGGACACTATCTAGTGTCCGCCTGGCCAGCTACCACCCTCAAGTTAGAAAATCTGTCACCAAACATCTAATGTGTTCCGGCAGCTATCCTTGAGAGCCAGTTCCCATTCTATGCCTAGCGTGCTTACCATCTTCGACCGCATCATCACTTACCAACAGGTGAGATAGTGGTCAAAACGCTAGCCTATAAGATACAAAAAAAAAATTCAGCTCAATTTTTTTACTGGGTTTCTATGACCATCTTTCAGATCCATCATCAGATCAGACCCTGGTAAGAATAGAGAGTACTCGCCAAGACGAATCAAAAGAGCCGAAACTCGATGGGGTTGCGTGGTTTCATTACAGAGTTCCTATGATCACCTTCCAGCTGGTGGACAAACTACTAGTCAAGACGATTCAAATGAGCCCAAACTCGATGAGGTTGTGTCATTTCATTGCGAAGTTCCTATGGCCACCTTCCAGCTCCATCATTAGATTAGCACCATGTCATAACAATATTGCATTGTCACGTGAGTTCAAATTAAAAATGCAAGATTTGATGACAAACATCGGGACAGCTTTCAGTTCCATTATCAGATCAGCACCATGTCATCATAATATTGCATTGTCACGCGACTTACACATGTATGCAAAATTTCAGCTCAATCAGTAACCGGAAAGTGAGTCAAATTTAATTTGCAAGATTCTATCACAAACATCGGGATAGCTTCCAGCTTCATCATCAGATCAGCAGGATGTCATCATAATATTGCATTGTCACGCGACTTACACATGTATGCAAAATTTCAGCTCAGTCAGTAACCGGAAAGTGAGTCAAATTTAATTTGCAAGATTCTATTACAAACATCGGGATAGCTTCCAGCTTCATCATCAGATCAGCAGGATGTCATCATAATATTGCATTGTCACGCGATAACGCATGTATGCAAATTTTCAGCTCAATCAGTAACCGGGAAGGGGATCAAATTTAATTTGCACGATTTGATGACAAACATCGGGACAGGTGAAACTAAATAAAAGCTTCTAAAAATGACCAACGCCAAAATTAACCAGTTTAAAAATATTGTATGTGATAAAAATGTCACTTTATTTTCAACCAACTTCCAAAAAGGATGAGGTGCTCAATTTGCCTGTATGTTTTGTTTTTCTTTTATTTTTGTATGTATGTTACGCGATTACTCCATCAATTGTAAACCGAATCGAATGATTCTTTTTTTAATTGGTAGAGTACATTTCCGACGTGGTTTTCAATTTAATTTCATCGAGATCTGATAAGTATTTTCAGAGTTATGACGATTAACGTCTCAAACTTGCTACTGAAACTGACTCGCGGGGCATGGAAGTCGGTTGTTTTAGTTTTGAAACTACCTTAATTATTTTTTACTTTGCCATAATTGAGTCTTAACAATAATTTAATTGAACTATTAATACTAATTAATTAACATCCGGAATATGCAACCAGCCCACATCAGTTTGCTGATTCTTTGAGCTATATCAGATTCTTTGATTTTCTGTCCGATCACTTCGTGGCCAGGTGGTGTGACGATCTGCGGGAAGCGGCTGACGATAACTAGAAGAAAGCAAGTGAAGACCGAGCTCAGTGGCGTGGAATCTGGAAAAAGAGAAATCTATATCCAGCAGTGGCTAATTGAGGGATGATAATGATGATGAATTACCATCCAACCTTGTATACCTACAACCGCTTTGGCAGGCGGCCGCTAGGAGACTGAAACGCATGAGACAAAGCAATGCATTTCATCAAGGTCACCATATTCATGCAATATCATTGAATACAGATAGATATCAATACAGATAGATAGATAAAGATACCATATTTTAAATCGATCAGACTTGTGGAAGTTGCTCTCAGTGCCTTAGAAAAGAGCTCAATCATCAATGGTAAACACATTTTCTTAAATCATAGTTAAAAACGATGAAGTCGCCTATCAAACAAATAAAACTAAAGCAAAATTGGTTCATCCATATGAGTTATCAGATAACAAAAATGAAAATAGATTTAGGTTATTTTATTCGAAATAATAGTATCGTAAATAAAAAAACGTAAACAAATAAAACACTTTTACAACATAGTCCATGTCCATGCAAGAGTGAGCCATGGGGCAATTAAATAAACAAAATATAGCAGCGGTGAACGCAGTGTATGACAGTACGTTAAGTTACACAATATCAAAAGTATTCTGTAAAGTAATGTAATTTTTTTTTTGAGTTTTGTGCATTAAAGTTTAATGTAATCGAAGTCATGTATATGTCGCAGCCAACTAGCTTAATTAGCCGTTCAATCAACAGCCTAGCCTCTTTACTTTCAACTAGCGATCTAAATTATATTCAGCCGTAGCGTTTATTACAACATATAAACTGACTTAGTCTGACAGTAAGGCAAAACACTAAATAACAGTAACGACCGCGTGACGAGCGCCGACGAGCGTAGCGAGGAGGAGAGCCGCGGCAGCTGCCGAGCGTCACCAGAAAAGACGCCATGGAGTTTAAAATAGCTAAATATCATTGAGGCTGCTAGTTTAATGGCGCTGTTTGGTAAAAAGGCTAGGCTGTTGATTGAACGGCTAATTATGCTAGTATAGTTAGCTGCGACATATACACTTATTATCACGAATATGTCGATGCGCATTTGACTATGTCATTATTATATTTTACCTAGAACATTTTTTGTCTATTCACAAAGCAAATATAAGTATATATAAGTAAGTTTTTTTCTCTTATTTAATTAGTTATCACAAAACAAAATTTTAAATTAAATTTAATAAGTGAAAATTACCAAATAAGGAATGATGAATTATATTAAAGTAATTATTCATTAAAATGAAAAGAGAATCGTAGTAGGGAATCTGAAGGGGGAATCTGGGAAGAAATACGCACTAATAATTTTGCATTTTAGTATCGTTGTAGAGTACTATACTTTTGTGTTTATCGCAAGACACTCAACACCATTATTTATATACAAAGCATAAATTTAACACTTTGATTTAATTTTAAGTTAACATAAACTAAAGTGGATCAAATTTAACGAAATTAATTTATAATATATTTTTATTTCTTATAGTAATTTAATTAGCAATATTGTAATACCTATGCGACACTTTAACAAAGGCGATCGAGAGGTCGTGAGTGCGATCCTCACCCAATGCACTATTGACGTGAACCCACTCTAGACACAAGCATATTTAGCTAAGTTGGAGGGGTTAACAGGAATACTAGTAATGTGCAACCCACATTGGTAGCTTTATAAAAAAAAAAATGATAAAACTTTACAACTGTTACATATTACAGATCGTCGGTGACGTAGCACGTTGGTTGGATCCAACAATTTCGCTTATTGCATATGTCTCATGCATGTTGTATAAGGCTGACGAAATGCAATTATTATTTCCATGTTGGTTATGTTTTGCATACAATCACTGTTTAATTTTTTACACAATTACATTAATTGTTGGTGCGTAATAGTCAAAATATGTAAGGAATGGAATTGAAAATCTCGGAATATTGGAATTCATTTTGCTATTTAAATAAAAGTGTTGTTATGGTACTGGTAAGTTAATGCTATTTTTGTAATCAAGCAAGGTAAGCTTATTTTTTATGCTGGCTGTAGTCGGCCATGAAATAGAAATTTTTTGGGCGCATGAGACTTAACATTTTTGTGTCTTAAGGCGCAGTGCATTGACTTGCAAAATTCTGGGCAGAACAAAACAAAAAACAACGGGTTGCACTCCGGTAGTGCCGGCAGAAGTGAAGGGAGTGCCGGCTGAAGTGAAAAAAGACACGTCATTTTTGAATATTTTGGAATGACACCTCGTGCAAGCGCCCTGCGCTCCATTGGAATAACACCATGACTTACGATCAGGACACGTGACCCCGACGCGAGTTTAAATTTTTTTACCTATCCCAAGAAAAGTGCACAACGCCGCTAAAGAAGTTTTCACTTCAAAAATCACAATAATGAAAAAAACATTAACCGTAAATAATTCTTGTAAAGTGTCAGTGACAATAAAAAATTAAGAACTTACACTGTAATTACAAAAGCTATTCCATTCTATCCATTTTAACAAAAAGAGGAGACGCTGGAGTTGTATTTTTTCATGCTTTACAGATTTGATATGTTGTCAAACAGTAAATTTTACGTTTACACCAAAATTCCACTGAAAACTAAAGTCTGTGAACTTTCTGATGGTATGGACATGAACTTTCGTTGTATGTTTACTTTAACTCGACTTTGCGACCTAAATCTACGAACACTTGAAATATTCTAATACTATGACACAAGTTAAATACAACGGTCGTATTATGAAGATTTTGACGAACGCATATAGGTGAATTGAAGAATGAAGAAATTATTGTATTGGTCTGAACAACAGTATGCGTACGCAAGAACTGTGAGGCTTCATACTGTTGTATGTGAATACGTATACATATCTGTAAAGGCCACACCGCGGCGTCCTGCGTCCGCGTGCGCGTTCGCGATCTGACTTTCAATCGTTTTCTGATCGTCGTAGATAGCGTTTGGTGTGAACCAGTCAGTACAAATACTACTGTGCTATCTGATCGCCGCCGGGATCGCGCACGCAGGAGTTCGCAGTGTGTTCGTACCTCAATAATAATCACGTGGAGCCATTTCTTCGTAAACCAAAAAATGCCAAGAGCCATGTCTACAAGCTGTTTTCAAGGGTCATCACGAACCGTCTTGCGCGAAGACTCGACGAGTTTCAACCTCCGGAACAGGCCGGGTTTCGAAGCGGTTACGGCACCATAGACCACATCCACACGGTGCGGCAGATTGTACAGAAAACAGAAGAGTACAATCGCCCCTTGTGCTTAGCATTTGTGGACTATGAGAAGGCCTTTGACTCAATCGAAACCTGGTCGGTTCTGGAGTCCTTGCAGCGTTGCCAAGTCGACTGGCGATATATCTAAGTGATGAGATCTATATAATGCCGCAACGATGACTATACAAGTACAGAACCAGCGTACTAAACATATTCACCTGCGTCGAGGAGTGAGACAGGGGGACGTCATATCCCCGAAACTGTTCACTAATGCCTTTGAGGATATGTTTAAGACGCTGGACTGGAACGATTGCGGCATCAACATTAACAGCAAGTACATCTCTCACTTACGATTCGCAGATGACATCGTCATTATGGCAGAGACGCTGCAGGACCTACAAAGGATGTTGAATGACCTAGCTGATTCTTCTCGTCGCATCGGTCTCTGGATGAATTTGGATAAAACCAAAGTCATGTACAACGAGCACATTGTTCCGGAACCCATTGCCATAGATGGCATCCCACTCGAAGTTGTCACGCAGTATGTTTACCTTGGCAAATGCTCCAACTAGGCAAACACAACTTCGAGAAGGAAGTCCAGAGAAGAATTCAGCTGGGCTGGGCAGCATTTGAGAAACTCCGTCGAGTCTTCTCGTCGCCTATACCACAGTGCCAAAAGCCAAAAATCTTTAATCAGTCCTACCTGTCATGACATACTGAGCCGACACGTGGACACTCACGGTTCGACTAGTCCACCAGTTTAAAGTCGCTCAGCGAGCTATGGAAAGAGCTATGCTCGGTGTTTCTCTGCGGGATCGAATCCGGAACGAAGTAATTCGCCAGAGAACTAAAGTGATCGACATAGGTCAGCGGATTAGCAAACTGAAGTGGCAGTGGGCTGGTCATATCTGCCGTAGGACCGATAACCGTTGGGGCAGACTGGTTCTAGAGTGGAGACCGCGAATCGGCAAACGTAGCGTAGGACGCCCTGTGACTAGGTGGAGCGACGACATTCGCAAAGCGGTGGGCAGTGACTGAAAACAAAGAGCCGAAGACCGGGCTCAGTGGCGTGTCTTGGGGGAGGCCTACGTTCAGCAGTGGACTAATACCAGCTGATAATGATGATGATAATTTATCAGATCAAATCAAATGAGTTCCTGTAACCTACTTAATATTAATTATAATTAATTTAATTATTCATTTCAACTAGTTTCACTAGTGTTCAATGTTCAACAAGCGTTCTAACCACATGCGGATATTGCCTCAATCTGTGTTTGTAATGCATTTTGGTGAATGGTTTTCGAATAAATGTAATGCTACGAATAAAAAAAAAACATTTATTCGTAGATGTAAGGCAAATAATGTTTAACTCTGACTAAATAATAACGACAAGATGGAGAAACGATAAAAGGGTTTATTCCTGTTTGTCCCCTTAGGCAGGGTAGCTGGCAGTGACTGGAAGAGAAGAGCTGATGACAGCGCTCAGTAGCGTGCATTGGGACAGGCCCATGTCCAGAAATAGACTGACGTGGGCTGATAATTAAATGGTAGTTATTGTATACCGCGGCAATATTTAAAAAAGTATAATTGTTTGATAATAATGAAAAGTTTTAGCATGATTCTAAAGAATTGATTTCATTTGATTTGAAATTTGTTATTCCCTTACTTTAATTATTTTGCATAAACATGGCACCTTTCACCTGATGCGGCTTAGACATCTCCTAGAAACTGCAGATTACCCTACCCCTCACCAACTCACAGCAAAATTTCAGCTAAATCAATTTAGCCGTATGACCGCTAAGAAGTCCCGAACAAAAAAATATACAAAACTTTCGCATAATATGTTTTATAATATTGGTGTTAAGGTGTTGATGGTGTCCTCAAAACATCACAAGAGAATTAGAGCCAAAAAAATGTAGTTTCCATCAGGTTTTATATTAGCTGTTAGCTCCCAAGTTTAGCTAAATAATTAGAAGTCTTAATTTCCATAAATAAATAATGATAATTTGTGTAAATAATAAATTTCTGACCAAATTTAAAACCTTGTTTTTCAGTCGTGAGCCGCCTAACAAGTTAAATATGTCCTCCTTTCCCGTTAAATATGTCAATCTGTATTATTTCTTAATAAAACCTCACGGGAGCGACCTTTCCATTTAATTAAGAGATTGGTAATTTTTTCGGAGAATGTAAATGAGTCGCTGCGAGTTTATGTTTAATTATCACGGCAAATGCACATTTTTTGTGTGCGTTAGTTTGAGTAAAAAAAAGACCGTGACAGAATATAAGTTACCTACTGATGATAGCTATAGAACAGAACTTTTACTGTTTTGTGGTGATTATTACTATTTATTAAAAACTTAGATTCATTAGATAGACTATTCTCGTTGGAGGAATTAGAGTTGGTACTGGATGGACTGAAGGATTCCTCTCCGTGGTTAGACAGTATCACCTATTCCTTTATATCAGAATCCTCATTAAGCACTAAAAATACCTCCTATCCCTGATTACCAGTTCTATGAAAATGGTTACATCCCAGATCAATGGACTTCTCAAATAATAATCCCTATATTGATGTCCGGCAAAAATCCCTCAAACCATAATTCCTACAGACCCATTACTCTATTATGTGTCCTAGGTAAAATTAACGAACACAATATCATAAAAAATAGACTAGAATGGTATGTAGAAAGAGATGGCATCTTGGACAACTCAAAATTTGGCTTCAGAAAAAACATGACCACTTAAGATAGTCTTGGGATAATTTCAACGGAAATACGTATAGAGCATTTGATGACAAGGAATACCTCACAGGAGTCTTCCTTGATATCGAAGCTGCCTACTATAATGTTTGTCTTCCAGTGCTTAGGAACTAAATATTACAGCTGAGTCTACCTGAGAGGATAATTCACATTATTTTCAGTTATCTAATGCAAATAACTGTCATAATAAAATCCCAGAATGCAAATCTTCCCCCCAAGATGGTATGGAAAGGCCTTCCGCAAGGTTCTGTTCTAAGTCCTCTCCTATATAACATCTACACTTATGACCTAGAACTTTCTGTTGACTCCTTTTGCGAAATATTTCAATGTGCTGATGACTTGGCCATATATTGTACAACAAAAACAGCTATTGAAGCAGAAGATCGTCTTAACAAAGCTCTGGAATACTTCGACAACTGTTTGTTTGATCATAGACTCTCAATGTCAGCCTCCAAAAGTAAATTGGTAGTCTTCACCAAAAAACGTAATATTCCTATTTTGAACCTCAAAATCAACAATAAACACAGAAAAACTCTGCAAAATTCCTTGGTGTATAGCTATTTACAAGACTTAACTGAAGTCCCAACTTTTAACTACATTGTTGGTTAATGTGAGAGAAATATTAATATTCTGCGTACGTATCAGGTGCATGGTGGGGATCACATCCTTTAGGTGCTGAAAACTTATCTCTAATGTTTTAACCCCCGACGCAAAAAGAAAGGGTGTTATAAGTTTGACGTGTGTATCTGTGTGTCTTTCTGTGGCATCGTAGCGTCCAAACGGCGAAACAGATTTTGATTTAGTTTTTTTTTTGTTTGATACGTGTCTTAATTGAAAATTTTCTTAGCTTTGATTCATGAAAATCCGTTCAGCCGTTTGAAAACTATGAGCATTTTTTTAGATGATGCCGCTTTAAAATAAACTTTTGAAGTTCTGATCAATTCGAAATTCGGTATACTCTTACTTTAACTTACTTTAACAATATTATAAGAACTTAGCTACTTAGTTTACTACTAGCGTTGACCTGATGCTGGGACATCTCCTCGAATCTGCAGAATACTCAACTTTTCACTAACTTACAGCAGATATGTCGAATTTGGGATCATCGGAATTATTCACTCATTGAATTTAAGTATTATACTTTACGGTAACGCTCGGCTATGTAATGCTCTTTTATCTCGGCTTAAAGTTACGTTTGACAAATTCTAGGTCGTCCCGCCATCTTGTCCGGGCTACCACGACGTCGCTTAAAGTTTAGTGGGCAAAAGACATTATTAAAAAAAATATTAAAACATGTAGCGTTATTAAGATTAAATTTGTCATACTTAAGGGACTTTTGGAAAGGTTCTGTTGGCCCATTGTGGAGTACACAAATACAAAACACGTACAACTCTTATAAAAAATTTAATCGACTTTTATTAAATTCCAGCTCGGTTGATCAAGAACCATGCCACCTGAAAAACACCTAACGAATAGGTAATAAACTATTTTACTTAAATACCTTGGTATTGGTATATTTTGTTTGGTATTGGTACTGGTACTGGTATTGGTTGGTATTGGTCCTCTCCGTTTAAGAAAACTATCGTGAGGAACCCCCCGGGTTAAGGTACGGCCACACCGCTGCGATCTGCGATCTGCGGGCGCGATCTAAGTACTCGTAATTTTCAATTGTTTTCTGATCGCGTTTGGTGTGAACCAGTCGGTACAAAATACTACTGCACTATCAGATGTTCGATACGGTGTCAGACGGTTCAATCTTATAAATCTGTAGCTATACGAGTTTGGTAGTAAAGGAAAACGGGTATTGATATGATTAATAAATATTCTAGTATCTGAAATTTTAACTGCAATTAATTGTATTTTCCTAGGCAGAAGAATTTTTTTCCTAACAAAAGGGGTCTATTCTTTAACACTTAAACTAGTATTATTTGGCTCAGACCTAAGGGTACGGCCACACAGCGGCGTCCTGCGATCTGCGGGCGCGATCTCACTACTTTTCAATTGTTTTCTGATCGCGTTTGGTGTGAACCAGTCGGTTCAAAATACTACTACGCTATCAGATCGCCGCCTAGATAACACACGCAGGCGCTGCGGTGTGTCCGTACCTTTAGAATGCTGGAATACAAGTGTTGAGCAAGCTTTGCTTTGGCGTTATAAATTAATATCACCTCATAATGCCCTGTATGGTGGTAAGGCTCTGTCTAGTGTCAGCTTGGCTAGTTACCATCCCACCTTGGCTAGTTACCACCGAAATTTAGGAAAATCTGTCGCCAAACATCTGGAAGTGTATTGGAATACATATAACTATATAACTATTCTTTCCCAGCTTTATAATATTCTTTTCCTTCCAGCCACTCCCTCTTATTTGAAGGAACGCTTTGAATTTTCACAATCATCTAACCCTCGTTCATTACGTCAACATAACCTCAAATTGAAGATGCCAGAACACCCACATACGTCGCAACACTACTACAAATCATTTACCATGAAAGCTATTTATCTATGGAATGCACTCCCTGTCAACATCAAAGAAGCCCGAACGCCGCAAATATTTAAAAATATGGTATTTAAGCATTATATAACACTATCGCAAATTGACTAGCTTTACTCTAAATATAATATGTATATGTATGTATTGTATTATTATATTTACTTAGTGTATTTGTGTATGTATATGTGTGTGTGTATATATATTTATGTATATATATTTATATAGATCTATAATGTTATATGTAAGTGTATTTGTTCTTGAATGGATATCATTATCTAGTATTTTGACTATATTTGTATGTAGGTTTATGTAAAATAATATTATGACTTATCTTATTTTGTCAAAGGTATTGTATGCCACCGACCGCTTATTTTCAAAACTAGCTCCTGTCCATACAAAGGTTGTCTGGTAGAGATCGCTCTGAGCGATAAGACCGCCCATTGTCACACCTAATTCGTTTTTCCTTGTCTTAAATTATAATGATTGGTATGCAGTAAAGTATTCATCTATCTATCTATAACTGAGGACATTAAAATCTCTGAAAAACATTTTTTTAAGTATTTTCAGATTTTCGGCGATACATTTTCCAAGATATGGGAGGTTTTTAATTTTTTATATAATATAAAATATAAATTTATTTTAACTTTTTGGTCATAATTGGAATAATGAAAAACATTATAAAAAACCAATTGAACCAAAACTTACTGCTATAAATTTCTTTTTTTTTCACTAATTTAATAAATAAAATGTGCTCCAAACCAATGATTATCTATTAAGCAGCTCACCCGCGCACACACACATAGCTGCAATACATATTTAGGTGTGAGCCAAATAATACTAGTATAAGTGTGAAATAATAGATCCCTATAGAGATTTAGAGGGCCCGGTGGTAATCGGGAGAACGGTCGGCTTTGATGCCGTGGTACCGAGTTCAAACCGCCGTGCACCAATGGATTTTTCTATCGAAAAATGTATGTGCGCTTTTCACAGTGGCCCTCCGGTGAAGGAAAACATCGTTAAGAAACCAATAACCCCCGCATGGTGGTAGGACACTATCTAGTGTCCGCCTGGCCAGCTGCCACCCTCAAGTTAGAAATTCTGTCACCAAACATCTAATGTATTCCGGCAGCCATCCTTGAGAGCCAGTTCCCATTCTAGGCCTAGCGTGCTTACCATCTTTGACCGCATCATCACTTATCAACAGGTGAGATAGTGGTCAAAACGCTAGCCTATAAAGTATTAAAAAAAATACCCTCTTGTGATAGCTTAAAAACTAAAACAACCGACTTCCATGCCCCGCGAGTCAATTTCAGTAGCAAGTTTGAGACGTTTATTTAAGTATTTGTTTCGTTTATTTTTCCATAAATCGATATTACATATACATTTTGATGAGTACTAATAAACCTTTGGTTTGTGCTAGTACTCACATCCGCAAATCACAGCTACCGATTCAACTACACATTCTTTTATTTACTTACTACTATGCTATAAACTACTTACTACAAATTATATATATATATATAATAATTATAATAATAATGGCTTCTACATATATTGAACAACTATCTGCAAGAATTCAAATATGTTATCAATATTCAAATATATAATTATCGTCATATCTCTGGAGATATTCATCAGATCTCGATCAAATTACAATGGGACCACTTCGAAAACGTACCCTACCGATTAAAAAAAGAATATTACAAATCGGTTCTTAATTGACGGAGTAATCGCGTAACATACATACGAAAAAAAAACATACAGACAAATTGAGATCTTCCTTCTTTTTGTAAAGTCGGTTCAAAATATTTCTGCCTAGAAACATACAATAAATTGCAGTTAAAACTTCAGATCCCAGAATATTTATTAATCATATCAATACCCGTTTTCCTTTCCTGCCAAACTCGTATAGCTACAGAATTATAAGATTGAACCGTATCTTCCAAATTTTATTACGAAATTCAACCGAGTGCACCTTTAACTTTTCCCAATAAATCCCCGGGAGGAAACTTCCCAGCCTTTCCTCATTTACATTTTATTAACTTGATTTTTTGCTGAAACTCCTTTGATATAATATTTGTCTTTAATCCTTTTATTATCTGAATATAAAAGTTATCAGCATCTTCTAGATACGTATAGTTTTTTGTTTTTGTTATCAACACCAATCAACATCAATCATCATCATAATCAGCCAGTGTCAGTCCACTGCTGGACGTAGGATTCTTCCAAGATGCGCCATTGAGCCCGATCTTGGCACTTTTTTCCAGATACTTTCACAACACCAATATAATAAATGTGAAAGTAAGTTTGTATGTTTGTGTGTAACGGCTGGACTGATTTAACTGACATTTTGCACAGGGCTAGCCAGTAATACGGACTAAGCTATAGGATAATTTTTAACGCAAGTTAAGCTGCGGGGCACAGCTAGTTTTAGATTAAGTAGTATCAAACTCGATACAATTGTTATATTATAATCGTTTTATTTTTTATATAATGTATCATGGCAAGCTAAGTTCTGTTGGATGACAAGCGATGTTTTTTTATGATAAAGGTACAGTCCGGCAAGTATAACTTGGCGTGCCTGTGCGCCACTGTGCTTTTACTTTGTACTTTCATAACAGTTTCTCTTAAACCACTTTTAATTACTTTTGGCATTATTGAACTATTTTAATGTAGCAGATTTATCAACAATAATGTCGCGGTAATCTCTCAAACGTCAAACTCACTGTTTCAATTAAAAGAATTAGTTCCAAAAACCACCACCGCCAAGTTATACTTGTGGCACTGTAGCAACAAGCAAACGGCCCACCTGATGGGAAGCCGTCACTGTCGCCTATGAGAATTCATGTGTTCAAAAATATACAGGTCGGCATCACATTCGTGACACCCCAAACCCTAAGTGTTGCAAGTGTTCATAGGCGACAGTGACCACTTCCCATCAGGATGGCCGTTTGCTTGTTTGCTACCTATATCATAAAAAAAAATTACTATACAACTTGTAAATAGTGCCTTCAACTTTCTGTTCAAAATATTTGATTAAACTATTTCATTCAAGTATAAAAAAACAGAGCATACAAAAATGTTAGTACTTAATTTCACTGTTTTAATAAGAAAAACATCATGTTTCGTGGCACTAAAAATAACATCGGACTCGCTGTAAAAGAAACATAAGCGCAACGCTCATTAGTGAAGCGGTACTATTATTTATTCTGTAGCTAAGCTGAGGACCAATATACCCAAATTGGATTCTATAGAAAGCATTTTATAACATCATATTTAATTTACACAGTGCTACTTTAATGCGGGTTGTAATTTTCTCATAAAGAGCGATACCTACTTTCCTTTCAAAATATGTATAATCAATCAATAAGAAAAAATAGAGTTTAATATTTGACGTCATCTATTTACTTATATTTATGCTCACTCATTCATACTCGATCTTATTATACATCAAATCCTAATTAGAAATATTTTATATCACATTAATAATTTTACTAAATAAAAATTAAAAATTAATACTAAATAGTACTTGTTTCTTAAAAAAATAAACTGATACAGAAAAATACCTTTGCAAAATATTTTTTGCAACTTATTACATGTCAAATATATCTCGATGACAACTAGACGTGGATCGTCTTCAGTAATAAGCGATCAGCTATTTAAATATAATATATAGTTAGAATGAACTATATGTATGCCATCTATAAGAGTTTAAGGTTACTAAGTTTATTTTTTTAATAAAAACGTCTCATTTAAGAAGCTTATATATTTTTACCTGTGGGCTAGATAAGTTTAGACTTATGAAATACGGGTGGGACAGTAAGCGCTAAAGTGGATTGAAGACATATGTATTTTCTCGTTCTATCGTCTCCCAAACAAGCACATTATATCGTAGACCGTATTGTCTTCTCATATCAGGTAAGATAAAAGTCGTGTGTATCTGCCAGTGAAAAAGTTTTCGTAGTAGTAGGACTTTTGCTAGTCCTCCTGGGCGGTACCACTTTGCCGATAAATTCAGCCGTAAAATAAAAATATTTTTCGGTTTGAATAGCAAAGTATCCAGTAAAATTACAGGGCATAATGTCGCGAGGTTACATGCGCAGGGCAGTGACATGCAAAATAATTATGAACGTCATTGGTTAGCATCAGGCGAGCGTTGTGTTTCTCCTGTTACCTTATATCATTAAAAAAAAGTTTCAAAAATTAGAAAATTAATTACCTATTATTTTTATTGTTAATTTTTCATCAGGCTGTAACCGGTTACCGCTTTTTAAAAAGTTCAGTCCTGGTTTAAAATTAAAATATTGTTTTACCCGGTGCATTTTAAGGTTCATGATACTTTGCTATTCATATTGGCGTAAATTATTAAACATCGCTAGACCTGCATACTTACACTGTATTAATCTGTGGCCAGACGCGAGGTCGTTTACTTTGTTTATGACTTGGATAGTGTAAACCCGTAGCTGTGCCCGTAGGGTTAATAATATTAGAAACAAAAATATCGCTGCGTTCAAAACTCTGTACCTAAAATTTCCATTTGCTACCAGGTCTATGATTTGGAAGCTGTGAGTTCAGGAACAAACGTAAGTTTATATTTTTGGGTGAGTATTTTGTCCACTATATTTCTGTTGATCAGACGACAATGTGGTTGAGGATGGCAGCACGTTAGGTCAATTTGCTTTGAAACATATTTGAAGTGAAAACTTTTTAGCGGCATTGTGCCCTTTTCTTGGGATGAGTAAAAAATGTTAAACTCGGGTCAGGGTCACGTGTCCTGATCGTAAGACGAAAATTCGAAAGACGGAGCGCAGGGCGTTTGCGCGAAGTGTCATTCCAATGGAGCGCAGGGCGCTTGTGCGAGGTGTCATTCCAAAATATTCAAACATTACGTGTTCAAGTTTTTACTTCTGCCGACACTCGCGGAGTGCAACCCGTTGATTTCTGTTGTTGTAAATATGTACTGATGCCAAAAACTCGTTTGGGGAATAGTTAATAGATATTGCGTGATCATTATTTACTTTATTACATATATATATATATACATATATATACTTTAAGATCATTACATCAAGGTTCTGCCTGACATGCTACCAAAAAGTAGCTTACACCATCAAGGAGAAAATCTGCCGCCAATACCTTACAGTGTTCCCGCAGCGCACAGCCCTTGAGAGTAAGATCATTCTTAAGCCTAGCGTGTCTTCTTCATCATTCTAAGACCATTCTCGACTACATCATAACTTACCACCACACGAGGTAGTGATTAAAAACTAGCTTATCTGATAAAAAGAAATGCTAGGCTGATAAAAATGATACGTAAATTATTTTACTATTGCCACAGTTTTACAATCCATATAAATTAAGTTTCTGGAAGTGTTACAAACTTTATTTTTTTGTAAATTGTTACACACAATACAAAATGTCATCGTAGCGACGGGACTCTAACCCGCAACCCTTGGGAACCAGAAACATAATATTTGATTTACGCAAATCTCTCGTTGGATTTGAAATCTGTAATGATTTCTTCCGAATGATTAACTTTCGAAATAAGTTATCATAGATGGCGCCACCAATGCATAATTGGGTTGAAAATGCAGTCCACTAATTTCGTCGTATCGATAGTATCGCACCGTGGCTTAATTAGTAGAGCACCTGGACATGTTTCCCGAGGGGTACAGGTTCGAGTCCCGTCAGTACGATGAAATTTTGGATTGTGTGTAAAAATGGACGGCAGTATTGTAAAACTATGCCATTACATTTAAATGTACCATGCTCTGTTATGATGATATCTATAGATTTGAATTATACAATAGGGAAGATGCATTATTTTTTTTTAATATTTTAAATACTGATTACATCCATTTATCACAGTCAAAAAATTAAATAATACTGAAAGTGTTCAAATTAAGCTAAAAAAAAATAGTTTTAGCATTGAAAAAATATGAGGTATGTAAAACGCTGCCAAATTTTCGCGCGCCTTTGTGACGTCATAGTGCACTTCACGGTCTCCACAGATTAAATCTTTTTATTAGAAATAGTACGTATTCGTACGACAATGCATAGTATTTCTATAAAAAAGATTTAATCTGTGGAGACAGTGTGATGCCTTGGGACGTCACTTTCTAATTGAGAAGTGGTTATGTGTTTTGCAAATTAAAATTTCCCACGCTTGTTTTGCATTTTTCGTATAATATTTTAACACATTTAAGAGTATTTTATTTATAAAAAAATGTTTAGCAAACAACACCAGAACAATGATGATTCGAAAATAAATGGTTTCAAGTCTTCGAGCATTTACTAATGGAGATGTTAACGTAAGGCGTACCCCTCTGCTGGCCATATAGCCATTTTTAGCCATATAAGCGTGCGTAACTACGCTGTATTTTAATACTGTGTGCGTGTTTCAAGCTAGTGTGCGGGATGGTTAAAGTGAGTGATTTGTGTGTGTGCAATGCGTGTTTACCTTGTACCCCGTAAGTATCGGCAGAAAAAAATGTTTGCGGATTACAACGTTAACATCTCCATTGGTAAATGCTCGAAGTTTCAAGTAAATGTATGCTACATGCATATTCCCTATTGTCGAAATAATTTAAAAATAGAATAACATTTCCCTAAAACAAACAAACCTTCAATGAGTTTTATCAAAATTCAATGCAAACTAATCCTCTTCAACACAAAGAAAATATAAGATTTCTGAACAAAGATATATATAAATATGAATAAAGGGAGGTAAGTAAAAGCCTGCGCCTCATCTTATGTTTTCGTTAATTAAATTTGATATTCTTTTGTGTCGCTTTTATAAAGTAGAATTCGAGTCAGTAAGGGCTGGTCTTACAATTGAGAAGTCGTGTGAAGAAGAAGTAATGTGGGTTGCACATTACTAGTAGTCTCTCTAAGTAAGGAGTACTAATAATTATTCTGCGACTAAGCTAAATATGCTTGTGTCTGGACTGGGTTCACATCAATAGTGCAATGGATCGTAATCACGACCTCTCGATCGCCAGGCCGACACTTAGCCGCTTTTGTTAATTCTTGATGAAAAAGATGGCAAGAGAATCCGTCTCCTTCCTCTTTTCTTTTCTTAAATATTCATCTCATATGGTGGTAGGATCAGCTTTCCTGCTCATTTCTCTCCACATCTTGTTTTGAGTCTTCTTCAGAATCTATTACTATGACTACTATTATTTATTCTGTGCTACGACATGCTCTGATAAATAAAAAGTAAAAGCCTGTATTTCTTACCAGCTAAGCTATGTCTACTAATTTATTGTGATTTATATGACACAGTCCTTACTGTTTTGAAATATATTGAGCTCTACATTCTGAACGTAATACGAAAAACAGCAAGAGGAAAACAATGTGCTGTGTTCTCGGCATTTGGATTTTTTAGTTCACGGCCTCGCGTGGTATGTGCATTCCACCATTGTAAATTATTGTTTTATGAGACAAAATATGTTTTGATAAACAAAACAAATATTGCTTTGGTATGTTTGGAGAAATAATGTGCAAAGCATTTTTTTATTAGATGCTTAGTATTTTAGATGTATTTAGCAACAACATGTCTTTTGAAGGGCTGGTTGCTGACTAGCCTAAAACAAAGCCTTAAACAAAGAAATTGTGAATAATCACTTCACTGACTTCCGGCATCATGTTCGGTACAAGCTAGTATGGAAGACATGTCATGTTGAGATAGCTGTGCTATGTAAATTGGACTAACGTCAGTTGTCAGCGCCTCATCTCAGTGCCTTCTTCCAATTCCAGACAAGCACGATTCCATCTAAGACAGTATCTTCACTTAACATCAGGTGAGATAGCTCTGTGTTAATTCTAAAATGTTTAATTCGCAGTGGTAGCAAGGACTTCTGTCGAGTCGAGTACCATCGCTGTGTCTGTGTAATTTGTCGATGAATTAGATTTTTTTAGGGTTCCGAACCCAAAGGGTACCAACGGAACTCTATTACTGAGACTCCGCTGTCCATCTGTCTGTCTGTCTGTCTGTCTGTCTGTCTGTCTGTCTGTCTGTCTGTCTGTTTGTCTGTCTGTCTGTCTGTCTGTCTGTCTGTCTGTCTGTCTGTCTGTCTGTATGTCTGTCTGTCTGTCTGTCTGTCTGTCTGTCTGTCTGTCTGTCTGTCTGTCCGTCTGTCACCAGGCTGTATCTCATGAACCGTGATTTTCACAGATGATGTATTTTTGTAGCCGCTATAACAACAAATACTAAAAACAGAATAAAGTTAAAAATTAAAGGGGGTCCCCATACAAGAAACGTGTTTTTCGGCATTTTACTATAACGCCATATATGAACGTTTGACTGTATTAATTATATTAATAACCTGTGTGTTAACTTTCACTTAGTTGGCGGTAGATGTTCGTAAGATGACGTTGTACTAAATAATCACGCGGCTTCTGTTTAATAAATATTTGGAATTGACACGTTAATATAATCTAATATAATATAATAATATCTGAATGAACGAGTTTTGCAAGCTCGCCATTTATTTTTATTTGTTTGGTATATCGTATTTTATGTAAAGTTTTGGCTCCCCAAAAATTATCTCACAAAAGAACAAACTTGGAAAAATTAATCATCTCGTCTGGACTTGAACTGGGTCCTTCCGGTCGCCATCCGATCGATTTTCCACTAAGCTGTCATAACAATGTAACTATGGCGAAATTTACCATCATGTTCTAATTATATTGTAGAAGTTTTTCATTACATGAAAACAGGGATAAAACAAAATTTTCTGGATATGAAAACCTAGCTAGATCGATTTATTAATTGATTACGTCTTTCTTTCGGCGTTTTTGATCGATTTTATAAAATTACAACATTTGCATCAGTTTGTTGCATCAAACATAAAATATTAACATATTTAACAATCATCGTCATATTGCAACCAATTTACACAAAACCTTAACGAATTATGCACCTAAACCTTCCTCATAAACACTCTGGCTATTTTTGTAAATTGTTAAACACAATCCAAAATTTCATCGTACCGACCGACGTAATTTACAAAAATATAAAGTGTGAAACACTTCAAAGAAACATAATATTTGATTTACGCAGTGCAACATCTCTCGTCGGATTAGAAAACTGTAATGATTTCTTCCGAATGATTAACTTACGTAATAAGTAGTCATAGATGGCGCCACCAATGCATAATTGGGTTAACAAAATGCAATCCACTAATTTCGTCGTAACGATACTTCGCACCGTGGCTTAATTGGCAAAGCACCGGAACATGTCATTCCGGAGGTTGCGGGTTCAAGTCCCGTCGGTACGATGAAATTTTGGATTGTGTTTAACAATTTACAAAAATATAAAGTGTGAAACACTTCAAAGAAACATAATATTTGATTTACGCAGTGCAACATCTCTCGTCGGATTAGAAAACTGTAATGATTTCTTCCGAATGATTAACTTACGTAATAAGTAGTCATAGATGGCGCCACCAATGCATAATTGGGTTAACAAAATGCAATCCACTAATTTCGTCGTAACGATACTTCGCACCGTGGCTTAATTGGCAAAGCACCGGAACATGTCATTCCGGAGGTTGCGGGTTCAAGTCCCGTCGGTACGATGAAATTTTGGATTGTGTTTAACAATTTACAAAAATATAAAGTGTGAAACACTTCAAAGAAACATAAAACTCTGGCTATTGGTGAAAACCGCATGATAATCCGTTCAGTAGCTATTGAGATTATTGCGAACAGACAGACAGACGCAGTGATGGACTTTGTTTTTTAAATACTTACGTAGTGATATTTCACTTGGACGGCCCTTTGGCGTAAAGGATAGTTACCCTGATTCTGACCCGACGGTCGTTGGTTCTAATCCTAGCTATATATGGCTGGCACCGACTTCAAATAGATAAGTGGGTAGCGCTTATAATAATTTTAAGTAATTTATTTTTCGCTTTTGAGTGCCTGTTTGTGGTTATAAAGTCGTCTTTTTTTTTTGAAAAATAACTTATTTTACCCTTTTTAGTGCAAAACAAGTTTTAATTAAATTACATGCATCTATTAAATTTCGTGTCTGGGCCGTTATACACTGACGGATATATACTTTTTGACAATTTCAAGTATGTACCTACAACGGTTAAGAAGATACAGATCTGTAAAGTGCGCACATATGTTTAGACACACGGACGGATGGACAGACGGACGGAAGAACGGACAACAGAGTCTCAGAAAGTGTTCATTTGGTACCCTTTGGGTTCGGAACCCTAAAAAAATTGACTTTAAATGCCGCGCTATAGTGAAAATATTCACTAGTAATAATGATGTCATCGAGGTATCAAAGGACAATGTCCAAAATGGCCCTGTGCAATTAAAGCATCTGACACACACGATAATTAATTGTCTATTTTATTACAATAATTCCAAATACTTTTATAACACGGACTAGATGTATTCCAAAATAAATATTAAAAAGTATTATTTGCGATAATTAACATTAATCGCCGCCATATGGCCGACAGATGCTACTGAATCATTCTACTACGTTATAAGAGTTGGCACTTCCCTACATTGTGATACCTACCCGAATTATGAAAGCACTGTGTAGCCAACCTAACAACGGAAAGTATTAGAATAGAATAGAATAGAATAGAATAGAAATACTCTTTATTGAATACCAGCACAGTAACATAATATACAAACAACTTAAAGTCTATGGTATTACAATGGGCGGTCTTATCGCTAAGAGCGATCTCTTCCAGACAACCTTTGTATGGACAGTATCGTGGTAAGAATTGGCTGGTAGTGCAGTGCGCAATACATAAATCTACAGTGCGAAAAATAAAAAAAAAAGATAAATAAAATTATAAATATAAACAAATCAATAAAGCAATTTAGTTATAAGAAATAAGGAAGAAATAGGCTAATTACACTTTATATATATACACGTACATATACACATCAAATACATACATACTGAAGAATAATATATAACATATATCACACATATATATAAATATACATATACAATATATATATACATATACTATACATACATAACAAATATATTAATATATGTAGACGTTATAAAGTTGAATATTACAATTGTGAAAGATAGTGATCCTTTACCATATTTTTAAATATAGTGAGTGATTTAGCACGTCGTATGTCCAAAGGAAGGGCATTCCATAGTCTTGCAGCTTGGACGGTGAAAGATTTGCCGTAGTACTCCGATGTATGAGAGGGTATTTTGAGGATAAGGGTATCAGAAGAACGCAAGGATAAAGAATGGGACTCATGTAAGAACTCAAAACGCTCTTTTAAATAAGAAGGGGTGGAAGGTATAAACAATACGGAGTAAAGAAGGGAGAGGAAATGTGCATTCCGGCGCAGACGAACCGGTAACCATTTCAGCTTACTGCGAAATTCGGAGATGTGATCAAATTTACGTAGGCCATATATGAATCTAATACAAAAGTTTTGTAAGCGTTCGAGTTTATTCAGCTGTACTTCGGTTAAGTCGAGGTATGAGGCGTCGGCATAATCAAGTATCGGGAGTAAAAGGGATTGGGCAAGTGCAATTTTGGTAGTAATTGGTAGGAAATTTCGCAGCCTTCTAAGAGAAAAGGCAGACGCAAAGATTTTGCGGCTAACCTCAGCTATCTGTGGCATCCATGTCATGTTATGATCAAATAAGATACCAAGGTTTTTTACTCTTTTTTCGATGTTTAACACAGTACCATCAAAAATAAATTGTGGAAGGCGAAACCAGTCTATTTTGGAAATCATTCTTGAGCTGCCTATAACAATGATTTGTGTTTTCGCCGGGTTAATTTTGAGGCCGAAAGAATTACTCCAATCAGTGATTCTTTGTAGATCAGAATTTACAGTCTCAAAAGCCGCTGGTAGTTGAGCTAGTGGAGAATGTGTGTAGATTTGTAGGTCATCCGCATAAAGGTGGTAGGAAGAAGTGAGATTATGAGAAATTGAGTTAATGAATATGGAGAACAGAAGAGGAGAGAGAACGCCGCCCTGGGGTACACCTGCAGACGTATTACACAAAGACGAGAAAGTATCATCGATGCGAACACGCTGCCGGCGACCGTACAGGTAAGTACGAAACCAATCAACTACCGTTGGAGATATGTTAAGAGAGCGTAGAATTTCTAACAAAATATCAAAATCGACATTATTAAAAGCATTGCTAAAGTCTAGCAAAGTTAAAATTGTTAGTTTTCCTTCCTCCATACCCTGACGCACATCGTCTGTGATCTTCACCAGGGCTGAGACTGTGCTGTGACCAGGACGGAAACCGGATTGAAAGAGATTCATTAAATTGTTTCGGATAAGGAACGAGGTGAGTTGCTGGTGCACAAGACGTTCTAGGAGTTTCGAAAGGAAAGGAAGAATGGATATAGGACGATAGTCAGAGAACGAGGAAGGATTGCACTTTTTAGGGATTGGAGTGATCTGTGCTTCCTTCCACAGAGAAGGAAACACGCCGCAGGATATGGATTCATTAAGGATATATTGGATCACATGCACAATCTCATCCAGTATCAGCAAGATCATCTTTCGACTGATAGCGTCACAACCCATCGCGTTAGAGGAGATTGATTCTATGCCCTTCTTAACATCACAATCGGTAAATTGCAGAAACTGGAATGGTGAATGATCAGGAGTTGGTATTCCGGAAAGGCGACGTAAAGTTGCAGTTTTTGCTGGCCCATCAAATTTGGCTGAAGAGGAAAAGTGTTGATTAAGATTATCCATATTTAAGATATTTGGAATACTATTAGCACGCGGTTTACCAACTCCCAATGTTCTGAGGAACTTCCAAACCTTAGAAGGATCCTCGTTTTCTAAATTACTGTGAATATGTCGGCGTTGCGCATCCCTACACACCTTATTACTTTCATTTCGACGTTCAGTGTACCTATGCTTGTTGTGGTTTGTAGGTTTGCATTTATACCTGGCCTTGGCAGCAAGTTTTTTATTAATGGAGGTTCTAACTTCTGCAGTGAGCCAAGGTGCAGGCAAATGCTTCATTTTAACCGGTCTTACCGGAGCATGCTTGTCAAAAAGTTTGGTAATTGTGTTATTAAAAATGTCTACCTTCGAATCGATATCTGAAGCATTTAAAACCTCAGACCAATCAAGATTGGAAGCATCACTACGTAAATTTTCCATATCAATACTACCAAAGTTACGCTGCATAAGGACTTTGGGCTTAGCTTTTGGCGGACGAATTTTGTAGGAGAGATAAATCATATCATGGTAGGAAAATCCGTCCGCGGCACACTGACCATGTTTGCTTACACGCGTGGGGGATTGAACGAGAATGAGGTCAAGCAATGAGGGTGTACAGTTGGGGAGATTATGAGTAGCATTTAATGGGAGGATGGTCAAGTTGCTAGCCCTAACAGTGGATTCAAAAGCTAAGGAACGGAAATCTTGCTTTAAAAGGCAAGTATTAAAATCACCCATAATTATGGTGTGATCGTATATCGGGATAAAGTCTTCTAAAAGGCTTGGGATGTAAGGGAGCACAAATACGACCTCGGTGCTCCCAGCCAACCTCACCTGCCCGTGGTGCATCCTGCTGACCAACAGACGGGGCTCTGGCGACCGACAAATGGCGGTATAACCATTTCATATCTATGGCGTAGCCAAATTCTACAGGCCGGTGACGGGCAGCAGCGTCACCGGTGCGAGAAGCTACGTCCTGCGATCGCCAACACGCCTGCCCAGCATGGCGATTAGGGCATATCCCTCCCAAGGGATGCATGCATAAAATGGAAAGTCACAATAAGCCGCGGCCCCCAGTTCCCGGCCGCCCTGCTATTCCTGACCACGGCGGCGGTCACGGTAACGGCAGGGCAGGGGGTGCTAAGAATCCCCGGGTTACGGTAGGCCGCCAGAACAAACTGACCCTCGCAACGTACAATGGACGCACGATTCGGCTGGACGATCATCTGGCGCAGCTAGAGGAGGAGCTGAAACACATAAGATGGCACATTCTGGGGTTATGTGAAGTCCGAAGACAGGGAGAGAACACCATAACCTTAGAATCGGGCCATCTTATGTACTACAGAGAAGGAGATCAGCCATCCCAAGGCGGCGTCGGGTTTCTGGTCAACAAGGTTCTCAGTGACAACGTTGTAGAAATCTCCAGTGTGTCGACCAGGGTAGCGTACCTCATAATTAAGTTAACCAAGAGGTACAGCCTCAAGGTTATCCAGGTCTACGCACCGACCTCGACACACTTGGATGATGAGGTGGAGAGCATGTATGAAGATATCTCCAGAGCTTTACACACCACCTCCAAGGCTCACTACAACGTTGTCATGGGAGACTTTAACGCCAAAGTGGGAGTACAAACTTGCGGCGAATCGTCTATAGGACCACACGGATTTGGGAGTAGGAATCACAGGGGACAAATGCTCGTCAATTTCCTCGAGAGAGAGGGGCTTTTCTTGATGAACTCGTTCTTCAAGAAACAGCCCCAAAGGAAATGGACGTGGCAAAGCCCCGACTTTGTGACTAAAAACGAGATTGACTTCATCATTACGGACAAACGGCGCATATTCAGAGACGTCTCAGTGATCACTAGGTTCAGTGATCACTAGACCGAGCACTGGGCAAATTTAAAACCAGCGCTGCGTGAACAAGAAATTGTGCACGCGGCATACGCTGAATTTGCTCCTTTTGTCATTAAAACTGTAATACTGTTAATTTCTTATTTACATTTTTATCTGCTTAATAAGTTAATAATTAAAAGGTAATCTAAATGATATATATGTTGATGTTTTTAATGGCAATAAACACATTTTTATTTTTATTTTATTTTTTAATACTGGAAGTGATCACCGACTTGTACGAGGCACTCTGGATATCGACTTTAAAGCCGAGAGATTCCGATTGATGAAGTCTACGCTCCGTCCGAACCTACTCCAAACCGTTGTTGGGTCCGAAACATTCCAATTAAAATTGGAAAATCGATTCGCTGCCTTGGAAACCACAGATGACGTAGACCAGAAACTCGAAGAAGTGGTGGAAATCCTCAGGGATGAAGGGACGAAGTTTTGCGAGAGCAAGCGTACGGGCAAAAAGTCCAAACTCTCGGCAGAAACACTTCGGCTAATGGAAGAGAGACGAACAGACCCTTTGTCAGCTTTGTCAACTAACCTGGTGCGCAACAAATCCATAAAGAAACTGGTACGACGCGACCTCCGATCCTCTAACATGCTCTTGATTAAAGAATCAATTGAGCAGAATCGGGGGTCGAAAGTGTTCGTCCAGCCTCTGGGTAGAAGCCACCTCACAAAGCTGACAACGGCAACGGGGAACATCGTCGCATCCAAGCCGGAGATTCTGTCGGAAGTTGAAGACTTCTACGGCAAGCTCTACGCATCGCATGCTTCAAGGCCCGAACCCGATACTGAGGATTCTAGAGCCACCTTAACCCGCCACTTCACAGAAGATCTGCCCGAAATTAGCCGAGACGAAATCGTGATGGCCCTTAAACAACTCAAAAATGGAAAAGCCCCAGGAGAAGACGGAATCACAACGGAGCTTTTAAAAGCCGGAGGAGCTCCAGCAGTTCAACAGCTGCAGCAGCTATTTAATTCCGTTCTTTTTACTGGGAGAACTCCACAGGCATGGAACAGAAGCATGGTGGTTTTGTTTTTCAAAAAAGGAGACAAAACCCTATTGAAAAACTATCGCCCGATTTCGCTTCTGAGCCATGTCTACAAGCTGTTTTCAAGGGTCATCACGAACCGTCTTGCGCGAAGACTCGACGAGTTTCAACCTCCGGAACAGGCCGGGTTTCGAAGCGGTTACGGCACCATAGACCACATCCACACGGTGCGGCAGATTGTACAGAAGACCGAAGAGTATAATCGGCCCCTGTGCTTAGCATTTGTGGACTATGAGAAGGCCTTTGACTCAATCGAAACCTGGTCTGTTCTCGAGTCCTTGCAGCGTTGCCAAGTCGACTGGCGATATATCGAAGTGATGAGATGTCTATATAATGCCGCAACGATGACTGTACAAGTACAGAACCAGCGAACTAAACATGTCCACCTGCGTCGAGGAGTGAGACAGGGGGACGTCATATCCCCGAAACTGTTCACTAACGCCTTGGAGGATATGTTTAAGACGCTGGACTGGAAAGATCGTGGCATTAACATCAACGGCAGGTACATCTCTCACTTACGATTCGCAGATGACATCGTCATTATGGCAGAGACGCTGCAGGACCTACAAAGGATGTTGAATGGCCTAGCTGATTCTTCTCGTAGCATCGGTCTCCGGATGAATCTGGACAAAACCAAAGTCATGTACAACGAGCACGTTGTTCCGGAACCGATTGCCGTAGATGGAATCCCACTCGAAGTTGTCACTAAGTATGTTTACCTAGGGCAAACGCTCCAACTAGGAAAACATAACTTCGAGAAGGAAATCCAGAGAAGAATTCAGCTGGGCTGGGCAGCATTCGGAAAACTCCGTCGAGTCTTCTCGTCGCCTATACCACAGTGTCTAAAAACAAAAGTCTTTAACCAGTGCGTCCTACCTGTGATGACATACGGAGCCGAGACGTGGACACTCACAGTCCGACTGGTCCACCAGTTTAAAGTCGCTCAGCGAGCTATGGAGAGAGCTATGCTCGGTATTTCTCTGCGGGATCGAATCCGGAACGAAGTAATTCGCCAGAGAACTAAAGTTATCGACATAGCTCAACGGATTAGCAAGCTGAAGTGGCAGTGGGCTGGTCATATCTGCCGCAGGACTGATAACCGTTGGGGCAGACTTGTCCTAGAGTGGAGACCGCGAATCGGCAAACGTAGCGTAGGACGTCCTGTGACCAGGTGGAGCGACGACATACGCAAAGCGGTGGGCAGTGACTGGAAGAGAAGAGCCGAAGATCGGGCTCAGTGGCGCATCTTGGGAGAGGCCTATGTCCAGCAGTGGACTGATACAGGCTGACGATGAAAAGGCTTTCGAATGAGGAGAAAAAATTTATATGTAGCGATGGAGAATAGTAAACGCCAAGTAGTAATTTGGCATGGGAAAGCGTTATTTCAACAAAAAGATGCTCACCAGCATTAGAGGGAGGCGGTTGCGTTGACATGCTAACTACAGAGAAAGGAATATGTGATCGAAGATATATGGCAACGCCGCCGCCACCCCTATCGGTGCGGTCGTTACGGATAAGTTGAAACCCGGGCAAGGAGTATAATGATGAAGAAAGAGAAGGTTTCAGCCAAGACTCAGAAACGAGTATGGCATGAATACTTGTATGCTGAAACGACGCCATCATATCTGTAAAATGAGCCGGAATGCTTTGGGCGTTGATATGAAAAACATTAAAGTTTTTCGCAACGTCCACAAGGATGGAGTCAATAGAATTCGTCAGACTGGGCAAGCTATGGAAATTATCATCCGTGCTATCATCACTGCTGTTATTTGCAGATAAATACGAAGTCACAGACCCATCACTATCAGTATCACTGCTAATACGTGACATAATACAATATAAATATGAACATATACAATTATTATATATACACTATACAAAATATAATATTCTTATAATATACAATACTAAGGTATTCAATTATACCTAAATAGTGTATCTACTTTTTAAAAAAAAGAAGGTTTAATTGCGTTAATACAATAATGCACACCCGCCAGCCGTGCTTTAGGTGACGTAAAACAAGTTACATTATTTTTAAAATAAGAGGTAATTGAAAGAAGTTTCAACAAACACTAGTTACATACAGTTAAATAAGAACGTTCTCAGTAAGTAAACATTAGAATCAAAAATCACTATTATAACAAAAAAACTAACTATTTAAGAAATAATTTAAAAAAAAAAACGATAGGTAAATCAAAAATTTAAAAAAAAAAAAAAAACCGAAGCATATTGCTTCATCAATTTGGACTGGGGTAATATCTAGTAACTGCAATATCAAAAATATAATAGTTAGATTAAGTTATTGGGTGCAAAGTAAGAGTATAAAGGAATAACATTAATATTTACGTACATTCCACAACAAGAAAAATAATAAAACGAATGTTATTTATACATGCTAAAAGAAGTTAAACATTACATGGAACATTTTATGAGTTTGACATTAAGAGATGACAGTGACAGCCAGAGAGTAAATGTGATACGTCATTATGCTGTCAAAGTCATAAAATTAAAATAATTATTTTGTTTTGTGTCGGTGTATAGAAAAGAAAATAACATTCGTGTAGTAAAGAAACTAAATAACTACCTCAATTTTAACCCAGTCCTGATTATTTATGTTACAAACAATAATGCATGTTCACTTCCTGCCTCCTTTTTTCTGTTTGGCCTTCTTCACCGCCGCCGCAGGGGCCTTTGGATCTTCCATCGAAATTTCGTCGAGGTCCGCCTGACTGATGACTCTGTGGCGGTCACCGGCCGGTCCTTGGACGAAGATGTATCCGGCCCGAGTCCAACACTTTGAGACACCGAAACGCTGACGTGCTGCCATAAAAACGGTGTGCCTGGACTTGGTCAGGAACTCTGAGATCGTTGTACCCGTTCCCTTCAGACAGGACTTGGCCCCCCAGATTTTGTCTCGGAGAGCGACATCGCGAATCTTACACAGAACAGGCCTTGGCTTGTCTGGGCCACTTGCTCGTCCCATTCTATGGCATCGGCTGATGTCATCCACCGTGAAAGATTCCAACTTCAGCTTGTCTACAACAGCTTTGACTACAACAGCCGACGTGTTTTCATTGGATGTCTCTTGCAGGCCATGGAACAGCAATATCTTACGACGGCCTTGCATCTCCAGTTGATCCGTCTCACGTGCAAGCCACTCAATTTGCTTTTGGAGTGCTCGAAGAGAATTTGTCACAAAAAGCTTGAATGAAGCAAATTCTGCTGCAAGTGTGTCGTTGTTGGTGTTAGCTGGAGTCTTCTGCAATTTGCCTTCAAAGCTCTCCATCCGCTCGTAGAAAGTGACCATAAGATCATCCAGTGATTGTTTGAAGTTGTGGGCGTCCATTTTGTAGTGATTGTTGCACAGTGATATTATAACTTGAAATACTTGTTTAGCAAAATATTATAGAGGAAATTAGCACGGTATGGCAGGTATGGAACATTATAATATTAGAATATCCATAAATATGTTTTGATTGTTTGTTTTTCAATTTTTAAATATTAAATTATTGAAGAGCACTGAGAGTGTAATGTATCACTTATCGCTCCTACCCCCGAAAAATATTATTTACTTAGAAACTATTATTTAATCTGTGGTATTATGCTTATATTTTTCATTTGCCGTATTGGTTGGTACAAAGAACATTCATAATTCTGAGTTATTTAATTAAGTATGCAGTGTCCCGGGTCTCATATGACCGCCAGCTAGTTGTATTCCAAAATGAATATTAAAAAGTATTATTATTAATTGTAAAAGTATTAATTGCCGACATATGGCCAACAGAGTACTGAATCACTCTACTACGTTATAAGATGCACTTCCCTATATTGTTGAAACCCGAATTATGAAAGCACTGTGTAGCCAACCTAACAACGGAAAGTATTATTTACGTAGTAACTATTATATAATCTGTGGTATTGTACTTATAATTTTTTGCAGTGTTGATTGGTACAAAGTACGTTCATAATTCTGAGTTATTTAATAATGTATGCAGTGTCGCGGGACTGAAATGGCCGCCATCTTCGCCAAACGTCATGTCATGTCAAAAAATCTTAGGTATGTTTAAAAAAGTTTGCACCCTAACAAGACTTTGCCCGGTAGAACATTCCTGTGAAGACAAATTATTTATATTTATATAATTATTTAGGGCCCGGTGGCGTAATTGGGAGAACAGTCGGCTTTGATGCTGTGGTACCGAGTTCAAACCGCCGTGCACCAATGATTTTTTGTATAGAAAAATATATGTGCGCTTCTCACAGTTGCCCTCCGGTGAAAGAAAACATCGTTAAGAAACCAACAACCACCGCATGGTGGTAGGACATATCTAGTGTCCGCCTGGCCAGCTACCACCTCAAGTTAGAAAATCTGTCGCCAAACATCTAATGTGTTCAGGCAGCTATCCATGAGACCCAGTTCCCATTCTAGTCAGCTTCTCTATCTTCGACCGCATTATCACTTAGCAACAGGTGAGATAGTGGTCAAACGCTAGCCTATAAGATATAAAAAAAATTAAAAAAAATTAACTATCCCCACCTTTATTTCTATCTCGCTCACAGTTACCGTAAGAATATCTGTCAAAAACCAAAATCAACGAGAAGAAAGATGTGAAAACATTATTCAAGGTCATATTTTTTAGTCTTCAAAAGTATATGCAATAGCAAACTCCATTGTGTATAATCTTCTTGTGACTCTTCTATTAAAACCAGTACATTCTCCTATGTTTGAGGTGTTTATCTCCATATCTCCGGAGACACTTATCAGATCTCGCTAAAATTAAAATGGGACCACCTCGGAAACGTATCCTACATATTAAAAAAGAATCATTTGAATCCGTTCACAATTGACGGAAAAATCGCGTAACATACACACAAAAAAAAAAAATTCATACGAATTGAGATCCTCCTCCTTTTTTGTGAAGTCGGTTAAAAATATATTATTATACTATATTGACTTCAAATTGATTGTGATCGGTGGGGATCTACACCATCGCTAAGCTTCAAATAATATTTTCGTAGTAACTATGACCTAATCTGTGGTTTCACTGCAGATATTTAATTAATTTTGCGATGCGTGTATGTTAAATCCGTGATATGTTCTAGAGTTTTCATTTGAATTATATACTGTAAAGGACAATTTTAATTTATAATATATGGCCAAGCTAATTAATGTAATTATTTGGATAATTGTATTGGATTGGATTGGAATGGATTAATACTATATACTTGAAAATAGCCTTGGAAGTTATGTAATATTTTTTAACAAAAAATTAAAGATTAAAATGGTTACTGTGAGTCAACCTTAAGAGATAGACATATGCTGTCGCGAACTTTTTTGTAGGTCTTATTAAGTTGTACAACTCTTCCATAGAAAATATTCTTCCATCTATTTTCAATTGAGCAGCGTTCGTAAGAAACGTGTTTTTTCGACCGTTTTTTAGTCGACTTAGGTTGCAAATTAGGTCTCCACGAATGTACCTTTGATTTAAACGGGATAATATATAGCCTTTTCTATCCTTTCATTCCGAAAGTCTATTCTATATATTAGTGAAAGACTTTTTTAAATCGGTCCAGTAGTTTTTGAGCCAAATCATTACAAACATACAAAAATACAAAAATACAAATGTTCTCTCTTTATAATATTAGTATAGATTGTAGTGTGGTACGGAATCGGAACCCTATATATTTTCATTATTTTCCCCTATGTTAGTACCAGATGCTCTTCTTTTGTCAATAAAAAAATCTGAATTTTCATATCTATAGGCTAGCGTTTAACCGCTATCTTGTCTGGTGGTAAGCGATGATGAGTGTGTGATGAACACGCTAGGAAGTCTCAAGTGAAACATCGATATAAGCTCTTTCTAAATAGAGTGATTTATACTATATCTAATTGATTTATATTTTAATATAAATAACATATTATTATGATGGTGAAAATAAGATAACCCTATGCATTGCCTTAAAACATCTTGTTACCAAATATATGTCTTTAATGTTGTACATCCGGGTGTCTGAAACATTATTTCGACAATTAATCATCAGCCAAATAGGTATAATGCTGTTACCTAGATGGTGTAATAGCATTCCGGTATCATTGGCTTTTCCCAAAGATATCATTATAGGTTCTGGATGTGGCAATGAAATCATGCTGTATAAGTCGTTAACTGATTATAAATCTATGTATTTTATAATACTTCCACCAGTTAATTGTCACTGAAATTCTATAGATGGTAAGAGCATATATTGATGTTCCATCTAACTTGCTACCAAAAAGTAACTTACCACTATCAAGAAGTAAATCTGCCGCCATAACGTTACGGTGTTCCGGCAGCACATAGCCCTTGAGACTCAGAGTATTCTAGGCCTAGTGTGTTCATCATCTTCCACCACTTCATTGCTTACCACGATAGTGATAAGATAAAGAGGTCAAACGTTAGCCTCCCAGATATAAAATAAAAAATAAAATAAAAATGCCTTCTCAGTCAGAGACACTGGCACGTATCTTACAATTTACAAGCCTGTAATATAAAATCAAATAAAATAAACAACGTTCACATAAATTCACCATATTATCTTTTTCAATCAGTTACACGTCACAAATATAAACACGAAAATATAATCCTTTTCTTTACTGAATTTGGCTTAATATTAGTAAACACAATTCAGTTTAAATTGCCGTATTGTAATATAGCTCAAGTTTCAAGATCCCCTTAAAACAAATAAAATGTCAATAAATTCTATCATTGTCTGTCAGAACACACTTACGTGAGTATATATTATATCGAAGCATCAAAAGGTACTTTTCTTCAAATAAATCAAAAGGTCACTATCTGACCTTGTTTCGACCTATACCGGCCGAACTGATCAGTTTTACTCGAAAAGGCAAGAGCTTTGTATGAACAGCAAATATTTGTTCCGGCTCTCTCTTTGAAGGGGCGTCATCGTTTCTAATCTCTGAGCTTTATGAAAGATTTGAGCGACATACGGTCAAGGTTTTATATTTTGTTGTTTATTGACTCAGTATTTTATTAGTACAAGTAGAGTTCTTTTGTTTTTCGAATAAAGTAAAATACACTTATATTGAGTCTCGAAACAACAGAACTATTGACATTTGCTCACATCGCGGCATCGTCAGCGTTGTTTACAAAACTATTTGACGAGATACAGTTTTGAAGGAGATGTTGGTATAAGTCAGCAACATCTTAACCTGGGTTAGGTTAGTGAAATTGTCTGGCTGCTTATTCTCTTTTTGAATTATCTATTTAGAGACTTATAACCACAGAAATAGGAATAATAAGGTATATTCCTATTTCTGTGCTTGTAACCAATGTTGGATTTGAAATCGCTGCATAGTTAGTTCCTGGTGCTTTCTAACGCCCAACGTTAAAAAGTTTGACGTATATAATATGTTTACTTTGTACATAATTATTATGTGTGGCTGTAAACACGTATCTGACATTGTAGCTCCCAAACGGATGAAATCATTTTGGTTTGGTTTTTTTTTTTCATTTGTAAGGTGAATTAATGGTTGGTGTTTTTAACTATGATTTAAAAACATTTGTTCAGCCGTTTAAAGATCATGAGCTCTTTTATAGTTCTTTTTTTTAAAGATTACTCGCAATGTGGGTTGCACATTACTAGTATTCTTGTTAACCCCTCCAACTAAGCTAAATATGCTTGTGTCTGGAGTGGGTTCACGTCAATAGTGCAATGCCCACCCATTGGTGGTAGGGATCGAATTTGCTATCGTGGTAAGCTTCAATTATATTGCAAGAACAAGGTAACTTTGACCTAATGGTGGGGTATCTCCTGGAATCTGCAGGATACCCAACTCCTAGAGGTTTGTGAAAATAAAAAAGTGTGGTTTTTTATTTCAGTGTTATTATCCTCGCAAACGTCTTATTGTGGGGGAGAGGTTTGGGCTGGTAGTTTGACTAGGATAGATTCAACTTTTCATTTTCATTCATATATGTTATATCGATGTTCCGCCATAACCCTACGGTGTTGTGGCAGCGCACAGCCCTTGGGAGTCAGATTATTCTAGGCCTGGCATGTTCACCAACTTCGACCACATCATCGCATACTACCGTGCGATCAGTGGTCAAAGTCTAGCCTATTAAATAAAAAAAATCCAAACACGTCTAGTAGTTATAGCTCTGTGCACGCATAATTTCAAATCTAACGTGTACTAATGAGATGGTTAACCGAACGCTAATGGTTGTCGCCCGGTTCGGCCCGTGTGTCATGACTAACGGCCTATACTAATGAATACTAGAAGCTCTTCAAATTGTTTACGTAACACTGTTCATTATTTAACTTGATGTTGATATCTATGTACATCCTATCATACATTCTGTTTCTGCTAATCTAATACATACTGTAAGAATCTTTGTACTGACATAAGAGACAACGCACAGCCCAAATTTGCTGGTCGTAGAGACTTGAAATTTGGAGAGTATATTTGTCAAAGTTCGTAAAGGTGTACCATGAAACAATTTTTCAAAATACACGCAATAAAGGGATGAAACGGGGGTTCAAAGTTTGTATGAAGAAACAAGATAATGCATGCCAAATTTCAGCGCAATCCGAAACAATATTGATTTTCATACTTGCAAAGCCAGGGGCTTATTATTAATGTTTTTTTTTACCGAAAATTAGCATTGACATTGCCCTATACTCCAAAGGGCTCACACGCTGAATGTTAATTGTAAGCCGAACATGGTTTTTTTGCAAAGAAACATTTCAAAGGTAAATTCGGGAAAAATATTCGAACAAAGACACAGAATATCATTAGGGAAAACTCCCACAGACCTCAAATTACATTTATGGGAAGTGTGGTGCTTTTTATAGACTTAAATGAAACTTGGATAGGACAACATATACCATTTCAGCTGGTGCCTAGTAAAAGTAAATTAATTCATTTCGCGAATGGAAGACGGTTTAAACAACTTAAACACTTTTTACACAGGTGATATCATATATTAATTACCTTAAGGTGGTATGAGCATTATTTTAATGCTCTACCTGACTTGCTACCTTTCTACCAAAATTTAACTTTCACTGTCAAGGAGAAAATCTGCCACCAATAAATACCTCACGGTGTTCCAGCAGCACAGCCCTCGAGATTCAGATCATTCTAGACGTAGCGTGTGCACAATTTTTGGCCACATTATCACTAGGCAAGCTAGTGGCCAATCGCTAAACTATTAAAATATTTAAAAAAACCTTTAAAATTTTATTCAGTTACATTTAAACAACGTGGTAACCACGTACTGTAATGAATAAATCTATAAACATAATTGGCCTAATATTGTTTTAACATTTATGTTACTGTAATTGTCTATGCAATTAAAATTAACACATGATTGAATCATAGATTAATTATTAAACCAAACCTTATTATAATTAATAATTCATGTAGACATTCAGATCAAAATTCGCAATAATTACACAAGTTTACCGCACGCTCAAATGGTTGCGGTCCAATTAAATTAAGATTTTACCAATTATTCCAATTGTATGTGTGTTTACAAATAATAATCTACAGCTTATGCTCAATGGAACGTTAGTTTTAATTAGTATTACGGTACGAGTATACTACAAATGAATGAATAAATATGTCATTACTAATTCAAATACATTGTTAATGTCGATACAATAACATATTTTAACATATAGAAACTGGCCATTAGTCTTATAAAATCACAATGTTTAAATAAAGATAATTTACCTGATAGGTAGATTATTTTTATAGAATTTAACTGTTTACTCATAAGTTTAACTATCCAAAAGTTAAGTATGTTTATACTGTTTTATTGACTTTCTCTTTAAAATGATGACAATGAATACGTATTTACAAAAAGAGCAGAGCAAATCCTATAGCTATTGTTTGAACACCATCTCACCTAGAGGTAAGTGATGATATGGTCTAAGATGGTGAACACACTAGGCCTAATATACTCTTAACTCTCAAGGGCTGTATGATGCTGGAACACCGTAATATTATGGTGGCAGATTTTTTTCTTGGTGGTGGTAAGCTACTTTTTGAAAGCAAGTCAGGCGGAACATCGTTATAATATGCTTTTACCTCCTATGAAAAATTTTAATACCCGATTAAACTAGAAAAGAGCTGACGGCTGCACAGATTTTCTTAAATCATAGCTGAGAATTTTATCAATAAAATAACCTTTTAATCATTAGGAGACCAAATCAATTCATTGATTGGAGAGTAGTCTTGCTAAGTAACGATGCGGTCGAGGACGGTTGCACGATAGGCCTACTACACTGGGAACTAACTCTCAAGGACAGCTGCCAAAACATATTAGATGTTTGCCGACAGATCTTCCAACTTTAGGATGTAGCATGCAGAAGCCTAATACAAGATTGATACGAGATTACAAAAATACAAATTCACATATTTTTATATCCTGTGCCTAGGATACATTTATACATAAGATAAGCTCTTTGAAATATAAACTTCATAAATTATTTATCTACTTTAATGCACTTAATAAAATTATCTACTTTTTGAGGTTTGGTGGCATTGGGAGAATGGCCTGTTGGCGTAGAGGGCTGTTGGGCTCAAATCTCAATATGTATTACACTTTGGCCTTCCGTCGAAGAAAACCATCGTTAAGAAACCTCCGACGCGGGAAGCTGTCAGGTTGCAGAACGGTGTTGGGCGAACTTGTTTGATCCAGTTTTTTTTTAACATCTAATAGGCTACCGTTTTACCACTATCTCACCTGTTGGTAAGTGATGATGCGGTCGAAGATGGAATCACGCTAGGCCTAGAATGGGAACTGGCTCTCAAGGATAGCTGCCGGAACACATTAGATGTCTGGCGACAGATTTTCTAACTTGAGGGTGGTAGCCAGGCGGACACTAGATAGTGTCCTACCACCATGCGGGGGTTGTTGGTTTCTTAACAATGTTTTTCCTTCACCGGAGGGCCATGGTGGTAGGACACTGGTAAGTATCTGCCTAGCCAGCTAATACTCTCAAGCTTTTCCGGCAGCTGTTATTGAGATCATTTCCATACCAAGCCTAACAGGCATCCATTCAGTACCCTCAACCGTATCGTCACTTACCAATAGGTGATATAGTGGTCATACGCTATAAACATAATTATAGACTACTATTATAATGATAGCGCGCCTTACTTTAATCCTAGTTTTAAACATGCCTTGTGCCGCTAAGCCCTTATTTCCTACTTTACCTACTGTGGTATGAATAAAAAATGAAACTAAGTACTGAAATGAAAAGTTAAAATTTAATTTTCAAATGAAGCTAAATCACAACAAAGAAAACTAAACTACTATGTAAATTACTAGATACTAGCTCAGAAGGAGGGCACATAAAATTTATAGGGTCGTGGTTGGTCGACCTGAAGATTTGTTTCCACTTCCGTAGCACAGTACTTCCCTTCGACGCGAGCCCGGCCGAAGATGGTTGGTGGCCTCAAGGAAACGGAGTGGTACAGTGCAGTATAGGCAGCCAGGTGATGCACGGGAGGTAGTTGACCCCGCGTCACTAAGTCGCGCAGCGAGGCGGGAACCTTCCAGAGGTTGCGGACATAAGGCCGGTCGCACACCGGTCCATACGGTGTGGTCCCAATATTGAGGTCCTTAATCGGATGTTTGGTTTTTTCTTTTACGGGTGGTCTAACCCGTGTAGTGCTCCTGGAATTGATAAAACCAAACGGTTATCATTCGGCTCATCTATACCCCCGTTCCTAGGGCTCACAACGGCATCACAAAGTATGTAGGTAGGTACTTGTGTAGTAGTTTTGCCGTGGTGGTACCAACTATCAGAACGGAGTTTACATTTTAATGAATTGAAATAGCGGAAGGCTTAGGAGATAGACAATAGAAAGTTTATAGCTTGATTACGTGAAAGATATTAAGCATTTTTGTGAAACAATAAAAAGATTAGGGTAGAATTTAAAAAAAAAAAAGTGATGCAATCCTTGATAAAGTATTCCTAATAGCAGAGTAACTAGTTTGTGCAAACAAATAAAGAGTGGTAAAAGCTGAAATATAATAATTAACACAATTTATTACATTACATTGTATGAAAAACAGCAAGTCATGATTCCGATGTTTTATGTGCCATTCAAAACTCACCCTATATCGGGAAATCACTTTCACAACATTATAAGTAAGTTTAAAAACAACTTTTGTCGAAATCAGTTAAATTGCTGATTATTAATTATGAAAAGAAAGATCGCGCTTGTCAGCTAGGACGCAAGACAAGCGTGGACCAGCTCTATTATCAGCCTAGCTTCGACTGGCGCATAGAGTACTAATATATACTGGCCTGGCGGGAGTCGCGGACGCCGCCTTCGCTTGAACATCCATCGTTCGACATTGCTCCGCCCACACCTCAACTCATGCCCCGCGATGCCTTGAAGAGTTCGGATATGTGCGTCGATGATAAAATCGAAGATTTTGTTCGGATATGCAACAAAAACAATGAACTTATAATCTTTTATAGCCATTTTAATGTACATAACTTTTACTTATTTTCAATTATTGTTTATTAGTGTTTAGGTTATTCTTCGTTTTGTTTTTGTAAATATATTGTAGTATTTAATTCTAAGATTGCGTTTATTATTATTATTAAATATGTAACGTTTCGTTACAGCCTCTTGAATTACTATATCTATTGATGAAACTGCATAGTTTAAAAGATCTAAGCGTACAGACACATGAGTAAAGAAAAGGTACAGACACAAAGCTTCATACAACTGCGCTGTGATGATGATGTAGCCGCGAGTGTGTGCTTGAGCACTAGCGGCCTGGGTGCCGCCTGTCACGTACGGAGTGAAACCGGTTTATAGTGGCTCGGCTGGTGCTTTTACTCAGGGCTGTCGCCCGCGACGCGTCGCGTTATATTATATTATTTTTCATCCCATATATCCGAAAAGTGATGGTTGGGTCCTCGATAAGTGCGCGCAAAGTAGGTATTTTCCGCCCTAGGGTGGGAAAATGATTTTTTATTTTTTGGCTTATCAATATTATGACACGTGACATTTCATGACATTTATGACATTTAATGACATTAAATTTCGTGACATTTCATGACATTTATGACATATCTAATTTAATCAAATTAAATTTATCTAATTTAATGATATTTATGACATTTCATGACTTATGACATATCATGACGCTAAATGACATTTCGTGACATCTCATGATATTGATCGTTGTCGACAATGATGAAGCTTGAAAAATAAATAAATAATAGTTTAAAAAAAACTAAAAAAATACGCTTTTATAGAAAATCCAACTTAAAAAATAGAAAATAAATTTTAATAAATTTGAATTAAAAATAGTGTAAGAAAAAATGATTTTATTGTAAAAAAAAAGCGTGGGGTGCTTTTCAGGATATTATCAAAATAACCCTTCTAGTCATATCTGTTCATAAAATATTTGGAACTATTGATACCATGCACCCCACGCTTTTTGTTTTACAATAAAAACATTTTTTCTTACACTACTTTTAATTCAAATTTATTATAATTTATTATCTATTTTTTAGTTGGATTTTCTATAAAAACGTATTTTTTTAGGTTTTTTAAACTATTATTTATTTTTCATTTTTTAGTCGATTTTTTAAAAATTTTTATTTTTTTTTATTGTCATCGGTCCTTAATAAGTATGCCAAATTTCGAGTTAATCCAACGTTTTGAAGGGGGTTAAAATCATGTACAAAGATTCCGTTACATACTAACATACAAACATACATACGTCTGAAGCTAATAAAAGCGTATTAAAGATAAGGTCATGTTTACTTGAAGGAGGATTTTATTACGATAAAGATTTTTCTTGTTTTTTTTTTGTACCAACCCTACAAGAATAGGTAAACGTTTTGTCCGTTTCTTAAAAGGGTTGTCTCTGTTCCTTTTCTTTACTCATGTGATACAGACGCAGGACTTTGTTTTTATGTAAAGATGATAAAACTATGAACATGCAATTATTGAACTTCCAAATATGGCGGGTATGACACATTCAGATCCTGTAATTTATAATCGAGGCCACTTTACACCTCAGAACGAAAACCATTTAATTTTAATTATTTTCAATACGGCCATTATTGCAAAATATTCGTCATACGAAATACGCTCTGGGTAAATTAATAACAGAGCAAATATGGCAAAACCAACAACACATTTTCAGAATACATGAAAACGCAATAAATGTAATTAAACATTTTGCCTTAATTTAAGTATTTGCATATTGATCAAACATAAGGTGCTATTGAAATAATCTATACTTCTATACTAATATACTAATAATATTATAAAGAGAGAACATTTGTATTTTTGTATGTTTGTAATGAGTAAGCTCAAAAACTACTGAACCGATTTAAAAAAAAAATTCACTAATACATAGAATGGACTTTTGGAATGAAAATAGGCTATATATTATTCCGTTTAAATCAAAGGTACATTCGTGGAGACCTAATTTGCAACCTAAGTCGGCAAATAAACGGTCGAAAAACACGTTTCTTACGAACGCTGCTTAATTGAAAATAGATAGAAGATTATTTTTTATGCAAGAGTTGTACAACTTAATAAGACCTACAAAAAAGTCCGCGACAGCATATGTCTATCTCTTAAGGTTGACTCACAGTAACCATTTTAATCTTAAAATTTTTGTTAAAAAATATTACATAGCTTCCAAGGCTATTTTCAAGTATATAGTATTAATCCTTATCCAAACAATTACGTTAATTAGCTTGGCCACATATTATAGATTAAAATTGTCCTTTACAGTATATAATTCAAATGAAAACTCTAGAAGATATCAAGAATTTCACAAACACGCTTGCAAAATTAATAAAATATTTGCAGTGAAACCACAGATTAGATCATAGTTACTACGAAAATATCATTATAAGCTTAGCTATGCTATAGATCCCCACCGATCACAATCAATTTGAAGTCAATATAGTATAATAATATGATCTATTGTATAAAATAATATTCATCTATATATATAATAATATAATATAATATTTTAAACCACCCCGACTGATCTATGTATAATACTCGTAGCTTTTTCCAATGACTCTAAACACGACATTTAAAATCTGAGCTGTAAGTTGGTGAGGATTTGAGTATTCTGTAGAGTCCAGGAGGCTTCCATGTTCTTACAATATCGTTGAAGAAGAATATTTTCGAATTGATCAGACCTATGTAAGTTAATTTCATAGTGCAATTAACTAGAAAAAAGCTCATAATTTTATAACGATTGAACGAATTTTCATGAATCAAAGCTAAGAAAACTCTCGATGAAGACATCATTCAGACAAAAAAAAACTATCAATAATAAAAACAAAATCGGTTCATCCGGTTAGGTGCTAAGATGCTACAGACAGACACACAGATACACACGTTAAACGTATATTACCCCTACATTTTGCGTCGGGGAACGCCGTAAGGTTACGGCGGCAGATGTACTCCTTGGTGGTAAGCTACTTTTTGGTAGATTTAATGATCCCACTACCACTGTACGAAAACTCATGATTCATGAATGCACATAAAACTTTCATTGGTAGATATATAGCTAGGATTAGAACCAACGACCGTCGGGTCAGAATCAGGGTAACTATCCTTTACGCCAAAGGGCCGTCCAATATCAATACGTAAGTATTATAAAACAAAGTTCATCACTGCGTCTGTCTGTCTGTTCGCAATAATCTCAATAGCTACTGAACGGATTATCATGCGGTTTTCACCAATAGCCAGAGTGTTTATGAGGAAGGTTTAGGTGCATAATTCGTTAAGGTTTTGTGTAAATTGGATGAAATATGACGATGATTGTTAAATATGTTCATATTTTATATTCGATGCAACAAACTGATGCAAATTTTGTAGGCATATATGTTCTACCCGTGCGAAGCCGGGGCGGGCTGCTAGTAATATTATAAAGAGGAAAACTTTGTTTGTTTGGTTGTAATGAATAGGCTCACAAACTACTGGACCGTTTTTAAAAATTCTTTCACCATTCGAAAGCCACTGTATCCACGAGTAACATAGGCTAAATTTTATTTTGGAAAAAATAGGGTTCCGTAAGATATTTGGGTTTTAGCAAAACAACGTTTGCAGGGTCAGCTAGTATTTTATAATTAAACCTCAGGCTGCGGCCGCATTTATTAAAGGATCCTCGTTATTATCAGTCCAGAACAGTGGGGCGTTAGCATTAGTTTATATCCTGACAGTATTTTTTTGTATCTTATCGGCTAGCGTTTGACCACTCGATTGGTGGTAAGTGATGATGTGGTCGAAGATGGTGAACACGCTAGGCCTAGAATACTCTAGCTCTCAAGGGCTTTGTGCTGCCGGAATACTGTGAGGTTAAGGTTATGGCGGCAGATTTTCTCCTTGATGGTGGTAAGCTACTTTTTGGTAGCAAGTCAGGCGAAACATCGATATAATATGCTCTTACCACCTGTGGACGTACACCCGTGCCAGGATATATAAGTCTCAAACGCTTTGCAATTTTAATTTAATTTATTTTGGAACCAAAAATATTACCAAAATTTGTTATAAATTGGTTAAAATAAATAACTGACAAACAATGCTACCAGAATCAGACGGATGAGACTACTGAAATTCCTTATCACATTTTGTTGAAGGACAAATAAGGGTGCTATTTCTTGTTTACCGTTTCTTGCAGAGCCTGGGAAATATATCCAATATTCACTATCGTGATATCCTATCTATTCACATTTCACACATCATGTCTGTCATAGATAAAACAATATACTAGCTGAGGCAGACTACCCAAGGATATTATTGAAAAATGTCGAGGCTTTTTGGAGTCTTCACCTTAAGAATCGATTTTTATATAAGGACCACTATCTGGAAAACTTATGAAGAGTGAAATTATCACTTCAAACTTTGCGTAAAACAAATAATTAAAATAGTTTAAAAACTAAAACAACCGACTTCCATGCCCCGCGAGTCAATTTCAGTAGCAAGTTTGAGACGTTTATCGTCATATCTCTGGAGGTACTAATCAGATCTCGATGAAAGTACAATGGGATGATATTTTTGTATGTAAATGTGTATAATTTTTGGCAATAAATTTATTTTACTTTACTTACTTTTACTTCGGAAACGAACCCTACCTATTAAAAAAAGAATCATTCAAATCTGTTCATAATTGAAGGAGAAATCGCGTAACAAACACACAAAATAAAAAAAAAACATACAGACGAATTGAGAACCTCCTTCTTTTTGGGTAAAATATTAAATTTTCGGTCAAAAAGCGTTGATTTTTCTGTAAAAATCAAATGTCAATCTTCTTACGACACATACGAAGATTTATTATAGACTATCTACACGCCGCGGCTTTTACGCTCCTAGTTAAATACCTTTCTCTTGAATCACTCTATCATTGCTGAAAAATCCGTAGCGTAGTTCAAGATTTGAGCATACAGACAGTGTGAGCGACTTTGTTTTATACTATGTAATAATTTAGATTAACAAGTAACAAATTTAGATGAAGCAATAAAAAAATATCCTAATGAAAATTTTGTTTTTTGTTCCAAAATTCACTTATATACTTTGCTGTTGCCCGTTTTGGAATCACATGACTTTACTATCAAGCTTAGATGAAGCAATTAAAAATATCCTAACGAAAATTCTAAATTGTTCCCTTTCGGACAAATCATGGTGTCAAACTGATCCTTACCTATTCGGTTTGGAGGCATAGGCATACGAAACATTTCTAGTGTGTCGCTACCGGCGTTTTTATCTTCTGTCTATAGTATTACCGGTCTTTTCGGGAAAAAATTAAACAATTCACTACCGAATATAATGGGATTGATATAATGGGAGAAGCAAAAAACACCTGGTCCATGGCATGCCCAGGAGAAGCTTTCCCAAGGAGCCTCTATTCGCAGCGGCAATGGGACGAGCCCTTATGTGAAATATTAAAAAAACAACTATTGGATAGTGCGCACGAACGGGAATCTAGATATTGGTTGCAGGCGTTACCTTCGTCCAATATAGGTACTTTCATGGATAACAACAGTTTTTGTATAGCGGTGGGACTGGGTCTGGGCATCCCCATAACAGAACCGCATCTCTAACGCTGCGGTGACCTGGTGGATAGACTAGGTCACCACGGTCTTTCATGTCGTCGCAGTGCTGGACGGCTTTCTCGACACGCTTCACTGAATGACGTCATCCGCCGGGCTCTTGCCACCGTCAACGTGCCGGATATTTTAGAGCCAAACGGTATCACACGTGACGATGGTAAGAGGCCTGACGGCATGACGTTGGTTCCTTGGTATCGTGGGAAGCCGCTAGTGTGGGATGCGACGTGCGTCGACACATTGACAGTTTCCCATCTTCATATTACCTCACGGGCGGCAGGAGCAGCTGCAGACGCAGCAGAGGCTCTCAAACGGAGGAAATATTTAAGCATCGGTGACAACTATGCTTTTCTTCCGTTTGGGGTCGAAACCATGGGCCTGTGGGGTCAACAAGCACGCGGTTTTGTTAAAGAGCTGTCTAATCACCTAATCGATGTCTCCCACGACCAAAAATCTAGCGCTTACCTCGGGCAACGCATTAGTTTCGCGATTCACAGAGGTAATGTCGCCAGATTTTTGGGTACTCTACCAGCAGACAGCGACCTAAATTCCATTTATTATTTGCACTTTTTATTTAAATTATTAGTCATAGTTAATATTTTAGTTTAATTAGTGTATTTAATTGTTTTCATCATCATCATCATAATCAGCCGGTATCAGTCCACTGCTGAGCCCGATCTTCGGCTCTTTGTTTTCAGTCACTACCCACCGCTTTGCGAATGTCGTCGCTCCACCTAGTCACAGGGCGTCCTACGCTACGTTTGCCGATTCGCAGTCTCCACTCTAGAACCAGTCTGCCCCAACGGTTATCGGTCCTACGGCAGATATGACCAGCCCACTGCCACTTCAGTTTACTAATCCGCTGAGTTATGTCGATCACTTTAGTTCTCTGTCGAATTACTTTGTTCCGGATTCGATCTCGCAGAGAAACACCGAGCATAGCTCTCTCCATAGCTCGCTGAGCGACTTTCAATTGGTGGACCAGTCTAACTGTGAGTGTCCACGTCTCGGCTCCATATCTCATCACAGGAAGGACGCACTGGTTAAAGACTTTTGTCTTTAGACACTGCGGTATAGGTGACGAGAAGACTCGACGGAGTTTTTTGAATGCTGCCCAGCCCAGCTGAATTCTTCTCTGAATTTCCTTCTCGAAGTTGTGTTCGCTTACTTGGAGCGTATGCCTTAGGTAACATACTAAGTGACAACTTCGAGTGGAATTCCAAATACGGCCATCGGTTCCGGAACAACGTGCTCCGTTGTACATGACTTTGGTTTTTATCCAAATTCATCCGAGACCGATGCGACGAGAAGAATCAGCTAGGCCATTCAACATTCTTTGTAGGTCCTGCAACGTCTCTGCCATAATGACGATATCATCTGCGAATCGTAAGTGAGAGATGTACTTGCCGTTGATGCTAATGCCAGAATCTTTCCAGTCCACCGTCTTAAACATATCCTCCAAGGCATTAGTGAACAGTTTCGGGGATATGACGTCCCCCTGTCTCACTCCTCGACGCAGGTGGATATATTTAGTACGCTGGTTCTGTACTTGTACAGTCATCGTTGTGGCATTATATAGACATTTCATCACTTTGATATATCGCTAGTCGACTTGGCAACGCTGCAAGGACTCCAGAACAGACGAGGTTTCGATTGAGTCGAAGGCCTTCTCATAGTCCACAAATGCTAAGCTCAGGGGCCGATTGTACTCTTCGGTCTTCTGTACAATCTGCCGCACCGTGTGGATGTGGTCCATGGTGCCGTAATCGCTTCAAAACCCGGCCTGTTCCGGAGGTTGGAACTCGTTGAATCTTCGCGCAAGACGGTTAGTGATGACCCCTGAAAAGCTTATAGACATGGCTCAGAAGCGAAATCGGGCGGTAGTTTTTCAAGAGCGTTTTGTCTCCTTTTTTGAAAAACAAAACCACCGTGCTTCTATTCCGTGCCTGTGGAGTTCTCCCAGTGAATAGAACAGACTTGAAGAGCTGTTGCAGCTGGCTTACAGCTAGGGCTCCTCCAGAAATGAGAGAATTTCCACCACTTCTTCGAGTTTCTGGTCTACGTCATCTGTGTTTTCCAAAGCGAATCGATTTTCCAATTTTGATTGGAATGTTTCGGACCCAACAACAGTTTGGAGTAGGTTCGGTCGGAGCGTAGACTTCATCGATCGGAATCTTTCGGCTTTGCAATCGATATTCAGAGTACCTCGTACAAGTCGGTGATCACTTCCAGTATTGAACCTAGTGATCACTGAGACGTCTCTGAATATGTGCCGTTTTTCCGTAATGATGAAGTCAATCTCGTTTTTAGTCACAGTATCGGGGCTTTGCCACGTCCACTTCCTTTGGGGCTGTTTCCTGAAGAAAGAGTTCATCAAGAAAAGCCCCTTTTTCTCGATGAAATTGACAAGCATTTGCTCCCTGTGATTTCCACTCTCAAATCCGTATGGTCCTATAGACGATTCGCCGCAAGTCTGTACATCCACTTTGGCGTTGAAGTCTCCCATGAAAACGTTGTAGTGAGCCTTAGAGGTGGTATATAAGGCTCTAGAAATGTCTTCATAAATGCTCTCCACCTCGTCATCCAAGTGTGTCGAGATCGGTGCGTAAACCTGGATAACCTTGAGGCTGTACCTCTCGGTTAACCTAATTATGAGGTACGCTACCCTGGTCGATATACTGGAGATTTCTACAACGTTGTTCTAAGAACCTTGTTGACCAAAAACCCGACACCACCTTGGGATGGCTGGTATCCTTCTCTGTAATACATAATATGGCCCGATTCTAGAGTAATGGTGTCCTCCCCCTGTCTTCGGACTTCACATAACCCAAGATTGTGCCATCTTATGTATCCCAGCTCCTCCTCCAGCTGCACCAGATGTTCATCTAGCCGAATCGTGTGTCCATTATAGGTTGCGAGGGTCAGTTTGTTTTGGCGGCCTACCGTAGCCTGGGGATTCTAAGCACCCCCTGCCCTACCATTACGTGACCGCCACCGTGGTCAGGAATAGCAGGGCGGCCGGGAACTGGGGGCTGCGGCATATTGGGACCTTCCATCTTTATTGCATTCCTTGGGAGGGATATACCCTAATCGCCACGCTGGGCAGGCGTGTTGGCGATCGCAGGGCATAGCTTTTCGCACCGGTGACGCTGCTGCCCGTCAACGGCCTGTAGTATTTATAGCTGCGTAATAATTCGAAATGGTTATACCGCCATTTGTCGGTCGCCAGAGCCATTAAATTGTTTTGAATCTTGTTAATTAAGAATTAAAAATTAAGTATATTGAATTACTATTACAAATAACATATCTTCGATCAGGTTGATAACTACCGACGTAAAGTTGGTTGTAAATAACGTATTTTATAATATAAAAGAATATTACGATCTTATAACAGATTAGGTAGATATAATTTATACAGGGTGATTCAGTACCAATAGATGAAACGAAGCAGGGTGGTAGAGGACCTCACCCACCCGGAGGGTACGGACACACCGCAGCGTCCTGCGTGCGCAATCTAGGCGGCGATCAGATAGCGCAGTAGTATTTGTACCGACTGGTTCACACCATACGCGATCAGGAAACAAATGAAACGTACTGAGAACGCGCCCGCAAATCGCAGGACGCCGTGGTGTGTCCGTACCATTAGACTTTAAACTACCCTTCATGTGATCGCTGGGTGGGTGATGCTAAAAAAAAGACCATAAGTGGTAGGTTTCGACCATGGCTCGAACCACTCACCGGTAAAAGGCATGTTGCTTATTCATACGCTGAGTACCGACATGATGTCAATAGCCAGTATGAAGACAGTCAGTCGACCAGCCCTTAGTCTCAGTACGTTATTCAATTCCAGACAAACACAAAATCATATTTTGACCGCATCTTCACTTAGCATAAGGTGAGGCAGCAGTCAAGTGCTTATCTGTCAAACATTAAAAAACGTTGTTGAACTACATAGTAGAATTGACTGAGTGTCGGCCAATCCACAGAGCGCAACTATCCCAACCCTGTCATCCATACTGCCTAACATCATGCTGGAACTTGGAGAACAAATTAGCAACATTTCTTTTTACCGGTGAGTGGTTCGAGCCAAAACCGAACCCTACCACTTATGGTCACTGGTCACCTATTTAGGGATCACGTGAAGGGTAGTTTAAGGTCTAAGCTAAGCTTACTAACACAGGAAGGCAACAATAACCTTCCCGTAGGTGACAAAAATCAGCGAAATCTACATATTTTCAAAACTAATACATGTAAAAGACACGTAAAAAGTAATTCAGTCTCATTTTATATCAAATCTATTTTTTTTCCAGCTGCATATAGCGATACAACTTATACCTACTTATTGTATCTAAACATCTATGAAAGAATGGGCAAATTCGAAAAAAATAATATGAACTAATTTTGACCTCTACTCACCTTTTTAATGTGAACCGCATTGTTTAGGTAAATAAAATTTGTAAAAGTTGTAGCTAGATAAATATTGAAGTTTTTAAAGTAGTTATGAAAAATAATGTGATTTTTTTTTGTATTGGCCTTGCAAACTTTATGCAGTAGCATTAGTCATTTCTTTAATTTTTTTTTCGTAAAAACACATGAAAAACTGAATTAGACGTAGACCATGTCGGTCTACCCGTTTTCAAGTTATGGCGTGACCAAGGGACATAGCGACTCATTTATATAAAAACCCAAAATATCATATTGATTTTCAAACTTTGTTTTGTTTGTTTGTACCCCATTTCACTCTCTTAAAGGTGGAATTTCGAAAAAGCCTGAAACACATATTTACTTACTTATTTACAGAAGTAATTGTGAGGAAGTTTCCAATAAAATAGTCTATCTTATGTTGTTTCTATATAAAACCTTTGAACTCCCGTTTCATCCCTTTAAGGAGTGAATTTTGGAAAATCCTTTCTTAGCGTCCTGCGTCATAACTCATAACAACTATCTGCATGCCAAATTTCGCCAAATGTGTTAAGTGGTTTGAACTGTGCGTTGATAGATCAGTCAGTTAGTAATTCAGTCGGTAACGTTTTCCGTTTACATATACAGATTTCATTATTTACGTCAAACTATATTTACCTACATAGTGAATGGAGCCAGGAAATACATGTTTTCTATACATACAAATTTCATTGGGCACACGAATGTTGAGTGAATCAAACCAAGTATGTAATAAAATTTACCATAGAAACTTTATCACCCTGTTTAACCATTTTTGGGGATGATTTTTTAAAATTAAAGTACCTTATTATGTTTTATTTCAGGACCTATACTATCTACATTTCCAATATCATCAAAATCGATTTAGTAGTTATGCAGATACGTGGAAACAAACATTAATGTATTTTCTATGATTTCTCCAGATAAAATTACATATTCACTCCCCCTAGGGGTAAATTTGAAAGAAATAAAAAATACATGTTTCATTATTTGTTTTAAGTTTTATTTGTACCTAGTTTTGAGTGAACCAGACCAAGGAATAACATTTTTATAGAAACTTTATCAACCTATGTTACCCCTTCAGGGGTTGAATTTTGAAAATCAAATTACCCTATATGTTATTTTAAAACTTACACTATCTACGTGTCAAATTTCATTGAAATCGGTTAATTAGTTATGCAGATACGTCAAAACAAACATGACTGGATTTTATATGATTTTTCCATACAAAATTCATTTTACAGACCCCATGGGGTAGATTTGGAAAATAAAAAAATACGTGTCTATTTGTTTTATAGATTATATGTACCGAGTGTTGCGTGAGTCGGACCAAGAAATACGTGGAAACAAACATTACCGAATTTTCTATGACTTTTCCACACAAAATTAAAAACAATTTTACACCGCCCTTAGGGGTAGATTTGAAAAACTAAAAAACACGTGTCTCATTATTTAGGTTTCGTTGTACCGAGTTTTGAGTGTATCGGACAAAGGAATATGTGAGTACAAAGATTACTGATTTTTTTATAATTTTTACAAAGAAAATTCATTTTTTAAGCCTTCTAGGGGTGGTTTTGAAAAAATGAAAAACACGTGTCTCATTAATTTGTTTTAAGGTTTATTTGTACCGAGTTTTGAGTAAATCGGCCCAAGGAATAAAATTTTCCATAAAAACTTTAACCCCTTTAGCGGATGATTTTCAAAAATAATATTAGCCTGTCTTAAGTTAGACCTACACTACCTACGTTTTAAATTTCATCAAAATTGGTTTAGTGGTTATCGAGATACGTGGTAACAAACATTCACACACACACACTTACTTTCGCATTTATAATATTATATATATATACTAGCTGACCCGGCAAACGTTGTTTTGCCATATAAATAAATGGCTATTAAAAAATAAGGGTTGATCGTAGAAGGGTGAAAATTGAGGATTGTATGTTGTATCATAAAAAACTAGAAATTATAATTTTGTCTAAAAAATAAAAATAAAAATTTAGGGGTGGACTACCCCTAACATTTAGGGGGATGAAAAATAGATGTTGGCCGATTCTCATAGATACCGGATAAGCACAAAAAATTTCATCAAAATCAGTCAAGCCGTTTCGGAGGAGTATGGCAACGAAAACTGTGACACGAGAATTTTATATATTAGATATTTATATATAGGAAGGATTTACTTTTCGAGTAAAATAATAATAATACTATTTTTAGGTCTATTATTTAACTACGCAAAACGCTAAAACACTAAGGCTGAGGTGCACCATCTTAAAATATGGTCAAACTTAGATTTTCGCGCGTACCAAGATTTATCTAAATTTTTAACTTTTTTTATGCTTCGGAATTTTTCCTTCACTTCTTTTTCCTTTACTCCTTTGCTGAAAGACCTTGCTTTTAAGAAAATGATCTTATAAGGGTTCTTTTTTTTACATTCTGAGGTACGAAACCCTAAAAAGGTAAATTTACTATTACAAACGTATTATTTGTAGTTGGCGCGATACACTTTCTATGGAACGAACAACAAAGTTATGTTTGTCCTTTAACCTAGTCCGAGAAGTTGGTAAAGAAGCCTCGGTGGGCGAGTCCGACTCGACTTGACCTGTTTTTATTCATGAAACTGTTAGGATTACAGAATTGAAACTTGGTTGGTAGATGTATTCTGTAAACAGCTTTCCAATTTTTATTCAAAATTAAAAAATATAAAAGTTTAAGGGGGGGCATCCCATACATGGAAATGGAACAAAAAAATGTTTTTTCATCAAACCTATACGTGTGGGGTGGGGTGTCTATGGATAGGTCTTTAAAAATGACATTGAGGTTTCTAAAATCATTTTTTCTCAAAGTCAATCATTATATATATATATATATATAAATATATTCTGTAGATCTCAATAAAAACTTTCAACGAAAATTGGTTTGAACGAGATACAGTCAGCAGTTGTTGAGATATAGCGACTGCAAGTATAACTTTGTTTTTCATACAAACACTATGAAAAACAAAGTTATTTTTGTAGTTACGAAAAATAAAAGTTATAGAATACTCTACTGAGTTACGGAACCCTACGAGTGCGAGTCCGACTTGCACTTGGCCAGTTTTTTTAGTTTATTTTAAAACAATATTTCTTATCCAATGGTCATATTTATTATTGGATCTTATACTGTGATGTTAAAATAAAATTTAGTAATAACTTGACAACCCGAATGAAAATCGAAGGGCGTTTATACGAATCGCATCGATTTTCGGGTTTTGTCAAAGGTAATATCGTAGCGGTGCAAGCAGATAATTCGGAAAAAACTACGGTTTCAGAAAGATCAAGTCTTTATCTGGAGCGCCAAGAAGCTGAAATATGTTATTTAGTCATGGTTTTTTAAGATCGAAGACAATCATATTATACCGTTTTGTGAAAATACGCATCAGAGGTATGTTTCACCTTAAAACCACTAAAATGGGCTCAAATACGTTATTTAATGAGTTTTAATAAAAGCGAACATCCCCTTTAAGAGCAAAATGCAACCTGATATGCAAAAATATTACGTATAGATATAAAAAATAAATCTATATAAATCGTAAATTGGACAACTTTATTGGCTTATTTCTACATATTTTAAACATCATGATAAAATTAAAGGGTGTCGCCATACATACATAGTTTTGCCAATTTAGATAGGCATCTGAGTTATATGAGCGCTCATACAATGTACAGGTCTAGCTTAATTGGTACCAACCGACATTGGTACGGAAGCCTCGGTGGGCGAGTCCAACTCGACTTGGCCGGTTTTCTTTTTTTTATGAAATCACGATGCAAGTAAAATTATTATTTGTGTGTAGCTAATGGTAGCTAGTTACTACGACAGCAGTTGCTATGACGGAGTGAAAGCGTCTGCCAATCACAGCTAGACCTAAATGTTATACATCATATCCACCAATCAGCACCGGCTGTAATTATGTCCAGCTATCAGCACCGGCTATAATCATGTCCAGCAATCAGCACAGGTACATCATGCATGTCGCGACATGCGATAGATGGAGGAAAAAATCGAGGCGATGTAATAAAAGTTAACTTTAAAATACACGTATCAAAATTGTTTGTTATTGTGGTTTGGAGTTCAGGCACACAGAGATAATATTGATGATGTAGTGTGCCGTCCATTTTACGTAGTTCCAGCGATCGTGTAGATTCTGACTTGCTCTCAAATGAATGCGTGCCCGTACCTCTTCACTATTATAGTTAGATTCACGTTAAAAGCCAGATGCTGTTAGAAAATGACATCAGCATAAACATTAAATATTTTATGGTGTTAGATATTATTACTTGATGAAGCGCAGTAAAATTATAAACACACACAGCGCAGTAAAATTACATTGGGGTTTCGAATAGACATTTGCGGCTTAATCATAATATAATCTTCCATATACATAAAACACAAAAATGTTTCTACCAATGCCCGTTATAGACTTAGAAGCCATCCAACCGGTGAGCCCCAAACTGGTTTCATTAGAAAGGCAATAAGACAAAGATGGGTTTAGACCACAACAATACATGAATTACATTCGGTCACATTTATTTTTTTAGCGTAATAGAACATGCCGGGTATGCGCTGGTATTATAATATAATTCTTTTGTACATGCCTTTGTTACTAAACTCCTCGTAAAGGTGTTACACCGCGGCTTTCTGGGTCCGCGAGCTTGTTTGCGATCTACACATTTTCAATCGTTTTCTGATCTGGGCCCCTAGACAAAATCCAATTTCCTGTGTGCCTTCACGCTAACGCAAGTTCAAAATGTATGGGAATGACATTTTTGTTGCGGAAACATAAATGTCATTCCATACATTTTGAACTTGCGTTAGCGTGAAGGCAAAAAGGAAATTGAATTTTGTCTAGGGGCCCAGATCTAATACTACTGCGCTATCTAATCGCCGCCGAGATCGCGCACGCATGCCGCTGCGGACGATTGCGGACGATTTTAATATAATTAGTGTGTATGTATTTGATTCACAATTGGACCCGATAGGTGCTGCGATCACATAAACGTTCTGTATCTGCCTTTGTCACTGAACTCCTCTTAAAGAGCTAATACGAGAAAACCACCCCTAAATTTATTCTAGGCATAATACATAATTATCAGCTGTAAGTTGATGGGGAGTTTAGTATTCTACAGATTCCAGGAGATGTCCCAGCATTAAGTCAAAGCTGCCATTTTTTTTCATCTTTAAAGTAGAAGATACCTACTAAATTTTGAATTGATCAGACCAATTAAAATTGATCTCCTAGCGTCATCAACTATAAAAAAAAAAACTCATAGTCTTAAAACGAAAATAGACTGAACGGATTATTATTAATTTAAAGCTAACTAACACTCTCAATTAAGAAACCTATAAAAAAAACGAAATCAAAATCAGTTCATCCGTTTGTGTGCAACGACGCCACAGACAGACACACACATACACAGATACACACGTCAAACTTATAACACACCTCTTTATGGGGGTTAAAAAAGGCTATCTGCACCTCAGCTTGCGATGTTACTTCACTTTGTTAAGCCAGTGTTGGCACATAGATATTACTACCTTTAACTTGTATTCTTATTCAGATTTTTTCAGAGGTTAGGAAACATATGGCTGTATTATTTTTTACCTGTATTAAGTACAATAAACGATTTAACGTAATTTAATGATATCTATTCGAATCGCTATTTGCTTTGGGTACGTAAATTTGCCTCAGCAATGCAATACTGCTTTTAGCAATTAACTTTTATTATCTTCTGAATCTTTTACACTAAAGCACAAGCACAAAGCTTAATAAAACCCGCGTTTACTCTTAATCTCAAAGGCGAAATGCTATTCGTAACTACAAATACCTTTGCGTTCTAAAACGACCGTTGGAAATCAGCAGTGTTCTTCCAAACTACGAGCAAAATTGGAGCAAGAATTCAAGCCAGAGAAAAGGCAACTCGATCCGAATTTCCCGTGAAAAAGGTGAGAAAAAGCCAGCCACTGAAACACTGCAAAGCAGTACTTAATCTTTAGTTACAAAGTCTTATATTTTTTAAATTAGAAGTTATACTTGTTACTTCGCGTTTGGAAAAATTATGAGAATAAAATTGTTACTCAAATATTTATTCTTGTTCTAGGTGTCTATCAAATATTTATTCCTCAACAAATAGTTGTGACATACGGGATGTATTTGTAAGCTATTATTGTTTTGTTACGCTAAATAAGTATAACTTCTTACGTGCGTACAGAAGTACACATACACACACGTTTTTTTTAATTTATTTTCATTTATTTAGTTAGTAATTTATTTATTTATTAATTTATTGAGTAATTTCACAGAAAAGATAATAGTCCAACCGACAGAACGCGCACTCTCTGACAGCAACTTTGACAGCAAACATGCAAGATTAAACCTAGTTACAATGTCGAAAACTTTCAAAATACACCTGTCGGTTGTATCGTGGACGATACGCGAAGCGGTAGGTATGAAACGCGAGTGAATGACGCTTGGTAGTAATATTGAGTGGCAAAACAGTTGAGCCCACCTGATAGTAAGTGGTCACTGACACCTATTAACTTCTGCAATACCTGAGGTTTTGCCTGTGTGTTGCCTACTCTCATTGAAGAGAAAACTTATTACACTTCGTTTAAAGCTATTTAGATAGAACTTCGGTAAAGAAATATATGATGTGTTTCTGAGTAAAAGCCATATCTGGCATACTTTTTGTTCCCCGACGTAAAAAGAAGGGGTGTTATAAGTTTGACGTATGTATTTGTGCATGTGTGTCTCTATTTGTGGCATCATAGCACTCAAGCGGATGAATGATGATCATTTTAATTTTTTTTTGTTCGATAGGTGTCTTAATTAAGATTGTTATTTGCTTTGATTTATATATATACTACTTGAAAATCCGTTCAGCCGTTTTAAGACTATGAGCTTTTTTGTAGATGATGACGCTATGAGATCAACTTTCATAGGTCTGATCAATTTGAAATTCAGTAGCACATTGTAGCGTTGACCTGATGCTGGGACCTCTCCTGCAATCTGCATAATAATTAACTCCTCACATAGGAGATACTCGTATACCGTGTTTAGGCTCATTGGAATGGTCTCAATGAAAATATTACACATAAATTAGTCGCGGGTGGATTTTAATTTTTGAATTTAAGTATTATATTCATTCGGTTAAAAATGTAGTAGAGCGTACATATTCATATTATCCAAGCTAATAAGTTTAGTCTATTGACACCGTATGAATTTTTCTAAACTTTTGTAGCTACTTACGAGTATTTCATCCGTACATAACTTCACATACTGTGTAAATAAATCCTCTGGCTATAAAAGGTAGTAAAGCCAACTTTCGAGTTGTTTGAACATGATTACGATTCGACACCATTGCGCGGTTATCCAATCAGTGAGCAAAATAAGTGACCTATATAAAAATAGTCGACGAGATCTCACAAGATAAGCAGAGCTAGAGAAAATGGAATAGAAATCTTCGGTACATTAATTTGATGCAAAAACGTTGAATGAAATTGATTCAAGGGCCCGGTGGCGTACTCTGGAGAACAGTCGGCTTTGATGCCACAGGTACCGAGTTCAATCCCCGCGCTGCACCTATGGATTTTTCTATCGAAAAATGTATGTGCGCTTTTCACAGTAGCTCTCCGGTGAAGGAAAAACATCGTTAGGAACCAACAACCCCTGCATGGTGGTAGGACACTATCTAGTGTCCGCCTGGCTAGCTACTACCCTCAAGTTAGAAATTCTATCGCCAAACATCTAATTTGTTCCGGCAGCTATCCTTGAGAGCCAGTTCCCATTCTAGGCCTAGCGTGCTAACGATCGTCGACCGCATCATCACTTACCAACTGGTGAGATAGTGGTCAAACGCTAGCCTATAAGATATTAAAAAAAATATTATTTTATATCAGATAGGCTTGCGTTTGACCACTATCTCGCCTCCTGAAAAGCGTTAATGTGGTTTTCTCCTTGATGATGGCGACTTTTTAGGTACCAAGTCAGGTAAAAAATTGATGTAGTGCTCCAACCACCATTTAATTTTAACATGATTAAAGGAAAAAAAAATTTAATAGCAGCGATGATATGTGACATTTGCAATTTAAAAACTTATTGTTAAATCACAGCACACGGGATGATGAAAATGCCATATCCATATCCAAAACCTAATATCTCAACAGTATACAAACAGTAGTTTAAATATTTGCGCTAAATAGGAGCTAAACATATTAAACAAAAAGGTTTACTTAAGAGGCCCACCCAACGTTTTTCTAATCACAAATATGGCTATCCTACATATTAAACAAGGAGGTTTACTAAAGAGGTTCATCTACCGTCTTACCAATCACTACATATTATAAAACAAAGTCCCCCCACCGCGTCTGTCTGTCTTTTGAATCATGAGGAAGGTTTACGTATATAATTTGTCAAGGTTTTGTGCGAATTGGTTTAAATATAATGATAATTGTTGAAAGAGTCGGAAAAATCAAGCCACCTCGGAGCTTTCATCGAAAATTCTGCCCAATCCCTTTGAGATATTACAGAACAACGCATGGTGGGATATTCCTCTTTTAAAGGTCTACTAGTGACCCGCCCCGGCTTTGCACGCGTAGAGCTCCTAGCTAATCGGAACTATTTGAATTTAAAATGTTATATTTATTTAAACGTTGCAACCTTCTTAGTAATAAAAAAACCAATTGGCGGGAAATCATTTGTCAATTGTTTTTTATCACACATCAAAGTTCTACGTACGCAACTAAAATGGAATTAAGTCGAAAAGATTTTAGAACGATGATTTTTTATGATTTTAAAAGTTCGCTCTCTCCGCAAGACTGTGCCGCTCATCTTGAAAATGCTTTTGGGAGAGAAGCACCTTGTTTGAGCACCGTGAGGCGACGGTTTGCTGAATTTGAGAGAGGTCGAGTTTCTTTACATGACGAATTTCGTAAAGGGCGGCCTTCAACTGCCGTCAACGAAATTGGTATGAGCTAAATTCAGAAAATTTTACACGAAGAATTGAAAGTTCTGAAACTTTGTTGTCGTTGGATCCCTCATGAACTGACAGTGGAGCAGAAGCGGGCTTGCGTGGATTGGTGGTCACAGTTGTTACTGAAGTACGACCATGGACATTCTAATGCTGTGTATGACATTGTCACAGGAGACAAAACGTGGATTTATTGTTTTGAACCCGAAAAAAAACAGCAATCTTGTGAATGGGTGTTTAAAAATGAGAACAGGCCAACATAAGTGAGGCAGGCGAGAACCGTTGGTAAAAAAATGATCGGGTATTTTTTTCTCAGCTACGAGTATACTCTGTACAATTCTACTTGAAGATCAAAAGAGTGTTAATGCCGAGTGGTATTCTACTATTTGTTTACTCAGAGTGTTAGAAAAAGTTCGTGAAAGACGACCAAAAAAGCCGCGTTCTCCTACATCATGACAACGCTTCTTAACACACGGCCAACAAAACAAAGTCATTTTTAGCTTCCAAAAAAGTACAACTTGTCACCCATCCTGTGCATAGCCTCGACCTAGCACCCTGTGATTTCTGTATTTTCCCCAAAATCAAAGATTTGATGAAAGGTTTCACTTTTACCAACTCGGAAGAGGCAGTAATAGCGTTCAATCAGCACATAGAAAACATGCCTTCAGATCTGTGGTCCTCCTGTTTTAAAAAATGGTTCGATCGCGTGAAAAAATGTTTAAAATGTAAAGGAGAGTGAGTATTTTGAAAAGCAATAAACATAATATTTTGGTTATGTTGTTTTTTTAAGTTACGAAAAACTTATAGTGTGACCTACGATATTACTAGTATACTAGTTTTAGCGTGAAGATGTTGGAAACATACACACAAACTGTCACCTTTATTATATATTTTTTATTGATATTATAATGTAAAAACTGATATTTTGACAGTTATTTAATTTGACATGTTAAGTTAGAGTTTTACAATACATTTTGATTTTTTTTTAATTATGATATTTTATTATTGTCTATGAAATAACGGATGACACTTTGTAAAATTAATTGAAGGGTCCTGGCATTATATTATTGTTTACAGTGGGGAAAATGAGTGTAATTTTTTTATTATCTCAAAAAATCAAGCTAAAAATTAGAAAAATATCAGTGATAGAATGTTTGCGATATCTCAAAAACTGTATTTTTAGCAATTTTACACATGATTAGTGTATTTAGCCAGTGTCAAGTATTGAAATTTTTCAAGTTTTTAAGAATTTTAGTCGTAGCGATGGGTCAAAGTCACATTTCAGGTCAGTTGTCAAGTAAAAGTCTAGTCTAAGTCATACCATCAGTAAAGATGTGGTGTTTACTGAAGATTTTCAGTGGAATTTTGGTGAGAACGCAAATAGCATGTTTTTCAACATTGTGCTGTTTCCCTACACTCGCACACATTCACCGGCACTTAATGGTTAATAATCCACATTTATTACATATTAACACGCGGAAGAACACAAGTTTTAGGAAAAAATACAATTAGATCACACACACTTTTCCACGTTCCCGCCTAAACTCAAGTTAAGAGTTCTTAAATCCAGAGCTGACTTGACCGCTCAACGTGTGACGTCACAGTCAGTATATAATTATGTTACTATTTGGACGTCACATCGCTCTATTGCTCGGCCGTGCGTACTATCGTATGCAGTGTTTTTTCTTTATTCGTGGTATTTTCTTAGTTATTTTGTGAATATGGAAAAAAACACCATACAGATATTGTATAGTACCTCTATGTAAAAATACAACAGTTGCCACTCCGGAGAACCTTTTTTCATATCCCAAATGACAAAAAAGTGAGAAATAAATGGTGTAAATTAATGTAAATAGAGGAGCTGTCACGTACAAAAACAAGATAGATAGATAACTCTTTATTTGCACACCAATTATAAAATAAATATTGTACCTAAAAATAAAATACTTAAGCTATGTAATGCAAAGGGTGGTATTATCGCTTTAAGCGATTTATTCCAGACAACCAATCAGAGAAAGATATTGCGAGACTGTAACGGTGGTGTATAGATTTTACATCGTATTACATTTAGCTAAATTGAGACACTTGTAAAAATAATATTAAATTGACGGCCCAGTGGCGTAATCGGGAGAACGGTTGGCTTTGATGCCAGAGGTACCGAGTTCAAACCCCGCCGTGCACCAATGGATATTTCTATAGAAAAATTTATGTGCGCTATTCACAGTGACCCTCCGGTGAAGGACATCATTAAGAAACTAACAACCCAACCCCGCATGGTGGCAGGACACTATCTAGTTTTCGCCTGGCCAGCTACCACCCGTAAGATAGAAATCTACACACATTTTACCACATTAGACGCGCCTATCTATTAAATGATTGACTTTGAGAAAAAATGATTTTAGGAACTTTAATTTCCTTTTTAAAGACCTATCCATAAACACCCCACACGTATAGGTTTGAAGATATTTTTTTTTTGTTTCAGTTCCATGTATGCCTTTTAACTTTTAACTAACTTTTATATTTTTTATTTTTGTGTAAAATTCGAAAAGCGGTTCATAGAATACATCTACCTACCGAGTTTCAATTCCGTATATGATAGAAAATGACGATATCCAATAGACATGACAAATCTATAAGGGTTCCGTTTTTTGCCATACGGCTACGGAATCCTAAAAATACTTACTTCGCAAGTTTTTGTCCTTGGAATTCTTCATTAATGTAGGTATCTACTTTGCGTGATTGATGAAATAATCCACAACCATAATAAGAAGATCGACTTTTGGCAGATTATTTGCTTGCCTAAGTGAAAATCCTGGTTCCATTTTGGTAGCACGATTAGCAGATCTAGATTATCAAAGGCGTAGGCAGTACTCAAAATCACAAAACAAAATGATATAAGTCCAAGCTTCCGCCCGTACCGCGTCGGCGCAGTAGATAATATATTATATACGTAGTCCGATCCAGTCCGGCGATGTGACGTGACAGCAATTTCTCGGGCGGCGCAAGATTTCGGAAACCGCGAATTTGTTTATTTAATAAAAATATCATTTCTAATGATATCGACTCGATTTTTTCGCAGTTGTTATTAAAATCAGCTATAGTTTTTTTAAGGCTAAGAAATTGCGATTTTTTATTATTTACATCTTCCCCATTATTGAATGTCTTATGTGGGCAACTGACGGGTCTTAAGGGCAATGACAACTTGCCTAAAGAAAATTAAGTCAGTACGTCAATAAACCATTCCAATTCTGATTGTAATAAATACGAGTATATAATACTTTTAAATCTCCAAAAGTATAGACATTTTTTTTTTCTTTTATCTGTTGTTCATGCTCTAAATGTTCCCTCATCACTATAGCTACGAGTATGACACAGCAAGAACATTGCAGCAAACGCTTTGGCCCAAAGTTGGGGCTACAAAAACTATAAACCTTACATTCCACTATCCCAAACAATTCACCGGTTAATAAAGCCATCATGGAAACCGCATCCAGTGTAACCGAGCGGGTAAAAACGGAATGTTGCGGCGGACAGGTGAAATAGTGCGAAAAATTGCGCCGCGGTCAAACGGGTACGATTCCCAGTTACCCTGTTTTCTCAGGATAGGACGGGCGATTAGGGGATGGATGTAAAGGAGCGATGCAACTAATGTCCCCCATTTTGTGTTTTAGTCTTCACTATCACTTCTACACGGTGAGTGAAATCCAAAGAGTGTTTTAAGTAAAATATAATATTTGTCATGTTTTGAGAGAAAATTTAATCGAGTAGTTTTGTTGTATTGGTAGGGTCGTACTGTGCATGGGTATGTGTCCCAAGAGGCACGGGTTCAAGTCCCGTCGGTACGCAAACATTTTGGATTAACAATAAACTATGTATAATGTTATATAGTAGTATGTATGTGTATGTATGTATGTACAAGATGTATGTATGTACAAGATAGTGGTCAAACGCTTACCTATCAAGTATAAAATTTTTTTTACAAAAAATGTATGTCGGATAATAACCTACCAGGTATAAAGTTATGCAGAGATTTAATTAAAATAGTTATGTTTTTGTGCGATGGGGTTAATACATTTTAACTAGGTCTTACCCAGAAATAACTAAACTATACCAAAACACCTCAAAATACTTAATTAAATTTAATGGTACGTATGACTTGAAAGTACGACATGGAAGTCGTTTTAGGGTTCCGTACCCAAAGGGTAAAACGGGACCCTATTACTAAGACTACGCTGTCCGTCTGTCTGTCTGTCTTTCTGTCTGTCTGTCTGTCTGTGTGTCTGTCTGTCTGTCCATCTGTCACCAGGCTATAGCTCATTAACCGTGATAGTTAGACAGTTGAAATTTTCATAGATGGTGTATTTCTGTTGCCGCTAAAATAACAAATACTAAAAACAAAATAAAGTTAAAAATCAAAGGGGTTTTCCATACAAAAAACGTGTTTTTAAACGCCATATATATAATTACTTTCAGCAAAATGACATAGCGCTAGTAAAGGCGCGATTAAACGACGCGGGCTAGCCCGATCCTACGCGAGCCGAGCCGTCCGTGGAGATGCGGCTCGGCTAAATACGGACGCAAGCCTGCTCGTTTAAACGACGCGGGGTAGCACGATCCTACGCGAGCCGAGCCGTCCGTGGAGATGCGGCAAAAACGAAATAGGTCTTCCTTCGTCGCGCGCTCTGTGTCTGTGACATCTGTTTAGACGGCGCGTATTAACACAAGCCGAGCCGCAGATGGCGCGCGCGCCTTTGATCTGTGTCGAAAAAACCGACAAGTGATGGATCGTGCGAACTTTGCCGAGCCGCGCCGAGCGCAGTTGTTTACACAGCGCGTGGCGCGGCGAACCACGAGCGGAGCCAGGCTCGGCTCGCGTGTTTGCGCGCTGTTTAAACGCCGCTTTAACGAGCCCCGTCTTTCTAGATCGCGACCAAACCAAATATTCTTGGTAATATCAATTAATCAAATATATGAGGTTGAAACTCTGTTATGTTTCGTATTGTACGGAACCCTCCCGTGCGATAAGAGACGCGATGCTGACTTGCACTTGGCCAGTTTTATTTGTTTTTTTTTTAATGTCGTATAAGGGGCTAACGTTTGACCATTATCTCGCCTCTTGGTAAGCGATAATGTGGTCGAGGATGATAGCACTCTAGACGTAGGTCTTTCAGCATCGATGTATATGTACTACGTACCAGATATCGCGTCGCGACCTAGCTCTACGTTCAAATAAAAAGTAGTGCTGAATCTATATCTCGCTTAGTTTATCGTAAGTACTCCTCACGCATGATCGCGCGCCGCTGGGCAAATAAGTTAGTTTATGATGGGTGCCTCTGGCTTACATGTACCTCGATGTGTTTCAGGGATAGCTGCTAGAACATATTAGATTTTTGGCGACAGATTTTCCACCTTGATAACTGGGTGGTAGCTGGCCAGTTGGACACTAGATATTGTCCTACTACCATGCTGGGGCATTTTTAGCGATTTTGGTTCAGGGCCATCTCAATAAAAAAATAAAGTATTTTGATCTAAAGAGCAGTGCTCTCTTTTAATGTAACGAAATAATGTAACATTGTAAGAGGAAGTACCGCACTTTTATGTTGTTTGGAGGATTTATTGCTTTGCTGCTATGGAGTAAATAATTTCCCAACTCCGGATACAATAAAATCATTGAAAGAACTTTGTGAGGGACCGTAGCACTTCACTGGCCACGCGAGTCTTTTTCAGTTGAAGTTTGAGGTATTGTCTGAGAATTATAAGGTCTTTATGTTGGCCCAATCGGCAACCTTTCGAATAAAAATCGTACATACCTATATATTATTAGAATACTATCCGGTGGTCTACGATAATTTTTTTTATAAACATGCTAACTGAGCCCCGCAGCTTTAACTGTATTAAAATGTACTTTTACTAACCTACTTCACAAAAAGGAGGAGGTTATCAATTCATCGGAATCTTTTTTTTACATTATTTTTATGTATGTTTACCGATTACTCGAAGATGCCTGAACCGATTCGGACATTCTTTTTTTGTTTCAAAGGGTACCCTTCCCAGGTGGTCCCATTTACATTTTAATGAAAGCGACCGAGCCGTTTATTTAATATATCAACATTTGTATTACGACGCATTTACTTATCTCGACGACTTACTACTTGGCTGGCACTTTACTTACTGGCACAGATTATGTAATAGTTACTTCGTCTACTGGCTACTTTGACTAGCGCGATGTTTGAAGTCGGTTCTTTTAGTTTTTTAAACGATCTTAAATTATTTGTCAATCCCGAATATATACTATCTGTTTGGATTATTTCATTTAAATCCGTCAGCCGTTTTTAATCATTTATTTTTTAGTTAATTAACTAAGAATAAGCATTACAGTTTCCCAATTCGCGTACCTAACTAAATCTATTTAACAATACTTTGATTGAACACAAAAAATAAATTGAAATACAGTCACAAACAAAGAACAAAAATAACTAAAATTACAAAATATACAAACTCCAACACAAATTTAAGTGCATCGCCGCTTTATACTTAAAATTCATTTGGCTCACAGTGTTTTATGTAGTGTTCAGTGTTCGATAATAAAGGTGTTAAGGGGGAACGCGGGATGCATTTTCCATAAAAATAGAAATATGACCCTTCAAAAATCTTAAGATGAGATTAGAAGGCAAATATTTCTTTTTGCAATCGGTTGATCAAAAAAAAGCAAATAATAGGGGCGTTCGATTTTTTGTACAAAATTTTGCTCTAGAAGCATTTTCCAGAGAGAAAACGGGGGAATACATTTGTATGGAAAACTGCACCCCGCGTTCCCTCTTTAGCAAGCGCATCGCGCGCGGGATCGGAGATAGGCGTGCGTGCTCCGTACTTGCGTGAAAGAGTAACAAACATCCGTCCGTCTATATATACTAACTGTAAATATTGCTTCAATGTATGAGTTACTGCATCGCGCAAACGATATTTTCCGCGATGCTAGAACCAAATGCATTTTTTCGTCATCTTATTCAATATCTTAAAATGTGAATTCTATATATACATTTCGCATTAAAAACAACTGTCCTCATAACTATGAGGTAGGATCTTTATTAACATGGATAGGATTGGATCGCTTCCGACGATATATATTTAACTTATGATATTCTACCGCAGTTCTTAACAGTAATGTGTGGTAAAAGTTCTTGTTGAATCCATAGGTTCCTAAACTAGTCTTACTGTACTAATAATAAACAAACGCTAACCTATCAGATATTTAAAAAATAATTGATATTACCAACAACACTATATGGTTTGGTCGCGATCTAGAAAGACGGAGCTCGTTTACTAGCGCCATCTATGTCATTTTGCCGAAACTAATTAGATAGATGGCGTTTAAAAACACGTTTTTTGTATGGGGACCCCCTTTAATTTTTAACTTTATTTTGTTTTTAGTGTTTGTTGTTCTAGCGGCAACAGAAATACACCATCTGTGAAAATTTCAACTGTCTAACTATCACGGTTAATGAGCTATAGCCTGACAGACAGACAGACAGACAGACAGACAGACAGACGGACAGCGGAGTCTTAGTAATAGGGTCCCGTTTAACCTTTGGGTACGGAACCCTAAAAAACAACGTATTGCACTCCGGGAGTGCCGGCAGAAGTGAAAACTTGAACATTAACGTTGTTCATTTGTTCTACTCTCGTTCCGCCTTACGAATTTTCGATCAGGTCACGTATCCTGACGCGAGTGTAACACTTTTTACCACATTATATCCGTTATCTGTGCTTTTTACCCAGTTTCTACTCTCCCTCCGTCTTACAAATTTTTGATCAGGTCACGTGTCCGGATGCAAAGCGCTGACGCGAGTTTAACATTTTTTACCCATCTCAAAAAGTTCACAAAGCCGCTTAAGAAGTTTTCACTTAAAAAAAAACTATGTGTCATAAGGTATCTGGCCATGCGGTGACGCGCAAATTCTGGTAATCCAGGGTTCATCGGTCCACAGTACCTATGTTATAGCAGACGTTGTCGTTCGTAATTTAGCTTTGTCCTGTAATCTTCTCCTATAAAAATAACTTACACAACACAAGTAAATGTTCTGATGTATAGTGTATACTCACCTTTACTACCCTGAGCTCCATAAAGGCGTTCATGATACAATAACGAACCTGCCTTTATATTAAGGTACCAGAAACGTTCCACTTACAACGCACGGTTGATTTCATATTGCTTGCGGTAAATGTTTACTGAAAGACCGAATAAGTAATTTTGAGCATCGATGGTCCATGTACTTTTTAAAATATGGAGTAAATTGATGACCAGTAAGCGCACTTGATGGTAAGCGATAAAATCTGCTTTTAATGGAAAAAACTGGCCAAGTGCGAGTCAGACTTTTGTCCCGCACACGGAGGATTCCGAACGCCATCTAACGAATTTCTAACGAACTTCTAACACCAACTAAGTAAACGTTAACACAAAGGTAGAATAGTATTATATAGTAGTAATAGTAATAGTAGTAATATTAATAGTAGTAATAGTAATTGTAGTGATTAATATTATTAAATATCTGGTTGACCTAGCTTTGCTTGGTATTTTTTGCCACTTAAACAGACAAATATGACTCTTCCCGACATCTATTGACGAATAATAAATTTTTAATTTGAGAGCAACTAACTGCTTTACGTGTTACTGTGTTGGTAACACTAAAACTACTTCTACTCGCCAATAGATGTCGGGAAGAGTCATATTTTAAGTTGATTATCAATAAATTTGATTATTGAAAACACGAATAAAACAACATTTTCTGAAAATGACTCCTAGCTAGATCGATTTATCGCCCCCGAAATTCCCTGTATACTACATTTTATTTAATCGTTGGAGCCGCTTCCGAGATTCAGATTAAGGTAAAGACGATAGCGCCGCACCATCTTTGATGCTAGCTAGATGGCGCGGCGCTATCGAAAAAAACTTTTTTAAACTTTTCTTTAATTTTTAACTTTGTTCTGTTCTTAGTGTTTGTTGTTATAGCGGCAACAGAAATACATCATCTGTGAAAATTTCAACCGTCTAACTATCACGGTTCATGAGATACAGCCTGGTGACAGACGGACAGACAGACAGACAGACAGACAGATAGACAGACAGACAGTCAGACAGACGGACAGCGGAGTCTCAGTAATAGGGTTCCGTTGGTACTCTTTGGGTTCGGAACCCTAAAAAGTATACAGTGTTTTATTTATTGTGTTTCATTATTTCACAATCTTAAGAGAGGAAAAACTGAAGTTTGCTAACCGTACACCCCATGTTTCGGCATGGGGGTACGGTTGGCAACCCCGTGTTAATAAGGGGAACACATTCGTTTAATAGTCTGACGTTGACGATTGGATGAGAGCTGATTTTTTAATTCAAAGCCCTAACTAAGCTTTTTCATTAATTAGAATAAAAAATAAATATATGACTTCTTGTTAACATGTTTGCAAAGTGGCCGACAAGAGCTGGCTGATGATGATGATGATGAGATTACTTCTAGATTAAAGAGTAAGTAAGTAGTACGATATACTATATATCATATATATATAATTTCAGACTGCAGAAAGTTAGTGGTTCATTCATGGGGAACTGTGTACGCTTTTACAATAAGCTACCTAAAGATATTGATCAATTGCCTATGAGCAAATTTAAAATCTATGTAAAATCCAATTTGATGAAAAAATCATACTATACAATAGGTGACTATATGGATGACAAAAATGCATGGCCTGAATGCCCCAAGTTCCAAGAACAAATATAAATTGTATTATAATTAATAATATATTGTTAAAATTTTAAAGCTGACATGTACAATTAATTTTAAAAAAAAAAGATAAAATGACAAGACAAGCCCCATAGAGTTTCTTGGTGTTTCTTCTCTGATGGGAGTATTTCCGAAACACCGGTAGATTCAACAGCCATTCAGTTTTCCCCTTTTGTCCGCAGATTTTCTTTCTAGGCTTGCCATTTTTATTTTTATTTAAACAATATTATGCAGCTGACAGACGGACTATCAGTTCCATTTGGATCATGATATGTACTGTGATCGGTATGCGTTTCTCTATGTTGTGTTTCACTATTTCACTTTTTTATTTTTTTTATATAAAAATTGTCTGAAGTACTGAAACACACACTTACATGTATGGTTGGTTTTAACCTACTTTAATTTTTTTTTAATATTCTGACGTAAACGATTGGATGACAGCTGAATGGTTCATTACTTTTTTTTCTAATTCAAAGCGTTAAATTCTGCTTTTGCTATGTTTACTTGATAATTGGTTATGATTTATTTTATGATTTATGATTTTGACGTGTATATGTGCGTATATTTATACTGCCTACATACTGAATAAATGCTTTGATTCTTGATTCTTGATTCTACTATTTTACAAATACTGAATACAAACAAAACTGCAACACTTCTTCTAATTCATTCAATTCGTCACAGCAACCTTCAAACAGAAAGTACATAAAAGATACGCTCACTCCTTAAACTGTGACAATTCAAACTGAAGCCAGAACAACCGTGATCCGGCCAGTGACGTCAAAGATAGACGACTTGACCTTCAATTACTCACCACAATCACACCACTTTACAACCACAGGTCCAATAAAACCACACTTAACTGCTTTAACAGCTCTTCCTGTGCCTTATTACTATAGGAATACGGTTTAAATTTGCAGCAAAAGAGATACAGACACAGCTTTGCGCAGAAGAGCAAGTTCTTGCGATCTTGCGATAGAACGTTACGCGATCTTAAGCCTTTTTATGTGGTATTAGTTAAGAGTTAACTATCAGCTAATGGTTTGATGGTGATGGTAGATTAAATGGTGATAAACTTTGGAATGACGGAGAATGGTCAGTTTTATATGGTTTAATTTTCTTTTATGTTAAAAGAGAGTTGTTATTTACACTTGACAGATCAGTATTGTTACGATGTGGTTTATAATGATGTTTTTTTTATTTTAAAAATAAAATAAATAACTTCATTATATACCACAACTAACACCAGTGAGCCTATACAAAAGTATAGGCTCACTGGTGCTGCACGCTAAGCCTAGAATAAGAACTGGCATGAGACTTAAGGACAGCTGCCGGAACACATTAGATGTTTGGTGACATTTTTTCTAAATAAAGGGTGGTAGCTAGCTAGGTAGACCACAGACTATACCCTACTATCTTCTTGTAGAATGTTATTAGGTTGATACAAGCTGGCCCAACATCTGTATCCTGCCAGTTTATTAAGACTGCAGATTTCTGAAGATGTTTTCCTTCACCGGAGGGCTACTCTGTGAATAAATACATACATTTTCGAAAGTGAATCAATTGGTGCACGCAAGGTTGAATCTTACGATCTACATAAGAAGCCAGACGCTCACCCATATAAGCTGGACAGCCTTCAAGATACTGCGCCTCGTTCCAAAAACATCAAACAAAAGCCTATCATAACCAATATAAAACCATCGGGACAGATAAGAAAGTATCAAAAAAGACGCCAGCGCTTCCAGGTATAGCAAGTATCAGTAAGAATCATCATCACCAGCCTATAAACTACTCCACTGCTACACATAGGCCTCTCCAATAATCAGTAACAATATCACGACTAAATGCCGAGAAATGCTGTTTGATCTGTAGGTAGTGGAGCTAAATTATGTCAACTGGCTTACTGCAACAGTTCAATGCACTGCATCAGATGTCAAGCCTATCTCTTAGAAATTATTGAGCAGACGGGCCGAAGTGACCGAGCCAGTCGCCAGCCCTCGTAAAAGAGACAAATGGCTCAATCCGGTTGACATATAGGCGTTTGCGATGCGATTACTATCTGCCGATAGCGGGATTCTTCGGTAGTCTAGGCTGATATGGCCCAATACCCTGAAGTAATACTTTTAGTATACATACTTTTCTGCAGAAACAGTTATGTTTTCAAAGCTTCGTTTAGAATGTTTAAAAAAAACCGAATTCAGATGCTGCCACATTATAAAAATCCAGAATAGAATAAAAATCCAGAAAGAATAAAATAGCTTGGTTTTTTTCCTCAATATTGTGCGTATAAACTATACAATATAATTCTGGGTGTAATTTATGTGAGTTCATTGTCTTCCGTGCATTATACGCTTACTAATACAACATATTTAATATGTAAATTTTTATGGTGTCTCATTATGGGACCTCTTTGACCAAACTATAATGATTTTTTTTTTAATATCTTATAGGCTAGCGTTTTGACCACTATATCACCTGTTGGTAAGTGATGATGCGGTCGAAGATGGTAATTCCGCTAGGCCTAGAATGGGAACTGGCTCGTAAAGATAGCTGCCGGAACACATTCGATTTTTGGCGAAAGATTTTCTTACTTGTGGGTGGTAGCTGGCCAGGCGGACACTAAATAGTGTCCTACCACCATGCGGGGGGTTGTTGATTTCTTAACGAAATTTTTCCTTCACCGGAGGGCCACTGTGAAAAGCGCACATACATTTTTCCATAGAAAAAATCAATAGTGCACGCTGACCGGTCTTCCGATTCACCGGGGCGTTAAAATCTAATTTCAAAATTATGAAATGAAATTAAATAGTTTTTCTTTGCATATTTATTAAAATCGGTTCATAAACATCATATAACGTACGTTCTATTTACAATATTTAAATACATAGAAAATAAATACATTAAAGATACATAATAAATTATTTAAAAAAAAAACCGACTTCATAACCACAAACAGGCACTCAAAAGCGAAAAATAAATTAATTAATATAATTATTATAAGCGCTAGCCACTTTTCTATTTGAAGTCTGTGCCGAATCCTTTATTTTTGCACATAGTCAATAAAAAATCTGATAAGTTATTTATAAATTGAGTGCTTCTATTAGCGAAGTTGGCGAAATACATCTGATATCAACTCATACAAGTTTTGTAATACCCTCAAAGATAAAACAAAGGAAGTCGTGTTGTTTTTCTGTCACTGCCCTATTAAGATTGTTATCGGAGAGTGAGATTGATTGAAATGGAAAGTTTGTTTGTCCGAAAATTCGTGTTTGCGATCTCGGGTCGTCACCCTTGAAACGGATCTAACGAAAATATTATATTTTTCTTGACTTATTGTCTTATGGCTCTTTTCAGTAAGTTAGTCGGTGAGATAGATAAATCTTAACATCTGCAATACGGAGCTTTTATGATTGTTCCTTAATTTTACAGGTTAACCATAAAATAAAAATATAAAAAAATAGGAAAAGCGTCCATGGGAATATGTTTTTTTTTTTTTTATAATATAGATCGGCAAACAGGCAAGCGGCCCACCTGATGGTAAGTGGTCACCGCCGCCTATTGACATCTGCAAAACCAGAGGTATTGCCGGTGTGTTGCCTACCCTTATTAGTGAGCACTCTCATTACTCTTCGTTTGAAGCTACCAAGGTTGAAGGTTTCAGGGAAAGTTTCAGGTGGGAGATCATTCCACATCTTACAGGTACGTGGGAAGAACAATCGTGTGAAACGAGTAGTATGTGATGCCCACGTATCTATAATGTGCGGATGTGCTTTTTGACGGTGTCGGGAGTTCCGATGGTAGAAACGGGACGGAGGAATGATATTAAAAAGCTCTTCAGAACATTGCCCGTGATAGTACCTATAGAAAAGGCTAAGAGAGCCAACGTCGCGACGAAGACTCAAAGGTTCCAATTTATCAGTTAGCTTGGGGTCGTCGACAAGTCTAATAGCTCTTCTCTGAAGGGTGTCAAGTGGTTGCAGTTGATATTTCGGTGCACCACTCCATAGATGAGAACAGTACTCAATGTGTGGCCGAACTTGCGCCTTATATAACAACAGACGTTGGCTCGGGGTGAAGTACTGTTTTGCTCTATTTAGTACACCGAGTTTTTTAGCAGTAATTTTTGCTTTGCATTCCAAGTGACTCCCAAACTGGACCTCGTTAGATATGTCGACACCCAATATGCTAATTGACTTCGACAAGGTAAGGGGAATGTTCTGAAAAATCGGGGCAACAGGAAATTGTGACTTTTTGGCCGAGAAAACGATAGCCTGTGTTTTAGTAGGGTTAAATTGTACTATGTTTCGTAAACCCCAGGCCGAAACATTTTCTAGGGAACGCTCCACCTTAGACACTAGCTCTGATCTCCTAGCATCATGATTAATATTAAGGTATGGACAAACCGCGGCGTTCTACGTGCGCGATCTAGGCGGTGATCAGATAGCGCAGTAGTATTTGTACCGACTGGTTCAAACCAAACGCGATCAGAAAACAATTGAAAAGTACTGAGATTGCGCCCGCAGATCGCAGGACACCGCGGCGTCCTTAGTGTTTGGCCAGATTGTGATATATAAAAATAATACTGTAACTATAAATCATATAAATGTTGTATATATAATGCGCCCCCCGGATTCACTCGTATTAAAAAGAACGTAAAGTAAGTATGTGTTAATCAAGTCACAAACTAGTAAGGTTAATAGGAAATAGTTATAAAATAAATTATTAATAAATATTTGATGAATGGTTTGAAATAATTTAAATAGCACTACTATAACAAGTAATATAATTTTTTTATATTTTGTTAATGCGATTTTACTATCTTATGTCAAATATTGTATACTGTAATTTGTAAATTATTTTGGAGAAAACATTTATTATTATTATTAGTTTTTTTAACCGACGAAAAAAAAACGGAGGAGGTTATCAAGTCGACGCTATATATATATATATATTTTTTTTTATGTATGACCACGCATAACTTTTTTACAGAGCAGTCTGATTTCGATAATTCCTTTTTTATTGGAAAGGGTATACGGTATACCCCCAAGGGGGTCCCATTTAAATTTTGAATAAATCAACAAAAATAATGGATAAAAGTATCATTTTTTTGGATGATTTTATCATGTCATCAATGTATGTCAACAAACACTGGAAAAAACAAAGAGCCGAAAATCGGGCTCAGTTGCGTGTGTTGAGTGAGGCATATGTCTAGCAGTGGACTGATTGATACCAGCTGATTATGAGGATGATGATGATGATGTTATTTTACAGGTGGTACAATTTAAATTTCATCGAGATATGTTCAGTATCTCCAGAGATAAGAAGATAAACACCTCAAACTTAGTATTGAAATTGACTAGCGTGACGTTGGAAGTCTTTTTTAGTTTTTTATGTGATCTTAAATTATTTTTATTATTATTATAGAGCATAAATGTTCTATATAAAGTTTGTCTAGGCCAGAGGTAGGCAATGGCGCCTGCTTTTAACATAGTAGATTATGGCTACAAAAAAATATAAAATAAAACTTTTAAACAAAAAAATTAAACCGCCGAAAAAACTGAAAAGCAAAAAATAATAAAACTTTTTTATTTAACCTTAATAACGAAATTCTTAGGCTTGGTTGCACCATCTTACTTTAACCGTAACTATAACTATTAACTGGTGTTTTTATACGGATTTTGACAGATTTTTGATTTTTGTTATAGCTAAAGTAAGATGGTGAAACTCAGCCTTAAACTAGTCGTAGTATACCTAAGTATATCTTTAGTGGAGCTACTCAGACTATGTTTATTGAATTGCAAAATAAAATATTTAAAAATTAAAATTCATGTCTCATGTTGTTCTGTACTGTATCTGTTAGCCTGTAACGTGACGTCGCCGACCGGCATCACCGGAAGACCTGCGTTGGTCATTAGACTGACAGTTATATGATAGTTACATCCATTGGTTAGTAGATAGTTGTCTTATTTTCTATGTTAGTAACCATGTAATTAAGTTCTATGTTAGTAAACAAGTAATTAGTAATGTAACGTGTAGATTTATATGAACGTACAGACAAGTCTAATCATAATCCATCTTCTCTACTTTAACCCTAAATAGGTAAAATAGACCAACTCTCCAAGGGTCAAAGGTCCAGGGACTAGGTCGTTAAGGTCTCGTTTATGGCTTGGAGGGTTAAATTTAACATCTGTTAGGTACGTTTGCAAAAACCTGGCTCGTTCGAAAATCGTTTGGTTACTCGATTTAGTTCTACAATTGCGTAGTGCTCGTTCGAGGATTATTCTAAAGATTTTATTGTTTGAAAATGTTGTTTTGCAGGACTTGAACGCTATTGCACTTGATGTTAAGTAAAGATGCTGTCCTAGAAGGGATCACGCTTATCTGGAATTAAAATACGGCACTAAATACGGTCAAATCCTCAAGCGCAATTCCTATTCCCAACCGTCTTCAACTGGCTGGCAACGTACATCACTGGAACTCAGCGACCTATTGGAGACAATGGTTAAATAAGATAATAAGATCGTTCAAAAACTAAAGGAACCGACTTCATTGTCTCGCTAATAATTTTCAGTACTAATTTTCAGGAGTTTATCTCCATATCTCTGGAGATACTTAACAGATCTTAATAAAATTATCATGGTACCATACTTTAGATATCTCCTTTGCAACAAATAAAACTGGCCAAGTGCAAGTCAGAATTTTTCCCGCACACGGAGGGCTACGAACGCCATCTAACGAATATCTAACGAACGTCTAAAACCAACTAAGTAAACGTTAACACACAGGTGTTAGTAATTAATATTATTAAATATCTGGTTGTCCGAGCTTTGTTCTCTATTTTTTGCCACTTAAACAGAAAAATATGACTGTTCCCGACATCTATTGACGAATAATAATATTATTTTTTTAATTGAGTGTGTTAGCGTACTGATTGATGAACAGGGTGGGTGGTAGGTGGTAGTCTAGTAATCTACCATAAACTTAATATGTCTGGAGCTAAATATTCACTTGGAACCACGTCCAAAACTACCTGCCTATACTTCAGCTAATACTCGTAGGTAGGACTTATTAATAAAATAGAAAAGTCAGGACATCACCCAGAAAGCATTTTATTTGTACCTTCATCATTATAACAACATTTTATGTACCATCAGGAGACTCAGGACCATTATAATAGACAATATCGTTAAGGATACTTTTAGAACAAACAGAACAGTAATAATATATACCAATAAGTATTTAATGTTACATCATCAGGTTTTATAACAACTTTCAACAAGACATAACATATGAAAATCTATACCGATTTACACAATTTTTACAAAATATTATGGGGTTTCCCCCAAAAGGCCTCCACCACCCCTCATAGCCTTTCCTTACCACCCTCAACGAAGCTAAAACACTATCGTCACCATTCCTAGGTGAAACCATCATCATTATTATAAACGTATCCTAGAAAACTACATTCTAGCCACAATTATTCAAAACATTATGTAATAGAAATACTTAGCTTCATTGAGTTGGACAGCATTGATATTATATATTGAAATACATTTATTTGCCAGAATACATTTACATTCATAGGTCTCAATAATTAATTAAAATAAAATAAAAACTAAACATCACAATAATTAAAGTAAAAATTGCTAATCACAAAATAATAATAATAATAATATGAATAAATAAAAATGTAACACAAAAAAATTGTGTATAGTTTAGACGGTAGCTCTTCACGCTGAACCCCGCCTTAATGTCCCTAGGATGCTCGCTGCATATCCGCGTTGTATGTCTAAAGAAATTTGCTGAATGAGAAACCAGCCCGATCGAGGGTCTAGTCCTCTTTCTTTCAAGCGACGACCCAGATTGTGTACGAATTTTATGGCTTCGGACCCCCATGGTCCCGCCGTTTCGACAGCAAACGGAACAAAGTCATACGTTGACTCCAGGCAGGCGTACTTTAGGCGCTTGCCTCGGGCAGCTGCCTCCGCTCCTGCCCCAGCGGACTGCTGGGTGGCGAGGAGATGGCAGGATGCAAACGTACTCACACACGTTGCATCCCACACAAGACAGCGCCCTCTTTGTCATGGGACCCGCGTGAGTCCATCGGGGCGTTTGCCGTCTGAGCGTGACAGGCCTGGGGGCTCCAAAATACACGGTACCTCAGCAGACACGAGAGCTCGCCTCAAAATGTCGTTAATGGCATAATGGCGGGGTCTACGGCCCGCGCACCGGGTACAGCTCAGGCCGTGATAACCATTGGCTTCGACCCTTGCCCCGCAGACACAAGAATGGGGCTCGCAGATGGCGCAACCGAGGCGAAGAGCCACAGCAACTCTCAGGGAGTCGTTGTCGAGGAGCGTACCCAAATGTGGAGAAGAAGGCAGGGCGTGCAACCAGGCGTCAGACTCAGGTTTCGTTGCGGCATTAAGTCGGGCTAGCTCGATCCCGGTGCTAGAAACCCGCAACTGTGAGACCAAGCGTTTGCAATTTGGGTTATCCCAGCTTCGTTGCATTTTTGGTTTCTCAGGCGGATTACCACTGGAGCACCAGGCTGACCGTATGCCAAAAGCCTCCTCGACGTACGGGATGGAGACCGTGTCACCAGTAATGGGTAAAATGTGAGTGACAAGTTCGCCGACACCGTGCGCCGAGGCAAGAAAAGCTATGGGCCCAGTTTCGCGAAGACTGCGCACGCATAGGCCACCATGTCGAATGGGCAGACTGGCTTGACACCACTGACCTTCGCTGAGTTGGACATTTAGCGTCTCTTCCAGCAACTGTTTCAGAGTATTATCGAAGCGTAAGACCTCTTCTGGGAGCTTCCAAGTTGGAGCCGTTCTAATGACGTATGTCATCTTGGGCATTGCGAGACAACTCCTCAGAAGCGTCAATGATACGTGTGCTGGCAGCTGCTGGAAGTGTTCCGCAAGTGATGCCAAAACCCGCGTCTTCTCCCGCATGCAGTCCAGTACGCCCTCGAAAAATATATGAGCACCCAGTAGACTAAGAGAGGCGTGATCCATGATCTTAAGTCCGGGTATAAGTGATCGAAATCTGTCGATGGAATGTGCGGCTACCGGGCTGCAAGGGAAGAATTCACACTTAGAAGTGTTAACCTCCAGGCCCAGTTCCTTCAAAGCTGGGAAAAGTATTCTTATATCTTCCTCCACCTTGTCTGGAGGTCCACCTATGGTGCCATCATCAAGGTACCATATGTTCAATGGTGACTTTAGGGAATTTATGGCCTTATGTATGTCTAGGCTGAAAATTAACGGACCCAAAGGGTCTCCTTGCTGCGCTCCCACCTGGGACATGATACCCACGCCGTTAAAGAAGAGGTTACCTGCTGTCGCATAGCACTGGTGAAGGAAAGGATATATTAGCGGTGTGTGTTCTTTTACTTCTGACAGGATGATGTCTCTCTCCAAGCTGTTAAAAGCGTTGCGTAAGTCCAGTTTAACAAGGACGTCATTGCTCTCCCTGCGCGCTACAAATGCACGACAAGCGTGTATGGCAGCCTCACAGCCAAGTGGAGTACCGAAACCCACTTGATGAGGCTGCAGATAAGAGGACATAGGGATTTTAACAGCTTCACAGCCTAATTTGGCAACAAGGCGGCGGAAAGTGTTGCCTACAGCGATTGGTCTAATGCCTCCGTCTTTTTTTTGAAGAGCGCGCGGAGAACCACCGTATAGGTAAGGGCAAATCTCTGGGTTAAGGTTCCCGCTCAGCAAAAAATGGCAAAGGCGGGTTATAGATTCTAGCAACTTGGGTCCGTTGTCGCCGGCCGCTGTAGATGTTAGCTCCTGGAGATGTTCCGGACGCAAACCATCCAAGCCAGATGCTGAACCACGATGAAAGGATAGAAGTGCCTCTGCGACATGCTTCGCCTCCACTGTGAGATACATGTCTGAGGGTTCGGGAGCTAAGGGGATGTTAGGCGGACGAGAAGGGGCAGGGTGCTTGTCTCTCAAGGCTGCTAATGTGTCCTCATTACGAGGAGCGAAAGAACAGTCTGAGGTAAGCAATCGCGCCGCGCCTCTGAGATCTCCTTCGTAAACCTTTCCTTCTATGGATCTATAAAGGGAAGGCGGTCTGTGCGGCACGCACCCAACTGTCAGTTCCAACTGGCTCCTGTCGATATTTGCTTTAACCTTAGCTGTGAGGGATTTCCCATCGACACGGTCAGGCATTCGCAATGCTGTGAAAGCAAAAGACAGCAACGAGATCCAGTCCTTGGGACTGTTGGACTCCAGGCAGTGCTCTATCACCGAAGCCAATTTGCCAGCTGCGAGACATCTTGCACCCTTTGGTATGTGTCTGAGGACGCGGATTTTCGACTTGAGGGATGGCAAATCAGTGAGGCTAATGCCTGCTGGCTCCTCGTGCGAATGGGCAGTGATGATGGTAACGGAGGCAGGGGTTGCTGAGTTTGACAGAGTAATATCCCTGTGTTTACGGCCTATGTGCACGCGGAGACCATGAGGCGCCGAAAAAAGCTTTCCTGTGTCGGGGCAATGAGGACAGGGGGCTCGCGAGGAGCTACTCATGATTGTGATACGTCAATACAATAAAATTAACTAAATTAATACCTAATGACAACAATCAACTTATAAAATGATTAAAGCGTAAATATTTTTTACATTTCAAATTGAGAACCTCCTCCTTTTTTGTGAAGTCAGTTAAACAGAAGAACAATCGTAATACAATGACATATTACATACACAAAAAAACAAACGAACAACTGAAAATGAGAGTGTCAGTTTGACATACCTACCAATAATTTAATACCTTTATAATAATATAATTTAATATAGTGTTAAAATGAAAACCTTAACAGTCCGCACTAATTATGCTGAACGGCAATACTAATTATTCTAATTCGGTAGTCCGGATCACAGATCAATATAATATATTATTCAAGTGTGTGAGATTTCGTTAAAAAACAACACGTAAAGCTCCCTCTGTGCTACGGGATCCGCAACTGGGCCGGCGAAGCGATCTCTAGCTGCTAGGCTATTCTGTAAGCTATCTCGTCAGTGGAATCCGCGGTGAGATTCGAATTTCGTACTACGAAATTCAATCGTATCACGTTCGTAATACGGTTGAATTTCGTAATACGAAATTCAAAACTCACCGCGGATTCCGCTGTCGAGATAGCTTACAGAATAGCCTAGCAGGTCTGGCTCGATGAACGATTGTGAGCGGCTATCAGCGATAGCAATGGGGTTGTTAAAAAGTACTGGTGCCCGTTTATAGATGGCGCTATTATAAAGGATGAATTGTTGGGTTAGACCAAAGTGATTATTATCCTGTGACGTATTTGATTTTCCACAAAAACTCTTCACAAACTTCACACAATGATTTAAATCACACAATCCCAGCACTTCTGTTATAGGTGACGCACAAATAGACTTTCTTCGCCGACGATATCGCCTTCTGTAGGTAAATTATTTTTCAAGTATATCGTCCGTCCTTGTAGATAAAACTGCAGGATAACACTATATCCGATAGAAAGTGATTGTAGTTGCAGGATAAACCCCTATAAACTTGGACAAACCACGAAATTAATTAAATAAAAGTTAAATTGTGCGGGGGAGTTCTGTTTCACTCGATGGCCTCCTACCCTCCAAATATTGACATTATATATTGATATTATATAAATTGATATATTGACATTATATACTGAAACCATCGAAGATTTATTAAATAAAGTTTGGATATTGTGCAATTCAACGTTTAACGTATCATTTTTTACGTATAATTACTTAACATACTAGATTTAAAAAGGTTATTTTATGTAGCCGTATTAGGGGTTATACTTAGGGTATATATTGAAAAAACAAGACAGCAGACAATTAATGTTAATAAACGTCGGAGCGAGTGGCGAGCAAGAGAAGGATAACCAATCGGTGGTAGGCTTGTAGGGCGAGGTACGGCGCCAGCGTCGATTCTTGTTTGCGCGATGGCTATCAGGAGCGCAATCCCTTAGTCCTCGCAGTGCTAATCAATGAATAATTACTCTGTTTAAGGGGCACCTCTATAAATAGCTGGCTGGAGCGCTGGCCTGGAGCGACGGGTTAGTCCGGCCCGACAGCCGCGGACAATCGCAGCAGCCTCAGTTTCCACCCCCCGCTCCCCGTTCCCCGTGTCCTCCGCCCTATAAGCGACTCAGCCGATTTTTCAGGGCTGTCATCCTTCCGGACTTCTTGAACTAGACTACGTATGCGAAAATACCTCCTTACCATAAAACTGAAGCTTTTAAGGATGACTGGAGTGATATTATCGCAGAAGGTTGCTCTGACTTGCTTCAAAAGGAGAGTTAACAGATTCCTCTTTCAAAAGAGCAAGCAACGCACCAGTATTGCCCCTGTTATTACAGGTTTTAATAGGCGGCGGTAACCACTTACCATCAGGTGGGTCGCATGCTTGTTTGCTTTTCTATATATATATCTAAAACATTATATTGATTGCGAATATAGAACTTTAATGAAATGAAAGCATATTTTGTATAGCATATCTAATAATATATCTAATGCATGTAAAACATGTTGTTATTATACAACATGGTATCATCGTCTGAACGATATTCTCGACAGAAAAAAGGTAACGATGTTAGCCCGAAGGCTGCTCGAACAAAAGTGTCTCTAACTATTCTACCGCCCTTATAAAGCATCAGTCGAACAGAAAACCAAGATGGCGGCTCTGACACATCTTGTAAGGTTTAGCCTACCCTCAAATGTATCGATCACACAATAAATACCCTATTTGAGGCAATATTAATAATTTATAAGTTAAATCATCATCAAACATTGGAAATCTGTCGCAACTCTGTATGTACTATGAAAATATCTAGCAAGTGCAACTAACTGCTTTAACGACACAATAACACTAAACTACTACGATACTTCTACTCGCCAATAGATGTCGGGAAGAGTCATATTTTAAGTTGATTATCGATAAAGTTGATTATTGAAAACACGATTAAAACCACATTTTCTGAAAATGAATCCTAGCTAGATCGATTTATAGCCCCCGAAATCCCCTGTATACTTAATTTTATTTAATCGTTGGAGCCGTTTCTGAGATTCAGATTCAGATTCCGAGATTAAGGTAAACACGATAGCGTCATCTATGATGCTAGCTAGATGGCGCTATCGTAAAAACACTTTTTTTGTATTATATATATATATAATACGTACGCGCGATGCGCGGTGGAAGTGCGTCGCGACACGCCAGTTCGCCGGAAAATACCGAGTGTTGACGAAGTTGATATCAGCGATACAGCAACCCGAACAGGCACCACATATAGTAATCTGTGATGGCCCGTGATTGGCACACACGCGAGGGCACACGTCGTTGCGAGTGTTCGTGCATCTCTACTTAGTCTTTGGGGCGTGTGAAAGCGCATTTTGTGGAATGTTAATGTTGATCGCTGGAGATTTCACGTTGCATTGTTAATTTCATTTGGTTATTTCTTTAAATGAAAGGTTATTTAGTGATTTTTGCTTGTTGATTATTTGGCGCCGACTCAAAACTACTTGGGTATACATACTTACATTAATTTAGGAACTTAGTTATTAAGTTTAGTTAAAAACTCAAAACCATTACAAAAATATATACTGAAGTATATTAACAGTAGTTTAAAAACTTCGTTATTAAGGTTAAATAACAAAGATTTATTATATTTTACTTTACAGTTTTTTCGGCGGTTTATTTTTTTTGTTAAAAAGTTTTATTACTAATAATTAACTATCTTAATTATTTATTTCTCAACATCACTAATATTTTTTGTGCAACTTCATCTGTTGAACTTTAGCTAATAAGTATTTTTTAACAATTAGATGGCATTATTATATATGTTTAAAATATAACATGACGCTTACGTCACTTCCGCTGCCTTCGGACCGTGACGCTACGTCACTTCCGTCATATTTTACACAGTGCGCCTAAAGAAGGTTTAACTTCAAAAACATTGGTTGTCTGTATAGTTGGTTTACGGACGGTTTGTTAAATCGGCGCATGCGTACAATGAGCGTAACGGGACAATTTTCCGTGCATGCAGCCGGCGTTCATCGATTTATTAGACAATGTCATGTCAAAAGAGTAAAAGTTCATTTTTATGATCTTCATGACCTCTCTGCAATTGTAACATCAAGACGCAACGCTACCAGCGACACACAAAGTTTACAACATTGTACAAACTCCAGCGAAACTTCTCCCTCAGGAATAGCTTAAGTCGCAGAACGTCTTGTTATAGTGCAAGTTCTTTATTTATCACTGACCTCGTGATTGTTTCCTCTTCAGTTCACTGCGAGATAACGACAGTGCATTGACAACTTATTGGCAAGGTAAGTGGAGTGTAAGTTAACGGTGGGGAAAGTTGTTCAGAAAGCGTTCATATCGATGGCTTGCAGTTTATGTCTTAAGTTGATTGAAGTATTTGGAATGTATAGCTTTTTAACCGACCACAAAAAAGGAGGGGGTTCTCAATTCAGTTATAGTTTGTTTATTTTTGTTTCATCATCATCATAATCAGCCGGTGTCAGCCCACTGCTCAACGTACGAACGTGAGGCATTTTTTCTCAGAGTTCGAAAATTATTTTTTTACTTGAGTTTGGTCCCATTGTACCTACGTTTTCATCGAGCTATAACAATTAAATATGTATCTCCTAGGTTTTTTACCAACTTCAAAAAGGGAGTTTTTTTTAATTGGACCGTATAATATTTTTATGTGTGTAAACGACGGACTTATCCGCGATAACTCCGTCGTCGACCCGATTTTGATGATTTTTGTTGGAAAGTATCCCAAGTACCATTGTAATTTCATCGAGATATGATAAGTATTTCTAGAGATATGGAGATAAACACGTCAAACTTGGTACTGAAAATAATAGCGCGGCATTTAAAGTCGGCTCTTTTAGTTTTTAAACGATTTTATTAGTATTTCAAATTATCTGCACCATTAAAAACTGCTGGTACATAGAATTCATTGTTTTACATTTTTTTCTGTTATCTGTAGGTTAAGCGATGCTACACTGACAAATTAATTAAAAATAAAACAACAACAATAATAAGTTTATTTTATAAACTTATTTCTCAATGTCAGTAAGTAACCAATCAATGTTAGTAAGAACAGTGACTAATATCTTATACCTGTAAACAGAGTAGATATTTAATAAATAATCATAATATAGGGCTTAACATCTTTGTTTATCTAGCTTTATGATTTTTTTCTTTTTTCTTCGAGTGTAACACACACTACAACTCACTGCAACGTGACATCGCTAAGAACTCGAAGAAAAAACATTACGTAAGAAATTCTAGTCTGGAACTACAAACATCTGAAATACTTCGGTGGTTACAGAAAAACAAAATTGTATGCAGTCAACACAGGCAACTTTAAAACGTTAGCTAGAGAAAATCTGGACCGTTCTCGTGAACACGTCAGATTTCTGATGTTAAGAGGAAACGTGGTGCGCACTTTTCCATACAAATGTATTCCCCCGTTTCTTCCTTGGAAAATGCTTCTAGAGAAAAAATTGTTTACACAAAAAATTAAGGTCTGCTGCAGCTACGCCCTTATCATTTTCTTTTTTAACCAACCAAATGCAAATAGAAATATGACCCTTCAAAAATCTTAAAGACGAGATTAGCATGCTTATATTTCTTTTTGCTTTTGATTGGTCCAAAAAGCAAATAATACGTAGATACAGCAAACCTTGATTTTTTTTAAAACAAATTTTGCTCTAGAAGCATTTTCCAGGGAGGAAACGGGGGAATACATATGTATGTACGTAATACATAAGATCTTGTAAAGGCTCTGCTACTTGATTAGACCACGCCTATTCCAATGTCGTTAGTGAAATAATTGTTGCAACACCATTATCAACAAACCTCTCTGACCATGTTGGTCAATTGATAACATTAAAAATGATACCTAAATCCACACTAAAAATTAATACCACAACCACCAAAAAGCTTATAACCCCAGTTAAGCTTGCTAATTTTGAAATAGCATTATCAAACTGTGATTGGAGTAATATAATTTCATCCAAAGATCAACCCGATATTCAGTTAAAGAATGTAATCACTTCTTTTTGTAACATATTCTACCAATGCTTTCCATATCTATATCTATACTAATATTATAAAGAGAGAAAATTTGTATTTTTGTATTTTTGTATGTTTTTAATGATTTGGCTCAAAAACTACTGGACCGATTTAAAAAATTCTTTCACTAATACATAGAATGGACTTTCGGAATGAAAATAGGCTATATATTATCCCGTTTCAATCAAAGGTACATTCGTGGAGACCTAATTTGCAACCTAAGTCGGCAAAAAAACGGTCGAAAAAACACGTTTCTTACGAACGCTGCTCAATTGAAAATAGATAGAAGAATATTTTCTCTGCAAGAGTTGTACAACTTAATAAGACCTACAAAAAAATCCGCGACAGCATATGTCTATCTCTTAAGGTTGACTCACAGTAACCATATTAATCTTAAAATTTTTGTTAAAAAATATTACGTAACTTCCAAGGCTATTTTCAAGTATACAGTATTAATCCTTATCCAAATGATTACGCTAATTAGCTTGGCCACATATTATAGATTTAAATTGTCCCTTACAGTATATAATTCAAATGAAAACTCTAGAAGATATCACGAATTTCACATACACGCATCGCAAAATTAATAAAATATTTGCAGTGAAACCACAGATTAGGTCATAGTTACTACGAAAATATTATTATGAGCTTAGCTATGCTGTAGATCCCCCTCGATCACAATTTGAAGTCAATATAGTATAATAATATGATTTATTGTATAAAATAAAAATCATCTATATATATAATAATATAATATTTTAAACCACCCCGACTGATCTATGTATAATCTTTTCATTAAAAGCATTCCAATGACTCTAAACACGACATTTAAAATCTGAGCTGTAAGTTGGTGAGGATTTGAGTATTCTGCAGAGTCCAGGAAATGTCCCAGCATCAGGTCAATGTTCCATGTTCTTACAATATCGTTGAAGAAGAAGATTTCCGAATTGATCAGACCTATGAAAGTTGATTTCATAGCGCAATTAACTAGAAAAAAGCTCATAGTTTTATAACAATTGAACAAATTTTCATGAATCAAAGCTAAGAACACTCTCGATGAAGACAGTCATCTATCAAACAAAAAAAACTATCAATAATAAAAACAAAATCGTTTCATCCGGTTAGGTGCTAAAATGCTACAGACAGACATACAGATACACACGTTAAGCGTATATTACCTCTACTTTTTGCGTCGGGGAACGCTGTAAGGTTAAGGCGGAAGATGTTCTCCTTGGTGGTAAGCTACTTTTTGGTAGATTTAATGATCCCACTACCACTGTACGAAAACTCATGATTCATGAATGCACATAAAACTTTCATTGGTAGGTATATAGCTAGGATTAGAACCAACGACCGTCGGGTCAGAATCAGGGTAACTATCCTTTACGCCAAAGGGCCGTCCAATATCAATACGTAAGTATTATAAAACAAAGTCCATCACTGCGTCTGTCTGTCTGTTCGCAATAATCTCAATAGCTACTGAACGGATTATCATGCGGTTTTCACCAATAGCCAGAGTGTTTATGAGGAAGGTTTAGGTGCATAATTCGTTAAGGTTTTGTGTAAATTGGTTGAAATATGACGATGATTGTTAAATATGTTCATATTTTATATTCGATGCAACAAACTGATGCAAATTTTATAGGCATATTTGTTCTACCCGTGCGAAGCCGGGGCGGGCTGCTAGTCGTAAATATCCTGACAAAAAAAATAGATAATAACTGGATTAATGAAGAGGTAATTAATGCAAAAGCCTTTCTCACTGATTTAAAAATGATAAGTAATAAATATGTTGATAATAATGACTTAACAAATCAAGTATCTAAATTTGAAGAAAATTATTCTTAATTAATTGTAGCCAATAGACGCAAATATTTTGACACTAAAATTCATAAATTAAAAAATACAATAAAAACAGTATGGACTCTCATAAAGGGAGAAACGTACAAAATACCAAAAAATCAGTTAGATAACGTAGATGTCAAATCTAAAAGTCTTGCAGAAACCTTCAACGATTATTTTGTTATAACTGCTCGAAGTAATAATATAGCCGCGAACGTAAACAATGCTATTGATTATTTAAAATTATATACAAAAATAGAGTACCGGAGATAAGCTCATTCAAAAATTTCTCAATCTATGATATGTATAAATTAGTACACAAAATAAAAAATAAAACCACAAAAGATTGCAACGATATTCCAACAAGCATTATAAAAAAGATGCCTCCTGTATTCGTTGATGTCTTGTGCTATCTAATCAATAAATGTTTAGATAGTGGTAAATATCCAGACTGCCTAAAGGACGTTAAAGTAATTCCTATTTATAAAGGAAAAGGTAAAAAGAGTGAAATTAAAAACTATCGACCCATTTCTATAATACCAGTCTTCTCAAGAATCATAGAATTAGGCATAGCTAATCAATTAATACACTATTTCAAAACTAACAACCTCTTATCACATCAACAATATGCTTATCAGCAGGGTAAATCAACAACACTGGCAACACGAAAATTAATAAAAACTGTACTTGACAAACTAGCAGATGGTAAACAAATAGCATTAATATTATGTGATCTATCTCGTGCTTTTAATCTCGTAAATCATGATCTTATTAAAACTGAAACATTATGATGTTAGTGGGTTGTGTAATGACTTCTTAAAGTCATTTTTGTCGCAAAGACGACAACTTGTCGATGTGTCTCCCGAGAATGGAATTAAAAGATCGAAGTTCAGTAATCTAGGAAATCTCTCCATACCGGGATCAGTACTAGGTAACTACTTGTTTTTAATACTAGTAAACGACCTTGCTGCGTCTACCACCTCCGTTGAACTTGTCGCATTCGCGGATGATAGTGCATTTATAGTCTCAGCTGACATCATACAAGAGCTGCAACTACGGTTGCAACACTCCATTGCTGATATCTGTAACTGGTTTCAGACAAACGGAATGATATTGAATTTAGAGAAAACGAATGTAATTCAATTTGAGAGGACAACCTAAAAATCTATCTGTATCTTATAGTAACATTCAAATACCCCAAGTGAAACTCGCTAGGTTAGGTTTTATAATAGACTGAGGTTTGAAATGGGATATGCATATTGACTATCTGTGTGAAAAGCTAAGCAGAGCATGTTTTGTACTATCGAGACTGACTCAAATGATGAGCGCATCAGCGGTCAAAAATGCATATTTTGCATATTTTCAATCACTACTCTCTTACGGTATAGATCTCTGGGGCCAAGCCACAGATCGCCAAAGAGCCTTTTTATTGCAAAAGAAGGCAATTCGAATTTTGTGTCGTGTTCCATGGGACACACCCGCTCGACAATTGTTTATCGAACAAGGTATACTAACAATGCATTCATTATATATCCTCGAAGTCTGCAAATTTGTTAAACTAAACATACAGAGTTTTCAGTCTATCAGTGATATTCACAACTTCAACACTCGTAATAAAGACGGGCTTATACTAACTTCCACAAAATAGAAAAAATGTTCACAATCTGTGTGGTACGAAGGACCAAAAATATATAACAAATTTGACAAAACTATTCGTAAAATAGAATCCTATGAAATATTTAAAAATACAATAAAAACATATTACACATTAAATGAATTTCAGGTCGAAAAAATAAGGCTGATGTAACAATTGTTTCACAAACACAATATTTTATGTTGTTTAATGAATTTAATTCTATTCTACTCAATTATGAATTCTATAATGATGTTTACTTAATTTAAATCAAATTTATTATACTGTCAAATTGACCTATAACAAATGTTATTATGAAATAAATGATAATGATATGGAAAAGTGCACACCGCGTTCCCCCTTAATATATCTGGGTCTTCTTCTTTACTCATGTGATATTACGAACCTTAGAAGTTTAACGGGTGATTAGTTTATCAATACCAATATCATACATGCGAAAGTAAGTTGCTTTATTTGTTTGTTTATTTGGGACTTCTTCACGGTCAAACGGCTGGACCGATTTTACTGAAATTTTGCACATGGATAGCCAGTATTATGGATTAAGCTATAGGATTACGGATATAGGATACTTTTTAACGTGGATGAAGCCGCGGGGCACACCTAGTGCTTATATATTTCCTCGGAACGCCGTACTAATACGCTAAGGTTAGAACATAACCCTCCTTTTTGCTTCGCCGTAGTCGGGTAATAAAGGGCCATCCATCATAATGCTCATATCATGAATACCAAAATCACCATAAATGAAAGGTACAGCGTAAATCTTCTCTCAACGACCCAGTTAAGATAAAATTGTTTGCAATCAAAAACATAAGTGTCCCATCTCAATCTAAAACCATAAAAATTAATTTAGAGCCGGGTCCTAACAAGAATAACGCGTGAACATTATTACTTAAGCCGACGCATTCATACGTTACCCTACCTTATACAGAAATTAAGGCAAAACTTATCCTGTTCTTGGTTTAAAATAAGGTTGATTTTTGTGTGTAGGGTTTGCAGACTGGATGTATATTACAGAGTAATATCTAGTTATATTTATGGTTGGCTTGGCATGGGATAGTCCCAGGTCTCATATTTGGAGGCTTGCTTCGAAATTACTTATCCCACCTGTATAAACAGTTGTGGATTTTCGGCATTTGCTTTGTTTATGAAGGTGTTTTTGAGGCTTCATTTGGTGGATATGGGATATGGGTTTATTTCTTTGAAATCAGACGTTATGGTGTTTTCTTTTTAAGTCAGAATACAATAGTGGTGCAAAATCTAGCATGGTGGTAAGACACTATCTAGTGTCCACCTGGCCAGCTACCACCTTCAAGTTAGAAAATCTGTCGCCAAACATCTAATGTGTTCCGGCAGCTATACTTGAGAGCCAGTTTCAATTCTAGGCCTAGCGTGCTAACCATCTTCGATCGCATCATCACTTACCAACAGGTGAGTTAGTGGTCAAACGCTAGCCTAAAAGATTTATAAAAAGGTGGGTGTCTCAAACACGCCAGGGTCTATTTGCCTTACCTTGCGTTTTCTTGTGAATTATTCAAGGCTCAACCAATAACTAGTTACTTTAAAAGGAAAATTTAAAATTTACTCTCAAAGCATGTTCGCGTCACAGTTACTTAAAAGCGACAGGTTTTCTTCCATACCATCGGAGTTTTCGATATGGATCATGTTAGAAGTTAAAGCGATTATTGTAACAACTTACTCTCAAATGTTGTAAAAAAAATCTAGTTGATGCTTGTCCACCAATAAGATTTAGGCCGTAGATGTATGTTTTGGATTAAAACGTTGTCACTATTGCCACGCTAATACTTTCCTTGTATTATTATGTCTGGTTGGTACACATTTTGGAATTATTGTTGTACGTCATTTTTCAAAAAATCTTTTTTCCGTACCCAAAGGGTAAAACGGGCCCCTATTACTAAGACTCCGCTGTTCGTCTGTCTGTCTGTCTGTCTGTCTGTCTGTCTGTCTGTCTGTCTGTCTGTCTGTCTGTCTGTCTGTCCGTCTGTCACCAGGCTATAGCTCATGAACCGTGATAGTTAGATAGTTGAAATTTTCACAGATGGTGTATTTCTGTTGCCACTAGAACAACAATTACTAAAAACAAAATAAAGTTAACAATTAAAAGGGGTGCCCATACACAAAACGTGTTTTTAAACGCCATCTATCTAATTAGTTTCGGCAAAATGACATAGATGGCGCTAGTAAACGAGCCCCGTCTTTCTAGATCGCGACCAAACCAAATATTCTTGGTAATATCAATTAATCAAATATATGAGGTTGAAACTCTGTTATGTTTCGTAATTGTACGGAACCCTCCCTAAGTGTGCGATAAGAGACGCGATGCTGACTCGCACTTGGCCAGTTTTATTTTTATATAACGTAGAACAATTTTTAACTATTTTTAGAGTTTTAAAAAATGCATTTCTAAAAACATAAAACATAAAACTCCACAAATAGTTCATTACTGTATAATAATTCAAATAAACATGGCTTTTATATTACAAATGACTGCCATGGAAAACTTAGTTTGTAAAACCTCAATAAAATTTACCTTCATCAAATAACTATTTTGATATATACGTTTTAACCAAATTGACGTTGATCTTTACAGAAAAAATATTAATTGATGCAACACCTGTACAAACGCGTCATCATCAATGTCACCACATAACAATCAACATCAAAAGCTTCACTCACATGGACCAAACATCAAAAACGTTGGCGTGTTCTCGCGAGAACATCTTATTTAAGCTCAAGCGAGCATGATGTCTCTAGGATTTTCCTGCTATTTTCTACTTGATATCAAGACTTGACTTTTTGAAAATATGAATATGATATCAAAATGCATATCTGCTAGATATGCATTTTGATTACCTATACAATTTCTAATGTCTGTAGATTGTTTTGCCGTAAGCTCTACTTGGACTATCTTTTTCGTAGACAAATGTGTTTTTCAACCTAGATACTCTGTGACCTGCACAATGATATACACAAGAGCTTAGCAACATACAATTTGTAGACTCTCTGGTGTACGGAAATGGTTCAATGTCTTTTTTATGGTATCAATGTATGGTATCAATGGTTCAATTTAAACGGAATTGGTGGTCGAATATTTCTTCTTACTGAACTAAATAACAGTTGTATATTCAGTTTTCCAGAGTTTAAACATCCTTATTTTATTCATTTATTTGCAAAAACAATGTACAATAGTTATAACTTAGTCTAAAACTAATCTAATTATGCCTACACGTACCGTTATTTAGGGTGTCACAAATGTTGTAATTATTAATTAATTAATTATAACATTCTTATTATTTTATTTTTTATTTGTTATAGGATATTGTTATAGGATCCATTTTCTAAGTGTACTTATTATACTTATGCTTAATATATCTTACCTACTCATAATTTCTTAACTCTTAAATAATTATATACAATGCACGGTATGCTATTATTAGGGAAATGTAAAGTTTTATTTAGTAGTATTTATCAATTCGGGTTTTCTATATTCTATCCTCTAAGTATTCATTTATTGTGTAATAGCCTTTATCTAAAAGAAACTGTTTTAATTTATTTTTAAATGCCTTCTCTTTTGTTTCAACTCTAGTTACAACTTTAGTCTTCATCATGTGCAGCAAAAGGCCCGTAGTCAAATAAATGCAAGATTTTTGAAGTAAATTTAAGGCGCACCTTGCTCTATATTTTGTAGGTAGTGAATGAGCTTGAACCGTCATAATAATAATCATAATCATTTAATTATACAACAAAATACACGTTAATTACAAAATAAATAAAAAATCCGAATCAAAATAATAATAAATCGAATATATTTTTTTGCCGTAAGCTCTACTTGGACTATCTTTTTCGTGGGCAAATTGAATAAAATTCATAAATAATAAAATATTACAAATAATCATTTTATTTTAGAATTTATAAATTACATACGCAATATACGCGCTCGTATGGGCATAAAGTTCGAGTTCGGGTAAACTCGCGTTAAGTTCATCTAGGCTATTCTGTAAGCTATCTCGACAGCGGAATCCGTGGTGAGATTCGAATTTCATACTTTGAAATTCAATCGTATCACGTTCGCAATACGGTTGAATTTCGTAGTACAAAATTCAAATCTCGCCGCGGATTCCGTTGTCGAGATAGCTTACAGAATAGCCTAGCATGTCAACGCTCGTTTAGAGGCAGGTTCGAGTTGAATTCGGCTCGTAAGTTCTTACAAAATCGATAATAATTGGCGTTTTACACTGTTAAAATACGCGAGTGTTTCATTTTAATTTTTTCACTTATGACCACAGAAATATTAATAATAAGGTAGCTTGTGACAGTTGTGACGTACCAGTCGTTTATTTACCTATCATTTTAGTATCGTTTGGCTATCACACTTTTGATCTTCTATGGCTTGAACAACTAACGGGGAGTTTGTAATTACACAGTTCACACAGTACTTACACAGTAGTCTACTAAGACGCGTTGCTCAATGAAGATAGAATCGATGCCTGAGTGGGGACTAGCGAGGCAGTAAATCACATATTTTTAGAAGTTATCATCATCATCATCATCATGATCAGCCGGTATCAGTCCACTGCTGGACATAGGCCTCTCCCAAATCATGCCATTGAGAAGCTTTTTTTAGAAGTAAGTAGTATATATCTAAGTTAGCTTACATCGAAACCGAAACTAAGATTACCTATGTGATGGCGTATCAATGCCCACAGACTCACAAGGTTTTTATAACAACAGGTAATTTTATGTTATAAACAAAAGTACTAGTTATTAGTCAGATTGTATTAGCTGTCAGATGTAGGATAAACTCCATTCAGGGACAGTTTCACCGGTTTCTGATAGCGCTAATTTGAAGAAATCTGACAGATTTTTGACAGCTTTTATATGGCGTCATCTGTCAGATGACTGACACATTATCAGGAACCGGTGAAACTGGCCCTACATGTAGTTAATAACTTTAGGAATTTATCTTTCGACAGATATAAAAATCATCCCGTTCCAAAACAAATTTCAGTGCAAGTATATTGTTTTAGAATTATCTCTTTAGTTACAAACTATTTCAAGCAGTTCGAAACTCAAACACTATGACAATACACACAATTTTTACAAAGCACTTAGCAACTTCCCTGTTGTTACTGGCACTTTGTAGTAAATACCGACTAAGTTGTTTGCAGCGGTCTGGAGTAGCGATAACATCGCTATCATTAAGCTTTATACTCTTGTTTGCCGAGTTTTTCGACAATGCTTTCGGCTACGTGGAATTTTGGAGTACCGTGTTCAAAGAAGTAAACGATTTTAGGTTCTGATGTATTCAAAAAATACGCTATAGTTTTTTTTTTATACTTTATAGGCTAGCGTTTGACCAGAATCTCACCTGTTGTTAAGTGATGATGCGGTCGAAGATGGTAAGCACGCTAGGCCTAGAATGGGAACTGGCTCTCAAGGATTTTTTTATACATGGTAGGCAAGTTTTGACCACTGTCTAAACTGATGTTAACTGACTTAGTCTTGCACCAGAGATTAACAATTGGTGGTAGATACGGCCATGGCTCGAACTATTCACAGACTACAGCAATGTCGCCAATCGGTTCGCCGAATGTAAGCAATTGTGAAGTGAAAGATAAGGTTTAGGGCCAGCTACTTCCAAAGACCGGGTCTAGTGAAATTTGCGCGATGTGGATTGGATGTAATTTTGTCTTTAACTTTCATACAAGCACATAGAAACCCTAAACCCCCGCATGGTAGTACGACAATGTCTAGTATACTTATATATATATATATATACATATAATATATCTAATGTGTTTCGACAGCAGTCCTAGAGCGCCTGTTCTCATTCTAGGCTTAGCGTGCAACGCCATCTTCGAACGCATCATAATCTACAAAGAGACAACATAGTGGCCAAATGCTAGCCTATACAATATTAAAAAAAACTTGCATTTTTTATTTTTTAACCGACTTCACAAAAAAGGAGGAAGTTCTCAATTCGTCTGTATGTTTTTTTTTTTTTGTGTTTAAGTTACGCGATTTCTCCGTCAATTGTGAACGGATTCAAATGATTCTTTTTTTAATAGGTAGGATACGTTTCCGAGGTGGTCCCATTTTAATTTTATCGAGATCTGATTAGTATCTTCAGAGATATGGAGATAAATACCTCAAACATAGGAGAATGTACTAGTTTTAGTAGAAGAGTCCCAAGAAGATTATACACAATGGAGGTTGCTATTGCATATAAGATATTCTTACGGTAACTGTGAGCGAGATAGAAATAAAGGTGGGGATAATTTTTTTTTATATCTTATAGGCAAGCGTTTGACCACTATCTCACCTGTTGCTAAGTGATGATGCGGTCGAAGATAGAGAAGTGGACTAGAATGGGAACTGGCTCTCAAGGATAGCTGCCGGAACACATTAGATGTTTGGCGACAGATTTTCTGACTTGAGGGTGATAGCTGGCCAGGCGGACGCTAGATATGTTCTACCACCATGCGGGGGTTGTTGGTTTCTTAACGATGTTTTCTTTCACCGGAGGGCAACTGTGAGAAGCGCACATACATTTTTCTATAGAAAAATTCATTGGTGCACGGCGGTATGAACTCGGTACCACGGCATCAAAGCCGACCGTTCTCCCAATTACGCCACCGGGCCCTCAATAAATAATTATATATTAATAATTATAATAAATAATTATATATAAATATAAATAATTTGTCTTCACAGGAATGTTCTACCGGGCAAAGTCTAGTTAGGGTGCAAACGTTTTTAAACATACCTAATATTTTTTGACATGACATGACATTTGGCGAAGATGGCGGCCATTTCAGTCCCGCGACACTGCATACATAATTAAATAACTCAGATTTATGAACGTACTTTGTACCAATCAACACTGCAAAAAAAAATTATTAGCATAAAACCACAGATTATATAATAGTTACTACGTAAATAATACTTTCCGTTGTTAGGTTGGCTACACAGTGCTTTCATAATTCGGGTATCCACAATATAGGGAAGTGCCTCTTATAACGTAGTAGAGTGATTCAGTACTCTGTTGGCCATATGGCGGCAATTAATGTTAATAATGGCAAATAATACTTTTTAATATTCATTTTGGAATACAACTAGTCCGTGTTATAAAAGTATCTGGAATTATTGTAATAAAAAAAAAACATACAGACGAATTGAGAACCTCCTCCTTTTTTGTGAAGTCGGTTAAAAATAGACAGTTAATTATCGTGTGTGTCAGATGCTTTAATTGCACAGGGCCATTTTGGACAATGTCCTTTGATACCTTGATGGCATCATTATTACTAGTGAATATTTTTACTTTAGCGCGGCATTTAAAGTCAATTTTTTTAGGGTTCCGAACCCAAAGGCTACCAAATGAACACTTTCTGAGACTTTGTTGTCTGTTCGTCCGTCCGTCCGTCTGTCCGTCCGTGTGTCTATATGTGCGCACTTTACAGATCTGTATCTTCTTAACCGTTATAGGTACATACTTGAAATTTTCAAAAAGTATATATTCCGTCAGTGTATAACGGCCCAGACACGAAATTTAATAGATGCATGTATTTTCATTAAAACTTGTTTTGCACTAAAAAGGGTAAAATAAGTTATTTTTCAAAAAAAAAAAACCGACTTCATAACCACAAAAAAGCACTCAAAAGCGAAAAATAATTTACTTAAAATAATTTACTTAAAATTATTATAAGCGCTACCCACTTCTCTATTTGAAGTCGGTGCCAGCCAAGTCTGTTGGATATTAGATAGATACTATGTATGTAGTAGTAGTAAGTAGGTACATGTAGGTTAGTAAGTAGGTAGATACATGTAGGTATTATCTATCTACTACCTATTAGACTTGGCTGGCACCGACTTCAAATAGAGAAGTGGGTAGCGCTTATAATAATTTTAAGTAAATTATTTTTCGCTTTTGAGTGCCTTTTTGTGGTAATGAAGTCGGTTTTATTTTTTTTGAAAAATAACTTATATAATATTAGTTACTGTCGTAAGATTTATACAAATTGATAGACGCAAGAAACATCAATCACCAATCGACGTACGCATTTGGTCTTTCGATTGCCACAAAAAAACAAACATTTATACACACAAAAGGCCACGAAAATTGTATAAATAAAGTATATATATATGCATTAAACAAAACCTTACTACTACACAATCTAGAATCGGCTTAAAATTTTAGTATAAGTATTAAGTTCTTATCAAATATTCTGTATTGTGTAGTACTTAGCTTTTTTTTCTACGCATAGATATATTATTATTGCAGTTATATTTTCCTTACATAGTTTAAAGATGGCGTTTTTCTTAAAATACTGTATCCCTCAACACAGATTTTAAGGTATTGTGAAACTCAAAACTCAAATAACATGCGACTATGTTTTTTTTGGTAATACACGTTTTATTATTATTATTTTTATACATAGGCTGAACGCATTACCCCCCTTGCGTTACGCAGTTGGGTAAAAACAGAACTACTATCGTAAAAACCGCAAACGATTCCGTATTTAAGCAGTTAAGATATATCATCACACCTACAGAACATTTGTTCTTCAACAACAACGCACTTGACCGTCCTTATTTTCGTCGGTACAACCTTAATTGTATCATTACTTATTTCTCCCCTTTTGTCAAGGTAATAAAGTTTGTTTCAGTGGACAAGTCTTTTGACCCAAAGAGGTTTCAGAACCGTTTCCTTCTTATTGTTTTTATGACGGCCGTGGCCTAGTATTTGATAGTTTTGGATTCCGTTACGTGGGAACGTAACGGCTTGTAAGAGTTGAGCTAAGTGCTTTTTTTAGTTGATTAAATTAATTTTGGTAGGTAATATTGCTAGTTTTACTGTGAGAGTTTGATAAATGCCTAAAAGCATCTGAATCAGTTGTTCTTCATAATTTTAGTGATAAAACAAACATCTGTCTGTTCTTCTAATATGATTTGTTATCTCAACCACCAAAGTTTAGAAAGAAAGAAAAATCATTTGTTTCGACAACACAATACCCTTAACGCAACAACAATATACAGTATTAATCAAACTTTTGAAATACGCACAGACAAATAAGCAAAATAACAAATGAAAATACAAAATTAAAAACATAATATTATAATTTAAGATCGTTTAAAAACTAAAAGAAACGACTTCCAACGTCGCGCTAGTCAAAGTAGCCAGTAGACACAGTAACTATTATATAATCTGTGCTAGTAGTTATTAGCATGCCGTCAAGGTATATAAATGCATCGTAATACAAATATTGATATATTAAAAACGGCTCAGCCGATTTCGTTAAAATTTAAATGGGACCATCTGGGAACCCTTTAAAACAAAAAAATAATTTTCCAAATCGGTTCAGGTATCTTCGAGTGTGAACATGCACAAAAAAAAAAGATTCCGACGAATTGAGAACCTCCTCCTTTTTTGTGAAGTCGGTTATCAAATTAATTAATGTAATCCTATGAAAAATTATGAGATCGTCCAAGTATTTGTGCTAAAAGGGAGTTGATTTTGCTGAAGTGTACAGTACATGTGGCTGACATAGGTCCAGCTCAGCAAAATGCTGCAGACGACTACAGCGCTGAGTTTCTGGACCTTAGGTGACTATGACGAATAATGTTAAAAAAAATAAAAGCTGTTCAATTTAAATAGTTCACAGATAGTATGGATTATTAAAAAGAAAAAACTTACCAATGTTTACAGTTGTAAATGTCATCAAAATACCACCTTGGTTGTCTTGGTATTATACTTCGGTAATCAATTACTGCAAACATTCTCTAGTTACTAGCGTAGACCGCTACAAGCGTAGCCTTGAGCTACAAGCGTAACTGCGAGCTACGAGCGTAGCGTAGCTGCAAGCTACAAAGTGTATTCCACTAAAGTTACTACTTCACTTCGTATCTATTCTTGACTTAACCAAAATGCTGATCACCTAAGTTAGTATGTACATCCAGTCATCATGCTTTCAGCTTAATCTTTTAAATTAGCCTATTGCAGTTACATAAAACCCATAATAAACAATACCAATACCAATTTTCCCATATTTCCCGAACAATTGATATTGACGGCTAACTTTCCACATAAATCAGACGTATCGCCCAAAAAACTTGTACAAACAACTTAATCCTTCCTCTTACACCTAAAACGAGTATAACCCATAACTCTTTTAGGTGATTTCAGACGAGCAACAAAACATTCCAAATCCAGTTAGCTCGGCAACCTACGTATAAAAACCGAGTTCAAACCCCGCCGTGCACCAATGGATTTTCCTTCCAAAAATGTACTCTTGTGTGCGCAACATTATTAAGAAATCAACAACCCCCACATGGTTGTAGGACACTATCTAGTGTCCGCCTGGCCAGCTACCACCCTCAAGTTAGAATATCTGTCGCCAAACATCTAATGTGTTCCGGCAGCTATCCTTGAGAGCCAGTTCCCATTCTAGGCCTAGCGTGGTTACCATCTTCGACCGCATCATCACTTACCAACAGAAGAATTAGTGGTCAAGCGCTAGTCTATAAGATATATATGGAAAAAAATTTACTCGTTTAAATTAATAAGATAATATTTGATAATTTATGTCCTTAAAAAACATATCCTAAAATTTATTTATGATAAATATTGACATAAGCCAATATAAAAATGAAGTCTTTGTCAGAAAACAAAGATACAATAATGTAGCTCTATTAATAAAACATGGAGGGTAGAATAAAAGCAAAATTGGGCTACCGTTTGCACTCAAATTATATTTTCACAGTATAATTTTTCTATTGATTTGTTATCATATTGAAAATAAAACTTAATGTTTTTTTTTACAGCAAAATCAGAACTCTTATTACGCTAATAATAATGTTTATGTTTGACCTACATAAATTCCGAATTGTATTTGCGACAGGGCGCTACACAAAAAAATAGTCACCTTTGATGCTAGAAGAGATTGGGTTCAAATCCTGCCAAGCATCAATGGGTTTTTTTATAGAAAAACTTATGTGCGCATTTTCACAGTAGCCCTCCGTTGAAGGAAAACATTGTTATGAGGTGTTGGGCAAGCTCATATCAATTTTGTAACGGCTTCTGTATGGTGGTAGGTAGAATATTGTCTAATGTTCCCCTGGCAGCTACTATCATAAAGTTAGGAAATCCGTCGCTAAGCATCTAATGCAGCTTTCTTTGAGAGCTAGTTCCCATTCTTGGCCTGAGTGTGCTACTATCTTCAACCGTATTATCGCTTACCAACAGGTGAGATAATGGTCAAACACAAAACGATATGAAATAAGGTTGAAAGCAAGCGAGGTTGAAAGCGTCGGCGAGCGCCCCGCACTCAAGATCCTGAAGAAGGCCTCCGGATGAGGCCGAAACATATGTCGATCGCTATATCGACATCGCGTAAGTCACGTTAAATTCCCGTTTTTAAATCTATAAGATATGAAATAAATAAAAAATAAAAATTAACAGAACAAATGTTACTAATAAATGTTAAAGTATACAAAAAAAATTGCCCGTATAACATCACCTCTAAACGAGTTACCCATAACTCTTTTAGGGTTCCTCATCACATATTCCACTCAGGGATGTCTCGTAAAAATTGGCATTACTTCACACTTAGTCGTCGCTTAAAATTCAAGTAGGGTGTCGTTTTTGCATCGTGGGGGCCATTACCTGACTCTGTGTATGGCTTTTTGAAAGTTGGGTCAGTTTTACGAATGAATTTGCGAGAGTTTTTAAATTTTAAATGACGGTGTGGTTGTTTTCATTAAAGCTGTGGTTTTGGTTGGATTGTAGCCTCTAGAAACTTTGACTGGTACACCAGTCAGTAATGTTGTAATTTTTTTATATCATATAGGCTAGCGTTTGACCACTATCTCACATGTTGGTAAGTGATGATTCGGTCGAGGATGATAGCACGCTAGGCCGAGAATGGGAACTGATTTGACTTTTGTGTACATAGGAAATAATAAGACTTTGTTAGTTAATCACCACACTTGAGTTAACTTTTCATGTGTCCGAAATGGACAAACTGTTGGAACAATAATTTGACACAACTTTTCAGTTTACACTCAATGCAAAGACAAAACGAAAAATTTTATTTCATTTATAAATTTTATTCCGTCTGTGGAGTCACCACGTGGCAAAGTAATGTTTTAGGCAGGCGTTTAAATATCGCTTACTACTCACTAGACAAGCGTTTGTTTCTTAAATTATTTATGAATATATATATATATATATATATATATATAAATATATATATATATATATATATTTATCCTTAAGTGTAGAAAAATACTTGACAATCATACCTACATAAATATTTTATTTCGTGCTTCATATAAAAATAATAATTTAAGGTAAATAAGTGGCTACGCGAATACTCTTTGTGTAAAATAATCCATCTCCATTTATATCACCTTTCAAAACCTTTTCTCTCTTAAAACACCCAGATTAAGTCACAAAAACCTTGAAATTAGTCACCCCAACCTTTAATAAAACCGTGTCGGTAGGTACTTGTTAACGTGAAAATAAACCGGCGTTTCACGAAAATGCGCTCGGAGAATGTTTTAATTTCGCAAAGATTGTTATCTTGTCCCTGTCTATTCTTTGTCTTCATTATTTATTCGAGATTTTTAATTAAAATAGTTCTCTGGGTCGCGAACGAGGGTGGAATGACTGGTTGGTGAGTTAGATAAAAAACAAATTTGGATAAATAGTAGTTTTTTACAGGTAGGGTGTTATTACTGTGTCTGTGAAGGTCCTTCAAACTTTGTGCATGTCAAATGTAACTTTGGGGGCGTCCATAAAATACGTGAGGTGTTTTTTTAAATTTTCTGTTAGTCCCTCCCCCCCTGGTCAGATGTCGTGAGATTTTATTCTAGCCCGTCCCCCATCCCCAAATCTCACGTGAGATTTTTCAAAACATGGGTTTCTTACTTAAACCTGTTGGATTGTTATTGTAATAAGATGAAAAACATATGCTTCGTGCTTTTATTTACGACTAGTTAAGACTAGTAATCAATATTGCTGAGAGTTAAATTATAAGTGTAATATTTTTTTTAGTTTCAATAAGAAAAAAAATTGCGTGATATTTGCTGAAACCCCCCCTCTCTCCAACGTAAGATTAGACGAGATTTGACTCGACCCCCTCCCCCTCTTAAAGACATCACGTAATGTATGGACGCCCCCTTTTATCACCGACTACATGATTTGAAAAAATTCTCAGACTCCCGTATTTACATACAGCACAGCACTATAAGGTTTCACAGTACTCGCAAACGCATAGTGTCCTTAAAATCAATTATCATCATCATCAGCATATCTCTGTCCATAGCTGGACATAGTCCTCACCAAAATATAATAAAACCAATATGTTATTGAAATTACATGGGTGAATTCAAACTTTATGCGTTAGTCTAAAATCTTTACAAATACGACCGAAAGAATATTATTGACTGCGTTACTTTATACCTTTTTTTTAATTCGTATTTTAACTAAAGCCAGATGTTGTAGGTGTCTAGACGTGGTGAGATGGTATACGCTTGCCTAACATCTATACCATTCTGCCAGCTAAGTTAGCTTAGCTAACACAAAAAACAGACAAAACGTGCGAAGCTAACTAGCCGGAGATTGCTTCACGATGTTTTTCTCGCCGTACCTGAAGTGAACATTTCTTTAGCGGCGTGAACTTTTTGGGATGGGTACAAAATGTTAAACTCGCGTCAGGACTTCGCGTCAGGACACGTGACTTGATCGAAAATTCGTAAGACGGAGGGAGAGTAGAAACTTTTTTTGGGATGGCTAAAAAATGTTAAACTCGCGCGGAGAGTAGACCAAATGCACAACGTCAATGTTCAAGTTTTCAGTTCTGCCGGCACTCCCGGTGTGCAACCCGTTGTTTTTTTTTACAAAGCCACATCAGAGCTCGTCATGTTTGAACCTACAGTCCACAGATTAGAATTTTAAGCCTTACTAAATGCTCCTACAAGCTCTATCTTGTTGTGCAAAGTTGTTGCAAAATAAAAACATTTCTATTACACGGAAAAAATCAGACTAAAATATGATAGATACTGGACTAGCAAAAGTTTTACTACTATAACCTTACATTTGCTTAAAACCATAATGACTTGAGTTTCACGAACTTGTAAAACCTTACCCGATGTAAGTAGGTCATCTAGCTAGCGAGATTTTAAACTCGGCGTAAACAAAGTAAAGATTAATTACAAGGGGGATTGCCTTTGTTTCTGTCGAAGTTTATACGTCATTTTGAGCTGGTTTAATGACCAGGAACAAATCTGGAGGCTTGAAGGGAGATGCCGGGATGGCTTAGAAATAATAACTCTACAGAATTTGACCGTAACGAGGTTTCTGTAGCTACAGTATTGAGATAATCTCCTCTTCTTACGTTTTCTGCGTTATCTATGTGTGAGATAGAATCATCTATAATTTATTTGTTATTCTGATGCCTTTATGTCATAATTATTAACAGCCTATATTGTTTCACTGCTAGATAAAGGCCTATCCCAAAGCACGTCACATAGCTCAATTTTCAGTTTTCCTTATATCACTAGACTAGCTGTGCCCCGCGGCGTCGCTTACGTTAAAAGTATCCTATAGCCTAATCCATAATACTTACTATCACTGTGCCAAATTTCAGCTTAGCCATTAAGAAGTCCTATACAACAAATATAAAAATACAAATATAAAAACTGACTTCTGTATTTATAATATTGGTGTTGATTGGTGGTTATGATTTTGACACTCATGTATTACCCTCATAGTTATGAGGCCTTGCCGATACTTAATTGAATATTATCAAATTATGATAAGTAGTTCCTTGTCATAATTTGACAAATGAAGTATCGTAGGAAGCGTCGTGATTGGCCGCTGGTATGCTCTATGTTGAATATGGGCGCTTCTAGACGATATAAAGTTATGAAATAATATTTTTCTTATAAAAGTCGTGTTGGGTTTAAAATAAAAGGGCTTAATTATTAGCATATTTCTAAGTTTGCATTCATCCGATAATTGGGAATGATTTCTAAAATTAGTCCGTGATTCTAGCATCTGAAGGAAAAATAAAAAATATCGTTTACAAAGAAATACTGCGGTAGGGATAGTAAAGGTACGGACACACCGCAGCGTCCTGCGTGCGCGATCTAGGCGGCGATCAGATAGCGCGTAGTATTTGTACCGAAAGGTTCACAGCAAACGCGATCAGAAAACAATGGAATAGTACTGAGATCGCGCCCTCAGATCGCAGGACGCCGCGGTGTGTCCGTACCTTAAGTATTTCGTTGTAAGCGATATTAATTATTTGTGATGCACTTCTGGTTGTCTACTTATTAAATCTTTTTACACACGCTTTGACTTCTGTTAAAACCATACTACTCCCATCCTTGATACTTATTGCTTTAGTTTTAGGTACTTATTGCTTTGTTTGGGATATTTTTAACCGACTTCACAAAAAAGGAGGAGGTTCTCAATTCGTCTGTATGTTTTTTTTTGTGCGTATGTTACGCGATTACTTTGTCAATTATGAACGGATTCAAATGATTCTTTTTTGAATAGGTAGGGTACGTTTTCGAGGTCCCATTTTAATTTTATCGAGATCTGATTAGTATCTCCAGAGATATGGAGATAAATACCTCAAACATAAGAGAATGTACTGGTTTTAGAAGAAGAGTCCCAAGAAGATTATACACAATGGAGGTTGCTATTGCATATTATATACTTTTGAAGACTAAAAAATATGACCTTGAATAATGTTTTTACATCTTCTTTACGTTGATTTTGGTTTTAGACAGATATTCTTACGGTAACTGTGAGCGAGATAGAAACAAAGGTGGGGAGAATTCATTTGTCTTCACAGGAACGTCCTAACGGGCAAAGTCTAGTTAGGATGCAAAGTTTTTGAGCATATCTAACATTTTTTGACATAACATGACGTTTGGCGAAGATGGCGGCCATATCAGTCCCTCGACACTGCATACATAATTAAATAAGTCAGAATTCTGAACGTACTTTGTACCAACCAACACTGCATAAAAAAATTATAAGCATATACCAAAGATTATATATTAGTTAATACGTAAATAATACTTTCCGTTGTTAGGTTGGCTGCACAGTGCTTTCATAATTCGGGTATCAACAATGTAGGGAAGTGCCAACTCTTATCTATGTCAGCAATTAATGTTAATAATCGCAAATAATACTTTTTAATATTCATTTTGGAATACTACTAGTCCGTGTTTTAAAAGTATTTGGAATTATTGTAATCAAAATAGACAATTAATTATCGTGTGTGTCAGATGCTTTTATTGCACAGGTCCATTTTGGACATTGTCCTTTGATACCTTGATGACATCATTATGACTAGTGAATATTTTCACTAGCGCGGCATTTTTTAGGGTTCCGTACCCAAAGGATACCAAATGAACCCTTTCTAAGACTTTGTTGTCCGTTCGTCCGTCCGTCCGTCCGTGTGTCTATATGTGCGCACTTTACAGATATGTATCTTCTTAACCGTAATAGGTACATACTTGAAATTTTCACAAAGTATATATCTGTCAGTGTATAATCATATCAGTGTAGCCCAGGCACGAAATTTTATAGATACATGTAATTAAATTAACACTTGTTTTGCACTAAAAAGGGTAAAATAAATTATTTTTCAAGAAAAATATAAAACCGACTTATCACCACAAATAGGCACTCAAAAGCGAAAAATAAATTATTTTATATAATTATTATAAGCGCTACCCACTTATCTGTTTGTAGTCGGTGCTAGCCAGGTCTAATAGGAGGTAGATAGATACTACTTACATCTAATACTATAAGAATGTTTGTCCTGACATACTGACTGACTGACTGACTGACTGACTCACTGACAGACAACGCACAGCCTAAACCGCTGGTCGCAGAGACTTGAAATTTGGAGGGTATATTTGTCTTAGTACGTAGGGGCGTACTAAGAAAGGATTTTTCAAAATTCACCCCTTAAGGGGATGAAATGGGGGTTCAAAGTTTGTATGGAGAAACAAGATTAGATAGTCTTTTCTATCCGAAACTTCACACAAGTGCTTCAGTACAAAAAAAGTAAATACATGTTTCAGGTTTTCTTGAAATACCACCCCTAAGAGGGAGAAATGGGGTAACAAAGAGTGAAAATCAATATTTTTTCGGATTGCGCTAAAACTTGGCATCCAGATAATTATTACAACGTTAGTTACCTTTGAAAAAGGATTTTTCAAATTTCACCCCTGAAGGGGATGAAACGGGGGATCAAAGTTTCTATGGAGAAACATTATTAGATAGTCTTTTCTATTCGAAACTTCACACAAGTGCTTCAGGATATAAATAAGTAAACACGTGTTTTAGGTTTTTTCGAAATTCCACGCCTAAGAGGGTGCAATGGGGTAACAAAGTGTGAAAATCAATATTGTTTCGGATTGCGCTGAAATTTGGCAAGCAGATAGTTATTACGACGTTAGTTACCTCTGAGAAAGGATTTTTCAATATTTACCCCTGAAGGGGATGAAACGGGGGTTCAAAGTTTGTATGAAAAAACAAGATTAGATAGTATATTCCATTCGAAACTTCACACAAGTGCTCCAGTAAAAAAAAAAAAATAGATTTCATCCCTAAGTGGGTGAAATGGGGTAACAAAGTGTGAAAATCAATATTGTTTCGGATTGCGTTGAAATTTGGCATGCCGATAGTTATTACGACGTTAGTGAGAAGAATCTGAGAAAGGATTTTTCAAAATTTACTCTTCAAGGGAATGAAGCGGGGGTTCAAAGTTTGGATAGTCATTTTATTCGACGCACAAGTACTTCTGTAAATAACTAAGTAAATACGAGTTTCAGACTTTTTCAAAATGAAACTCCAAGAGGATAAACTGGGGTTAAACAAAGTTTAAAAATCAATATTGTTTCGGATTGCGCTGAAATTTAGAATGCAGATAGTTATTATGACGTAGTTATCCGCTCAGAAATGATTTTTTAAAATTTCTCGCGGATACGGAACGGGGACTCAAAGTTTGTATGGCAAAACAAGATGAGATTAAGTACGTGTTGTAGGATTTTTCGAAATGGGGTAGGTAACAAAGTCTGAAAATTTGGATTTTTCGGGTTTTATAAATATGAATCCCGAATTGCCTTAGTCACGCGATAACATGAAAACGCGTGAACCGATTTGCCTAATTCTTATTTGATGTCTATAATGATAGAATCGTTTTTACAAAAGGAAAGTTTTGAGTAAATAAAATAAGTTTTTAACGCGGGCGAAGCCGCGGGGCACTTCTAGTGTATCTATATATCTACTTAGTACTACTACATACATAGTATCTATCTACTATCCAATAGACTTGGCTGGCACCGACTTCATATAGATAAGTGGGTAGCGCTTATAATAATTATATTAAGTAATTTATTTTTCGCTTTTGAGTGCCTGTTTGTGGCGATGAAGTCGGTTTTATATTTTTGAAAAATAATTAATCAATATAATATTGGCAAAGCACCGGAACATGTTATTCCGGAGGTTGCGGGTTCAAGTCCCATCGGTACGATGAAATTTTGGATTGTGTTTAACAATTTACAAAAATATAAAGTGTGTAACACTTCAAAGAAACATAATAAATAATTTATCAGTTTGTATATTCACTTGAGGTAAATTTCCTGTAGGCCACGCGGGTTAAGCCACGGGCAGAAGCTAGTTGTTACTAAAACCTTACTATCCTCCTCACTAAGCTACCTAAACCATTTTAAATAAGTAGAAAGCATTTAAGGTACGGCCATACCGCGGCGTCCTGCGATCTGCGGGCGCGATCTCAGTACTTTTCAATTGTTTTCTGATCGCGTTTGGTGTGAACCAGTCGGTACTTATACTACTGCGCTATCGAACGCCGCCTTGATCGCGCACGCAGAACGCTGCGGTGTGTCCGTACCTTTACTGTTCATAAATAACTAAGTCACAAATATTTAAGTGATCAAAATGTTAGTTACACTATTACATAACTCCCTAAACGATACATCTAAAACCTTTCCATCTTTGCTAGCATTTCCCAACCATCTTATAAGATTCATAGACCATAAACTTTGCTTGGGAAGTTCAAACCACTGATGGTTATGGAACCTTAACATAGATGACCCCTAAATATGCCTCTAGATACCTCATATATTTTTTTAATATCTTAAAGGCTCGCGTTTGACCACTACTTTGCCTGGTGGTAAGCGATGGTGTGGTCGAAGATGGTGGTGAACACCCTAGGTCTGGAATACTCTGACTTTTAAGGTAGAATGCTGCAACAACACCGTACGGTAATGGCGGCATATTTTCTCCTTGATGGTGGCGTCTCACGGCCTTGCCCGCGTATATAAAATATTTAGTTTACGATGATCCAAACACATTAGTCACCGCCTGATAATGTGGTATATCTAAGCGTTTTAGTTGATCTGCTTACGGCATCTATTGACATGTTATCCATGGAATCTAAATAATTAAAGAGTTACCTTGAAAACTTTGCTCAGGGGATACCGTGAACAAGCAAACTTGGAATAGAAGTCGACCCCTTGCTAACAAGTTGCTGATTTAGAATAATGGTGTTGACATGTTAAGGGAAAAACTTTTTATTTTCATTTGCAGATAAGACCAAACCACTTGTGTGTGATATAAGAGATACGAATGTCTGTTTCTTCCTTTCTTTTTTTATATTCGACTTCATATGAAATAAACCTAATGTCAAAGTACCGATAACCATTGGGGTAGACGTGTTTTAGAGTGAAGACCACGGTTCGGCAAATATAATGTTACGTATCTAGCTGGAGCGATGATATAAGCAAGCTGGCTGGCAGCGGTTGGAATAAAAGTACTGAAAATCGAGCTCAGTGGCGTGCCATGGATGAGGCCTATGTACAGCAGTGGACATAGATAGGCTGATGATGATGATGATGAAATAATTTCCCTGCTAAGATTTTGCTGAAACCAATTTAGGGTGTACCTCAAAAAAAAATTCACAAGCATGTTGTCTGATGTCTAGTAGGAAAAAATATCAAGTCCGTACAAAAAGATTCGAAGCCAAAGCAATTAAAAATGGTTATATGACTCATATTTTAACAGTTTCAATCAAAATCAAAACCTATAATATGTTACATTTTATTGAAGTAGAATTATGAAATTTAACAATAATGAAATTCTCACAGCACAAGTAACATTAAAACCTGAATCACTTTTTTTCACAGGTTTTTACTCTTTAAGTTTTTATCGATCTTCATTTACAATACAATACAAAAACTCTTTATTATATACCAACACAACCTTTGGATGGACAGAATTGCAGAAAATGGACAGTGGTGTACAAGAAAGAAATGTTAATTATAAATGGGATGTAAGGGAGCACAAATACTACCTCAGTGCTGCCAGCCAACCTCACCTGCCCGTGGTGCATCCTGACCAACAAACGAGGCTCTGGCGAACAAATGGCGGTATAACCATTTCAAATTAGTAGTTATTATAGTAGAAGTAAAATTAGGGCAGCAGCGTCACCGGTGCGCGAAGCTACGTTCTGCGATCGCCAACCCGCCTGCCCAGCGTGGCGATTAGAGCATACCCCTCCCAATGAGCCAAAGATAAGGCTCTGTGGCGTATCTTGGGCCTACGTCCAGCAGTGGACTGACACCGTCTGATTATTATGATGATGATGAATTATAAATAGTTACTTAATAAAAATACAATGTAACTTGAATTAACTCAATTTGATCGTTTCAATAACGAATAGCAAAATAACGGAGTTGTTGTAGAACAAAACTACTAGGAATTAATTAATATCAACAACGAAAATCCTTTATTTTATTGAGGTTGTAGTAGCGTCATAAACTGAATAATTCTATGCACTACGAATATTAATCATCTAAAGACGATGATACTATTATTATTCTTATGATACCTATTTATTGCGTAGATTTTGGCGGACAAAAACACAATTGAAAAATGGCGGAAAAGTAATTTTTCCTTTTCAACGAATCCCAAAAACAAAGGAGGTTCTCAATTCATCTGTATGTTTTTTTTGTGTGTATAATACGCGATCACTCCGTCAATTCTGCACCGATTCGAATGATTATTTTTGTTATCGGTAGGGTACGTTTTCTAAGTGGTCCCATTGTAATTTTATCGAGATCTGATAAGTATCTCCAGACATATGACGATAAACGTCTCAAACTTGCTACTGAAATTGACTCGCGGGGCATTGAAGTCGGTTGTTTTAGTTTTTAAACTATCTTAATTATTATTTTACTTTTTATTAATATTTTATATTTGTTGTTATTAAAGCGGCCAGATACAAACAGTGCAGTCAATCCAAGAGATTTTTCTTCAATTGTATAGAAAATAAGAAAAGACTTTTCCTCAAGCTATTTATTACAATCTGAATTCCTTCAAACGAAGAGTAAGGTGGATCGCCAATTTGTTCGCTCTATATTATAAAAAAATACACCTTTACAAATCCATACAAACACACCTAACTACCCGAGCAAAGTTAACACAGTTTATTCACCATGTTACACGGATACCCTTATAACTACAATCTGAATAATAAAGTACTTGTCACCTTGAAACTTGCCTTCGAGAAACGGGGTAACTTTGGATGACAGAGGTTGCGTTACTATGAATTTTTTATTGGGTTGTTATGGGAATTGTGTTTAGTAAACTGATATTTTGTTGAAGATTAAGCTAGTGACTTTTTAAAAACTATATACTGTTCTAGACCTAGCTTGTTTACCTTCTTCGACCACATCGTCAATTATAGGTGAGATAGTTGTGGTGGTGTGCTATATCATACTCCTAATGATAACTATGTGTGTGTGAGTGTGTGTCTGTGTGTGTGTGTGTGAGTGTGTGTCTGTGTGTGTGTGTGTGTGTAATTGTATGTAATTTAAGTTAAATACTGAAGTCTTATAAAAGAGTAATATACTAACCCTTGTGCAAGACACACGTCTTTTATTATCACGGTATCCCTGCACCTCATGGCGACCCGGCCAGGGCTTGCCGTGTCGTGTTCGGGACGAACGGCGCGGTCAGCAAATAACTTCACGTAGGAAACTCGCTATGTGTCTCTACGAAGTGATTCTAAATTGAATTACATTATTATGTTGTGATCCGGATTGAGTGAAGTGGACTATTAAACAATACCAGTGCGTTAAATATCGGTTTACGTGTACAAACTTTTGTTCAATAATGGGGACTACTTACAACGAACAAGAAGAAAAAGAAATAATTGTTAGCCAATCTGGACAGAACGATGCAAAATTTAAGGACGAAAACTCCGTAGTCCAAATAAACACGATCTTGCTATCTACGATATTAGCCGTCATCGGTTGTGGATTTTTATATTTAATAAAGCAATAGGCAAATTCAAACGACAACGCCTATGATATATTAAAACCAATTAACGAAAAAATTGCGATTATAAAGTTTTCAGATGGTCTTCGTAATAGGCGGGTAAGTACTATCATTTCAGCTAGAAACTACTCAGAACTGAAAGATGCAGTGCGAGCAGCAGAGGACGAGGAGTTGGCACAACCACAGACATCCAGCTCCGTGTTCACCGTGACAGGTAAGTCTAGGAATATAAGTAGACATATGCGAGGGCACCGAGGCTACAACCAGCAATATGCTAGTTCGTCACGTGGAAATGTTCATCGAAATCGGTTTAGTAGACCTTTTAGAGGAACACAGCCTGCACGTGGGTACTACAACAATACTACACCCACAACGACCTATGCTAGAGGAAGAGGATTTTATCGTCGTGCTCAAGGTCAATACAACGAAGGTCGTTATCAACGAGGTAGACCACAGAATGTTTATACTACACAGCAGGTAAATACTGACGTGACCAATTCAGATAACGAAATAAACCAGTTTTTTCGTGCCTAAAGATTATGATGTTTCTACGTGTGATGAAAATGTGAGGTACATTTCTATGAACTTATGTGATAAGGAATGTTTTTGGGTTTTGGATACCGGTGCTTCGATAAGTACTGTACAAAGTCAATTTTTACCAGAGAACTTAGAAATACTTAAAGACAGCATAGTAATTAATGGTGTTGGCGGAAAAAAATATTCAGAAGGTTATGTTTATCTTACATTAATAACATCTGATGGTTTAATTTTTAAACATAGATTTTATTTATTTGATAATGGCCTTGCAAAGGAGATGGAATCATTGGGCTAGATTTCTTAAGGAAATTTAACTCGAATATACTTGCAAAATTCAATTTTGTATTTGAATACTGCATCCTTTGTATATATATATATATATATATAACCTTTATATACTGCACCATATATGTGTACTAGTTATATTACTTTACCGGTCCGAAGTGAATCAATTCATTATATTCAGTTAGATACAAATATTACGGATGATTGTGTGATTTTACCACAAGAATTAGGACAAAATATTTTGTTAGCGGGACTAATCGTTAATCCGAAAAAATGCGTAATTCCAATTCGAATACTTAACACCAGTGAAGAGACGGTGAAGATACCAATTTTCCAACCTGAAATACATTTATTAAATGAGTATGAAATATGTTTATTCAATAAGTGCGATTCAAACGTAGAAAGAGCATTACTATCTCTACTGAAACTTGATCAATTGCATTCCGGTGAACGACGTGCAATTGAATCTTTATGTACAAAGTACAGCGACATATTTTATTTGCCAGGCGATAAGTTTACGACTAAAAATGTGTGCAAACAGTCGATTCATATGAAACCAGACGCTTATCCTGTTTACGTAAAACCTTGCCGCTTACCAAAGAGTTTAAAACCTGAAATAGATAGACAGATACGACAATTATTACAAGACAATATTATTGAAGAATCAAATAGTGAATACTCAAGTCCTATTTTATTAGTTCTGAAAAAATCTGGTCAATATGGAAATAAGCAATGGAGATTAGTTGTGGACTATTGAAAACTAAATAATCAAATACAAGATGATAGATTTCCACTTCCAAGTATAAATGATATTTTAGATTCTCTATCTGGAGCAGTATATTTTAGTCATTTAGATTTGAGCCAATCTTATTATCAGGTCAATTTGAGTCCTGAGTCACGCAAGGTGTCACAGCATTTTCTACAAACACCGGACATTATCAAATGAAAAGAATGCCAATGGATTTGAAAATATCACCAAGTGCTTTTTCGCGAATCATGAATGTAGCTATGTCTGGTCTGATCTTTAATAAATGTTTTGTATATATAAATGACCTAGTAGTTTTTGGACGATATTTTGAACTGCATCAGAAACACTTATTAGACGTTTTTGAAAGACTTAGAAAAGTTAATCTTAAATTGAATCCAAATAAGTGTCAGTTTCTTAACTGAACTGCTTTATTTAGGACACGTAGTACACGTAGTACAATCTTCTGATGGTATTTTGCCAGACCCTGAAAAATAAGAGCAATCGAAAATTACCCAATACCGAAAAATGCAGACATTGTAAGACGTTTCGTTGCATTTTGTAATTACTACAAAAACATTATAAATAAATTTGCAGATATGACTATACTAAAGAAAAATACTAATTTCAATTGGACTTCAGAATGTGAAGCAACATTCCAATATTTGAGAAATTCTTTGAAATCACCCCCAATTTTACAATACCTAGATTTCTCAGATAAAAAAGGAATTTATTTTGCAGACGGATGCATCAGGCATATCAGTAGGTTCAGTTTTATGTAACAAAGATATGAAAGCCGTAGCTTATGCAACCAGACCGTTAAACAAAGCAAAGAAAAACTGTCCTACTATTGAAAAAGAATTAATTGCTATAGTGTGAAGTGTGAAATAATTTAGACCCTATCTCTACGGTAGAAAATTTACTGTAATGACGGATCATAAGCCTTTAATTTATTTATTCGGAATGAAAGATCCATCAAGCAGACCTATTAAATTTAGATTAGCATTGGAAGAGTATGATTTTGATATTTCGTATATAAAAGGAAAAGATAATGATAGATGCACTTTCACGAGTGGTTATTACATCTGGTGAATTGAAAGAGATGAATGAAAAGATAATAACCGTAATGACTAGAGGACAAAAGAAGAGATTAGAAGTAAAGAAAGTAAAGTAAAGGTTATCCCTAGTAAGGCCACTGAACTACAGTCTGATCAGCCAAAAGTTGTGGAAATATTAAGAATACCAAATAGTTCGGTAGAAATTATTTTTATAAATGGAAGTAAATTCATTAAATTGAGGAGAAATAAAATGATAGATGTAGAAACTGAATGTTTTGCATTTATATCACATAATTCACAATTTACGCGAGTCAAATTTATGGAAAAATTATGTGCTTTTTGTAAAAATATAAATATAACGGAGATTTGCTTCACAAAAAATGATAACAACGCGTTTTTCTTATAGAAACTTATTGAAGAGATAAAAACTACTATGATGTTCCCAGGATTTGTGTGTTTAGAGGTATAAAAAGAATAGACATTAGTGATTAAAAAGAGTTTATATTAAATTACTAGCTGTTACCCGTGGCTTCGCCCGCGTTATTTGAGTCTTTATGACCTTTGAGGTCAAGATCGATGATCTCTTAGGCTTTAAGTCAGCATAGATGACCCTAAAGTCGAACTCAATGTCCTCTTTTGTTTAAAGTAATTAATCATTTTGGTTAGGTATACGAAGTTGTGCTGTTTAAATGTTTGACTCAACACAAAAGTTCCTGAAACATTTCTACAAAGAAAATAAGGTGAATAGCTGCGCGAGCGCAGCGAGTGCTATCATTGCGCGAGCGAACATTTTTTATGACCCTGACAGTTTTACGACCTAATAATCAACTCACTATAGATGACTCTTAGGTCGAACTGGATATCGTCTATTGTTAAAGTTACTAATAATTACTTGGTAAACCTAACCAAGGTTTACTAAGTTTTGCTGTTTAAGTATTTCAGTCAGTCTAATCTATGAGGCTGTTGAAACACGCTATTATACGCTATATAGCGTTATTACTGCGCAAGCGAAGCGAGGGCGAAAAATTTTGACGACTTTTATGACCCTGACAGTTTTTATGACCTACTAAGTCAACACTGAAGACAATCAGGTTAAATTCGATAATCACTTATTTTAAGGTTTATAATCATTATGATTATTGAAGGTTGTACTGTTTTAAATTATGACTCGTTTTGATGCATGTGGCTATTAAAATACAAAAGTTGTTGAAATATTACCTACAAAGTAGATTAAATGAATGCTTGCGCGAAGCGAGCGCGAAAAATTTACGACATTTTATGACCCTGACAGTTTTTATGACCTACTAAGTCAACACCAATGAAACTCAGATTAAACTTGATATCCACTTATTTTAAAGTTAATCATTATTATGATTATTGAAAGTTGTAATGTTTCAATTTATGACTCGTTTTGATGCATGTGGTTATTTATATACAAAAGTTGCTGAAATCTTACATACAAAGTAAATAAAACAAATGTTTGTGCGAGTGCAGCGAGCGCTATCTCTGCGCGAGCGTAGCGAGCGCGAAAATATTTACGACTTTTTATGACCCTGACAGTTTTTATGACCTACTAAGTCAACACCAATTACCCTAAGGTTAAATGTGGCCGTTAAAACGCGAAAGTTTCTGAAATACTTCCCACAAAGCAGATAAACACGTTCGGCAAGCAAAGCTAGCGCGTAAATTTTGAGGACTACTAATGACCCTGACAGTTTTATGGCCTAATTAAGACACTAATAAAGCCATTATAGACGAACCTAAGGTAAAATTTTTATGACTATGTTAATTCTATATAAGTTTACAAAAAATATAGGCACCTACACTTAACTGTCGAAAAAAGTATTCTTTGCCCTTTTATGCCCTATTAAATGTCTTTGTACAAAATGTCACGTGAATCGGTCAAGCCTTTTGGCCGAAAAGAGGCCACACATTTATAAAATTCAATAATATAAAACTGACAACTGGACTCGATTGTAAAAAAAGTAACCTATGTGCTCGGATAATAGATTCTACTCTTGGTCTATGTCTTATTGACTGTCTCTGTACAATTTTTGCTCAATCGGTCAACTCGTTTAACCGAGAAGAGGGCCACACGTTTTAAAAATTCAATAAAAAGTGTTACCCAGACTCAACCGCTAAAAAAAATATCCTTTGTCGTTCTATGCCCTATTAACTATATTTGTACAAAATTTGAGCTGAATAGGTCAAAACGATTGCCGGTAAGAGGCCACACGTTATTCCATAATAAAAATCTGGACACCCAAATTGCCAGCCAAAAAAAAGTATCCTATGTCTTATTGACTGTCTGTGTACAACATTTCAGCTGAAATGGTTGACCCGTTTGACTGAGAGGAGACCACACATTTACAAAGTTCAATAAAAAAACATCTGGACACTTGGACTCAACTGCCAGAAAAAAAGTATCTTATGTGCTTCTATGCCATATGAGCTGTATATGTAGAAAATTTCAGCCGTATCGGTCAAGCCGTTTTGCTGATAAGAAGCCACACATGCACAAAATTCAATAAAAAAAATCTGATTACCCAGACTCGATAGCCAAACAAAAGTATCCTACATCTTATACTGCCCTATGAAGTGTCTTTATACAACATGTCAGGAAAATTGGTCAAGCCGTTTATTCGAGAAGAGGTCTTATATTTACAGAATACAATTAAAAATATTTGGGCCCCCTGACTCGATAGCCAGAAAAAAAGTATTCTATATCCTATTCGGCCCTATGAACTGTCTTTATACAACATATCAGGCAAATCGGGCAAGCCGTTTATTCGAGAAGAGGTCCTATATTTACAAACTTCAATTAAAAATATCTGGACCCCCTGACTCGACAGCCAGAAAAAAGGTATCCTACATCCTATTCTGCCCTATGAACTGTCTTTATACTACATTTCAGGCAAATCCTATATCCTATTCTGCCTTATGTACTATCTTTGTACAAAATTTTAGCCAAATCGGTGAAGCCGTTTGACCGTGAAGAAGTCCCAAACAAACAAACAAACAAATAAACAAACTGACTTTCGCATTTATAATATTGGTGTTGATTTATTATAATTATTAATATACAATTATTTATTGAGGGCCCGGTGGCGTAATTGGGAGAACAGTCGGTTTTGATGCCGTGGTACCGAGTTCAAACCGCCGTGCACCAATGAATTTTTCTATAGAAAAATATATGTGCGCTTCTCACAGTTGCCCTCCGGTGAAAGAAAACATCGTTAAGAAACCAACAACCCCCGCATGGTGGTAGGACATATCTAGTGTCCGCCTGGCCAGCTACCACCCTCAAGCTAGAAAATCTGTCGCCAAACATCTAATGTGTTCAGGCAGCTATCCTTGAGAGCCAGTTCCCATTCTAGTCCACTTTTCTATCTTCGACCGCAACATCACTTAGCAACAGGTGAGATTGTGGTCAAACGCTAGCCTATAAGATATAAAAAAAATAAAAAATATTAATTATCCCCACCTTTATTTCTATCTCGCTCACAGTTACCGTAAAAATATCTGTCAAAAACCAAAATCAACGAGAACAAAGAAGTAAAAACATTATTCAAGGTCATATTTTTTAGTCTTCAAAAGTATATGCAATAGCAACCTCCATTGTGTATAATCTTCTTGGGACTCTTCTACTACAACCAGTACATTCTCCTATGTTTGAGGTATTTATCTCCATATCTCTGGAGATACTTATCAGATCTCGATAAAATTAAAATGGGACCACCTCGGAAACGTATGCTACCTATTAAAAAAAGAATCATTTGAATCCGATCATAATTGACGGAGAAATCGCGTAACATACACACAAAAAAAAAAAACATACAGACGAATTGAGAACCTCGTCCTTTTTTGTGAAGTCGGTTAAAAAGTGTGAAAAATGTCAAAAAATGAAGTATTCGCAAAATACTATACAGCCGTTAATCATAACAACGACTGCGATTTCAGCTTTTAATTTTTTTTATAGGTATAGTGAGCCCCTTAGATAAGGATATAGAAAATAATTTATATATTTTAAGCGTTCAATGTCACATAAGTAAATTCATAGAGGTTTACCCTCTACAAAACAAAGAAACTAAAACGGTAGATAGATCTTTAGTTAATAATTTTTTAAACAAATTTTATCAGATAGAGGTACAGAGTTTATGTCTTCTACAATGACAGAAGTGTGTAAACTGTTAGGTATTGAGAAACTTAACTCGACATCCTACCATCATCAAACAATCGGTTCATTAGGAAACAGTCATAAGCACCTTGGTGCATTCTTACGCACTCAATGCGACAAACAACAGGCGTAGAGCCAATGGTTGCCATTTTGATGTTTTACCTACAAAAATACAGTCCATTCGGTAACTAAGTATACGCCACATGAATTAGTGTTCGGAAAACCAAGTAATATTTCATGTAGAGTCAGCAATGCAGTTGAACCTTTGTACAATCCAGATGATTATTGTTTAGAACTTAAATAAAGATTACAAGTAGCATGTAAAGACGCAAGAGAAAATTTATTGAAATGTAAACAGACTAGAAAATGTACTAACGATAAAAATGCGTATCCAATTACATATCAGAAAGGTTATGAATTGTTGGTTAAAAATGAAAATATAAGCAAATTGAAGCCATTGTATGACGGTCGTTATATTGTAATCGAAGATTTGGAACCGAATGTTAAAATTGTTAAAAATTGAAAAATCGACATCATTTAGAAAAATAGAACAAAGCCATTTGTCCAATAACACATTTATAAGTTACTAGCAGCCCGCCCCGGCTTCGCACGGGTAGAACATATATGCCTACAAAATTTGCATCAGTTTGTTGCATCGAATATAAAATATGAACATATTTAACAACCATCGTCATATTTCATCCAATTTACACAAAACCTTAACGAATTATGCACCTAAACCTTCCTCATAAACACTCTGGCTATTGGTGAAACCGCATGATAATCCGTTCAGTAGCTATTGAGATTATTGCGAACAGACAGACAGACGCAGTGATGAACTTTGTTTTATAATACTTACGTATTGATATTGGACGGCCCTTTGGCGTAAAGGATAGTTACCCTGATTCTGACCCGACGGTCGTTAGTTCTAATCCTAGCTATATACCTACAAATGAAAGTTTTATGTGCATTCATGAATCATGAGTTTTCGTACAGTGGTAGTGGAATCATTAAATCTACCAAAAAGTAGCTTACCACCAAGGAGTACATCTGCCGCCGTAACCTTACGGCGTTCCCCGACGCAAAATGTAGGGGTAATATACGTTTAACGCGTGTATCTGTGTGTCTGTCTGTAGCATCTTAGCACCTAACCGGATGAACCGATTTTGTTTTTATTATTGATAGTTTTTTTTTGTTTGATAGAGTCAAACGAGTCATCGAGAGTTTTCTTAGCTTTGATTCATGAAAATTCGTTCAATCGTTATAAAATTATGAGCTTTTTTCTAGTTAATTGCGCTATGAAATCAACTTTCATAGGTCTGATCAATTCGAAAATCTTCTTCTTCAACGATATTGTAAGAACATGGAAGCCTCCTGGACTCTACAGAATACTCAAATCCTCACCAACTTACAGCTCAGATTTTAAATGTCGTGTTTAGAGTCATTGGAAAAAGCTACGAGTATTATACATAGATCAGTCGGGGTGGTTTAAAATATTATATTATATTATTGTATACACTTTATTTTAACAACTTAAAAATAATTACCTAATGACAATATCAAGATTATATAAACTACAATAATAATATCTATACTATAAATAAAAGACAGAACCTAGGTCGCTACCTGCCGGTAATGTTCCCAAAAAGCTAGCGACGTTACCTCGTTGTATAGCTAGGCTAATACGTTGGCCGAGGTAAGCGCCAGCTCTTTGGTCACGGGTGATGTCAATTAGGCGTCTGGACAACTCCTTAACAAAACCTCGGGCATCTCGACCCCATGGGCCCATTGTTTCGACCGCAAACGGAAGAAATATGTATCCATCACCAATGGTAGCATATTTCCTCCGTTTGAGGTTTTCTGCAGAATCCGCTGCCGCGCCTGCTGACCGTGAGGTCCCGCATATATGGCATGCCGCTAATGTGTCAGCACATGTGGCGTCCCACACCAATGGTCTTCCTCGACACCATGGCACCAACGTCATACCGTCGGGCCTCTTACCATCGTCACGTGATATACCGTTCGGCTCTAATATGGCCGGCACGTTCACGGTGGCAAGGGCCCGACGGATGACGTCGTTTATTGTGGCGTGGCGTGAGAGACGCCCTGCACTGCGGCGGCATGACAGGCCGTGGTGGCCTAATCTGTCCACTTCACTGCCGCAGTGACAATTGTGAGGTTCCGTCCTAGAGATGCCCAGACGCAACCCTATGGCAATAGAAAAACTTTCATTGTCCATTAGGGTACCAATGTTGGATGAAGGTAGTGCTTGTTACCAATAACTAGATTCTCGTTCGCGCGTGGCAAGGAGACGAGCCCGGACTTTATTATCAATACTTTTGTCTAAAATTTGTTTCTGTACAATTTTACAAAGGGGATCGTCCCATTGCCTTTGCGAACTAAGATTTTTTGGAAGATCCTCACTTGGACAAGCCAAAGACCAGGCCGTTCTACCATCTTCCAAAGAGTCTATTGAAATTTGTGATGCTGAATTTGAAATTATTCTCTTAAAAAGAACCAAAACACTGTTGGCAGAAGATAGAAAGGCCGGTAATGAAACACTGGAAATTTTGCGGATGCCAATGCCTCCAAGCCGAACAGGCAGAGATGCCTGACACCATGAAATATCTGGAAGTGAACAATTTAGAATTTGGGTTAAAACATTTTTAATCGCGTCATCCAAACTTAGTAGTAAAGAAATGTGGTTCCAAAGAGGGCAACATCGTAGTATATACGTAAATTTTGGCACAAAAAGACAAAATCGAATTAGATGAAAAGCCATGTGGTTGTGAATTTTAGTGAGACGTTCAGACGTATCTTCAAATTTTTGACGTTGTTCATCGACAAAATCTGGGAATGACTCGTGAAGGATCGGAGCTCCTAGGAGGCGCAAACTTTTACCGGTCAATAATTTTAAATTTGGAGCTAAACTGTTAAATTTATCATACAAATTGTCTCTTTTTTCTGATTATATTATTATATATATATATAGATGAATATTATTTTATACAATAGATCATATTATTATACTATATTGACTTCAAATTGATTGTGATCGGTGGAGATCTACAGCATAGCTAAGCTTATAATAATATTTTCGCAGTAACTATGACCTAATCTATGGTTTCACTGCAAATATTTTATTAATTTTGCGATGCGTGTTTGTGAAATTCGTGATATTTTCTAGAGTTTTCATTTGAATTATATACTGTAAAGGACAATTTTAATCTATAATATGTGGCCAAGCTAATTAACGTAATTATTTGGACAAGGATTAATACTATATACTTGAAAATAGCCTTGGAATTTATGTAATATTTTTTAACAAAAAATTTAAGATTAAAATGGTTACTGTGAGTCAACCTTAAGAGATAGACATATGCTGTCGCGGACTTTTTTGTAGGTCTTATTAAGTTGTACAACTCTTGCATAGAAAATATTCTTCTATCTATTTTCAATTAAGCAGCGTTCGTAAGAAACGTGTTTTTTCCGTTTATTTGGCGACTTAGGTTGCAAATTAGGTCTCCACGAATGTACCTTTGATTTAAACGGGATAATATATAGCCTATTTTCATTCCGAAAGTCCATTCTATGTATAAGTGAAAGAATTTTTTAAATCGGTTCAGTAGTTTTTGAGCTTACTCATTACAAACATACAAAAATACAAATGTTCTCTCTTTATAATATTATTAGTATTAGTATATTAGTATTAGTTTATTAGTATTAGTATAGATTGTTACCTTAAGTTAAGTAAAGAAATGTAAGAAAATAATGTTATGAGTATACACTTTTTTTAAAAGAACCCCCAATATGTGTTGGTGTGCTATGTCATACTCCTAATGATAACTATGTGTGTGTGTGTGTGTGTGTGTGTGTGTGTAATTGTATGTAGCGTAAGTTAAATACGTTAGTCTTATAAAAGAGTAATTATACTAACCTTTGTGCAAGACACACGTCATTTATTTTATTATGGTGACAGTACACGGTACCCATCCCCCCCCCCCCCTCCCCCTCCCCCCGCACCTCATAGTCTTCAAACTCTACTCTAGTCTACTTTACTAGCATTATTATGATATTAAAATACAAGGTGTAACATAACGGTGTAGTAATATTTAAACTGTGTATACCTAGCCTGATGTATAATCTACCTGCAAAGTCTCGCTTTCCTCAGCAGCATGGATCCAGAGTTATGACAAGTTAAACTTTTCCAAAAACTTCGCTATTTATAACCCTAATGTCAGCTGATTAGCCGACGTAAACGCACAGAATAAATAAAAATACAAGTAGTAAACTTATTCATTGACTAAATTATTTTAAAATAATATTTATTATTTAGGTCAAAGGAACCGCCAAGCCATAAATCATTTTTTGTAAATGCCACTCGCCAATTGGGTACGGAAAAGATCACTTTTTTGAAATACCGCGGGCTAATCGAATACGAGCGCCATGTCCTTAAAATACGGCCAGCCAATAGCAACACGCTTTCCATTTGTCGGACCCTCCTTTAAAATTACTCTAAAATAATCAAAAATAGTGTATGGGTACCGAATATTTTTTTTTATTCGTCGTATTGGTAAAACTGACTATTTTAATACACAGATGATACTTGGTACATAGTAATAGTATTCTTTGCTTGGGCACAGAGTGGAACTAAATGACTTCAGCTGTTGTTTGAACCCACAAACAAATACATGGCATGTCGCCAATCTCGATCGAGTAGGTACCTACAGACATTATTCGGTATTAGCGAGATGAAAAGACAGATTAAGATTTCGTCTTCAACCGTATCGCCACATAACATCTGTACATTACAAAATCAAAACAAAAAAAACTATTATTCATTACGGAATTCACGCAATTATTATTGTGACACAAACTGGTAGGTAACGGGTAGCATCTTAAAATGCCGTTACAATTTTCATAATAACTTGTCATAACATTATTTCACAATACCCAGGTCTACAAGATATTCGTTGGATTTCTAGCTATCAACTTAATTTTATTTTACAAATAACATTTGCCACTTCTTTAACGAACTATCGGAAACACTATTGTTCAAATGCGAATAAGTAACTGATTACTGAACTAGAAGAACTACACTGTACTAGCACTGTAGAGTGTAGGTACATTTGATTTTTTTGTTTGTTTTTAAAACAGTACCCTAAAAATATTACATGTCATTAGGTATCTCTTTGACATGCCGCTACCAGCTAGTGCTTTCATTCCGGGAATTTTCGAGACCAAGACTCGAGACTGATACTTTCAATCTTGTAAAAAACTAGACTCGAGTCATAATAATGCGCTTCTAAATAACTTCTAAATCAAAATTAATAAAAACCTTTCAAACAATCTTTAAAAAAAATTATAATTACTGTTTATCTCATCAGTGTAGTAGGCAGTTAGGCACAAAGTAGGTATCGTAGTAGGTATCTGAGGGAGGTATCGAGTCAACATGTGTCAGTACCCTTGTTTATAGGTCATCATTATCAGCCGGTATCAGTCTTCATCGATTCATCGATTAAAGACTTTTGTCTTTAGACACTGTGGTATAGGCGACGAGAAGACTCGACGGAGTTTCCCAAATGCTGCCCAGCCCAGTTGAATTCTTCTCTGGATTTCCTTCTCGAAGTTGTGTTTGCCTAGTTGGAGCGTTTGCCCTAGGTAAACATACTGCGTGACAACTTCGAGTGGGATTCCAGCTACGGCAATCGGTTCCGGAACAACGTGCTCGTTGTACATGACTTTGGTTTTATCCAAATTCATCCGGAGACCGATGCGACGAGCAGAATCAGCTAGGTCATTCAACCTTTGTAGGTCCTGCAGCGTCTCTGCCATAATGACGATGTCATCTGCGAATCGTAAGTGAGAGATGTACTTGCCGTTAATGTTGATGCCACAATCTTTCCATTCCAGCGTCGTAAACATATCCTCCAAGGCGTTAGTGAACAGTTTCGGGGATATGACGTCCCCCTGTCTCACTCCTCGACGCAGGTGAATATGTTTAGTACGCTGGTTCTGTACTTGTACTGACATCGTTGCGGCATTATATAGACATTTCATCACTTCGATATATCACCAGTCGACTTGGCAACGCTGCAGGGACTCAAGAATCGACCAGGTTTCGATTGAGTCGAAGGCCTTTCATAGTCCACAAATGCTAAGCACAGGGGCCGATTGTACTCTTCGGTTTTCTGTACAATCTGCCGCACCGTGAGGATGTGGTCTATGGTGCCGTAACCGCTTCGAAACCCGGCCTGTTCCGGACGTTGAAACTCGTCGAGTCTTCGCGCAAGACGGTTCGTGACGACCCTTGAAAACAGCTTGTAGACATGGCTCAGAAGCGAGATCGGGCGGTAGTTTTTCAATAGGGTTTTACCTCCTTTTTTGAAAAACAAAACCACCATGCTTCTGTTCCATGCCTGTGGATTTCTACCAGTGAAGAGAACAGAATTGAAGAGCTGTTGCAGCTGGCTTACAGCTGGAGCTCCTCCAGCTTTTAGAAGCTCTGTTGTGATTCCGTCCTCTCCTGGGGCTTTTTCATTTTTGAGCTGTCTAAGGGCCATCACGATCTCATCTCGGCTCACTTCGGGCAGGTCTTCTGTGAAGTGGCGGGTTAAGGTGGCTCTGCAATCCTCAGTATCGGGTTCGGGCCTTGAAGCATGCGATGCGTAGAGCTTGATGTAGAAGTCTTCAACTTCCGACAGAATCTCCGGCTTGGATGCGACGACGTTCCCCGTTGATGTTGTCAGCTTTGTGAGGTGGCTTCTACCTAGAGGCTGGACGAACACTTTCGACCCCCGATTCTGCTCAATTGATTCTTTAATCAAGAGCGTGTTAGAGGATCGGAGGTCGCGTCATACCAGCTTCTTAATAGTTTTGTTGCGCACCTGGTTAATTGACAAAGCTGACAATGGGTCTGTTCGTTCTTCCATTAGTTGAAGTGTTTCTGCCGAAAGCTTGGACTTTTTGCCCGTACGCTTACTCTCGCAAAACTTCGTCCCTTCTTCCCTGAGTATTTCCACCACTTCTTCGAGTTTCTGGTCTATGTCATCTGTGGTTTCCAAGGCAGCGAATCGATTTTCCAATTTTAATTGGAATGTTTCAGACCCAACAACGGTTTGGAGTAGGTTTGGTCGGAGCGTGGACTTCATCAATCGGAATCTCTCGGCCCGTCTTTGTCACTTTAAAGGATTTATTCTAAGGATTTTGTATTTGGTACAAAAATTATCCAACACCCAAGTTCAACGACTATTACTGCTAAACTAATAAAGTTATCTTAACCGCTATAATTTTTCTTTAAAGTTGCGCTATTATTATGAATTTTTACAGATTTTTCAAGCCAGCAGTTTAGCTTTTAGAGGGGAGGGGACGCCCTACAGGAACAAAAATTTGCACTTTAAAGTTTAATATTTCGTAAATGGAGCATTCAATCGAAAAATGGTATCAGCAACTCTGAAGTCATTTTAAAAGACTTATTTAACGATACCCCACACGATGGGGTAGACAATGAAAAAAAATGCATCCCCACTTCTCATATAGGGGAGCTACCCTAAAAATATTATTCAAAACTTTATTTCAGCACTTTGTCGGCGTCATTTATTAACGGTCTCTTAGGAAAACCTCGGGCAGACAGACAGACAGATAGACGGACATGACGAAACTATAAGTTTTCATAATAAAGTTAAGTTATATTGAAAAAAATGATATGGCATTCCTATACTCAACCATTATCTTAACAGGCCGCCTTTAAAGGCCGCAAACTAACGAAGGGCCGCGAACCAGCGAACTGACCCTATCTAATCCACGCGAGTATCTTAAGTCATCAACTGAGTAATAGGTTTTACGTGTATTTATGTTTTAAACTTAGTCTCAAAAGTTTAATTTTTCGGGAATTTTGGAGTCTCGATTTATTTCCGGAACGTGAAAATGCATCAAGACAGAAAGCCTTACCCCTGCACTAGTTCGCAGTCGGTCGGTCGGTACTATTCTTTAATCTTTTTTGAACTTTCGTCAGTCGCTCTGTGTCGCTTACGGTGTGAAGTTGATTTTTCGTAAACCCATATCAGTAAAAGATGTCTCATACATACTCAAATTCTGAGCACTATGAGATGATGATGTGTGTTGGTGCATTTGAGGGGAGCCTCGCTGGGGCACGGAAGCTCTATCGCCAACGTTTTGGCAGGCCGCCTGAAACACGTCGGACTCTTCCGTCCTACGAATGCTTCCGTCGGATGTGTTTGCGCCTGCACAGCACGGGAAGCTTCGTGAGTTCCAGCAGCGAAAGAAGTCCTGGAACCTCGCTTGGTTCAAGTCTGGAAACGCGGATCCTGCAGCATTTCGAGGAGAGGCTGCGGACCAGTAGTACCGTCGAGCTGCAGCAGCATTTAATTTAATGTGAATCATTATGGTGGTGTGGAGAATGCTCAAGCGCGATGGACAGTATGCATACCACTTTCAGCGCACCCAAGAACTGGTTCCGGCTGACTTATTACCCCGCAAATGCTGCATAATATGACGGCGTCAATGACCCGTCGCGTTCGATTGTGTCTCGAAAGGGAAGGCCAACACTTTGAGCCTTTCCTATGATGTGTTGTGTTTTACCTACAGTTTGGGAAAGTGTTGTGGTTGATAGATTATTGACTCTGATCTTAGTGTTTTGGTAGGCATACCTTGTAAAATTTTGGGCCGACTTACAACTTACAAGAAAATACCAAAATTATGTTGTACTTTTACGTGAGTAATATCTTGTATGCAAAACTATTAATAGTGTTTACCTAGGTACTATTTTTCCGTTTTTGGCTGCATGGACCTATTGTTGGGCAAAGGTCTCCCCTGATACTTAATAATAAAAATACTTATTTAAATTTACGTTTTCTTGTTATTTCTTACCCGACTATTGAAACACCAGAGCTTAGATACATAAATTAGGAAACCTGAGCACCAGGAAATCGGTCTGAATGTCTGTGCCTTCACTTCGGTTCTATTTGATGAGAAAGATAGGCATTAGTTTAGTATTTGACTAGGTAAGTTTAGGTATTTAATGATGGTAAACTTGCACACTCTGACTAGGTTGTCACTCAAATTTTTGTCTACATTCTGAGATAGGCAGGCACTAGAGACATTATACTAAAGTTAGGTAGGTATTTGTAAAGCGCAAACGCCGCGCGCCGACGGCGGCGGGGGTAAGGCGGTGGGGCGCGGGGTGAAGCGTTTTATCAATGGCGTGAGAGAAAGGAAGAGAAGAAAAATGGCGGCGACCAGTGGCGAAAAAACAGTTAGGGTTGTCCAAAATATTTCGAATAATTAATTTTTAAACTTTGTATGGTGAAATAAAGTTTCGATATGAAGTTTGATATTTAGGTAAAGGATTCGAGACATGCTATACATACACACCTTTCAATATTACTACACCCTTATGTTACACCTTACTTGTCAAGTGCGAGGCAGGATGAAGGATTTCGTATCAATGAACAATATTGTTAAATTAGGAAAAAATTACGTTTTTGGTATGGGGACCCTTTTAAATGTTAAATTGTATTTAGTTTTTATTATTTGTTGTTATAGTAATACATATTATGTCTAAATTACAATTGTCTACCTATTATGGTTAGAGAGACAACCCTCTGACAGACGGACGGACAGCGAAGTCTCAGTAACAGGGTTCCATTGGTACGCTTCGGGTACAGACACCTAAAATATAGTATATAGTATAGAACTTTTTAACTAACTTCACAAAAAAGGAGGAGGTTCTCAATTCGTCGGAATCTTTTTTTTTATGTACTCGTATGTTCACCGATTACTCAAAGATGCCTGAACTGATATAAAAAGTAATTTTTTCGTTTCAAAGTGTTTCCAGGTGGTCCCAGCTGTTTTTAATATATCAACATTTGTATTACGACGCATTGACTTATCTTGACGACTTACTACTTGGCTGGCACTTTACTTACTGGCACAGATTATGTAATAGTTACGACGTCTACTTGCTTCTTTGAATAACGTAGTAGACGTTTGAAGTCGGTTCTTTTAGTTTTTTAAACGATCTTAAATTATATAGTATGTAAATGTATCTGTGTATGTATCGTAGCGCCCAATTATATAAACCAGTTTTTCGTTCGATTTGTTGTAGTACAAAACAAATAACGCCACACGCGCTCTTCACTTTACCATTGTGTTCGAGCAATTGCCAAGATCTATTTACAAGAATACAACTTGTATTTGATCTGCTTTATTTCCCATTAAATCAAATAGAAGAACCATTTCCAAGATTCCGGGTTACGGAAACTTGCCATACCTAGAGAGATATTAATAATTTCGCAACTAAAATAGAAACTATAAGAACTTCAATAATCCTGACTAAGCTCACAATACAACTTTAGTAGAAAAGTACATAGAGCTTATCGTGTCTATACTCAGTTATTAAGGCGAGTTACTGAGAATATCTACTATACTACTTAAACCTTATAGTTGGAAACGAAGTTCCTTGGAAAGCAATGGTAAATACACAACTGTCTGTGTCAACTGGTCACCTTAAACCTATTTATAACTGACTTCTAAAAATAGGAGGTTTTCAATTCGACTATATTTTTTGTATGTTATGAACCGAATTTAATGGTTCTTTTTCTCTGGAGTAAAATATTTGAGGTGTGGTCTTTTTTTATTTAAAAATATCAAAATAGTGGTCAAATGCTAATCGAATATAAAAAAGTATAGAAAAATAAACATAGAGTTCCTAAAGTTGTATATTTAATGTGTAAATTTCAGGGGTCTTCTCCGATCCCAGAGAAGACAGATTGTGACAGAGCGGTGGGATAGTAAGTTTGTCGTAAAACACTTGTATATTACAAATTGGCTTGTGAGAGGGCTAACTATAACTATAAACTACGATTTGACTGCTGGCTTAATAATTAACACTTAGCTTAGTACAAAATAAAACGAAATAACATAAATTTGAATACATAAAAACTAAATTGGTAAGATAGGCTATAACAAAGTAAATTAACAAGTTAAAATTTAATTAACATTAGGTAGAATATAACACTTGGATGACTGATAGAAAGTTCTTTTAGCATTAAGTCCTCCTTTTAAACATTTTTTTGTGCAATAAAGTATTTACAAACAAACACACTCATGTTATAATACTCCTCATTAAGCAACAGTTTCATAATCTTCTATTATAAATTTAGTGTGTCAGGTATGCTTTGTATAAAATGACCATCAGACCATAGCAACCAACAAATATCTATTAATTTCAATGTTAATCGAAGCAAACCCGTATTAAATAAATTTTAGTAAATTTAAATTCAGAATAGTGTTTAAAATTTCAATAAATATAAATTAAAATAAGCACCTCACGCTTTTTTTAAATAAAATATTTTTTTTTATTCACACTATTATTAGTTTATATTTATTGAAATTTTTAACACTATTCTTAATTTAAATTTATTAAAATTTATTTTCTATTTTTTAGTTCGGTTTTCTATAAAAAGCGTGTTTTTTAGTTTTTTGAAACTATTATTTATTTTCTACTTTTTAGTTGAAAAACGGATTTTTTTAAATCAAATTAGTGTATTGTCATCGGTCCTCGATAAATCTACAAAGTTTAAACGAAATCTGGCCATTTAAAGTGGGTCAAAATCGCGCCCAAAGAAGTCGGTTACAAACATACAAACATACAGGTGAAGCTAATAAAAAGCTAATAAAAATAACTCCCACTACAATGCAACACCGACAACAATAATAATATCAATTTGGTGCAGGTTTAAGACCAATTTTGTAATAATTTTGGCGAGGAGGTTAGCCTGCCTTCACGACTCTCCTTAGTAACTGTTTATATAAAGGTAATATTAGACAATAATTATTAAGATACACGCATGTAATCTGATGTCAAAAGGAGCTCAGCGGAAGGCACTCTCCATCCTGGTATAATCAATGGGCGATGATACTTACACCGCATTAGCTTTCAGGTACGAAGCTGCCAATATTTGAAGTACAGTCTATTATCTGGAGATGGGCTATAAGTAGAGTGACCATGAATAAGCTAGTTCGGATACTGTTTGTTGAATGTCAAATTTGAATATACTGGCCAAGTGCAAGTCGGACTCGCACTTTTAGGGTTCCGTACCACAATACAGTATTTTATAAGATCGAGAAAAAATACCAATCATTTTTCGCCAGCAAAAAATAATAATTAATAAATATTAATAAACAAACTTATAACGCCATCTGACGTCTAACAAAGGTGTAAGGGATCGACATTTTAATATAACGCCATCTATGGGACATTTACCTAACTAAGCGTAATTAGATGGCGTGAAATGCCGAAAAAAACACGTTTCTTGTATGGGGACCCTCTATTATTTTTAACTTTATTCTGTTTTTAATATTTGTTAATATAGCGGCAACAGAAATACATCATCTGTGAAAATTTTGACTGTCTAACTATCACGGTTCATGAGATACAGCCTGGTGACAGACGGACAGACAGACAGACAGACAGACAGACGGACAGGGGAGTCTTAGTAATAGGGTCCCGTTTTACCCTTTGGGTACGGAACCCTAAAAACGGTATGTTTGTGCTGTGTGTCTCTGGTCAGTGTAACAAAGCCATGCACTTCTTAGTAAAAAATAAAATAAAAAAAATATGTATTTATTGTTTTTTTGGCGGTTTTTGCTCTGTTACATAAATAAAATTAAAAAACTAAAGTGGCTCCCCATACAAGAAACCTGCTTCATGGACTTTTTTTTCGGTTTTATTATATTTTGTATGATGGTAATCGGAACCCTTCGCTTGCACTTAATAAAATTATTTTAATGGTATTAAGAGAATCAAAACGCTCGCATGATAAAAAGCGACGACGTTTGTCAGTAACAGAATCTGTGATACTCAAAACTCTAGCTTGCCAGAATTTCAAGCGTACACTGCACTGCGTATTTTATAGAACAATACTCTTATGTACAAGAATCAAAATTATTTTTTTAATAAACACGCAAGACATTGTCCTTTAGAAAATTAACGTCATAAAATCTATCTTAGAACCACCACTGATTAATTACGAACCGTATCGAAGTAGTTTTGAAGAAAAATGGCAACAGCGATTTGCACCAACAAATGATCACTGTAGGGCCGGGCCGCCTGCTAAGTTGTCACCGTAACACTTATCTAAAAACACGCACCAATTACACCCAAACCCATAACTAAAAACTGTATCAAAATCGGACTAGTAGTTTTGGAGAAAAATGGCAAAATGAATTTGCACACACAAACAAACAAACTTCCTCTCACCCCAAACGTATATACAGTCTCCGTTCCGTCGTGGGTAAAAAAGGACAAGTCAGCACAGAAAAATATCCCGAATTCAGCTAATGGTATGGAGACACTCATCATAAGTTCAGTAGAACTGCCCATAAGCGATGCTTTAAGGAAAAATGCTGTGAAGCGGTTTTTTATCTTCCGAACTGATATGATCTGAAGAAGTTTTCCATTTATTTTAGATACTGTTCACCAGTCTGAGTTGAATAAGGCGCTTTCATTTATTTTTAGAATTATTACAGGTGAAGATTACCCTTAGTAATCTAGAAGTTACTTTGTAGCCGTTTACAATAACTAAGTAACTTACTTTTATCTGGCAGTTGCAGTTTTAATTGGAAGGTTAGAGATAGCTTTCAGTAAAAGTATCAAAGACAGTTAAGGTATGACCACATCGCGGCGTCCTGCGTTCGCGTGCGCTGATTTTCAGTCGTTTTCTGATCGCTGTAGATCGCGTTTGGTGCAAACTAGTCGGTACAAATCTACTGCGCTATCTGATCGCCGCCTAGATCGCGCACGCAGGACGCCGCGGTGGGTTTGTACCTCTACTGCTCTTGCAATAAAATAATTAAGATCGTTTACTAAACGAGAAAACCGACTTTCAATGCCGCGTTAGTTATATTTAATACTAAGTTTGAAGTGTTCATCTCCATATTTTAGGAGATACTCATTACATCTTAATAAACTTCATAATGTGATCACTGTGGAAATGTACCTTACCCACGAAAAAAATTACTATCCGAATCAATTCACAATTAGCGTAGTAATGTAATAATAACACATAAAAACATTAAAAAAAAAACACAACTACATACAGACGAATTCAGAATCTCCTCCTTTTTTGAAAGGATGTTCAAATCGGCGCTCGTTTCAAATATATGTTTAACAGGCGTTGTGTAAACTATTATATAAGAAAAGTATCCTTAATAGGCACACTATTAACCATTAACTAACTCACCTGATAATACATAATATGTATGCCACTGACATTGCAAACAATTTACAACCAACTTCCAAAAAGAAGGAGGTTCTCAATTCGTCTGTATGTTTTTTTTTTGTTTTGTGTGTATGTTACGCGATTACTCCGTCAATTCTGAACCGATATGAATATTTTTTTAGTAAACGGCAGGGTACGTTTCCGAGGTGGTCCCATTGTAATTTCATCGAGATCTGATAAGTATCTCCAGAGATATGACGATAAACGACGATAACTTGCTACTGAAATGGACTCGCGGGGCATTGAAGTCGGTTGTTTTAGTTTTTAAACTATCTTAATTATTATTATTATTAAATCATTTATTTCGAATATTAAATTCATAATGTTTTTTTTGCTTAATTTTAATTTTAAATTACAACTGTTTATCATTACACACATATAAAATTAAATACATTATAATTAATTACAATCAATAAAAATGAAGTCAAATTATTATATTATTGCATCAGAACAAACAACTGCAACTTTTTAAGATGGGTTTGAGGCGTTATCAGGCAAAGCCCTAAACCCAACCCAAAGCCCTAAACCCCCTAACCCCGTTATTAAGTTATGCTTTCGAATTTTAAAACCAAAGTCAAAAGATAGCAGACAAAACAAATTTAATTTTTAGCTTATTCAAACCATACGCAATTTCTCTTCAACTCCGACGCACCCGTACCACAAAACTGTATCTGACACAAAATCAATTTAATTTAAAAACGTTATTCGAAAACAATCAAGGACCAGAACAAAGCAAATTGAAATATAAGAACAAACAAGAAATGGGTCGCAAATTCGTCGAGCATTCGAAATGAGATGTGGAAAGAAGCAGATTGTACACTTGAGGTTTTCAACGCGCGTTTATGGCGACTCTTTATTCTACTAGAGTTCTCATAATGTTACAAATATACTGTATATATTTTCATTGAAGACGGATAATCATTTGCTTTGATGAGTGTATGTGAAATCTTGTTTTTAGGTGATGATGCGGTCGAAGATGGTAAGCACGCTAGGCCTAGAATGGCAACTGGCTCTCAAGGATAGATGCCGGACGGAACATATTCGATGTTTGGCGACAGACTTTCTAACGTAAGGGTGGTAGCTGGCCAGGTGGACACTAGACGATGTCCTACCACCATGCGGGAGTTGTTGGTTCCTCAACGATGTTTTTCCTTCACTGTGAAAAGTGCACATACAGTTTATGATATTTTATGATACATTTTACGATAGAAAAATCCATTAGTGCACGGCGTGGATTAAACTCGGTACCTCTGGCATCAAAGCCGGCCATTCTCCCACTGACATCACCGGGCCTTCAATTTAATGTAAGAGAAATAAGGCGAGACACCAGACAACCTATTTTACTTCAATAGCGCAGTGAACCCAAGTTATCTTCTGAATTGAAGCAATCTTAACTAATCGAATTTGTTTGTAGTAATAGCAATAACATTATTATCTATTTAAATCTAATAGATCTGTCGATAGGACTATACCATGCTTTCACTACATGCGTCCTAATACATGCTAACATTGTTTTTTAATATTGTATAGGCTTTTTTTAAATCTCAGGCTAGCGTTTGACCACTATCTCGCCTGGGTGTAAGCGATGATGTGGTCGAAGATGGTGAACACGCTAGGGCTAGAATACTCAGATATATCAAGGGCTGTGTGTGCTACCGGAACATCGTAAGGTTTATGATAGCAGATTTTCTCCTCGATGGTAAGCTACTTTTTGGTAGCATGTCAGGCGGAAACTCGATATAATATGCTCTTACCACCTGTGGTTGTTTAAAATAATAAACAAACGACGAATTATTGAAAAAAATGTTTTTAAAAATATTCTTTAAACTCATTATTAAAATGCGGCGTCTATTACCACTCGTGTAAGACCGCTTTTATTCGAAGGGGCGACTGCTTTTTAATTAACATTTTGCCTTAAACTTGAGATATCTTTTGAGTCTCCGCCTTGTTCATGGAAAAATAGACTAACCACCAGTACACCCGAGAGGAAAGTTTGCTTATAACTTTTTATTTTCTTTAATAATTCCGTCACTATAGCACTTTTGTTACAAAGCACCAACGGATAAGACATTTTTATAGAAATTATTAACTCTGGAAAACTGAATAACAAAAATTATGACATTATAGTGAATGCTTTGGTAGAGAGCTAAAACTTTAAGTATTTAGCCGTAAGGCAGGAAAACGCTGCGGCTTAATATGGCACTGCAATATTGTACAGACTTTACCGCTGCCTGCAGCAATACAATTTCACTGTTTATTGCGCACTATTACGCACACAATTATTTTAGACTAGAGATGGCGATCTGCGATCAATTTATCGAAGAATCGATATCTTGGCCCAAAAATCGATAACCTAATATATATTTATCCAGCGAATCGATATTTTACTGTAGCAAATCTATATTCGAATTTGTCTATTTTAGCACAACCAAGGAGAAAATCTGCCGCCATTACCTTATGGTGTTCCGGAAGCACACAGCCCCTTGAAAGTCGGAGTATTCTAGGCCTAGCGTGCCATCTTCGACCACATCATCATTTAACACCAGGCTTGATAGTGGTCAAACGCTATCCAGAGATTTAAAAAAAGTTTAGGGTGAGTATCTCCATATGTCTGGAGATAATGATCATATCGAAATTAACCTCTTTTGACCAAAAAAATATTTTTCTCAATTCCGTGTTGAGTCATGAATGGTTAAGACATGTTTAGACGGTTCTTGAGTAAATCTTGGTTAGGTTTATTGAAGTTATACTTCTTTTGGCGCGATAGAGAAAAATGATGAGAGTGAATTTTTACGATGCGCGCGCACACCGACACCTAAATTTAACAACGTGAAGTTAGTTCTAGGTGGTACGATGCGCGCGCACACCGCCACCTAAATTTCTACACCGTGAAGTTAGTTCTAGGTGGCATGACTATGTTCAAGTTGTATATGTCATTTCGTAAGAACGTCATATTTAACGTCATATTTTTACGTTAATAAAACCTTTTTTATTTAAATAAAATCTTTTTTGATTAATTTTAATATTTATCGTTAATCACTACTGCATTTTAGTTATTTTTTTCCATACGCCACAGAAGTATAACTTCTAACGCGTGTACATAAGTACACATACGTTTTTTATTTGCTAGTAATACCTAATGTCAACAACACAACGTTCATGCTACGCTAGATTTTTTTAAAAGCTAAATATGCTTGTGTCTGGAGTGGGTTTACACGTTAATAGTGTAATGGGTGGGGATCGAACTCACGACCTCTCGATTGATATCTCCAGGCCGACGCCTTAGCCATTGGGCTACTGCGGCTTTAGATTAACCTACCATATCATAAAAAAATAATAATGGGTTGCACTCCGGGAGTGCCGGCAGAAGTGAAAACTTAAGCACGTCATTTTTAGGGTTCCGTACCCAAAGGGTAAAACGGGACCCTATTACTAAGACTTCGCTGTCCGTCTGTCTGTCTGTCTGTCTGTCTGTCTGTCTGTCTGTCTGTCTGTCTGTCCGTCTGTCACCAGGCTGTATCTCATGAACCGTGATAGTTAGACAGTTGAAATTTTCACAGATGATGTATTTCTGTTGCCGCTATTACAACAAATACTAAAAACAGAATTAAGTTTAAAATAATAAAGGGTCCCCATACAAGAAACGTGTTTTTGTCGGCATTTCACGCCATCTAGGAACGCTTAGTAAGGTAAACGACCCATAGATGGCGTTATATTGAAATGTCGATCCCTAACACCTTTTTTAGACGTTAGATGGCGTTATAAGAAATACAATGTTTATTAATTATTATTCTTTGCTGGCGAAAAATGATAGTGGTATTTTTTTGCTCGATCTTATAAAATACTGTACTGTGTTACGGAACCCTACTAGTGCGAGTCCGACTTGCACTTGGCCAGTTTATTGAATATTTTGGAATGACACCTCGCGCAAGCGCCCTGTGCTCCGTCTTACGAGTTTTCGATCAGGACTCGTGACTTGACGCGGGTTTAACATTTATTACCCATCCCAAGGAAAGTGCACAACGCCGCTAAAGAAGTTTTCACTTAAATAATTTCATGCAGATCAACATCGATCAGAATTTCTAGAGGACTTTTTATTTCCCACAGAAAAAAATCACACCTCAACAAGTCCCCTCGCATTCAAGCCGAAACCAACAATAATACATCTCCTAAAATCCGTTGAACAAAGGTCCATTGAAAATCGAAAGCGGGGCAGTAACAAATGTCCTACAAAAAGGCCGGGGTATAAAAGAAGGTCTTTATTAATGAGGAGAGCGGCCAGTCATTAAGTTCAGTTAACAAGATTCACGGTGTCACAGCGGACTGTTTGTGACGGAATGAATTTTCTTCACCGTTTAACTTGCTTCCAGATTTATTGGGCTCGAGAGAGCGCTGTCGCTTTTTCGCTCCAGTTTGAGTTACTCTTTGGTTGTTTGCTTTAGATAATTGATAGTTGTTTTAATTAGTTTTGAAAACTGCTTTCCATTTTGTTACTTTAGCTGGGTTAGGTAATTTGACGTGGAGTAAAAAGACATAAAATCATAAAACGATTGTGATATACGATGGCCGGTTTCTGAGGTACATTAATTGTGTGTTTATTTACTCAACGTTAGCATTATTGCGTAGATAAAATCTCAATAAATTTACTCAGAAACTGGCCATGAGCCTTTTCATTTACATTGTAAAAACTCTTTAAAGAATGTATAATATATAGCCCGCTATGTAGCAAAACTAAATCAACTTTGTAGTTTTTTTTTATACCTGATCGTTTGACTACTATCTCTCTTGGAGGTAAGCGATGATGTGAACAAAGATGGTAAACACCCTTGGCCTACGGGAATGATCTGACTCTCAAAGGCTGAGCTGCCGGAACACCGTAAGGGTATGGTGGCAAATTTTATCCTTGATGGTGGTAAGCTACTTTTAGCTAGCAAGTCAGGCGGGCCATCAATATAATATCCGTTTTATGATTTGAACCGGCAACCTCTGGCTTAACCTGGTTTAAGTGTCACGCGTAGAGACGCGTACCATCGGCGCTGACAGCCGAAATGTATGAACTCTTCAGCGCTAAGTGATCGGCATTATTATAAAACGCTTGTACAGCAACCATACATATTCAACCTATCAGCGCCGACGGTACGCATCTCTACGTGTGACACTAATACCAGCGTTAGAAGTCTACCCATCTATCCTTTACGCTAACGGAGCTTTCAAGTTCAATTCACATAGTGTCTGTTTTTCAGCGCTTGCCATACCTATAATATTTCATTGCTATACAAGCTCTATACATTATTATGATTATAGCTCTATTACGGCTCTATACAGCTAAGCTAAAAATATTTAGCTTAGCTGTATAGAGCCGTAATAAGTAAGAGAAGAGGTGCAAGTAATCAAACTTTAAACTTAAATTGTACATTATATTTTTCGAAAGTTATTTTTTCCTATCCTATCACATTCCCCAACCAATATAAATTTCCCTCACAATACGCAATGAGTAACTATTCTTCATTCACTCCTTCCTTATATTTATCCTCTTGATCTTTGAGACACGTTTGTTTATCATACATATTAATACACCAGAGATTGCTTTATTTACCTTTGCTTCCAATTAATCTTGTGATTCTGTGTTCGGATTATTTCGTGTTTTTCCTGCAATAACGAAGGTAGAGAGGGATTATTAGAAGACTTACGCTCAATCTCAGACTGTAGATGTAGAATCTTCTAGATAGATAAATAAATTCTTTATTTGTTTACGATTTTATTCTACTAAATGATTAATTTATAAATTAAATCGTAATAATTGTAATGTTATATTAACTTAATTGTGATTGGTGTTTAATTATTGCAGATGTGGATGGTATACCTAGGTTTATTTATTTATTTCTTATTTAGGTAACTACTTTTTTTTTTCTTTTTTACTGTGCTTGTGTTAATTTTCATTATTTTTTCTAACTGATACACTTCACACAACTAGCAGACTGAGTGGTTGTTTGAACTTATTTGCTTACTGATACAGTGGGTAAATTTGATACGACTAATTTGTAATTGCATTTTGTTTTTTTCTTAGTATAAATATATAGACTATATAGTATTATATTTGTATATAATATTTTATTTATTTATTATAATGTTAGATATTTTTAATACTAGTGCCGATAGTGATACCGATACCGACAATGATGACTTTGTCTCACTTCCCCCTTCAACTGTTTCTGATTCTAGTGATGATAGTTTTATTAGTATTCCGTCTCTTTCTGACTCGCTAGTATCACACTTTTTAGATGTTCCCAAGAACCTCAACGTCGTCCATATACACGCTCAGAGTATTCCAGCCCACTTTCCCGACATGCTGGCATCTTTTGAACTTCAAACGAATATCCATGCTATTTTAGTCTCCGAATCCTGGCTCAAACCTTCTCTTTCTTCTATATCCTATCCTTTACCTGGTTTTCACCTCATACGCAATGATCGTACTGACCGAACTGGTGGTGGTGTAGCCATATACCTGCGTGCTCATATTCCTTTTTCTATTATAAGCACGTCTGCACAACCACCTCCATCAGATGCTGGTGAACACCTATTCATTGAAGTCCTTCTTTCCAGCACCAAAATCCTTCTCGGAGTCTACTATAGCCCTTCACTTCATATCAACTTTTTTTCTTCTTTTGAAAAATCACTTGAAAACTTACTCCCTCTTTATAGTCACTCCATCATTATGGGTGATTTCAACACTTGTCTCCTTAAAAAAGATTTTCGCTCTTCTACTCTTGAATCTACTATAAATTCTTGCAATCTTCATATCCTTCCACTACATGCAACTCATCATTTTCCAAATTGTATTGCCTCACTTCTAGATCTCATCCTTGTTTCTTCCACTACTCATGTTGCTAAATATGGCCAATGCTCGGCTGATGCTTTTTCGTACCATGACTTGATCTTTCTATCATACAAAGTCCGTCCTCCTAAGTCCAAGCCTAAAATTATTCTGCAGCGTAGCTTTGGTAACATGGATTTAAATCACCTTTCTACTGATGCTGAAAAAATAGATTGGACACAATTGTTAGAATCAGACTCATTAGATGATAAAATTGACTTATTCAATTCAGAACTGTTGAAACTCTATGATGCTCATGCTCCGATGCGTCCTGTAAAGATTAAGCATTTGCCGGCTCCATGGTTGACACCAGAGATTAGGCATCTGATGCACAAAAAAAATGTCGCTAAAGCTAAGTACAAAATGCGACCTAATGATCATAACAAATCCCTATACTCCCTCTCCCGAAATCACTGCAATTTGGTGTGTAGGGATGCTCAACGTCGTCATATTCATGTATCAGTTGCGAATGAAGATCCAGCAAAAGTCTGGAAATTTCTTCGATCTTTGGGTGTTGGGAAATCTAGAAATGACACTATTCCACACGATTTAGACATCGATTCTCTTAATAAACATTTCTCTTCATGCCCTAGTATTGATGGACTAAATAAACAGGAAACGATTACGCGTCTCTCAAGATTACCAGCACTCAACTTTTCTCCTTTCGAATTTTGTCAATTTTCGGATTGTGATGTTAAGAGGAGTGTACTAGCCATTGTGTCCAATGCTGTTGGAGTCGACGGTATTAGTCGCAATATGATCATCCCTATCCTTGATATCCTTCTTCCTATAAATACACATATCCTCAACTTTTCCGTAACATCTGGTGCTTTCCTTTCGCAATGGAAGAAGGCCCAAATTATTCCTTTACCAAAGAAACCAAATCCTAAATCCTTCTCCGAATACCGTCCTATATCCATCTTACCTTTTCTATCTAATGTTCTGGAACGACTTGTCCACAACCAATTGAATATGTTCCTTACCCGAAATGATCTCCTTAATCCGTATCAATCTGGTTTCCGTCCCGGTCATAGCACAGTTACTGCCTTAACCAAGATTACTGATGATATTCGTTCCGGTATGGAAAAAGGTCAGCTAACTGTGCTCACACTCCTTGACTTCAGTAATGCTTTTAATGCCGTTGACTTTGACATTCTGTTAGGACTTCTACGCTCTTCTAACATATCTCCAACCGTAATTGAATGGTTTCACAGTTATCTGTACGGGCGCCGACAGAGAATTCGCCTTGAAGATTCTTATTCTACATGGTGTAACACATCTGCCGGCGTACCTCAAAGCGGCGTTCTATCACCTCTTCTCTTTGCTATTTTCATAAATTCCATATCTCTTGATCTATCTTCTTCCTACCACCTATATGCAGATGATCTTCAAATTTACTCCCAATCCCCTCTTGATCTTCTACACCAAAGCATTGAAACTACAAATGATGATCTCAAACGTATTCTCAAATGGAGCAAAGCCTATGGACTTGCGGTAAATCCCAGCAAGACACAAGGGATTATAATAGGCAGTTCTCGTATGGTGGCTAAAATAGATAGGAATAGCCTTCCATCTATTATATTTGATGGGATCGTCGTACCATACAGCAAAGAAGTAAAAAATTTAGGGTTAATCATAGACGAATCTTTGACTTGGGGCCCGCAAATAGCAGCTGTGAGTCGCAAAATTTTTGCATCCGCCAGCTCGTTGAAGCGTCTCAGGAACTTTCTGCCTACCGCTACTAAAGCTACGCTTGCACAATCTCTATTGCTGCCAATTTTAGATTATTCAGATGCCTGCTATCCCAATCTTACTGCGGACCAGTTCAACAAACTTGAGCGACTCCAAAATTTCGCTATTAGGTTCATATTTGGCTTACGCAAATATGACCACGTTTCCAACTTCCGTCATAAGCTTAAGTGGCTCCCCATTTGCCTCCGCCGGAATACTCACATCCTTTCCCTCCTTTACAGCATTCTTTTCAACCCCTCATCCCCGCGTTACCTTAAAGAACGTTTTCATTTCCTATGTTCCAATCATTTCCTGTCGTTGAGGTCATCTGAAACCTTGGAGTTAGAAGTGCCTTCTCACACTACAGTCTTCTATGACTCCTCCTTCACTGTACAAGCAATTCGACTCTGGAACAACCTACCTGTCACGATTCGCCATGCTCCCTTATTGTATACTTTTTGGGAAAAAGTTAAAAAATTGTACATATCTCAAACTGATATTGAAGATATTTAAGCTTTCTTGTGTATCATTAATTGTATAGGTATATGTATAGTCGTAGTATATATATGTGTATATATATATATGGTTATGGTATGTTTGTATATATTTGTATGTATTGTGACTGTATTATATATTTTTATATATATATAGTGCTTGTATATCGTAAGTATGTTTATGTATATTAGTGTTACATGTAGGTATATGTTTCGTTTCATAACTTAAAATATTAGTTTGATGTAGTGTTTTTGATTAGTTTAATTCTTAAATGTACAACTCAGCCCTTGACATGTTCGTACTCTCCACTCCATCCGTAGGTTGTCTGGTAGAGATCGCTTTAAGCGATAAGACCGCCCATTGTACTAGTTTTAGAACCTTTATATTGTTATCTTTATATTTTGTACAATAAAGAGTTGTCATTCATCCATTAAACTTGTTCAAAGTAAATAGTCTATGGTTTTATAAAAATCATGCAAATTATCATATTTGCACCTACATTGATCTGTTCTACACTACGAATAAAAAAGTTCTTCATCATAGAATTTCCTATGCGCATGATATTTAATGACTTAGGGCACAGAATAATGAATAGTACAAGTACAGAAATTGCACTCCCTGAGAGCAAAAAGGCGAGATTAAACCTAGTTACAACGCCGGTAACGTTTAAAATGCGCTTCACGCCTCGAGTGCGACCTTGAATTTGCGTCACAGTATCAACTAATAGTAACTATGAACCGCGTGTTGCGCACAGTGAAATGCACCGTAAGTCCGTACAGCGAGAGTCTGAATAACTCGGTCAACTCGCGGCCTCTCCTATAGGGTTGAATGTTATAAGATAACTTATTGAAGCCTTTAATTGGTAGCAGAATACTTTAAGGTAGAACAATGTAATGAGTATATTTAAAGTGCTACATTCATGTTAAATGTCGAGGTAGGATAAAAGTACTACAGTTATACTTTAATTAAGATAGTTTGTGTGATAGTTTAATTAAGATAGTTAAAACTAAAACAACCGACTTCCATGCCGCGCGAGTCAGTTTCGGTTGCAAGTTTGAGACGTTTATCGTCATATCTCTGGAGACCCTCATCAGATCTCGACAAAATTACAATGGTACCACCTCGGCAACGAACTCTACCGATTAAAAAAAAAACATTTAAATCGGTTCACAATTGACGTAGTAATCGCGTAACATACACACAAAGACGAATTAAGAACCTCCTTCTGTTTGGAAAGTCGGTAGAAAATAATGTTCTACGTTCAATTGAAAATGAGTATGTAAAAACGTATAAGTATGTATAAACGTATGCTACGCAATGCTTTGTAGCCCTTCGTTTAGACATACTGAATAATATTTTTGTATGTTAATATCGTAAGCAAGGAATATAATAATGAGGTAGGTACAAGTAAGGCGCGCGGCCGATCGAGAGCGCGCGTGACACTTAACTGACTGAACATGGACCCGAGAGGGTGCGCGGAAGTACTTGTAGTTTCATAGCTACAGCGCGGAGTGCGACAGGCCTGCTTAGTGTCGGTTCAGACCGCAACGCGACGCGACGTGACGAGGCATGTACTTATTAAGAGAGTGATACAAAAAAAAACTCTATTTACTACGCAAAAACATTTCATTGAGTTAATTCGACGGCTTTAGGCTGCGCCACGCTGCGCCGTGCGGTGGAGCTCGACGCAGCGAGACGTGCGGTGCGGCCGAATTAACTCAATGAAATGTGTGTCTTATTGTGTAGTTGATGAAGTGTTTTTTTTATCGCGCGGCTTACCGCTACGCCGCGCGAAACCAGCTAGGCTATTCTGTAACCTATCTCGACAGCAGAATCCGCGGTGAGATTAGAATTTCCTACTACGAAATTCAATCGTATCACGTTCGTAATACGGTTGAATTTCGTAATATAGTATTCACAAGATAGTTTACAGAATAGCCTAGCTGAAAAATCGTCACGTCTCGTCGCGTCGCGTCTCGTCGCTTCGCGGTGTGTACTAATTGTAAACCTTGTTAAAAAAACATTCAAACAATAAAGTTCAAAATCTAAATGTTTAAAAAACCAGTCATAGAGAGACCCTTCAATAAAGAGTTTATTATTATACTTCGGCCGTTCAGAGAATGCGTTCCTGACACCTATCAGTTAGTCTTTTTTTTTTTATACCGAACTGGGTAGCACTTGATCACTATCTCATCTGATGTTAAGTGATGATGCGATCGATGATGGAGCGTGCTTACCCAGAAGATACCTATTCACTCGCGATTTGAAGACCCCCATATTGTACTTAACCGGAAACACAGACTCAGGCAGAGTATTCCATTCTTTGGCGGTTCGTATGATTAACGAAGAAGCAAATCGCTTCGTTCGGGTAGATGGTATATCCACCATAAATCGGTGGCGCCTTTTAGTGTCTCTGGATGTCCGATTATAAAATGGGGATGGTGGAATCAAATCATGCAGTCACGACTAGTGATGGGCACAACATAACACTGAGTTCGTTACCGTTCCTCCAAAATGAACGACCGCATTATTTGTAAGATTATTTTCGTTTTAAATTGGCGGAATTATTTAAAATTTATATTTTAGTTATTTAAGTGGAAACCAAAAAAGGTAATATTAATATAATAAAATTGTTTTATTTATTCTTTGTTACAAAGTTACAATCTGTATTTCTATGCAATAAAGTACATTGAATTGAATGTGCGTACAGAATATTAATCAGACTCCGATTCGCTTGAGGAGGTGGTGTCTTCATCATCATCTTCGCCTACATGTATAATTATATTATTATCAATAACAGAATCAATCCTGATATATCGGTCAAATGTTCCATAATCAGGTTTTTAGTCTTCTCAACAACCTTTGCCCAGTCATCTCTTGTGACTTCCCCGCAGGCTTCTTTTAATAGGGTCATCATCTTTTTCGTGCTGAATGGCGGGCAAGTATTGTGACGTATCTGCCACGGGTTTAGTTTTACGTTTCTTCTTCGGAGTACGTAAAATATTATCTTCCGTGCCAGTAGAGCCGAACTTTCTTTATTAATATTTGTTATCGTTCGTTTGCTAACTCCAAGCGCCTGAGAGACGCGTTCTTGTACTTGTTCGACAAGTACCAGGGGTCCGCAATTTTGCCGCTCCCCCTCAAAGTAATCTTGCAGCTTGATGATTAACTCACGGGCTCCACTTTTCAATGTTTGTCCACGTTTAGGCATTATTATGCACCAAAAGTAAATAGAAAGCAATACATAACACAATCGAAGTCCGATTTAGCGCCGATGTCAGTTTGAAAAGCAGAAACAGTCCATTAAACGAAAGCCGGGTAATCAAATAAAAGCAGATCGAAAACACTTGAAGAACGTGGTCTATGCGCACGAAACGACAACAGACGACTGTTTTAGCGTCACAAAATGGCGGTCCATAACGCCATTTGGGGTTACTATTTTTAATCTAAGTATAAAAATGCTAGTAACGCCATTTGGGGTTACCATTTTCAACCTAAATATAAAAATGCTACTTTTTTTCGCGCGTTCGGTTTGGTCGTAGTTTTATTTTTATATTTCATAAAAGTTATCTTATAGTCCATTATTTTCAAATTCTTAAAAAGAAAAACAAGACGTATTATTTTATAAAGTATAACTGTATAAGAACAGATTACGATACTATTATTGCCTGTTATTGTTAGCACAGCACTACAAATATAAAGCGCTGACATAACCTTGTAATAGCGCAGTATAGATTTAGAAAAATATTGTTTACCAAGTTATTTGACACTCAGTTTGGCACAAAATGATAACATTTATTTATTATTGATATAAGAATGTTGTTTTAATGCTCATCAATTGTTAAAACGGTAAACAACCAGCAAAAATATTTTTATCGTAACTGCAACGCCATTACAAAGTTACGTCGTCAGTTCAATCGCGACGTGTCAGGAACGCATTCTCTGAACGGCCGTAATTATAATAGAAGTTATGCAAACCTCCTTATTTCATAATGCAATTTTCCATTGCCTTTTAATAGTACATTTAAATCAATAACGAATGTATGATTTAAAAAACTAAAGAACCTACTGTAGGGTCTGCGCGCCCTACTACATCATAATATGAACTTCTAATGTATTCTGTGACAGTAATTGTTTCATATTACGCTCATACGCTGTCAGCTCGGACAGTCGGTCACTGTAACGCAACCAAAATACACTCTCTAAACATTATCGGAGTTTTCACTTTTCCTCACCAATTTAGGACACCTTTAACTTTAGCCTACAAATAATCTACCTAACTATCTAAACTACTTCATATACTGTGCGTGTTATTTACAGTGTGTTTATTTTCATAACTTTGTATATACTCGATCTCGATAACAATATCGATAACATTTATTAAAGAACCACCCCTGAGATATATTCAACTTAAGAAAAACCTCAAATCTTTTAACAACGGTCCGTTAGGTTAAAATACACAAATAAAGCATACAGAAAAATGGTCAACCTTTAGAAGTTAGGAGTCGGTTAAAAACTGCATGATAGCTCTTAATCGACCGTTTTATCAGAATACAATAGCAATCCGATTGCTTCCAGCTAGAGCTTAAACACAGTGAGCGGTTTGAGCACCAATTGCAGTGTCAGCGGATCTCAGTCGGGCTAATCCGGTGATCTGATGACTTCCGTTCATCCGGAATTCGGATGCACTGCCGATTCCGAGTGAAATCAACTCGGAACCAGGATGTAGTTATGTTGTTACTTGCTTATTGCTATTTACGTTTGGAAGATACCAATAGGGATGTGAAAGGTTATTAGATATTTGCAGTGTTTTGGCAGATTTTATAGTTCAGTCTTTTTTAATATCTGATAGGCGTTTGACCACCATATCTCGCCTGATGCAGAGCAAATATGTGATCAAGGATTATGAACACACTAGGCCTACTGGAATGATCTATCTCAAGGGCTGTGTTGCTGGAACACTGTGCTGTTGTTCCTCTAAAAAATTAAGCTACTTATTTGTTAGCAAATTATTTGATATATTATGAACATAATTTTTTTTTTAATCATATAGGCTAGCGTTTGACCACTGTCTCGCCTGGTAAGTGATGATGTTGTCGACGATGGTGAACACGCTAGGGCTATAATGATCTAACTCTCAAGAACAAATTATTTAAATTCATTTCTTTCACAAGCACTGTCCATAAACTGATTACTTTTCGTAACTCCAAAGTTAATCAGAGACGATTAACCTGTGAAAATATCCAAATGCCCGGTGGCAAGTGTCAATCTCTGCTGCTAATCTTTTGATTCGACGACTTGCCGTCCGATAAATAGATGCACACTAGTGGACGTAATCTAGGCTTTTGTGACACATATAATATATTTAATGCTCTTTTTTTGGTGAAGAATAATAATAGCTTGTACTAAAATAACACGTAGTTTGATAACTTTATGTATTATGCATGAATCACATGTCGTCATGATAAAATTTTTGTGTAAAACAATATTTGCAAAAATATAAAAACAATATTTCATACCAAAAAACATCAACACCAACAAATCACCAATTGAGATTACTCCTTGTAAAGAGTAAAAAGAGAGAAAAACTAACTTCACTGTAGTGTTGTTAGTTCTTAGGTTAGAGTATCTATTATTTACTTGAATTACTTATTAATTTGGTTTACTTTGGTACATTTGGTACTTATAAGTTTGGTTTTTAGGGTTCCGTACCCAAAGGGTAAAACGGGACCCTATTACTAAGACTCCGCTGTCCGTCCGTCTGTCTGTCTGTCTGTCTGTCTGTCTGTCTGTCCGTCTGTCACCACGCTTTATCTCATGAACCGTGATAGTTAGACAGTTGAAATTTGCACAGATGATGTATTTCTGTTGCCGATATAGCAACAAATACTAAAAACAGAAAAAAGTTAAAAATAATAGAGGGTCCCCATACAAGAAACGTGTTTTTTCGGCTGTTCACGCCATCTATGAACGCTTAGTTAGGCAAACGTCCCATAGATGGCGTTATATTGAAATTTCGATCCCTAACACCTTTGTTAGACGTTAGATGGCGTTATAAAAAATTTAATGTTTATTTATTATTATTTTTGCTGGCGAAAAATGATAGTGGTATCTTATAAAATACTGTAGTGTGATACGTTACCCTACGAGTGCGAGTCCGACTTGCACTTGGCCAGTTTATTCGTATTTTGTAAGACAATGTCAGCCTTGGATAATTCTAAAAATTGTAGGTACCGAGAGAAGAATCGTAGTAGCTGTAACACAGGTTTTCCTAGTACGGCTTCTAACGACCATCCTAAGCATAATAATAAATGTGATACAATACTGTTCTATAAAATAAAATAAAATGTATAATTATTTCCAATATTTTAAAATAGTGTAAGTAATTGAATATACTTTTTATTTTAATTTATGTGTCTTAAGATAAATTTAAATTTGTAATTTTTGAAATTGAATAAATGAAATGAAATAAAATGAAAAATGAAATTTACTTATCAGGCATCACAAAATAACTATCCATTATCCGTTTTTTAAGTATTGTTAAAATTTTGGAGTCCCACGGGCAGAGGAAAACAAGCAAGAGCTAAGAACGTTTTACACTGCCTGTAGCGGTCACAAAAATCCATCATGAATTGCTAGCGCTAGAAAAAATAAATGCACTGTCAGTTGTACTGAAAAGTTGCGAGCCTCTAGCTAACAAGAGAGGGCCGATTGGCCCTGTCGTACTGAATTCGTCGTGCACTATAAGCCGATGTGAAATCAACTCGCATTTCAGGAGACACGGTCGCAAAGGCTGGACGAAATCGAATTATTGGCGGCCTTTGGTCGTCCGTTCTTTGAGAGTAGCTGTTTAGAACTGGTCGTGTATTGGATGTTTTATAGATTTTATGTGGTTAAAATATAGAACATCATGCGTTCAAAAGAGACCAATTTTGTTAGCGGCCTGCCAGAAATTGTCGTGTAGGTAATAGTTGTGGAACGTGTATTGATTTGTTGCTTATATTCTCAAGATAACCTTTTTATTTAATTTTGTTTTTAGTTGCGATAAGATGGTATCGGGTTTATCGGGAATTTGAAGAAGACAGTAAAGCGAGGCGTTGGAAGACGGACATTTGGTCCATTCCAAACAACAACCAACTGTCTCAACTTGTCTTCCAAATTTTAAGTAAGTATTAAGTTTAAGGTAAATCACTTACTTCACTACTAATCACTTTCTTCGTCAGCAGTCTCAGTTTGTAAATGATTGATATTGATAATAATGGGTGTGTAAGGACATATTATAGTACTTTATGTTATCGTTTAGGCAGATTAGCCTATTATTCTTGAATAGTAAGTAATTAAAGTATGTTTTGTTTAACACCTCTGACAAACATTTTATGAGTCGTCTCAATCCAAGGGTTGCCTGGAAGAAATCCCTCCCAAGGAATTAATGTAAGGCGTATCTTGGGAGAGGGCTACGTCCAGCAGTGGACTGACACCGGCTGATTATGATCATGTTGTTTTAAGAGGTGGTCCAATAAAGAATAGTATGATCTAGGTTATGTGATTACTTGCTAAATATTAGGAACATAGTTCATCTGTGACAATGAAAAATAATGACAATGAGGACATCTTCTAAGAAACTGTGTTAATAAGAGAAGAGCTAAGGAACGCTAAAGCGGTTTGCTTAGACACTTTTCATGTGATGCAATGGAAGAAGTAAAAGAGAATAATTGAGCCAAAATATTTTTGAATAAGCCTCAATGTAACAGCTAAATATGCCAAGGATATTACGAAAACAAGTCAAAAACTCTTCAGGGTAATCAATTCACAATAAGAGGTACGTATGTATTTTCAATTTGGACTGTATGTATGCAATAAACGCCTTATGCCTAGCGGTGGGCGCTTTTAATCGGAAATAGCTTTTTAAAACGTTATCCAAAAGAAGCGCGCCGAGCGCGCTTCCAAAATGAAGCCGTCTACGCTTTAAAACATTTTTCGTACTACTATATTCGACCATAAAATGACCTTATTCCTACAGCTGCTATACGGCACATTATAAACATTCTTTATTAAATTGATATAACAATCTTATTGCTATGCACATAAGACTCAATATCGGTGGGATCGGTTACAGTTTACAGTATTATAGGACTAAAACAAATGCAGTTTGATTTCGTTGAGGCAGACTGACAATGAGTACAATGACCCGTTTTTGATTTGTTAGTATTATTTCAAAAGAAACGCAACGATATTCATTTCAGACAGTCCTAAGCCTGTTGATAAGTACGAAGGGAAGTTAATTGATTTATAGTAATTTGCATTGTATTTAGTAATTTTTTTTATATATCCTAACACTGTCCTAGTAAAGCCATAAAACATAAAAACATTAACTTACGTTACGTCATTACATTACTATTTCAAATAAGCCCCCGTTTTATTACGTTACGTTACAATACTTACTACGATATTCACAACAATAGTGACTTTCACTGCTTATAGTTTTAAAAAGCCGTTAAGCGTAAAGCTTTTTTAAAGCTGGCTTTTTAAAAAAAGCGCAACGTTGAAGCGTGTTGTCAATTTAAAGCCGTTTATTACATCTCTACCTATGCCTATCACAGATAACAAAAGTTATTGTGGTAAGGTAGCTTTTGCTGAACTTGTTTGTTATTTATTTACATTTTGTTTATACATCCTTTTTTTGCATGACAAAAATCAGAATCTAGGTCAATATTTGTGTCACAACTGACCCCACATTTCCACACCGAAACCTTGCGCCAAAACAGCAATTGATGTAACCGCACACTTTAATCATTAACATCTTTTCAATTAGTAGCCAGGCAACTTTTATCTCGTATATCAATAAGTAGATACATTTTTAACAATAGCATAGAATAAATAATAATAAAAATCGTTGGTTTCTTAAGTTTCACTGTGTAGCAATTACATCAGCTGCAATTTTCTCATAACTTACTGAGATTTTCGTGATATGCACACAACGTAAATAATGTAAATAACTTGAAATGTAGTATAGATAAATATTAATTACACATTACACTTTGAGTATACTCACATAGTAGAACTCATAGGTACATAATTTTTTTTTTTTGCTTTACAGATGCTTTGTGTTAACTTGAGCTTGACTGGGGCGTGGCTTTGACTAAACTTGACTAAAGCAAAGCCTTTACCGTTGTAGCTACAGTAAAAAGTTGTGATGGTCTCATCACATGTCCATTAGTTTCGACTAGCTGTGAACCGTTGATTCGTTTGCGTTAAAAAGTATCTAATGCCTAATCTATAATACTTGCTATCCCTGTGCAAAATTTCAGAAAAATCGGTCCAGCTCTTTGATCGTAAAGAAGTCCTAAGCAAACAAACAAAGAAATAATATACAAATTGACTTTCGCATTTATAATATTGGTGTTGATAAAATTTTGAGTTGCTTTCACAGAAATGGAAAATAGGTACAGTAAGCAAGAAAATGGGCAATTTACATGCCCTTACGCTCACATCTCTATCATGTCAAAATCCAACCTGGGTAATACACAAACTGTATAAACGATGAACGTATTGAACAAAAAATAGCTAAGGGCAACTTTAAACATTGGAGGCAACTAAAGTGGCGAGTGTGCGCGAACTTTGACTCAGATAAGTCAGCGATTGTCATTTTCATAAATATGTATGAAGATAGAGACAAACTCTCGGAACAAGCCTCTGAATTAATTCTTGGAATATGAATTAGGCTAATTTTTCACGAAATTGCTGTCGATAAATGATGGAAAGCGATGATGTTTGTTTGACTTGTTTCATCCTCCGTTGATAAAGGGAGGCCATTTTTGTGTAATGTTAGGGAAATGGCACGTTTTATGATCTATTTTAATTGAATATTTAAGAGCTAATAAATAACTGATATATGAGCGACAATTCAAAGTCTATTGAGTTACTCTTGTAGAGCTAAAATAAGAGTACTATTTAAATTTGTATGTTACATCATATAGGCTAGCTTTTGAACACTATCTCACCTGTTGGTAAGTAATGATGCGGTGGAGGATGGTAGCACGCTAGGCTAGCGGATAGCTAAGGATAGCTGCCGGAACACATTAGATGTTTTTCGACCGATTTCCCAACTTGAGGGTGGTAGCTGGCCAGGCAGACACTAGATAGTGTCCTACCACCGTGCAACTTGCACTTCTATAAAATTAATCAATTTACTAACTTCCCATTATAAGAAGTTACTCAATTTGTGGGAATGTTGCTTTTTGGAATGAAGTTCCTTCTGACGCTCGACGGATCGGAACTAGACGGAATAAAGTGTTACAGCAACGGTAAATGCTTAAAGTATAGTTACGTATCCAAAGACACCAAAAACTTTTTTTAATGTCATTATATATTACAACGTAGTGTTATTTATTATCTTTTCTATGCTTCTGCGCCGGGACTGGTGGCCCGTTTTGTGTATTTTTTCATCCGTCGTATCAATACCCACATTTAATCAGGCATAAAGAATAACTTGCGCGGCATATCAAAACGGACCTTTTTACGATATCAAACTTTAAATTGGTCAACGATTTTGTCCTGGAGCGTTTTCAGTCTCCAGTTTCGAATTTTGCAGCACTTAAAAATCCTCCTTATCCTTAATCCTTATTATAAATTTTTTACATGATTCATTTTCTTTTCTGGGAATCAGAAGTACGACATTTATTTGTACAACTAAAATGCAAAGCTAAACATTGTATATTAGTGAAAAATAAGTATAAATCACACCAAAATTCTTCAGCAACTCAAATAGCAAGAAGACACAAACAAATTCTTAGTTTAAATTCGTTTTCTTTACAAAATAACTCTCAAGATATAATAAAATGCCTTTACTTAGCGCCACATAACTTAAACACCCTACATTATGCTCCGTACTATCTCAACGGTGCGAACAAAAATGTCTTCTTCGGAAAATTTAAGGGAAAATACCCTTTATCTTTTCCTAGATAAGAAGGTTGAAATTTCCGTGTGCGAGGGACGTGGAAATGTACAGTGTGCTTAAAAAACCGCTTTCATTTGTTACCGGCAGATGCAGTCGAATCAGACGTGGGGCCAGAAAACTTTGCCGGGCTTGTCCTACATCGAGATTTGAAAGAGACAACTTGAAGACTTGGCTTATATTACAAGCCAAAAATAAGCGTTTATTTTGGTCGGATGTCTACTAGACTGCATGTAGTTTTATTATCATTTTGACTGTTATTCAGCCGTGAATTGGAGTAAATACACATTTAAATGTTTTTCGGTTTGAAGGGCGAATCGTAGCTGTACATACGTACAGGGAAATTATAATATATAATGAGACTTAACTTCTATATTCATAACAGACCTAGACAGTGCGCAGATAATTTAGAGTTTTATGTGGGTTTATGCCCGAAATTTTAACGTTTATTATTGTAAGATGATCGATGTTTCAGCCTGCAGTTGATAATCACATTGTGAAGATCATCACGCCACCTAGTGTACCTTGAGCGCCTTAAGCACATCCTGTTTTAGCGACTATCATATAATAGTAGAGGTCTACTGTCAGCAAAGTAAAGTTTGGAATAATAATATAATTTTAGAGTATTATTTAGTGAACCAAGTGATGTTCGCATTTTATCACATTTTTCGAATATTATACAAGGTACTCTTTGATCACATTAGGCCCATTAAATATTAATGAATAAAGTAGTCAAAAGGTTATTAAAATTTCTTGCAGGAATTTAAGCGGTAAGCGCAGAAAAATCAAATAAATGATCAATTCATTTTATCATTAGGGCAAGGTTAGAAAAATCAAGTAAGTTGGTGATTTTTCAAATAAAAATAGTATGGTAAAAAATGTTATACCCACTCGAAACAGCTTGTTTTAAAACGCAGATTTACTGGCCCCACCGCAGCTGCCAGGTGATTGAGCGCTGTCCTTTGACACCGCCCGGGAAAAAAATTACGCGGTTTTTGCGAATAACCCACGTAAGTATTATGGACGCGCCAGTTTGCATTGCTTTATGTCTACTCGGCAATTTTAATGACAGAGATTTGCATTCGGAAAATGTTATGCACTCAACGTGAATATTTTTTAAGTATGTCGGATGTATGTGCGATTTTCACATAGGTCCTCTAGTAAAGGAAAAAAAACAACTTTGAGAAATTCCTAACCCCCGCATGGTGGTAAGACACTATCTAGTGTCCACCTGGCCAGGTACTACCCTCAAGCCGGAAAAATCTGTCGCTTATAGAGCCAGTTCCCATTCTAAGCCTAGCGTGCTACCATCCTCGACCGCATCATCACTTACCAACATATAAGATAGTGGTCAACCGCTAGCCTATCTGAAATATAAACAAAAGAAAATTAAAATTTTTAATAAACACCCACGACAATGTCCTACAGAAAATTAACGCCACAACATCTATCTAAGAACCACCACTGATTAATTACGAACCGTTTAAAGACAAAATCGAACTAGTTTTGGAGAAAAATGGCAACATGGATTTGCACAAACGAATGTTTACTGCATCCTCTCACCCCAAACGCATATACAGTCTTCGTTCCGTCATAGAAAAGATAATAATACTACGGTTCCGTCGTGGGTAAAAAAAACCTACGTTTGACACGTAAGTACGGTAAATTTGTAAACATAGTGTGTCTATGTTTTAAAAATATTCACTCCTATATTGAATATGAGCAATAAAGTCTTGGTAGATAGCTAATATCTAAAACATGCCTTAATATTGAAGCTGGGTTCAATATTAAGGTATATTTTTAGATATTCCAGACTTAAGTCTAGGTAGTAAGCCGACAGGGACCTAGATTACACGGGATAATACATAAAGATGAATAAATTTCTCTCCCTACTGATATTTCGGTACCTACGCTCAAAATAAAATCTGGATATGCACAGATATAAATTGAACTAGATTAGGTACTTACCATATATGCATATTATGTTTCTTGTGTTACTATACTTTATAATTTTGTACATTGTTACATATAATCCTAAATTTCATCGTATCGACGGGACTCGAACCCGCTTCTACCGGGAACATGTACCACGGGTACGGGCACTGCACCAATTCAGCTACAGTACAACCCTAACGATACAATGAAGTACTTAAATTTTTCATTCAATTCCATTCCATTAAAAACATAACTATGAGTAGGAGTAGGTGTAGCTTGCTAGAACGAAAGAACTGAAAAATTTATCTCCTCACAACAAAAATCGTAACTTGACTTGGCATGACGTTCAATTGGCTCTATACAAACAAAAAAAAAATTCGATATGTATTGTGTGTTAAATAAACAACATATATTTGTAATAAATGTTTTATTGTATTTCATACATATTCATAGTGGTGTTAAGAGGATAACCGTGGTCGTATGAAACCTACCGTAACAAAAAAATAAGTTATGTAAAGTAGCAAGGCGGATTTTGTCAAAGGTGTATAAGCGTGTTAAACGCCTTTGGCAAGATCCACCTTGGTAAGAATAAAAACTATGACAAAAAGGTGAAAGCTCTAAAGCCACTTATGGGCGTACGTACGTACGTACCTGTATAAAATGATTTGTTTTTAATCATTCAAAAACAAAATTAAAAAACATTGAAATATGTTTACGGCAAAAATAAAACCAACATGAACTCCATTCAGATCGACCACAGTACAAATAAAATGCCCACAGAACATAAAAACAAATTAATTCCACATACAAAAGATCTACTGGACGAACGCACAAAAAGATAAGCAAATGCGAACACATAAAAGGAAAAATAAAACGCAATCGAAATGTGCGAGTTGGAAAATAAATGGCAGTGGTTCTGTATATCTAGTTGTATGGTAACGGGTTGGTCAAAACTTACTTTAGTCCAATCAAACGAGCACAACTTTCTCAGCCCAGTTTGTAGTAGTAGGACTTCTGCTAGTCCGCCTGGGGCGGTACCACCACTTTGCCAATTAATTTTCAGCCGTGAAATAGAATAATAGATCATGTTATTCAAATTTTAACAGATACAGTGGTTGGTGCTTAGCTGCGACTTGTATCCCAATTCTTAATGCTTCTTTGAAAAAGAAAATGCTCACCAGTCCAGAACGTGACACAGTAAAATGGATATGTAACAATACTTTCGACGAGGGTGACGATGAAGACCTGACAAGACCTCCTAGACAAAATCCAATTTCTGATTCCATTCACGTTAACGCAAGTTCAAAATGTATGGGAATATCAAATTTATTTTCCGCAACAAAGTTGTCATTCCCATACATTTTGAAGTTGCGTTAGCGTGAATGTAAACAGACATTGGATTTTGTCGGGGGCCATTTCATTCTCCCGCCATCACTGCGCCGCGCCGTTCGCCGAGCCCCCTAACCCGATGAGCCGCGTGAAGCGAGCGGCGGCCCACAGTGGTCGTCGCGATCTTGCTGCGTAAACTCCCGAGGAAGTGAGTATAATAGTCGGTACTTTTATAATAACCATGCCTTTACTCAACAGACCGATTGCGCATGTATTTGTTCAATCTTGTTAGTGTTTAAAAATAGCAAGGCGTCACTAATCTACAATACAATAAGCTAACCTACTCGCTTTGAACACTATAACCACAACTTGTTCAACCTCGTGAACTTCCAAGGAAAATTCAAGGTTAATTATCCTTTATTGTCTACAAAGGTCTATTCTCTAAAACGTTTTAGTATAAATTCCGTAAGAGTGGCCACTTTACTGAATTATTTACTAGGTTATCTAAACTCGGAGCCAAGACATCTCGGTAATGGCGTTCATTTCGACGTCTGACTCTATCATCATTTTCTAAAGCGTTCTTGCTTATTTGTTGCTCTATTGCAGTCTGTATAAGTGATGAATTTAACTCGCGCTTGGCTAAGGTATGAGTGGTATGACAAATCTGCGATTAATCGCGACTATATTTCAGCTGTAAAATTTCGCAGAACTTTTCACAATAGCATCGGATACTTTAATACATTATGCGTTTGACCACTATCTCGCCTGTTGGTAAGTGACGATATGATCGACGATGGTAGCAAATTAGGCCTAGAAGGTGAATTGGCTCTCAATAATAGCTCACGGCACATACCAAGTTCCGTGACATCATAGATTTTTTTTAATGATATAAGGTAGCAGGACAAGTAAGACGCTCACCTGATGGTAAGCGATGATGTCTTTAGTTTTATTTTATATCTAATAGGCTAGCGTTTGACCATTATCTCACCTGTTGGTAAGTGACGATGCGGTCGAAGATGGTAAGCACGCTAGGCCTAGAATGGGAACTGGCTCTCAAGGATAGCTGCCGGATTTGGATTGGTTGCCAGAATTTCGTATATCACTGCACTGCGCCTGTGAACTCGAGATATAAAGATGTTAGGTGTCACATGCCCTGTAATTTCATTGCATACTTTGCCACTCAAACCGAATAACATTCCTATTTCACGGCTACATTAATTGGCAAAGTGGCGGTACATTTCTTTGAGACAGAGGCCGCACACAACCCTTGAGGTCAAATCATTCTAGGCTTAGCGTGTTCATCTTAATCGACCACACCACATCATTGCTTACAATCAGGCAAGATAGTGGTCAAACGCTAGCTAATCAGATACCTATAGAAAAGAAAAACACTGTGTCTTTCAAAAATAATTTAATTCAACATTTCTATTTTAATCAAAAATTCGGGTGGTACTGCCAAAACGGCGGTATGAGGCATACTAGAACTCCTACCACTAAGGAAGATGTTGCATTATAATTAAAGATTTATTATACAAAACGATAAATAAGCGATTTCAAATGCCGCGGTAGTCAATTTTAGTACCAAGCTTAAAGATAATTCAGAGATATTGAGACAAGCACATCTCCATACCACTGGAGATACAGGTCTTGATGAAATTACAACTGCACCACTTCAAAAATATACCCTACCAATTAAAAATAGAATTATTCAAATCGTTTCACGATAGGTATTCATCTTGAAATTATGTAGAATAGATTCTACGGAATCAATGTATCACATTTTTACCGACTGCAAAAAAGGAGGAGGTTCTATATTTGATTGTTTTTTATGTTTGTTAATAAATTATTAGCGGCGTAATCTCGTAACAAACATAAAAATCAATCAAATTAAGAACCTCCTCCTTTTTGCAGCCGGTAAAAAATGTGATAAATTGATTCCGTAGAATCTATTCTACATTTCAAGATGACTGAATACCTATGTAACCCTTGGATATTCATAACATATCCTTATAAGGGTTAACCATCACATTTGACAGGCAACATTATGATTTAGGGCGGAAAGCAATCAATCACAAATAATTCATGTACCATTACGTTTGGAACCGAATGAACGACTATTATGAAAGATTTACGCATTAAGGCTATGTTTGGTGAGCGTATTATTTTCTGTGTTCAGTAAACATATAGTTCAGTACATGTCGAATAAGGAATGAAAGTAAAAGTGGAAAATTTTAATGAGCGTAACATTACAAAATATAATAATCAAAGAAGAACAGCAACGAATAAAACCGAATTCAAATTCCGCGCTAGTCATTTCCAGTACCAAGTTTGATGTGTTTATCTCCATATCTCTAAAGATACTCATCAGATCTCGATAAACAAGTGAATTATTTTAGAAACAAAAAACCTATACAACTATATCTATACTTAATATTATAAAGAGGAAAACTTTGTTTGTTTGGTTGTAATGAATAGGATTAAAAACTACTAGACCGTTTTTAAAAATTCTTTCACCATTCGAAAGCCACAGTATCCACGAGTAACATAGGCTAAATTTTATTTTGGAAAAAAATAGGGTTCCGTAAGATATTTGGGTTTTAGCAAAACAACGTTTGCAGGTTCAGCTAGTAACCTATATAACTACTATTATAATTTGCATGGTAACGATACAAAAGACTTCAACGCGTGACTTGTTTTTCCTTCCGAATAGACGAACGGTAATGTTCATCTCGTTCGTTTTGAGATTACTTTTTGGCGCCAAACATCCTCAATTTTGTTTTTTTTTTTAATTGTGATGTACCCAGTGTCACTTTCACAGCTAAGTCAAAGTCAAAGTCAAAGCATTTATTCAGTATACGGGCAAATTAAAAATTTGCACTTACACACGTCAAATAACATTAAATAGATCGTATTCAATAAAAAATATTATAGATATAACAGAAACATAACTTATTCCTTTGAATTTACAAAAAAAAACAATGGTATTGAGCCATTCAGCTTTCATCTAGACGTCGAACGTCACACTTAAAACACATGTTTAATTCCCCTGATTAATGTAGGGTTGCCAACCGTACTATTACGAGCTATTAAGACAAATCTATTGACACCACTCACATAAAAATACGACAAGCCGTTTAGGCTCCAGGGAGTGCCAAAGAAATAGACATACATACGAGTATATACATACACTCGAAAAATATAAACCTCTTTCATTTTATTCGCAGTCGGGTAAAAACTTTGGGACGAAACGGGAAGTATACTTTCTTAAAAAATACAAAGATTTTTTCAACATTCCAAATTAAATTTAAACATAGTTGTGAAATATATTTGTCAGCCATTTATCATAAAACCTTTATTTGATACCTCACTCAAAAAGATTTGAAAAAAATATATATATGTCACCGAAAATCAGCTTTTTTACATTTTTATCATTTTGATATACCCCGTGTCACTCTTACAATTAAAACGAATCTAAAGACTTTTCTCAAGCTAAGATCCATCAGGCCGTTTAGACTACATGATCGTACCAAAGAAATAAACATACATACATACACTCGAAAAACGTAATCCTCCTTCGAGTCGTCGAGTAAAAAAGAGCAATGTTTAAAAAGTAATTTTAAATAAAAAAAATATGTTATTATATCCAATTACTCGTTTACATTCTGGTTAATATCAAGTAACAAAACTCGCACATTTCCTTTCAAAAAATACATACCGCCATGTTCAAGGAAATCATCCCAAAAAACACATAACAGCCGAAATCACAGCGCCATTACGCGCAAAGATACGGACGCCCTATTATTTCAGTTTTGCTACATCCTGCTATGACAAACGACTTTGTTCTTGGAAAAACATCTCCACGTAATTCGATGTTTAGAGAAACGGTGGACGATAATATACGGATATGACTTAAGCTATCACCTATCTATCTGCACATATTTACTCACAGCTAGTTTAAGCCACCGTGGTACTTTTTTTTAAGATTCCGAACCCAAAGGGTACCAACGGAACCCTATTACTGAGACTCCGCTGTCCATCTGTCTGTTTGTCTGTCTGTCTGCCTATCTGTCTGTTTGGCCGTCTGTCACCAGGCTGTATCTCATGAACCGTGATAGTTAGTCGGTCGGCTGGTCACAGATGATGCATTTCTGTTGCCGCTATAACAACAATTACTAAAACAGAACAAAAAAATTAAAGGGGGTCCCCATACAAAAATCGCAATCTATGAACGATTGATAAATAATATTAATATTAATAATAATGAAGATAAATAATATTAATTACCTGCCTTAGAAGTTCGTTATATATGCGTTAGATTGCGTTGTAGTTAATAAGCATGTTTGGTATTGACACGGTAATATAATATGATATTATACTGCGGTTCGGAACCCTCTGTGTGCGAGACAAAAGTCTGACTCGCATTTGACTAGTTTTTTAAATATCTGATAGGTTAGCGTTTGACCACTATCTCGCCTGGTGGTAAGCGATGATGTGGCCGTAGATAGTGAACACTGTAGGCTTAGAATACTCTGACTCTCAAGGACTGTATGCTGCCGGAACACCGTAAGATTAGTGCGGCAGATTTTCTCCTTGATAGTACTAAAAGACAGGCAAAACATCGATATAATGCACCTACAACCTTGCATGCACGCTGTATCTGTAATAGGCAGACGTGATCGTTTACCATCAGGCGAGCGTCGTGCTTGTCCTGTTACCTAAATATAAAAAAAACTTTGAATTTTGGCGAATTGTTTCATTGTTGAAATTTTACGAACCAAACCATGGATGTCTTTTTTTGGAAGTGGTCAAAGATTTCAGTACAAGTGGCCAAAGTTTTACATTAAATAGTCTACTCCAACTGCACCAACAAATTACAAGGCATCAAAGTTAAATATCTTATAAGCACCAGCAAAATTTAAATAAAGACATAAGTCATCCAAAAATCATAAGTTTTTTTCCTCTTATTATATTATTTTGTACAATTTTGTACTAATTGTCACTAATTAACTTTTTCACGTTCACTTTCCAGAACGTCGACCAAAACCTAACAAATCCTTAACAAAACAAGCTCGCTTATGCCTATTTCGAGCACGCCAACATCTTACGCTATTCTACGAACCCTATCTCTGCCATAATCCATTTTATGTATTTGAGTAATAGTATCCTAGGAAATGCCCATAAAAGTCTGTTTTCGTACGTGCTACGGCGTACCCTGTCTATCAGTGTTGTAGACTGAGGCAATTTTCATCGACTTAGGCAATGATGGTCTAGATTTAAGATATTAAACAGAGTAGGTTATTTTCTTCGTTACTAGTTTTTGAATATAGAATAGAATAATTCTTTATTGTACACAAAATAAAACATAACAGAAAATATTTCATAAGAAAATAATGGTTATACAACGGGCGGTCTTATAGCTTGGAGCGATCTCTACCAGACAACCTTTGGATGAACAGGGTTTAACATATACATGTTACAGGGGGGTGTACAGCTACAAAATTATGTAATACATACCATACATACATATATTATTATTATTAATATGTTAGGAATGTTTTTTTTTTAACCGACTTCAAAAAAAGGAGGAGGTTTCTCAATTCGACCGTATATATATATATATTTTTTTTTTTTTTTTTTTTTATGTTTGTTCGCGGATAACTTCGTCGTTTATGAACCGATTTCGATTATTATTTTTTTGTTCGAAAGGAGATATCCCAAGTGTGGTACCATGGTAATTTAATCGAGGTATGATAAGTATCTCCAGAGATATTGAGATAAACATCTCAAAATTGGTACTGAAAATGAATAGCGCGGCATTGAAGTCGGTTGTTTTTTAGTTTTTAAACGATATTATAATATTATAAGGACACAAAGGCAAAGCAGGACATTTTAAAGCGAGGCCCACTTTGCGATTTACTTAGAATGTAAAGCAAAACTTACTGCCAATATAACTTAGTGTACTAAATACATAAAAGTACTTCATGCCGAGCCAGCATCTGTTGTTATATAAGGTGCAGGTTCGGCCACATATTATGGAGTACTGTTCCATCATTCTATGGAGTGGTGCACCGAAATACCAACAGCAACCACTTGCCTCCCTTTAGAGGAGAGCCGTTAGACTTGTCAACGACCCCAAGCTATCTGACAAATTGGAATATTTTACAGGGTTCCGAACCCAAAGGGTACCAACGGAACCCTATTACTGAGACTCCGCTGTCCGTCTGTCTGTCTGTCTGTCTGTCTTTCTGTCTTTCTGTCTTTCTGTCTATCTGTCTGTCTGTCTGTCTGTCCGTCTGTCACCAGGCTGTATCTCATGAACCGTGATAGTTAGACAATTGAAATTTTCACAGATGATGTATTTCTGTTGCCGCTATAACAACAAATACTAAAAACAGAACAAAGTTAAAAATTAAAGGGGGTCCCCATACAAAAAACGTATTTTTTCTATAGCGCCATCTATGAACGATTATTTAACTTATTAACAAATAATATTAATTACCTACCCTAACAAATTTGTGTTAACGTTCACTTAGTTGGTGTTAGAAGTTCGTTATATATTGGTTAGATTGCGGTGTAGTTAATAAGCATGTTTAGTATTGGCACGGTAATGAAATATAAAATTATACTTATATATTATTATACTGCGGTTCGGAACCCTCCGTGTGCGAGACAAAAGTCTGACTCGCACTTGGTCAGTTTTATTTTTATAATAAGTACTAGATAGATAAGCGGATTACTATTTCACCTGATGTTAAGTGATTATGATCGACGACGTCATCATCATTATCAGCCAATTTCCGTCCACTGCTGGACATAGGCTTCTCCCATGGCACGCCGCTGAGCTCGATCTTCAGCCATTCGTTTCCAACCGCTGCCAGCCAGATTGCGTATATAATCGCTCCACCTAGTTGGAGGGCGTCCTACACTACGTTTGCCGAGCCGCGGTCTTTACTCTAGAACTCGTCTACCCCAACGGTTATCGGTTCTACGACAGATGTGACCAGCCCACTGCCATTTCAGCTTGCTAATCCTTTGAACTATGTCGATAACTTTGGTACTCTGACGGATGACTTCGTTTCGAATTCGAACCTTCAGAGAAACTCCGAGCATAGCCCTCTCCATAGCTCACTGAGCGACTTTGAATTGGTGAACTAGTCGCACCGTCAGTGTCCACGTCTCGGCTCCGTAAATAATAGGTAGGACGCACTCGTTAAAGACTTTCGTCTTTAGGCTTTGTTTTAGGCGACGAAAAGACTCGACGAAGTTTTCCGAATGCTGCCCATCCTAACTGTATTCTTATGCGAGCTTCCTTCTCAAAGTTGTTTCTACCCAATTGCAAGATTTGCCCAAGGTAGACGTATTCGTAAACAACTTCGAGAGGAACTCCGTTTAGGGCAATCGGTTCCGGAATAACATGTTCGTTGAACATGATCTTGGTCTTATGCAAGTTCATCCGGAGACCGATGCGTGCAGAAGAATCAGCAAGGGTGGTCAGCATGTGTTGCAAGTCCTGCACGGTTTCAGCCATGATGACGATATCATCTGCAAATCTCAAGTGTGAGAGGTAATTGCCATTGACATTTATGCCCCGTCCTTTCCAGTTCAGCGTTTTGAACATATCCTCTAGAATGTTTGTGAACAATTTGGGGGAAAAAACGTCCCCTTGTCTCACACCTCTATGTAAGTGGATATCTTCAGTCTGCTGATTTTATACTTGAACGGTCATAGTCGCGGCGTCATACAAAACCTCTCAACACTTGCACGTATCGCGAATCAACTTGGCACCGTTGCAGAGACTCCAGAACATCGACGATGTAGCACGCTTCAATTATATGATTATTTATTGCAATGATATGGATACAAGATGTCATTGCTTTTAGAAATTATACAAACACATATGGACTGTTTTTTACATGCAATATAATACTAAAATTAATTTTGAATTAGTCTATTAAATTAAAAGATAACAATGTCAAAAGCATAATTATAAAATAAATATAGTTGCAATATAGTTGCAATAAATTTATAATATCATTAAATTAATAATAACTGCTTAAAATATATTACATTTATATTTAAGTCTAAGTCGCGACATTGACTCTCTTAGCCTTCTCTATTATTAATTATCGTGGAATGCTTATATACGCCCCCCCCCCCACTCTAAAAGCTAAACTGCTGGCTTGAAAAATCTGGAAAAATTTGTGATAATAGTGTATTTCATGAACTTTAAAGGAAAACTATAGCGGTTAAGACAACTTTATTAGTTTAGCAGTAATAGTCGTTGAACTTAGGTGTTGGATAATTTTGTACCAAATACAAAAGCCTTAGATTAAATCCGACAAAGACCTAGTTGCTTGTTTTTAACAGGTAAGGACTTGCATTGAATAACGGGCTACAACGGAACCCTACACTGCGCGTGGCCCGACACGCACTTGGCCGGTTATTAATATAATACTTCCGTCCCGTTCACACCATCGCAACTCCCGACACCACAGAAATAGGAATAATAAGGTATTCCTATTTCTGTGCCCGACACCGTCACAAATCACATCCACACATTGTAGACACGTGGGCATCATATACAACTCAATTTACAGATTGTTCTTTCCACGTACCCGTAAGATGTGGAATGAGCTCCCTTCTGAAATCTTCCCAGAAACGTTTAATCTTATGAAAATAAATGAGAGTTCTCTCTAATAAGGGTAGGCGATTTCTTGTTTGCAGATGTCAATAAGGGGTGGTGATTTCTTACCATTAGGTGGACCGCTACCTTTTTTTCCGCTCCCTATTATAAAAATATTAGCAAAGTTTTAAAGATAGCGTCTGCACAGAGATACAGCTGTAGCTGGTAAATGTCAGGGGAAATAAAAAAACAATACAATTTTTTGTTGTATGGGGTATATATAATAGGTACAGATAAACATTTGCCCATTCCCCCAATGGTGTGCAAATGACTTTTCGTTAAGCTTTTGAATTTTGTTAATTCACAATTAAATAAATAATAAAGATGACTTTTTATCCCATTTTTAAAATATTTTTTCCATTGTAAAATTAAATTTTTGATAAAATATTCATATCACAACCGGACTCAAATAATAACAGGCTCTAGAGGTAATAAAGGCAATTTCATTTAAAACACGATACTCTTGGCTCACATTCCGTATTTACAAAACATTTTTCTTATTTTTAACCGACTTCAAAAAAAAGAGGAGCTTTCTCAATTCGACCGCATTTATTTTTTTTAATGTTTGTCGCGTATAACTTAGTCGTTTATGAACCGATTTTGATTATTCTTTTTTTGTTGGAAAGGAGATATCTCAAGTGTGGTACCATGGTCTTTTTATTGAAGTCATAATTATAATCAAGTATCTCTAATCTTATTAGTGTTTCAGAGAGACAATATCTCACCTGATGTTACATGACAATCTTGCGGGGCTATTGCAAAGGAATTTTCCGCTTGTATCGCCAGAGTACGTATTACGAGAATCGTCATTGTCATTCTTAGTTTAAAATCCCAAAGATTTATCAAGTAGTGCTTAGGAAAATGGAAAACCCAAGCTGACATTGACATAACATGACCTAAAAAACGGCATTCATACAAATGGTGGATATTACTCCAATTCGCACTAAACGTTATCATTATTATTATTTTTTATATATTATATATTAAAAAAACAGAACCCCCGCAATGTGGTCGGACACTATCTAGTGCCCGCCTGGCCAGCTACCACCCTCAAGTTAGATCAGTCGTCAAACATCTAATGTGTTCCGGCAGCTACCCTTGAGAGCTAGGTCCCGTTTTAGGCCTAGCGTGTTTACCATCTTCGTCTGCATCATCACTTACCAACAGGTGAGTTAGTGGTCAAATGCTTACCTATCTGCAATAAAAAATAACCGGCCAAGTGCGTGTCGGGCCACGTTTAGCTTTTAGAGGGGTGGGACGCCCAACTGGAACAAAAATTTGCATTTTAAAGTTTAATATTTCGTAAATGGAGCATTCAATCGAAAAATGGTGCTAGTAAGCCTTAAGTTATTTTAAAAGACCTATTTAACGATAACCCACACGATGGGGTAGACGATAAAAAAAATCATCCCCACTTCTCAAATAGAGGAGCTACCCTAAAAAAAATATTTTTCAACATTTTATTTCAGCACTTTGTCGGCGTAATTTTTATACATACTCCCACAAAATTACAGCTTTCTAGTATTAACGGTCTCTTAGCAAAACCTCGGACGGACAGACAGACAGACAGACAGACGGACATGACGAAACTATAAGGGTTCCTTGTCAGGACTACGGACCCTAAAAAATGACATTTGACATTTCATTATACATTTTATAGCTTGACAGCTGTCATCAGGATCATTTTACTCAGTAGCACTACCTGGTAAGCGAAAAAAAGTAGCCCCATTGTCTCAATCCATCTCGGCGGACCAGTATAAAATATTTCGAGACATGGTCTGAGTCTTTCACTAATAGTCATATGTAGCATCACCTAATAATCAAATGTACGGACGCGGGTTGGTAACAATTTCTCATCTGTAATCTGTATACCAACTTACATACTAACGAACTAGGTAAGCGATTTAACTATTTTTTGTGATGGTCAAATAAAGTTTTAAAAATAACATTGTTATTCACAGATCAGCCCTTTCCTCTATTTAGTTTGTAAACGTTTTCTAACATTTTGAAAAAACTAATAATGTATTTTCCGCAGACCTTGGATAACCCTGTATTTTCCAACAGGATTTATTAAAATTTGGGCGTTAAACCATATTATAATCTATTAAATCAGCTAGTCTCGTTATAATCACTGACGTCTTTAGGAAGGGAAGACAAGACGTAGAGTAGGTATAACGTGACAGCGATTATAAGTTTCAGAGCACTAAGCCCCGAGGCAGCGAGCGGTCGAACTTTAATTAGGTAACTTTGTATCTGGGATCTTGAGCAGGCTCATTATGTTAGATCATCACTTTATATTTAATATATTTAACACTATTTACATATTGCATTAATTTTAAGATTAGATTTTGTCAAGGTATTAAACTTTTTTTGAGCCATTGTTGTGTTTGTTTCGGTTTTGCTAACTTTTGTTTTGGTATTGCATTGCATGAATGTAGCTTATGGAAAACACTCGTGTGATTTTATTATTCTATTAACAGCTCGCTAAACTTTTTTAAACATTTCCTCATTATGCAGCAGTTTTATAAACTACTATTATAACAAGAGTCACACACAATTCAGTTCACAACTCAGTCACAATTCGGTTCAATTCGGAAACGCAAATCAATAATTTATCACAAGCTTTTATTTAATTTGCCGTTAGTACGTATGTAGGTTGTACCTATGTTTGTGTGCGTAAAATTACGGACGCTTAACTATAATTACTGACGTTTGATTGGACTCAAATTTGGTATTCTTGCGTATCTTCGGGACACTGCAATGATCTCAGAGTAACAATTACTACATTATTACTATTTAACCGGTAAACTACTCACGTGATAAGGTCGTGATCACGTGATAAGGACACTTTAGTAATTGTTACTCTGAGGCAATAATGCGCCATCGAGCTGACTGAGACTGGAACTCTATAATGACAATTAGTAGGATAGTCAAATTTGGACCGATGTGTATTGTTACAATTAGTTTATATCGTTAAACTTTATTATTATTTAAATATTAAGCTAAGTATGACTGTATTTACAAAAAACTGGTGCTTTAAAATTTGCACGTTTCCAGCTTTTTCCTATCTTAGTAATTTATTGTTTAACCCTTTTAAAAATGAAAGCACTAACAATATTTAGTGCTTTAATTTTTATGAGGCTTCTATACACTTATTGGGAGTACCCATAAGCTTTAATATCCAAGCATCAATAAACAAGGCTACTTAAGTATATCACACCCAAAGGATTCCGTCGTCCCAAAGTTTAATTAGGTAAGTTCAGAGGATCTAGGGCAAGGCAACTCATTATGGCATAAGATAATATGATTTTGATTAAGCTAGGGTAACTCTTTAACGATTATGGCACCGCAGGGTGATGTAACGCAAAACTTTCAATGTCAGGGATCGTTTTTGTTAGTAAGATTTTGTTGGAATATTTTCGGTGGATCATGCTAAGTATTGCTCAGTTTTTGGGTTCCAAACCCAAGGGAACTCTATTACTGAGACTTTGCTGTCATTCCTCTGTCCGTCCGTCCATAGCTGTCCGCGTTTCACAGGGCTGTATCTCCTTAACCGTAATAGGTAGATACTTGATTATTTTACTAAGTATGTATTACTATGGGCGCTATAACAACAAATACTAAAAATAAAATTGAAAATTAGAGGTGGGTCCCCATAAGAGAAACCTGTTTTTTTTTTGGCGTTTTTTGCTTGATCTTATGAACCGTTATAGAAAGAAACTTGAAATTCTTACAAAATATGTGTTTGCTATGGACGCTATAACAACAAACACTGAAAACAGAATGAAGTTAAAAATGACAGAGAGGCCACAACACAAGAAACGTATTTTGTCCTGGCGCTTTTTCCTCGATTTTATGAACTGTTTTAGATACTGGACATTTTAACACAGTTGTCATATTAGCAACCACGGTCGCTTTGACAAAAATAACACACCACTTAACTTTTAATAACATTGAAATGTTATTAAAAGTTAAGTGGTGTGTGCAAGGAACGTGATATTTTCGGCATTTTTTTTATATCTTATAGGCTAGCGTTTGACCACTATCTCACCTGTTGGTAAGTGATGATGCGGTCAAAGATGATAAGGAACTGGCTCTCAAGGATAGCTGCCGGAACACATTAGATGTTTGGTGACAGATTTTCTAACTTGAGGGTGGTAGCTGGCCAGGCTACTACCAGGCCAGGCCACACTAGATAGTGTCCTACCACCATGCGGGGGTTGCTGGTTTCTTAACGATGTATTCCTTCACCAGAGGGCCACTGTAAGAAGCGCACATACATTTTTCGATGGAAAAATTCATTGGTGCACGGCGGGGTTTCAACTCGGTACCACGGCATCAAAGCCGACCGACCGTTCTCCCGATTACGCCACCGGGCCCTCTTGCTTGATATTGTATATAATAATTATAATAATGACTCAATTTTTCTTAAGTTACTAAGATTCAATTATTTCTTGTTCATGAATATTCCTTTACATGTAGAGAGATACACCAGAGTCTTTACTCAAAGATTGTTTTTAAAAATGATTTAAATACTGTTAATTAAATAAATGTTGTATAACAAAAAATACTGTACATTAACAAAAACACACGTCACTAAAAAACGCGAAACAAAAGAATTGACTGCAATTTTTAACCAACTTCACAAAAAAGGAGGAGGTTCTCAAGTCGTCTGTATGATTTTTTTTTCATTCAATTTTTATCATAATATAAATGCCACAACTTTAAAAATAAAGATGAAGAAGAGATGAATGAAAGAGCAGAAAGATACTTGGAAACCAGATTATTCTTAAAAGACAAAAGTCTGACGTTTTATTTGGTCCCAGAACAACTTTATTCTAACTTTTATGAAGAATTTTGGCTTACACGTAAAGGTAAACCGTTCCACTTGTAAATATTTTTTGGACAAGTTTTCTTTTATCGAAATTTTCTTTTAAGTTCAAACAATAGACAGTCTTTTAAAATATAGAATCAGTATGGGTGTCATGCGATGTGATATAATCAGTCGACTTTACAGATTTAGAATTCGAATGCTATTCGACCTTTTTTCGCTTACGGTATTCGTAAGTAAAACGCTGTGGTCTATTTTTAACCCCCAACGAAAAAGAATGGGTGTTATAAGTTTTACGTAAGTATCTGGGTATCTGTGTATGTGTATGTATGTGTGTGGCATCGTAGCGCACAAATGGATGAATCGATTTTGATTTAGTTTTTTTTGTTTGATAGGTGTCTTCATCGCGAGTGTTCTTAGCTTTGTTTAATGAAAATCCGTTCTGCCGTTTAAATAGAATTCGCTCTTTTTAGGGTTCCGTACCTCAAAAGGTAAAAAAGGAACCCTTATGAGATCACTTCCTTGTCCGTCTGTCCGTCTATCCGTGTGTCACCACCGATGTTTTCGGGAACGGGTAGACCTAGCAAGTTGAAATTTATACCAGATACTGAAGTCTATAGTTTATATTAGGTATATAAAAATCAAAGTCCTGAGTCTATACGATAAAAAGATATGGGCAAATTTAGATTTTCGCGAAAACTTTTAAGTACCAAAATGTACCTTAATTTTAAACTTTTTTTTTTTTTCGAATTTTTTTCTATACTTGTGCTAAGACGTTGCTTTTAAACAAAATTGACAATTGTAGGTCAATCGGAAGTACCCTATAGATTTTGGATCGAAAACCTATAGGGTACTTCCTGTTGATCTAGAATTATGAAATTTGGCAAGAACCAAGGTCTTGAATCTCTTCTTTTTTGTAAAGTCGGTTAAAATAGCTTATCGTGTGCTATTGGCAATCTATTGCTGTCATCTACGATCAAAAACACAAGAAGGCTGTCATTAAAGTTTGTCTACAGAAAACAAGCTAAATCGCTCATTTTTAACCGACTTCACAAAAAAGGAGGAGGTTCTCAATTCATCTGTTTTTTTTTGTGTATGTTAGGCGATTACTCCGTTAATTCTGAACCGATTCGAATGATTATTTTTGTAATCGGTAGGGTACAATTTGGAGGTGGTTTCATTGTAATTTCATTGAGATCTGATAAGTATCTCCAGAGATATGATGATAAACGTCTCAAACTTGCTACTTAATTTGACTCGGGGGAAGTTGAAGTCGGTATCTTAATTATCTTCTGACAGAGTGCGGTGTATTTTAAATGGACTTTAACCGTTATCTTATCTTATTAGACTACTGTGTCCAGCTTCGGTAGTCTCGCACTCTCACTGATGTTACGCAAGTATACCAGATACTATGTAGGTAGTATCTATCTACTACGTATTAGACTTGGCTGGCACCGACTTCAAAAAGATAAGTGGGTAGTGCTTATAATAATTATATTAAGTATTTTATTTTTCGCTTTCTAGTGCCTGTTTGTGGTTATGAAGTCGGTTTTATTTTTTTTGAAACATAATTTATTTTACCCTTTTAGTGCAAAACAAGTTTTAATTAAATTACATGCATCTATAAAATTTCGTGTCTGGGCCGTTATACACTGACGGATACATACTTTGTGAAATTTTCAAGTATGTACCTATTACTGTTCAGAAGATACAGATCTGTAAAGTGCGCACATATAGACACACGGTCGGACGGCGGACGGACAGACGGACAAACGGACTGCAAAGTCTCAGGAAGTGTTCATTTGGTACCCTTTGGGTTCGGAACCCTAAAAAATTTACTTTATATGCCGCCCTAGTGAAAATATCCACTAGTCATAGTGATGTCATCAAGGTATCAAAGGACAATGTCCAAAATGGCCCTGTGCAATAAAAGCATCTGACACATACGATAAGTAATTGTCTATTTTATCACAATAATTCCAAATACTTTTATATCACGGACTAGTTGTATTCCAAAATGAATGTAAAAAAGTAATATTTGCGATTATTAACATTAATTGCCGCCATATTCGCCAAACGTCATGTTATGTCAAAAAATATTAGGTATGCTCAAAAATGTTGCACCCTTATAAGACTTTGCCCGGTAGAACATTCCTGTGAAGACAAATTAATTCTCCCCACCTTTGTTTCTATCTCGCTCACAGTTACCGTAAGAATATCTGTGAAAAACCAAAATCAACGATAAGAAAGATGTAAAAACATTATCAAGGTCATATTTTCTAGTCTTCAAAAATATATGCAATAGCAACCTCCATTGTGTATAATCTTCTTGGGACTCTTCTTCTATGGTAACTAGTAAGTCGTCCAGATAAGTAAATGCGTCGTAATACAAATGTTGATATATTAAAAACGGCTCGGCAGATTTCGTTAAAATTTAAATGGGACTACCGGTGAAGGGTACCAATTGAAAAAAAAAGAATTTTCCAAATCGGTTCAGGCATCTTCGAGTAATTGGTGAACATAAATTAAAAAAAACCGACGAAATGAGAATTTCCTCCTCCTTTTTTGTGAAGTCGGTTAATTAAAATTAATTAATTCAATTCAATTTCAAGATTCCACCCAAACATACATACATTTACATACTAACAAGGCAAAAAATATAATTATATATAAAACAGTGACTGTCAGCAGTGTAGATCAATGTCCATACTGCTTCTAACCTTCTTGTTCTCTGATCTTTTTATATTGTTTTTGTAAGGCACTCATCTCGCTGTCTTCGGCGGATTAATAAAATGTAAATTTTTTCGACACCGGCCGGTTTCCGATCAATTTGGTTGGAGTTTCTTGAAAGTGTTTGAACATTTTAAAACTTGATAAAAAGCAACTAAAGTGTGTACCTATTACGGTTAAAAAGATACAGATCTGTAAATTGCGCACATATAGACACACGGACGGACGGAAGGATGGACGGACGAACGGACAGCAAAGTCTCAGAAAGTGTTCATTTGGTACCCTTTGCGTTCGGAACCCTAAAAAATTGACATCAAATGCCGCGCTAAATAAATATCCACTTGACATTGTCCAAAATGACCCTGTGCAATAAAAGCATATGACATACACGATAATTAAATGTCTATTTTATTACAATAATTCCAAATACTTTTATAACACGGACTAGTTGTATTCCAAAATGAATATTAAAAAGTATTATTTGTGATTATTAACATTAATAGCCGCCATATGGCCGCCATCTTCGCCAAACGTCATGACATGTCAAAAATATTAGGTATGCTCAAAAAAACGTTGCACCCTAACAAGACTTTGCCCGGTAGAACATTCATGTGAAGACAAATTAATTCTCCCCACCTTTGTTTCTATCTCGCTCATAGTTACCGTAAAAATATCTGTCAAAAACCAAAATCAAGGAGAAGAAAGATGTAAAAACATTAGTCAAGGTCATATTTTTTAGTCTTCAAAAGTATATGCAATAGCAACCTCCAGTGTGTATAATCTTCTTGGGACTCTTTTTCTTTAGTAACTAGTAAGTCGTCGAGATAAGTAAATACGTCGTAATACAAATGTTGATATATTAACAACGGCTCGGCCGATTTCGTTAAAATTTAAATAGGACCATTTGTGAAGGGTATCCTTTGAAACAAAGAAAGAATTTTCCAAATCGGTTCATGCATCTTTGATTAATCGGGCAACATACATTAAAAAAAAAACCGACGAATTGAGGACCTGCTCCTTTTTTGTGAAGAAAAGCTAATGAAAGCAAAGCACTACAATAGATACAAATAAAAAAACTAAAAGAAGAGTATAAAAGCGATGTGTTTTCTGGTACATAAGTTACGAGTACATTGAATTGGTGTACAAGAATTTTGCATTGTATTGTATAAACAAATTAAATAATAATTTTATAATTGTGATTAAAGCTATAGTTTGAAACGGAATTAGAAACAAGTGTGCACCGACCGCCAAGGTTCGATAATTCCTAAATTCAGATAATTGTTTAAATCAAAATGTTTCGAATAGAAGATTGGTACCTTTGATTTATAACAGACAGACCGCAGATTTGGACCTTTAATGGTAAGAGAACCCTACGGGTATTAAAGGGTTAAATTTCAATTCGAATTTGAACGGCTTGCTAAGGAAATTTTCAGTTAATGTTGCACGTTTTAATAAATGCCTTTTGTGAGGGGATATTTTTGGAAGTTACTTCTCATAGCTGTGATTCTGCCTGTTTTTTGACAAGCTTTTATTAGATCAGATGTTTACTTACTAATTATTACTCTACTTAAGTTACGGCCACACCAGGGCGTCCTGCGTCCTGCGGGCGCGATCTCATCATCATTATCAGCCGGTATCAGTCCACTGTTGGACCTCCCCTAAGACACGCCACTGAGCCCGGTCTTCGGCTCTTTGCTTCCAGTCACTGCCCACTGCTTTAAAAAAAGGTAAGATAGTGGTCAAGTGCTTGTCTGTAATGAATATAAAAACAATAATTATAATTAAAAATCTGTCTCAATTTTCCTCGTAATTTTCTCTGAACTCTTTCAATTTAACGCCTACAGTATTATAGCAAGCGTCAGTATCCATTTAAGAGACTAACTAAAATGAACCGGTCAATTCGACAGAAACACAAATTGACACCGCCTAACTAGGGTGTTAAAACAGTGTTACCACTCGCTTAATATTCCCGAAGCTGGTTTCCAAACTTGTGCCATGACATTTTCTATTCGCACGTCGCTTCAGTATTCAAATTACATTTTGAATAAATTAAAAGTTGCCACCTCTACTCCAACTAATTTCTTTGTTAGTTCACAGTTGCATTGAATAAGCAAATGGGTTATGTTCTTCAGGTGAAATTGGATTTATTATTCAATGTTTAAGTGCTGAGTAACGAAGTGTTTCAGTAGCTCTTGGATTAGCAGTGAAGCTTAGCTTGCTACATTTAGTTGATCTGTGACTGTGAGTCAATCTACACTCAAAACTCAAAGTCATTAAAACTACGAGTGTAATGGTTACGCATTGTACTAATAATTATTCACATTATAGCATTTTAACCCCCAATACAAAAAGAGGGGTGTTATTAGTTCGACGTGTGTATCTGTGTATCTGTCCGTGTCATCGTAGCACCCAAACGGATGAACCGATTTTGATTCGGATTTTTTTAATGCGAGTTGAGTTTTCTGTAGATTTCAGGGTCCAGTATCAAGTAAAGGTTACCATGTTCTTGCAATATCATTGAATTACGAATTATTGAGAGCTTTAATAGGTCTGATTAATTCTTAGTTCGGTATTCAGTTGTTCTCATAGCCTCAGAGCTCATAATCTTCAAATGGCTGAACGGATTTTTTTGAAACAAAGTTAAGAACACTATCGATTAAGTCACCTTAAGAATAACTTTGGTTTATTAAGTTTCGACATGATGTTCAGTGCCAGCCAATCACAATTAGAGAGAGAGAGAGAGAGAGAAAGAACTAGAGAGTTGTGCTATGTTGATTGGAGGATACTTCGGTAAGCAATTCTTTGAATAACATTTGTCTTGCACATCTATATAAGCACAACCATCTTAAAAATAAAGAAGGAAAAATCATTAATCCAGCCACTTTCGAGGTGCAGATGATATTATACAAGAAAATATTTAACACCTTGACAAAAAAGATCTTAAGGCGTCTTCAAATTAGCCGCAAAGTGTCACGCCTCTGTCGCTTGGTTCGAGTATCACAGTGTTGTATAGTAGTTTGACGATACACTCGATACATTCTTTAATTTTTTAAACAAAAACTACGTGCGTAACGTCTCGAATCGATCAGTGAACTGATGCGCGGCCGTAGTGGTGCAGTCGCGCATTTCTTATTTATATGGATTTAGAAAACACACAGTCTCTTTGCGGCTAATTTGAAGGCGCCTTTACACCTCATAATCACGAAGCTCTAATTTACTACTACTCTTACTGAGAGGACAATACATCTGAATTCTAATTGATGACTCCAAATTGTTTTCTAATCAAAGCATTGTCCAAAACAAACTGAATTAAACAAATTAAGTCAAGACATACAAAGGGTTTGTTCAAATCAGTGTCAAGAATCTTCGGGGCAAGTCTTACCACTTGAGTGACGTTGGGGTGACACGGGTAACTGGAGACACTTGTAAGACAGTAGTGAGACTGTGACTATTGAGAAACACTATGGAGGAGTTCAATATTATTTACAAACAAAATCAATCTAACATTGACTTTTCGATGGCGTGGGATCTTATCTCTTACACTTAGGTTAACTGTAACCCCTCTTTGTCAGTTATTCGTACCAGAAATGGGAATGTGTTTTCTTATGCTTTTGTTGCGTTGCTGACCTGTCAAGATGTTTTTAACGCCCCATTTTAAAGGACTCCATGTTGTAGCTCTGCGGGAAACTGAGACGGCAGCTCGGATAAAAAGCTTTCAATATTACGCTCGTTTTTCTTAAGCCTTATATACATAGTCACATTAAGAACGATGTCCTTGAGTCCTTATCATGAAGGGTATGAAATTTTACGAGCTAAAACATTTAACTGCTAACGCCCTCGTGGTGAAGTGCGCTCACCATAAAGAGCAATTTTATGCCAATCTCGACTCATAAAAGTAGACTTTGATTTAGGCGGATGGATTTGGATATAAAAATGAAAATAATGTAAGGTACTGTAATGAATCATGAAAAAAATCACTAATAGATTTTTTATTTCAATTAGAATCAACTGACACAATATTGTAATGTCTTTATTATAAGTATATTATGTATATTTGTGTTCTGTTTGGTAATAAGTTTAGTATAAGGTACGTTATTTTGGTACAATTACTTATAATATAAAACCGACTTCCATGCCGCGCGAGAAATTTTCAGTGGCAAGTCTGAGACGTGTATCGTCAGATCTCAGGAGATACTTAGCATATCTTCATATAATTTAAATCAAACTACTTTGTCAATTAACCCCACTTATTAAAAGAGTAATCATTTAAATCGTTTTACAATTGGCGGAGTAATTAGGTAACAAACATACAGAAAAAAAACACAGACGAATTGAAAACCTCCTCCTTTTTGGAAGTCGGTTGAAAGGTCAAATCTTTGAGTGGTATATAAATAAGGCGCAATTTACAACATATATAACATTTTGTATATAACAATATTTTGATACAGTTTATCGAATAGTTTTCTGGCAGACGTTGGCGGAATATGACTGATATTTTTTTATGCGACAATGGGTATCACTTGACCACTATCTCACCTGATGTTAAGTGATGATGCGTTCGATGATGTAGCGCGCTTACCCAAACGATACCTATTCACTCGCGACTTGAAGACCCCTATGTTGTATCTAAATCTAAATGGTGTATCTACCATGAAGCGGCAGCGCCTCTTAGTATCCTTGCTTGTCCGATTATAGAATGGGGATGGCGGAATCAAATTATGAAGTTCCGATGCACATACTCTCTGAAATGAATCCGATAAAAAACCGACAAGCAAGCAACCTTGCGACGATGCTCGAGACTCTGGAGTCTTTTGCTTACTAGATGGTCGTCGTTGATGAGCTTCTTGGCTCTCCTCTCAACAGCTTCCAGTGTCTGCAGCTGGTATTTGGCAGAACCATCCCAGAGGTGAGAACAGTACTCCATACACGACCGGACTTGCGCTTGGTAGAGATTGCAACTGTCCCGGTGTGTAGTATTGTCTCACCTTAGACTAAATGAGATATGATTGATATATTCTAGTTTTACAGTTTACAGGAGATAAAGTTGTTTTATACCTTGTTATAAGTAGGCCGCTTATAGCCTACGTTCTTATCTTTATATTCTTATCTCTATTTTCTACCAGTAAAAAAAACTAAAAACGGACTTCAGCTTAGTAATTACATTATAGACTGACTCACGTTCTTCAAGTACGTAATCTTTAAAAATCAGAAATAAAATTGGTACACAAAATCTTACGCTAAATTTCTCAAGTAAATTTCCCAAACTTTATCCTAAATTGAAAAGAAGCAGCAACTTACCATCGATCTCAACAAATGCTAAACGCGAGAGCATAACTAAACCCTGAAAGTTTTATGCTACCGGGGAAGCTTGAAACTTGGAAACTCGGAACGAAAATACCGTTTTTTCGAAGGCTTGCGTAACTTGAATATATCGATACGTTCAATATATCGGTACTTTGGAAGGCGAATTGGAATAGCTGCGATATAAGAATTGAAAAAAGTCAAGAAATAGAGATTAAAATTTGAAAATAGAATCTGTCGTTTAGTATTTTATCTTCCAATTCCAGAGAAAATATAAATATCGTAGAAAATACTATACTTTGTAAAATTATTAATTGACTAGCAGCCCGCCCCAGCTTCGCACGGGTAGAACATATATGCCTACAAAATTTGCATCAGTTTGTTGCATCGAATATAAAATATGAACATATTTAACAATCATCGTCATATTTCATCCATTTTACACAAAACCTCAACGAATTATGCACCTAAACCTTCCTCATAAACACTGTGGCTATTGGTGAAAACTGCATGATAATCCGTTCAGTAGCTATTGAGATTATTGCGAACAGACAGACAGACGCAGTGATGGACTTTGTTTAATACTTACTTACGTAGTGATATTAGACTGCCCTTTTGGCGTAAAGGATAGTTACCCTGATTCTGACCCGACGGTGGTTGGTTCTAATCCTAGCTATATACCTATATACCAATGAAAGTTTTATGTGCATTCATGAATCATGAGTTTTTGTACAGTGGTAGTGGGATCATTAAATCTACCAAAAAGTAGCTTACCACCAAGGAGAACATCTGCCGCCGTAACCTTACGGCGTTCCCCGACGCAAAATGTAGGGGTAATATACGTTAAACGTGTGTATCTGTCTGTGTGTCTGTCTGTAGCATCTTAGCACTTAACCGGATGAACCGATTTTGTTTTAATTATTGATAGTTTTTTTTTGTTTGATAGATGTCTTCATAGAGAGTTTTCTTAGCTTTGATTCATGAAAATTCGTTCAATCGTTATAAAACTATGAGCTTTTTTCTAGTTAATTGCGCTATGAAATTAACTTTCATAGGTCTGATCAATTCGAAAATCTTCTTCGACGATATTGTAAGAACATGGAAGCATTGACCTGATGCTGGGACATCTCCTGGACTCTACAGAATACTCAAATGCTCACCAACTTATAGCTCAGATTTTAAATGTCGTGTTTAGAGTCATTGGAATGCTTTTAATGAAAAGATTATACATAGATCAGTCGGGGTGGTTTCAAATATTATATTATTATATATATATATATATATAGATGAATATTATTTTAAACAATAGATCATATTATTATACTACATTGACTTCAAATTGATTGTGATCGGTGGGGATCTACAGCATAGCTAAGCTTATAATAATATTTTCGTAGTAACTATGACTAATCTGTGGTTTCACTGCAAATATTTTATTAATTTTGCGATGCGTGTATATGAAGTTCGTGATATCTTCTAGAGTTTTCATTTGAATTATATACTGTAAACGATAATTTTAATCTATAATATGTGGCCAAGCTAATTAACGTAATTATTTGGATAAGGATTAATACTATATACTTGAAAATAGCCCTGGAAGTTATGTAATATTTAAAAAAAAAAAATTAAGATTAAAATGGTTACTGTGAGTCAACCTTGAGAGATAGACATATGCTGTCGCGGACTTTTTTGTAGGTTTTATTAAGTTGTATAACTCTTGAAAAAAAAATATTCTTCTATCTATTTTCAATTAAGCAGCGTTCATAAGAAACGTGTTTTTTCGACCGTTTTTTTGCCGACTTAGGTTGCAAATTAGGTCTCCACGAATGTACCTTTGATTTAAACGGGATAATATATAGCCTATTTTTATTCCGAAAGTCTATTTTAAGTATTAGTGAAAGAATTTTTTAAATCAATTCAGTAGTTTTTGAGCCAAATCATTACAAAAATACAAATGTTCTCTCATTATAATATTAGTATAGATATAGATATGCAGTTACTGCTTATTTTAAAACCACTCCCGCATCGAGGTGTAAGACCATACATAGGCCCTGAGATTAAGTTTTTTTGACACCTCACATAAAATGTATTTTTAGTTTTTAGTAGTAAAGTTTTAGATTTTAAAGTTGTTTTAGGTTTTTGCTTTTGTCTATCTATGTGAACGTGTTTTCAAATAAACAGATTTTTCTTTCTATGAATAATGATGAAAAATATTAAAAAAAAACCCTGCATCTCACACTGTTTCATCCACGCGTTTAAAAGTATATCTCTAAGAGCCGTTATCCGCTTTTCATACCGCAATTTCGCTTTTCAACCCTTGCTTGCAAAGTTTTAACCAAAAAACTGTGTTCTTTCTTATCTCCCTTTCTCTTAGAAGCAAACAGTTTTAACTAGGTCAGGGAGTTTTGTACGTTGAACGTATAGTTATTAATGGAATTGGAAAGGAATAAATATAGGAACCCTCGGTCTGTGACACCGTGAAAACGTTTTCGTATAGGTGGGACTGCTGGGAGCTATCTCGCGCAAATCTAAGTTTGGTTGACGATTTATTGTTACTGTTTCACATAATTTTTGTAATAACACTGTCATGTATGAATTTTCTTCTTTTGTTAAGTGTATCGTATGTTGAATGAACATTTTCACACAATTCAAGTGTTTCTAGAATATTTATGTGTTATAACCTTCGTATGAAAAGTAGAGTACCCATTTTTGTACTAGATAGGAAAAGTTTTTTTTTATATCTCATAGCCTAGCTTTAGACAATTATCTCGCTAGATAGGTTATGGCGGCAGATTGTCTCCTTGTAAGCTACTTATTTTTGGGAGCAAGTCAGGCGGAACATCTATATAATATGTTCCTACCAACTGTGGAAAGAACACCTTAGCTAGGATGCGGCGATAAGGCGGCAATAGCCCAATGGATAGGCTGTCGGACTGGTGATCGAGAGGTCGTGAGTTCGATCCCCACCCCACCCATTGCACTATGACGCGAACCCACTCCAGACACAAGCATATTTAGGGAGGAGGGTTGGAGGGGTTAACAAGAATACTAGTAATGTGCAACCTGTGCACAGTGCGAGTAGTCTTTAAAAAAAAAAGGATTTGAACCGGCGATAGTATACGTTGTAGTAGGAAATGTCATACAAATTATACCAAACGCCTCAAGTTGATAAGCTGACGCCCGTGGCACACCTCCGCCGTGAAACACGAGTAGTAAAACCGCTGGATGAATTCCGCTGCGATCAAGTGTAGTTTGAACTGCGAAACTGTAGCAGAACTGGGCGTTTGGCCATTTTGACAAACGAGATAGAGAAAGAGATAATTTTAAGTATAATAGTCAAATCTATGCGTTAGAACAGGCAGTTTCGCTAGCCTTCCGCTTCTCTTGCAACTGACAAGACGTGGCGAAATTACTGCGGTTCCGCTGTTATGGTTTTGCAGTGAAGGTGTGCTACCGGCACCTATATAAATAAACTGGCCAAGTGCAAGTCGGACTCGCACTCGTAGGGTTCCGTACCACACTATAGTATTTTATAAGATCGAGCAAAAATTACGCCAGAAAAAAATAAAAATTAATAAACATTTTGTTTCTTATAACGCCATCTAACGTCTAACAAAGGTGTTAGGGATCGACATTTCAATATAACGCCATCTATGGAACGTTTACCTAACCAAGCGTTCATAGATGGCGTGAAATGCCGAAAAAAACACGTTTCTTGTATGGGGACCTCCATTATTTTTAACTTTATTCTGTTTTTAACCGACTTCAAAAAAAGGAGGAGGTATCTCAATTCGACCGTATATATATATATTTTTTTTTTTTTTTTATGTTTGTTCGCGGATAACTTCGTCGTTTATGAACCGATTTCGATTATTCTTTTTTTGTTCAAAAGGAGATATCCCAAGTGTGGTACCATGGTAATTTTATCAAGGTATGATAAGTATCTTCAGAGATATTGGGATAAACATCTCAAAATTGGTACTGAAAATGAATAGCGCGGCATTGAAGTCGGTTGTTTTTTAGTTTTTAAACGATATTATTAGTATTAGTTGTTATAGCGGCAACAGAAATACATCATCTGTGAAAATTTCAACTGTCTAACTATCACGGTTCATGAGATACAGCCTGGTGACAGACGGACAGACAGACAGACAGACAGACAAACAGACAGACAGACAGACAGACAGTCGGACAGACAGACAGACAGACAGACGGACAGCGGAGTCTTAGAAATAGGGTCCTGTTTTACCCTTTGGGTACGGAACCCTAAAAAGTACTCTGTGTACCGGCGTGTGCAAGTTTATTGGTTTGCTATGACTAAGTCCAGTCAGTCGGTTGTGTCATAGACGAACAGACTCTTCTAGGTCCTTTTATTGTATCTACCTGAATATTTTAATACACTCTCCACCTGAATATATTATAGATAGAGAACAAATGTCTATATAAAATTTTATACCGGGTAATGCTATTAATATTGATAGGGGTGTTTCAAAAGGGTGTAATAAGATGTTATAGGGGTAGTCAGTACCTTTCAATGAACTTAACTTATCTATTTAATGCTTAAATATGTAACGGGCTTTATAGATTTTTGTGACTTTTTAACCGACGAAAAAAAAAACGGAGGAGGTTATCAAGTCGACGCGTATATATATATATTTATGTATGACCACGCATAACTTTTTACAGAGTAGTCTGATTTCGATAATTATTTTTTTATGGAAAAGGGTTTACCTTCAAGGGGGTCGGTCCCATTTAAATTTTAAAGAAATCGGTCGAGCCGTTTTGAATTAATCAACAAAAATAATGGATAAAAGTATCATTATTTTAATGATTTTATCATATCATCAATGTATGTCAACAAACACTGGAATAAACAAAGAGCCGAAAATTGGGCTCAGTTGCTTGTCTTTAGAGAGGCATATGTCCAGAAGTGGACTGATACGGGCTGATTATGATGATGATGATGATGATATTTTACAGGTGGTACCATTTAAATTTCATCGAAATATGTTCAGTATCTCCAGAGATATGAAGATATACACCTCAAATACCACCTAGTATTGAAATTGACTAGCGTGACGTTGGAAGTCGTTTTTTTTAGTTTTTTATGTGATCTTAAATTATTTTTATTATTATTATAGAGCATAAGTGTTCTATATAACGTTTGTCTAGGTCAGGGGTAAGCAATGACGCCTGCCTTTAAATAGTAGTATATGGCCACAAAAAATTATAAAATAAAGTTTTTTAACAAAAAAATTAAACCACCGAAAAAACTGAAAAGCAAAAAATAATTAAACGTTTTTATTTAACCTTAATAACAAAGTTCTGTACTGTTAGTATACATAAGTATATATTTTTGCAATTGTTTTGAGTTTTTAATTAAACATAATAACTAAAGTATGTATACCTAAGTAATTTTGAATCGGCACCAAGTAATCAATAAGCAAAGTACACTAAATAACCTCTTAAATTTAAAGAAATAATCAAATCAAAGTAACAATGCAACGTGTAATCTCCAGCGATGAACATAAACATTCCAAAAAATGCACTTCCACACGACCCACAGGCTAAATAGAGATGCACGACCACTCGCAACGACATGTGCCCGTCACGGGCCAGAGACAACGAGACAAGAAACGCTTGATTAAGGGTAAACAATGACGAACACATACCAAAGGTATAAAGACATTTAGGTCCAATTATCTGTTACACTTTTTCTAGGAATTATGAGATATGACAGTGATCTGACTGGAAAAATCACGTTGATGAGCTACTACTTAAAATGTTCCCTCGTAAAATATTAATCTTTTATAAAATGTTCTAATTTTTGAAGTGTAAACTGCTTTAGGCGAGTTTGGGTAAACTTGGGTTCGGGTTAAGTCCAGGTGCTCTAGCAGAAGTCTGATATCCTGTTTTTCCGAACTCCAACGAGTACGGTTTCAAATGCAATACAAACTTCTAAAGTTAGGAACTGCGCTTAGGCAAATCTAGTGATTCTTTCCGTCTAGATGGAGTGATAATTCTGCAAACATTTTCTGGCAATTATTGAACTAAAAGCCTATATGGCAAAATACGTTTCACATGACATGTAGTGCTAATTGATTGACCACTGATATTAGACTTCGGCCAGCTTGGACCATCGTAAACACATATTACCTACTTATTGGCAAAACTATTTGTTGTCTTACTATCTATTGCCATCAGGGAGTTCCAGTCCCTATATCCCGGTTTCATCTTCAGATCAGCTCAAAGATACCAGAACATGATTGATTGCATTGTCATCCGATTTACATTTTTATTTGCAAAATATCAGCTCAATTAAACACCGGGAAGTGGGTTCAATTTAAATTACTAAATTTAACACCAAATAAACTGGCTAAGTGCAAGTCGGACTCGCACTCGTATTCCGTGACACAGTAGAGTATTTTATAAATATAATTTTTATTATGCTTTGTTTTCATGGTGTTTGTATGAAAAACAAAGTTATGTTTGCCGTTGCTATATCTCAAAAACTGCTAACTATATCTCGTTTAAACCAATTTTCGTTGAAAGTTTTTAATGAGATCTACAGCATATTCTTTTCTCTCTTACTTTATGATTCCCTCCTTATTATGTTTTAGCAATATTAACACCATTATACCGCCATATATATATTTCAGATATTTCTTTAAACACCAAGTTTGTCTAGAAGAGATCTCTTCAAGCGATAAGACCGCCTATTGGTACACTGTTTGTTAGTTACAAATTGTTCATGTTTAACTTTTAAGGTGTTCAATAAAGTGTTTATCTATCTATCTATCCCTTACTTTATAAGTAACATACATTTTACCCCTTTAGAAGTGTCTATCTTTCAAACTATTCACTTTGAGAAGAAAGGATTTGGTTTTAGGAAGCTCTTAAAAAAAGACCTATTTTAATTTAGTTCAATGTATGGGAAGTGTCCCCCCCCATTTTTATTTTTGCAGAAAAATCTTAAAGCGGTTTTTACAGAATACACCTACTATCAAGTTTCAACTGTGTAGTTCCGGAATAAAATGGCTGTGACAGCGGACGGACACAAGGGTATGACGAATCTATGTTAAAAAAAATATTAAACAATATTCTAACTTCGTAAAAGCCAAAGCCACAAACTCACACACAGACATAATATAATAAAGTTAAAGATAAAACCACACCGTGGCCTCCTGCGTCCGCGTAAGCGTTCGCGTTCTGAATTTCTATTGTTTTCTGGGGCCTTATTCAGTATGACCATTTTAAAGTCTTACCGTGCCGTGTTACGTTATCTCCGCGTTATGGTATTCTCTATGCCAATTAAAACGCGGTAGGGTAAGGTTATGAGCGCGTTTTGAGCTGTCAAAATATCGTGATATATGAGGTCGTGTAACGCGCGCGTTTTGTATAATTTACCTCTCGTGTGGCATACAGAATACAATTTTTCAATAACGTAACGTGGCGCGTTAAGGAACGCGTTATCTCATTGGTCATACTGAATAAGGCCCCTGATCGCCGTAGATCGCGTTTGGTGTGAACCAGTCGGTAAAAATACTACTGCGCGCACGCAGGACGCCGCGGTATAGTCGTACCTTAATAGTTACCTTACCTAAATATTGTAAACTTTGTTTTGAAACTTCGATAAAGTAAATCCAGTAATCTTATGTCACAAAGCAAATCTTTAACTTCGTCAAAGTCGTTCTTTCAACATTTATGTACGAATAAAGTTAAATAAAACGTTTCACGAAAGAAAGATTTGCAAGTACAGTACGCAACAAAAGTTGCTGATTATACGTAGCAAACGAAGGGGTGTATAGGTTTGATTGTGTATCTGTGTATGTGTGTTTCTGTTTGTGGCCTAAACGGATAAACCGATTTTGATTTAGTTCTTTTTTTTGTTTGACAGGTGTTTTAATCGAGATTGTTCATAGCTTTGATTCATGAAAATCCGCTCAGCCGTTTTAAGACTCTAAAGATTTTTTCTAGATTACGCAATGAGATCAACTTTTATAGGTCTGATCAATTTGAAATTCGGTATTCTCTTACTTCAATGATATTGTAAAAACATTGTAGCATTGACCTGACGCGGGGCAATCTCTTGGATTTTGCTGAATACTCTACTCCTCGTTAACTTACAGCAGATAATTATGTTGTGTTTGGGCTCGTTGAAATGGTCTCAATGAATAAGTGGTTTTAAATGTTGAATATAAGTATTATGAGATAGTTATCCACGCCATTAAAAATGAAGACCAATTTGTTATAGATCAATCGGATCCAAAAGGATCAAATTCCATCTTATCGCTCCATTTGTTAAGCTTTTTTGTTGACTGTATATTTTCGCAAAGTCCCAAAGGTATCATTCGGTAATATTAACATTAAGGTTCATATCCTTCTTTGTAAACAGGTAAAAGTTATGCTAAACTCTCGACTTTTGAAACTAAACGGTTCTTGTCATTGACATAAATATGAAGGGACAGAGGCGAGAGATACTAAATATAAAACATACCTAATCATTAGAATTGTTTAAAAACTAATAATTAAAGATCATTTACAAAACGAAAAAAACCGACTTCACATGCCGCGATAGTGAAAATATCCACTAGTCTTAATCATGTCGTCAAGTTATAGAAATGTGTTTATATTGTTTATCTCCATCTCCGGAGATAATTGTCATATTTCGATAAAATTTAAATGGGACTAAACGGGAGGCATAATTTTTCAAAAAATATACTTTTTCAAATCGGTTAGGATTTGACGGAGTTCTGAGGTAACAAACATAAAAAAAAAACCGTAGAATTGAGAATCTCCTCCTCCTGTTTTGTGAAGTCGGTTAAAAACAAACCGAATTCACAGCTACGCTAATCAGTTTTAGTGGTTTTAATAAGTTTGAGATGTTTATTGCCATATCTCTGGAGATACTTATTAGATCTCAATGAATTATATAATTAATAAAACATACAGATGGGCTGCAGGGTTTTTTTTAAAGTCGTGTAATTAAAATACACATTACTTTTTATAAAGAACAATACTAATTTTTGTTGAGATAAAACCTCGTTTAAACTAAAATACAAAAAATACGTGTACCTACTGCACCTAAGCCACCTCCAGATCACTAAGTCAAGGTTACCTACTTGATAAGTTTCAAAATGTCTCGGTTGTCACCATCTGTGAAGTCTTTGTAATAATAAATCAGGGTACATTTTGAATAAGAGTTTCAGGGTTATCACAATAATTACATTTGAATTAGAAACAGTAGGTACTTTAACCTGTAGAATCCGGGGTGATAAACATCACCTCGGATTATCACCTACGCAAAGGAGTTTTTTTTTTCATATAAGCTAAGCTAGTGTTGTGATCACTGTCTTGCCTGGTGGTAAATGATGTTGCGGTTGAAGTTTTTTTTCTACCTACGCGTTATCCATGTAGTTATATCATCATCGCGATCAACTTGGTACCTTTCGTACCTATTTATATGATATATGGTAACTGGACAAGCATGACGCTCGCCTGATGGTAAGTGATAATGTCTACCTACGGTAGATACAGTGGCATGCAATATTCTAGAAAGACAGAATTCTGCGCGTTACTGCAATGTGCCTGTTATCTCGAGACTTAAAGATGTTAAGTCTCACATGTCCTGTAAATTAATTAGACACTTTGCTATTTAAACCAAAAAACATTCTTGTTTCACGGCCAAATAACTGGCAAAGTAAAATGGTACTTTTATTTTTAAGACTACAATATCATCATATTTCACCAGGAGACATATTAAATAGTTGTCAAGTGCTTTTGTGTATCTTAAAGTCTATCAAAGCGCTATATCCCAAATTCGACTGTCCCTACATTTGCCATCGAGAAGTTCTAGCCCCAAAATCCCAGTTCATCCTCATAATTATCAGCTCGATGCTACGATAATTTTGCATCATGACCTATAAATATGCCTATCGGCTCAATCGAATAGGTACCTGATGATTGAATAAAACTGGCCAAGTGCGAGACTTTTGTTTCGCACACGGAGGGTTTCGAACCGCAGAATAATAATATATAGGTATAATATTATATTATATTACCGTGTCAATACCAAACATGTTTATTAACTACAACGCCATCTAACGAACTTCTAACACCAACTAAGTGAACTTTAACACAAAGGTAGGTAATTAATATTATTTATTAATAAGTTAAACAATCGTTCATATAGATGGCGCTATAGTAAAAACAAGTTTTTCGTATGGGGAACCCCTTTAATTTTTAACTTTGTTCTGTTTTTAGTATTTGTTGTTATAGCGGCAACAGAAATACATCATCTGTGAAAATTTCAACTGATTAACTATCACGGTTCATGAGATACAGCCTGGTGACAGACGGACAGACAGACAGACAGACAGACAGACGGACAGCGGAATCTCAGTAATAGGGTTCCGTAGGTACCCATTGGGTTCGGAACCCTAAAAATGATTTGCATTATTTTGCGACGGGAAACTTACATACGAATATTGCAAGTTAAATAAAAGCCTGTAAAAGGGTATGCGCCAGTTAAAAAAGTTTCTACTTAGGTACTTAAGTTTCTCTTTATTAAACGGGTCTAAAAAACCAAGAACAACTGGTAAAACTCACCTAACAAAAAGAACAATTCCCCTAGTTTACGTGAAGCTAACTAACAGATGCGTTACATGGCAACCCTGGGCCGGAATGGAGTTCAAATGAATGAAACGTCAGCCTTCATTTTCCCGCTGAAACTTCTACCGTAATTGCTCCCGTGAAGTCAAAATATACAACATATGGGATAATAACAGTAAGGACGTTTTTTGTTTGAACACATCTAGCAAAATAGTGTTATTGTTTTTTAGGTGAAAACTACTTTAGCGGCTTTGTGAATTTTTCTTGGCATGGGTAAAACATGTTAAACTCGCGTCAGGTTACGTGTCCTGATGAAAAGAAGGAGCGCAGGGCGCTTGCGCGAGGTGTCATTCCAAAATATTCAAAAATATGACATGTTCCAGTTTTCACTTCTGCCGGCACTCCCAGAGTGCAATCCGTTGTTTTTTACCAACTTCACAAAAAAGGAGAAGGTTCTCAATTTGTCTGTATGTTTTTTTTTGTGTGTATGTTACGCGATTACTCTGTCAATTTTGAACCGATTCGAATGATTCTTTTTGTAATCGGTAGGAAACGTTTCTGAGGTGGTCCCATTGTAATTTTATCGAGATCTAATTAGTATCTCCAGAGATATGGAGATAAATACCTCAAACATATCCTATGTTTGAGGTATTTATCTCCACGCTTCTTCTAAAACCATTACATTCTCCTGAATGTAATGGTTTTAGAAGAAGCGTCCCAAGAAGATTATACACAATGGAGGTTGCTATTGCATATACTTTTAAAGACTAAAAAATAAGACCTTGATAATGTTTTTACATCTTTCTTCTCGTTGATTTTTGTTTTTGACAGATATACTTACGGTAACTGTGAGCGAGATAGAAACAAAGGTGGGGAGAATTAATTTGTGTTCACAGGAATGTTCTACCGGGCAAAGTCTTGTTAGGGTGCAACGTTTTTCAGCATACCTAATATTTTTTGACATGACATGACGTTTGGCGAAGATGGCGGCCATATGGCAGCGATTAATGTTAATAATCGCAAATAGTACTTTTTAATATTCATTTTGGAATATAACTAGTCCGTGTTATAAAATTATTTGGAATTATTGTAATAAAATAGACAATTAATTATCGTGTGTGTCAGATGCTTTTATTGCACAGGGCCATTTTGGACATTGTCCTTTGATATCTTGATGACATCATTATTACTAGTGGATATTTTCACTAGCGCGGCATTTGAAGTCAATTTTTAAGGGTTCTGAACCCAGAGGGTACCGAATGAACATTTTCTGAGACTTTGCTGTCCGTTCATCCGTCCGTCCGTCCGTCCGTGTATCCATAAGTGCGCACTTTACAGATCTGTATCTTCTTAACCGTAATAGGTACATTACTTGAAATTTTCACAAAGTATATATCCGTCAGTGTATAACGGCTTAAACACGAAATTTTATACATGCATGTAATTTAATTAAAACTTGTTTTGCACTAAAAAGGGTAAAATAAGTTATTTAAAAAAAAAAATTAAACCGACTTCATATCTACAAATAGGCACTCAAAAGCGAAAAAAAAATACTTATTATAATTATTATAAGCGCTACCCACTTATCTTTTTGAAGTCGGTGCCAGCCAAGTCTATCGGATGGTAGATAGATACTATGTATATAGTAGTAGTAAGTAGGTAGATACATATGGGTAGTATCTATCTAATACCTATTAGACTTGGCTGGCACCGACTTCAAATAGATAAGTGGGTAGTGCATATAATATATATATTAAGTGATTTATTTTTCGCTTTTGAGTGCCTGTTTGTGGTAATGAAGTCGGTTTAATTTTTTTTGAAAAAGATTTTATTAAAGTTGATAAAAAGCAATTAGTTTATTTTGAAAATGGAAATCTGTACCTATAGAGCATGATTTTTTTTAAGCTCTATACTTGTTTTAAAATTGCACTGTTTTTAAGTGTTGTTATTAATGGAGTAGATTAGTGGTAGAATTGGTGGTACGTAGTATTATTATCTTTTTTATGCCAAAAGGTAGAAAATAGATACTACTTACATAGTATCTATCTACTATCCAATAGACTTGGCTATCACCGACTTCAAATAGATAAGTGGGTAGCGCTTGTAATAATTATATTAAGTAATTTATTTTTCGCTTTTGAGTGCCTATTTGTGGATATGAAGTCGGTTTAATTTTTTTTTTAAAATAATTTATTTCTTAATAACACGCCTTTTCTCGTAGATACAATTACTATTTTTTTTTTTTTCTATATATTTTTTTTTTTTTTTAAAGATTACTCGCAATGTGGGTTGCACATTACTAGTATTCTTGTTAACCCCTCCAACTAAGCTAAATATGCTTGTGTCTGGAGTGGGTTCACGTCAATAGTGCAATGGGTGGGGTGGGGATCGAACTCACGACCTCTCGATCGCCAGTCCGACACCCTATCTATTGGGCTATTGCCGCCTTTATTATATTATAATCTTATATTATTCTAGAGAGATAATAAAAGCCACAATATATATATATATATATATATATATTTTAAGATTATTCGCAATGTGGGTTGCACATTACTAATATTCTCAACTAAGCTAATTATGCTTGTGTCTATAATGTATGTGCTCCTTCAGTACAAACTATTTAGTATCACTCTTTAGAGTATTGATTGGAATTTGAGTTTGATTTAAAGACAAATTAGCTACTAAATATTGACAAAAAGACGAACCAGTTGTATATTGCTCATGACTGGGTGAAGAAGATTTGGAGCAGACATAAAACACTGCCAGTAAGATTGCCTAGGCGATTAATTATTACTAATTACTCGATGTAAAACTAATGGATAGATTTAGTAGTACCTAGCCTGTACTTGTACATATTTATTTAACGTTTGTTATGTTTCTTTAAAAACGCAAGTCGTAGTATGTCAGAGCTCTCTGTAGTCCGTACAACGACGTTGAGAAGTTGTTACTTTGTTAAGCATAAAATCATACTCAAAACTTGGTTTAGATTTACCCTGTTGTAAAAACCAAAATTTACCGCGTTCACATTTACATCAACCCGTACTGTCTATACGAACTCATACAACAAAAAACATATTATAAACATTCCTGAGCCTTAATTATATGTGGTAAAGTTCAAAATTGTCTGACAATTCACCCCTGGGTATAATGTAAGTATGGGAAGCGTTCGCCGCGCGTGCTTTTTACAAGTTTCAGAGTCGTTGCGTAGAATATGTTATATCCAAGCCGTTTAAATTTGCATTTTGTTAATTGTTTGTCAGTTTGACAGGCATTTTTACCTTTTGGTACATTTTTAAAGGATTTTCCAGCATTTTCGAGCGTTAAAGTGACTATAATGTTTGTTTTGAAAAGTTAAACAGGCGCTGATTTGTTGGATTGTTACTGAAGCTTCGAAGGGAACCTTAAAATAGACATATTATTTTTGAATATTTTAAAGCGAAAAGTTTGAAGTGAAAAATAGGATTGTGTACGCGTATATTAATATATTTTTTTATGTGATAGGCTAACGTTTGACAACTATCTTATCTGTTGGTTGTTGGTTAGCAATGATGTGGTCGAGAATGGTAACACCCTATGCCTAGAATGGTCTGACTGTTAAGAGCTGTGCTGCCGGAACAACAAGTTTATGGTAGCTTTTTCCTTGATGGTGGTAAGTTCCTTCTTGCTTACTTCTTACTTCTACTTTTTTTTAAGAAGTACAGAGTATGATAAGGTGAGAATATGAGGTGTCTATCTTCATATGTCTGGGAGGTACACATCAAATCTCAATAAAATTACAATGAGATCAAACGGAAATGATAATCTTTCCGTCAAAAAATTAATAAACGATAAAGTTCGGAGGTAACAAACAAAAAAAATAGAGCCGAACTTATAACCTCGTTTTTTGCGAAATCGGTAAAAAATTACTAGCGTGACAATAGAAGTCGTTTGTTTTCGTTTTGTAATCGATCTTAAATTATAATATACAAGTAACACAAAGCAAAGGCAGAGTATTTTAGTTATTTACTTTGTATTTACATTTATTATTTTTTATTTTGTATATACTTTTTAATCGTAATGCGATATCTAAATAAATAAAATTCTAAATCTAAATAAACTGTTACAACTCAAGGATCATTCTCACTTTACGAAGTCAGAACAATACGTAAGTCAAACAGACTAATGTCTAGCGTAAATCTGGTAGAAACTGGATAAAAGGAACTCGCCTCAGGGGCATTTAGAGACCCAAATTCAAAGGTGAGGGAAATGTAAAGGTGAATTTAGGTGAGTGATGTTGATTAGGGATTCTGGTGTTTCCTGAAGACAAAAGGTTAAATAGAAAAGAGCATTTGAAGTTACGAATATTTTTGTTATATTTGTTTGGTAACAATATAATTATCAAGGTAGTAGTGTTGTTAAGGGTTATAAATGAGTAGTACAGAGTTTTTTCTAAAGGTAAACAAAATTAAAAAAAAACTTTTTAATTTTATTAGGTATGTTAATGGATAAGAACAAACCTGAATACATCATTTTTATTTACGACGGAAAGGAGGTGTATCAACTTGTTTGTGTGTGCAAAATAAATGTATTATTTTTGTTTCAAAACTACTTTATCGATTTAGATGCTGTTTTCTTTAAATTGTTCGTTATAAAGCAGTGACGCCAGAGTCCACTGTCTTAGCTTTTATTTCAATTTTTTAACTTGTTTCTTTTCTTTCATATAAATAACCCTTCTTTGTATTAAAACCCTCAATGTTGATTAATGTGAATCTACTAAAAATATACAACTGAGACTGGTCCTAAAATAACTTCATAAACTTCTTGTCCGAAAGCTTTCCGCCATAACTCCGGCAGGTAGGAAGAACTAAGGTGCTCCTTACATTATTTATCAAAGAACCCAGAAGGGATTTATATTCGCGCCGAAGGAACAGAATTAGTCTACTTTGGAGCATAAATAAATCAATAATGTATATCTGAATGACTCAATAATGTTGAGAGAGCTCTGAAGTGCAGTTAAGTCAGGTCTTAGAATAGAGGCGGCTTTGTTAAATTAGATTTGATGTCGTACAACCACTCTAGTAAAAAGCCTGGGTTAGACATTGAAGTTTCTCGAACGACGTAGACAATAGAATGTATTCGATACTCGTATACTTTGGGATAAACGAACTTGAGAGCGGAATCGGAGACCGCGATTCAGAAAATGTAGTCTAGGACGTCTAGTGACCGGACAGGTCGAGCGACGAAACAGTCGGCATTTCTATTTCTATTCAAATTTGATGGCAATTCTAACGAATGGGTTACGATACCTAATATTGAATAAATAATAATAATATTAATAATTTCGGCAATACCAAGATCATGTCGACTTTATGTAGGCTGATTATGACGCTGATATGAGGGCTCGAGTGATTGAGAGAGATTGCAATTGTCGCTTAAGATTTTTTTTTTATATCTTATAGGCTAGCGTTTGACCACTATCTCACCTGTTGGTAAGTGATGATGCGGTCGAAGATGGTAAGCACGCTAGGCCTTGAATGGGAACTGGCTCTCAAGGATAGCTGCCGGAAAATAATACATGTTGTGGCGACAGATTTTCTAACTTGAGGGCGGTAGCTGGCCAGGCGGACACTAGATAGTGTCCTACCACCATGCGGGGTTTGTTGGTTTCTTAACGATGTTTTTCCTTCACCGGAGGGCCACTGTGAAAAGCGCACATACATTTTTCGACAGAAAAATCTATTGGTACCCGGCGGTTTGAACTCGGTACCACGGCATCAAAGCCGACCGTTCTCCCGATTACGCCACCGGTCCCTCAGACAATTGTGTTCAAGAGTGTCGTAGATTAGAGTCGATTTTTTAGTGATGAAATTTGTATCGGCTGTTTATATAAGACGAGTATATTCACTCTGATATAGAATCGATTAACTCATTACCGATTTACTAGTAACATTGTTTACCTACATTGCATAAACAACAGAAAAAAATCGATACTCTAACCGATTGTGAACCTGAAATTGGGACGATATTATGTGGTGATAGAATATGTCATCTAAGTCGTTTTCTGATGTAGGCTTTGACTAAAACTTCTATAAATACAGGTTAACACGTTAGCTGCGGCACCAATTTTTGCATACTTTCCGTTCCTGCGGCACGAGGTATAATCGGCCCGTACCGTGACCAGACGTTAGGGCGACACGCGGTCTATTAGACCCCACCTCCTTTTACAGACTAAAATCCATATTCTGGCGCGAAATCAAAGATAAATGAGAATTTTGGTCCTTATTGATATAGACAGTGAATTGATGAACCCTAATCCACCGTCGCCCCGGGATCTGATGGCTAGTTTAGGAATTATTAGCAAAACAAAATATGGGATCTTATACACCTCGTAACGCACTGAAATAGGGCAAATTTTCGCTGCGATTAGTGATGGGAAAAATAATATCGACGTTTTTAAACTGTCTTTAACTACGCAACGACTTGACCGATTTTGATCAATTATATCTCATTAGATCGTTTTAAGGGCAAAACCTGGCAAAACAACACAAAGCTATCAAAGGATACATTTTTTTTTAAATAATCTAAAAGGACGTGCTCTCCAATCGACGTGATGCACAACACTGGTCGCGGGAAGCTCGCGTTGAGTGCGGTACGAGGTCAGGGGGGATATGGGACGTTTTAGCCTCGTTCCGCACTGCATTAAAATTATATTAATTCAGTGCGGCACGAGGCCTAAGACTTCCGGTACCAAGGTAGGTACACCACCGAGTCCGGAACCATTAGTGATCTCAAATATATATTTATCTCTTTCCTACACTGGACCAAACCAAAGCTATGCCATTCGCACGACAGAGAAATTCACTTTTTTGCTTGCCGCACCACAGGGAAGTTGCATCAGGGGTGATTTAGGCCTCGCTTCGCACTTAACGTGTTAAACTACTGAAAATACTACAAACCATCATTGTGGTAGCCAATGGTAAGATCTTTAGCTTAAGATGAAGATCTTCTTAAGATCTTAGTTTGTTCGAGTACTTGTACTATTATTTATTCTGTGGAGCGAGGGAGATGTGTTGATGAAGAGATGAGAGGTTCGCAATATCTAATGGCCGTATCACGGCATTATTACTCACAGCGCCACGCCTTAGTTAAAATGAAAATAATATCAATATTTAGACTGCATTTAGTGCCAGTGGGCGACACGTTGTAATCGGTTCAGTTGCTAGATACTAAAATAACACACCTTCGGCAATGAGGCTAAAACTAATCATTCAGAATCTCTCAGTATACCTACTCCAATATTACGCAGTTTCAGATTTTTTAGCTGGCGTTTGACCACTTTCTCACCTGTTGGTAAGTTGAAAAGAATGATGCGGTCGATGATGGTAGCACGCTAGGCCTAGAACGGGAACTGGCTCTTAAGGATAACTGCCGGAACACATTAGATTATTGGCGACAGATTTTTTAACTTAAGGGTGGTAGCTGGCGAGGCGGACACTAGAAAATGTCCTACCACCATGTGGGGGTTGGAAATTTCTTGTCAATGTTTTTCCTTCACCGGAGGGCCACGCAAAACGCACATACATTTTTCTATAGGAAAATCTTTTGGCGCACGGCGGGGATAGAACTCAGTACCTCAGGCGTCAAAGCCGACTATTTTCCCACAACAACACTGGGCCCTCAAATGTTATAGTTTGCAAAGCTTCAGCGAACAAATTTTTCTAAATAATATAGAATTGGATAGAATAGATTACATTGCTTATTATCTTCTTTATTAGACTGTAATGCTCAATATGTGGTATCAAGTATGAGAGAAATGATAATGAATATAAGATGTGCCACACAATATCGTATGCTAAAAACTTGGCAAACGTTTCGAGGACGAAACAAGAGTACTTTAGAACGAGTTGCCAAGACTTATAAGGGTAAAAATACTTTACTTTTCCTTTATGAATATCAAGTTTCATTACGAAGGTTCTAAAAGTTATGGAGGGTAATTTTACATGTTTGAATTTTTTCTCGAGACATGTATGAATAAAAAATTATAGTTTTAAAATTAAGAGAACCAAAAAGCAGATTCCAGGCTCCATCATCAGATCGTTAGCTTTAAGCCCAATCTGTTTGACAAGTCAAAACAAATCAAAAGAGCCCAATCCCGAGGGGTTTACTAGAAGCCACTGAAGAGTTCCTCAATACACTTTTTGGATCTATCACCGGATCAGCTCCAAGATACCAAATTATAGTGTTGTCCATAAGCGTATACTATTCAAAATCAATCCGTCCGGAGGGGTCGGAACCCACGCCTTTTGTATATTTGTTTGCTTGGGACCTCTTCGCGGTGAAACGGTTTGACCTATTTTGGCTAAAATTCAGCACATGTCTAGCCAGTATAGTGAATTACGATATAGGATACTTTTAACTTGGGCTAAGCCGCGGAGCAAAGCTCGTTAAGCCTACTACAGTAATATTTCTACAAAAAACTATAAAATCGTATATTTTAAAATATTTCAAATCGCAATTCACAATGCGCAGCTGGCTTCAATATTCAGCACCAGCTTACACTAACAAGATAACGTATTATGAATGAGAAAAAGTTCTGGCAGTCTACCACGTGGCATAATGTGCTTACATTATGTAGATTTGAAGCCACCTCTCTGACAATGTTGTGGAATTGAGACACACTTCTTTTTTTTTGTAATGTAAGGTAACAGGCCAAGCAAAATGCTCACCTGATGGGAAACGATATCTTTTAGAAAGCTTAGCCTTTCCTTATCTTAGTCTAGGCTTTCGGAAAAGAAGGTAAGAAAGAAAATACATTTATTCAGCTTATTTATACAAATAAATAAAACTGGCCAAGTGCGAGTCAGCATCGCGTCTCTTATCGCACACTTAGGGAGGGTTCCGTACAATACGAAACATAACAGAGTTTCAACCTCATATATTTGATTAATTGATATTACCAAGAATATTTGGTTTGGTCGCGATCTAGAAAGACGGGGCTCGTTTACTAGCGCCATCTATGTCATTTTGCCGAAACTAATTAGATAGATGGCGTTTAAAAACACGTTTTTTGTATGGGGACCCCCTTTAATTTTTAACTTTATTTTGTTTTTAGTATTTGTTGTTCTAGCGGCAACAGAAATACACCATCTGTGAAAATTTCAACTGTTTAACTATCACGGTTAATGAGCTATAGCCTGGTGATAGAAGGACAGACAGACAGACAGACAGACAGACAGACGGACAGCGGAGTCTTAGTAATAGGGTCCCGTTTTACCCTTTGGGTACGGAACCCTAAAAAGTACATAACTGGGATGCAGGTATCTACATTGATAGCGATGCGTCCTGTCATCGCTAACGTCTTATAAGGTCTTTTAGAAGGAGATGCAGCTGCATCTTGTTCACAGTTGTATATTTGCATCTCATTTGCTTCTCTTTTCCATTAAAAAGTCAAAAGTCAAAAGTCAAAGCATTTATTCAGTATATGGGCAAATTAAACATTTGCACTTACACACGTCAAATTACATTAAATAGATCATATTCGATAAAAAATATTATAGATATAACAGGAACATAACTTATTGCTTTGAATTTACAAAAAAATAAAACAAAGGTATTGAGCCATTTAGCTTTCATCTAGACGTTGAACGTCACACTTAAAACACATGTTTAATTCCCTGAATTTGATTGAATTATGATTGCCTCATTGCCAACCGTACTATTACGTGCACCCGCAACCCAGTGCATGTTTCAATACTTCAGACAATTTTTATCCAAAAAAATGTGAAATCATGAAACAATGACTTATTGTTTGAACATGACAATGGACATTAACTTATTATTAGTCGAAATTCATCGCTATTCATATAGAGACTACCAGCATTGGTTCACAAACAAAGAACTTAACATAGAAACTAATTAAAACAACCGACTTCCATGCCCCACGAGTCAATTTCAGTAGCAAGTTTTTTTTTTAATATCTTAAAGACTAGCGTTTGACCACTATCTCACCTGTTGGTAAGTGATGATGCGGTCGAAGTTTGAGACGTTTATCATCATATCTCTGGAGGTACTTACCAAATCTCAATGAAATTACAATGGGAACACCTCGAAAACGTACCCTACCGATAAAAAAAAGAATCATTCGAATCGGAGAATCAATTGACGGAGTAATCGCGTAACATATACAAAAAAAAAATCAGACAAATTGAGAACCTCCTTTTTTTCGGAACTCGGTTGAAAAATAAATAACCTATTTCATAACAAGGTAGTTGTCTCTAAAAAGACCTATGTTAGCACAAAATGTCCAGTCAGACCTGAAAGCTTATTTTAGATAGGTCTAAAGCAGGTATTGAATTTAAACGAAATAATTTCTAAAGTTTGGTGATAATGATAATTTAAAAGCTATTATAAGATCGTTTAAAAAACTAAAAATAACCAACTTCAATGCCGTGCTATCAATTTTCAGTACCAATTTTGAGTTGTTTATCTCCATATCTCTTACTAATCAGACCTCGATAAAATTACCATGGTACTACACTTGAAATATCTCCTTTCCAACAAAAAAATAATAATCAAAATCGGCTTATAAACGACGAAGTTATCCGCGAACAAACATAAATATATATATTTATAATATATATATATATATTATTATATATATATTATATATATATATATATATATATATATATATATATATATATATATATATATATATATATATATATATATATATATATATATATATACGGTCGAATTGAGAAACCTCCTCCTTTTTTTGAAGTCGGTTAAAAATAAACAACAATCCAATAGAAATATACAATACTTAATAACATTTAAATTTATAGAGATACTTTATATCCATAAACATAAATAAAACACAATCATTGTAGCAAAAAAAAAACACTTTATTTTTAAGAACAAAAGTAATTAAAGTTTCAGAACGAAACATTTCGCTGTCACTCATCGCGTCGATTTTTATTACGTCAGCCCAATTTTTAGAAAATACCATTGAGAAAATACAAAGATAGAAGCTTAGCTCTCCAAACTTCTCAAAAACATGGAAAAAAATGTTTCACTGAAACTGCGGCACGCAAATCTCTACACAAACATTGAGTGCGCCTCCTGATCAGTGCGAGAAAGTGCTCTGTATCAGAAGTAGAAAATGTATATACAAAGTTAGAAAATCTGTCGCTAAACATCTAATGTGTTCCGACAGCTATCCTTGAGAGCCAGTTCCCATTCTAGGCCTAGCGTGCTTACCATCTTCGACCGCATCATCACTTACCAAGAGGTCAGATAGGGTCAAACGCTTGCCATAATATATGAAAAAAAGTACAACTGAGAAGTTTAACTGGTTCTATAAATGATACAAATGTGTATCATTTGTACTACCGGTTGTGCTAGGAAGCTAAGTGACGCGCGACAAAATAATCGACCAAAATCAGTAAAATGCTGAATACTATGACTACCACGTGATACCTATCACTTCCCCGGCTCCCCGGGGTCGCGGGTTTGAGTCCCGTCAGTACTGTACAATTTTGGATTGTATATAAAAATCTACCTCAAATCAATCTTGGAACTGAAAATAACTAGTATTTTAAGTTGTTTTTTAACCGACTTCCTAAAAGAAAGAGATTCTCAATTTGTCTGTATATTTTTTTTTGTATGTATGTTATGCGATTTTGCCGTCAATTGTGAACTGATTCGAATGATTCTTTTTTTAATCGGTAAAGTACGTTTTCGGGGTGGTTCCATTATAATTTTATCGAGATTTTGATACGTATCTCTCTAGAGATATGACATTAAACGTCTCAAACTTGCTACTAACATTGACTCGCGGGGCATGGAAGTCGGTTATTTTAGTTTTTAAACTACTTTATTTATTTATTTTTTTAATTTGTAATCGATCTCAAATGAATTAGGTTTAGCATTGCTGGCCGCTTGTAGCTATGTCACAGCTGCCTTTTATCAATTTACTGTAAACGAAAATAAGCAAATCAAACCAGCATTGCTTAGCCATGCCTGGCAATTGTCTAAGTTGTGGCATGGAAATAGCTTAGAACTGTATTTCGTTTCTCTTTTTTAAATGAAGTAGACGGAAACCTCAGGTAATGCGATATAAATGCGTCAAATTGCGTTGCTCCGTACGGAATATACGGGTCTTGAACTCTTGAGATTTACTACAAGAAGAAGTCGTTAAGTCAAGAATAATGTAGACTACAGGTAGTAATAGTACACTAAAGTTTTAGCATGTTTGATACAGGTAAATTTATATTGTTTTCTCAATGGTTCAATCAATTCGGTTCTCAATGAGGTTCTCAATTCGTCTGTATGTTTTTTTTTAATGTATAATACGCGATTACTCCGTCCATTGTGAACAGATTCTAATGATTTTTTATCGGTAGGGTACGTTTTTGAGGTAGTTCCATTGTAATTTCATCGAGATCGGATAAGTATCTCTAGAGATATTATGACGATAAAAGTCTCAAACTTGCTACTGAAACTGACTCGCGAGGCATGGAAGTCGGTAGTTCTAGTTTTTAAACTATTTTATTGGATGTACTTAGTTAAGTTTATTTATATAGCAAATGCAATATATTAGTTTTTGATTTATGTACAAACCTAAATATCCTTAATGTTGCACCTATTTTAAATGGTAACAAATTCAATTTGGACGGGCCGTTGGCGTAAATCGAACTGGTTCTAGAGTGGAGACCGCGAATCGGCAAACGTAGAGTAGGACGCCCTGTGACGAGGTGGAGCGACGACATTCGCAAAGCGGTGGGCAGTGACTGGAAGCAAAGAGCCGAAGACCGAGCTCAGTGGCGTGTCTTGGGGGAGGCCTACGTCCAGCAGTGGACTGATACCGGCTGATAATGATGTTGGCGTAAAGGATAGATACTTTTACTTCTAACCCAAAGGTTGCTGGTTCAAGTCTATCGATTACACCAATTAATTTTTCTATGTGTATTTGTGTTTGCCACAGGTTGTAGAAGCATTATATCAATGATCTACCAGACTTGCTACCAAAAGTAGGTTATTTAACTACATAAGTAGCTCAAGCTCAATAAATTTACAGCCAAAATAGTATTCTGGCAGCATAGTCTTTGAGAGTCCAACACCCGATATGGTGGTAGGGACAATACCTAATATCCATCTGGCTATCTTACACCCTCAAATTGTAAAATCTGTCGCCAAAACTTCAAATGTGTTCTAACAACTCTCCGTGAAAGCCAGTTCCCATTCTAGGCCTAGCGCGCTACCATCCGCAACCGCATTATCACTTCATCATCATGATGATGAAGTGATAATGCGGTTGCGTTGTGCGTGTGCATTACCACTTACCAATAGGTTTAATAGTGGTCAAACGCTAGCCTATGTGACCAAAAAAACTTATGTACCTTAAACACTAGATTTGACTGACAAAGGTTAGAAGTTATTTTAATAGATTCTTTGACCTAGAATTTGACCAGTAGCTTGCCTGGTGGAAAGCGATGATGTGGTCGAAGATGGTGAAGACCCTGGGCCTAGAATACTCTGACTTTTAAGGGCTGTGTACTGCCAGAACACCGTAAGGTTATGGCGGCAGATTTTCTCCTTGATGGTGGTAAGTAAGCTACTTTCTAGTAGCAAGTCAGGCAACATCGATATAATGAAAAATGGTCAAACTATCACCGTGTAATATAAGTCTTTAGGTCATTTCGTAGGTGATTTTTCTCTTTCCAGAGTAACAATCTGTACTTGTCTAAACCTAGCATTATCGAGACCGATCTTCATCTATTCTCATTGAGTTCTTGGCTATCGATATTTCACTTTAGAAAGATAGCTACAATTTAGTTGAAGGACTAAATAATAAGTAGATAGGTATTTATTTGAAACTATTTGTTTTTGTTACAAAAAAAATATAAAATAAAACTTTTTAACAAAAAAATTAAACCGCTGAAAAAAATGAAAAGAAAAAAATAATTACACTTTTTTATTTAACCTTAATAACGAAGTTTTCAACTACTGTTAGTATACCTAAGTATATATTTTTGTAATTGTTTTGAGTTTTTAACTTATAACTAAGTTCTTAAACTAATATAAGTATGTATACCTAAGTAATTTTTAGTCGGTGCCAAATAATCAATAAGCAAAGTTCACTAAATAATCTCTTAAATTTAAAAAAATATCAAATTAAATTAACAATGCAACGTGAAATCTCCAGCGATGAACATAAACATTCCAAAAAATGCGCTTCCACACGACCCACAGACTAAATAAAGATGCACGACCACTTACAACGACGTGGGCCGTCACAGATTTACTATATGTGATGCCCGTTTGAGTTGCAGTCTCGCTGACAATAACTTCGCTAACACTCGGCATTTTCCGGCGAACTGGCGTGTCGCGCCATGCCTCCGCCGCGTATCACGCTTTACGTAATTAATTAATTTGCTTGTTTAGCGCCGACTCAAAATTACTTAGGTATTCATACTTACATTAGTTTAAGAACTTAGCTATTATGTTTAGTTAAAAACTCAAAACAATTACAAAAATATATATACTTATGTATACTAACACTAGTTTAAGAACTTCGTTTTTAAGGTTTAAAAAAAAGTTTAATTCTTTTTTGCTTTTCAATTTTTTCGGCGTTTTAATTTTTTGTGAAAAAGTGTTATTTCCAGTAAGTTTGTTGACATACATTGATGATATCATAAAATTATCAAAATAATGATACTTTTATCCATTATTTTTGTTAATTTAATCAAAACGGCTCGACCGATTTCGTTAAAATTTAAATGGGACCCCCTTGGGGATACACCCTTTTCAATAAAAAAGAATAATTGAAATCATACTACTCTGTAAAATGTTATGCGTGGTCATACGTAAAAAAAATATATACGCATCGATTTGATAACCTCCTTCGTTTTTTTTTCGTCGGTTAAAAACGATCTATATGAGATTATTTGAACTATCTAAATATTTAAAGTATGTAATAAGTATTTATAAAACACTCATACACTATTGAGCATATTTGTATATAGTAATATGTATTGTATCTAACAGCGCAGTCCAACCAATCATTTCGTCGAGTTCTGATATTTTAACCAACTAAAAAAAGGTGGAGGTTCTCAATTCACCTGTATTTTATGTTTTATGTTTGTTTGTTACTTCCAATCTCCGTTATTTCATTGTAAAATTATTTTTTTTGTTTATTATGCTTCCCATTTGGTTGTGTGTTGGAAGATGGTGACATTAGGCCCAGAATACTCAACTCTTAAGAACTGTGTGCTGCCGAAACACGATAAGTTTAACGCAGCAGATTTTGTCCTTGATGGTGGTAAGCTACTTTTTGGTACCTAGCAAATCAGGCGGAACAGCAATGTAATATTTTCATTGAATCTATATCAGAAGGCATAAAAAGATGTAAAGAAAAATGTTAAAAGCTTAGAATCCAAAATATCTAACCAAAATTCACTAAGTATATTGAACTCGAACTCCATTACTTTGCGGTTACATATATCTCCCAGCAAGTTTTCCTTTCCCTTCATGTTCCGTTAAAAATCTCATCTATATTTATTCTCCCTGTTTACCATGATAATCGCGTCGAATTTTTTACCTTACCCAAAAATTCTATTAGAATTTCTTCCCGTAAATATCAATATGTGTAATTTATGGGCCGAATCTAGGTCAGAGGGAAGGAACAGGGAAACGGTCTGTCAAATAGTTGTTTATTCAGAAGCCGACCTTTTAGCTGATTTCTTATTGTGTTAGGCGAAAATGTTAGCGGCTCTTTTGATGAAAAAAGTAATGTTGAGCGTTTTTAGTGAATCGTTTGACCTTCATGAGTAAAGGTGAGTGAACTTTGATATTATCGTACTAAAACAAATATGCTAGTACGCCGCTAAATTTGAAGCGTCTTTTGCTAAGTGGTTTCTCTTCGCATATACTCGTAGCAATGAAAAAACTACATTGCTTTGAGTGCTTTTAGTAATTTATACAGTACTTTCTATACATATCCAAGATAGCTTATTGAGCTTTACCTGCAGCGCTATTCTATATAATAAAATATCTCTGAATACCCTTGTTTGAGTTTTAGCATAGTACCAAAGCTTACGTACATTTAAGAGCGAACGCGGGCAGCACTTTTCCATACAAATATATTCCCCCGTTTCCTTCCTGGAAAATGCTTGTGCAGCAAAATTTGTTTCTACGAAATATCAAGGTCTGCTGTAGCTACGCCCCCTATCATTTGCTTTTTTTGACCATTGACATGACATTGAATACATTTGTATGGAAAAGTGCACCCCGCGAGTCGATCGATCGGCTCCAAACAACCTTTGGATAGACAGTATTGGGATAGCAAATATTGCATGTACACCGATTCAGCTTTTCCATGGCAGTTCAGTCAAACTAACCAAACATTTTCATCTGTTTTATGGTAAAACTATTTTTATAGACTTTTTCAAATTTCGTTCCAGATACATTTTGGTAAAGCTCCTTCCTTACACTGAAATAACATGTACTGAGTTCAATTCAAAATACCTTATCAAAACACAAACGTTATTTAAAGAGATTAATTAGTTTATGATTCTATCAAATAAACACAGCTTGTCTTTGAGAAAGTATCAAGATGCATTACCATTTCTGTATCGTTATGTTTTTTATGATTATGGAAACGTAATATGCAAATCAATCGCCTGTTTGTAGGCATTATCGTCTGCCTCTTGATTCCAGATATTGCGCACCACCACACCGCACCCGTTACCTTGAGGGCCCGGTGGCGTAATCGGGAGAACGATTGGCTTTGATGCCAGACGTACCGAGTTCAAACCTCCGTGCACCAATGGATTTTTCTATCGAAAAATTAATGTGCACTTTTCACAGTGGCCCTCCGGTGAAAGAAAAACATCTTTAAGAAACCAACAACCCCTGCATGGTGGTAGGACACTATCTATTTTCCGCCTGGCCAGCTACCACCTTCATGTTAGAAAATCTGTCGCCAAAACATCAAATGTGTTCCGGCAGCTATCCTTAAGAGCCAGTTCCCATAGGCCTAGCGTGCTTACCATCTTCGACCGTATCATCACTTTCCAACAGGTGAGATAGTGGTCAAACGGTAGCCTATAAGTATAAGATATATATATCCAGAGTATCTGTTTGAGAAGCTAGTCTGGAGGAAAATTCTAAGCTCTCGACATACACGCTGCCAGTACCATCTCGACCTTTCTGTGCCCAGTCACAAAACTAGCAGGTTCAAAGGTAGTTTCAAATATAGTGCGGCAAAATTTTGGAATAATCTGCCTCCGCCAATGCGTAACAAAATGAGTTTCATAACATTCAAATTTTCATTTCAACGCAATAGAACCATATTTGAAGCTACCTACAAGACCAAATAGCCTACAAAAAAAAACACACACACACACACACACACACACACACACACACACACACACACACACATTCACACACACACAAACACACACACACACTCACACACTCACACACACACATATGGTTATGAAATATGTTATGTATTGTTTTTTTTACCCTCTGTTTTTAAGTTATCTTCTCTGTTTTCAAGTGCAAAGTAGATTACAGCAATGTTTTTGTAAAATTATATTACCTTTTTAAGTCCCGCTTTCCACCAACACGCCCGACGACCACCTTAGTTCGGGAAATGGAATGCACTGAAAACCAGCCCTGTGTAAACCCAGCTTACGCAGTATAGTGCTGAGTGTATTCCAATTGCCAAATACAATATATTTGTGAATTTCAGTATGTGTTGTGTTATGTAATTGGCAATAAATGTGTTTTTATTTATTTATTTTATTTATTTATATAAAAAAACAGATGTTAGGTCACATGTCCCTTAATTTCACAGGACACTTTGCTCTACAAACCGAAACACGTTTTAATCTCCCAGATCAATTAATCACATGACACAAAAGCGGCAGTATCTTTCTCAATAATCTTCTTCACAACTTTCTTCACTCTTCAATAATCCTAAAACTCAATTAGGAGTCTAGGTCACCTGCCATGTTTCATCCCGTTAATTACTGGATGTTAACACGCCACATGATGTCAAAGATGAAATAATTTCACATCATTAGCACAGATTAGGCTGTCTCCCGTTAGCTTCACGATCATCTCTTCGGAAGCCCGCAGTTTTGTACCCACTGTGTTCTACTTTTCCTATACATAACACAGTCTTCACAAACAAAAACACAGAATGAATAAGTACACAGGCCACAGGGCATTTAAACGTTGCGTTTGTCAAAAACTTTTTGCAATTTATTACTTGAGAGCAGATTATTACTATGAGTTCGTTAAAAACATGAATACAAGTGTTAACCCGTTAGTTAGATAATAAAAGAAAATTCATAATTAACTGTAAAAATCATAAATTAACATTAAATAAAAGTTAAAGTTAAGTGCCGCGAAGGAGCGCCGCTGCGTTGTTAATACTTCCTAAAACCTTATTCTAATTTTTCAACGTTCTTAGGTTGAAACATTAAGAATAAGGTTTTAATAATTCGTTATTTTCTGTCAGGGGGCATAAGAAATGAAGAATAAAATAATGATGCAACTAAAATGTTTACTAGTGTGTCCTGTGTCTTTGATCGAGGTAGTGTTTTTAGTTCTTTCTGAACTAGCAAGATTACTGTTGGCGTTTGCAGATGGAATTCCATTGCAATGGAATTTACATTTAAGAAAATAGTACAAAAAAATAGCATCATCTCGATCGGTCGCTGTGAGTAATCTCCCAAACTCTGTCCCCAGCGGGTCTTAATTCGAGCTCCCGAATATACCTCGCTTTTTAGATTAAAACATCACGTAAATCCATGTAACTTACGACCAGAATGGAGATGTTCACGCCTCTTACACCAAGGGACTGGGATCCATAAAAGGTGGAATTAAAATTGCAAGAGAATACTTAAGGCAATTACGCCTGATATAGGGAAATTTCATGAATATGGAGATGATATTATGAAATATTCCAATATCAGTGAATTTGTGGTCATATTTACGTCGGATATGTGTGTTTATGTTTCTTGCAATACAGGGGACTGAAACAAATAAGTTGAGTAAGTTTAGTTAAGTAAAACGTGTTTCACTATTTTTTCCGCCTTTTTTTCACCCTTAAGGAGGTGCTCATTTATCAAGATTCTATCAGTGTGGGGACGATTGATTTCACTCTACTAATGTCTCTGGATATCTCAGGTATGTAGAGTGAAACTTATCAAATAAGTATCAACAACAGCAATATGTACGATCAGTCTATTATAAAATTTGTGGAGTTTACTAAGTAGCAAACTCTAAAAAAAACCGTACCTACATGAAAGTCCCAATCGCGCTAGCAAAAATTTTTATGTTCTCTGTCAAACTTTGCGTTAGAAAAAAGCGTTATGTTTTATGTTTAAGCCATATATAAAGTTCCCAACTTATTTGAAGATATAATACATAATTTATTTAAAGTAAAAATAAAGTAATATGGTACCAAGCTGGATTACAATGGGGATTATAGGAGGAAGAGGAGGACATGGGGGAGGGAAGGGAGAGAGAGTCAACTCCAATTTGTTTGTCGAAGCTGACACTTGTGTACCTTTTTTAGCAAACAGTATTATCACTTTAACACAAAATTACCCTTAAGTGTATTTGTAGCTACTTTAAAGGCGCAGTTGCAATTGCTAAATTTTATATTTTGTAACATTTTGTGGTGACAAAAATGCGAACGCTATTACGCAATATTTGGACCATTACCGGTTGAGATCGCTTCATCAGACAATCATGGAACAACATAATAGTTAGTGTACATATGTCTACTGGTGGTAAATATAAGACTCTTCTAGAATGTGACTAAGCCCGATCTTTAGCTCTTAACCCCCCCCCCCCCCCACTGTTCTACGAATGCTACGAATGTCATCGCTCCACTTGGTCACTAGGCGCGTCTACTACACTTTAATTGAGTTGTAAAAGTACCTTTCTACAATAATGATCTGTATAATAAAATTTACCCTAAAATCCACCGGGTTTCGATCAAATGTATTCTAACACCAAAAGATTTCTTGAAAAGACAATAGAAAGGTTAAAATAGGCACCACTTCATACTTAAGATAGGACTATGGCGAAGTTAACGCGCCCTGTAAAATAACTCGCAGAATTCAATCCAGTGGTTCGAACCGCGTTTACATATGCCTGTAATTTACAATAAAACAGTAAGATGGGTCTAATCACTATATATCATACACGTAGATTACTCTATGTGCAGCAGGTTTATGGATGTGACGGTCAATATATTTTCTATCGTTCCTGCCCTTCACCTGCGAAACTAAATTTACGCTCTTTTGTGCAAGTTTTTACTATGCATTACATTTTAATCACCACATTAGATAGATAGCCCGATCACTCGATAGGCATTGTGGCTTTCTAGCATATAAACTTATATACAGTATATCTTGCAGAAAATAATAGCTGACATTTTTTAAATTACATTTTGTAATGTCAAACACATTTTAAACCTTAAAATCGAACACAATAACATTAATATTTTAATTCTTCATATAGGTTGTGATTTGCCTTTTGACTGTCATTACACAAATAATTCGTTGAATATCTCTGCGAACGTTTAATACAAAGTTCGTACCATGTAAATGTGGTTTAACGCCTCCTCGGATTCGTATCTCCGTCGGATCTGGGTGAAATGTGCCAGTCACAATTTTAAGGAAGGTACGCTTAGAGATAAGGAAATTATTCTTTCCCAGCATTGGATTATTAGATTTGCCTTCGATATGAGAGGGATATTGTCTGGCGCATATTAATTGCTATTGTGGCTATGCTGACCTTATTTAAATACTTAATTGGATTAACATAGAGATATAATTGAGATTCTTAGAAGATATAAATCTGAAATAAATTGTGGAACAATTTAATATTGACGCAGACATTTAGCTTAGACTATATATACCTACTGTGATAATTTGAATGTTAAACCAGTAAAATTGACTGTGACATAATAATTTCAGGTGAAAATGTATCAAACATGATTTGATGGCCACTGGTGTAGTAGGAGAATGTTCGGTTTTGTTACCTAGTAACCGAGTTCAAAACCTGCCGTGCACCGATGGATTTTTCTATTGAAAAATGTAAGTGCGCTTTTCACAGTGGCCCACCGGTGAAGGAAAAACATCATTAAAAAACACCCAACCCCCGCATGGTGGTAGGACACTATCTAGTGTCCGCCTGGCCAGCTAACTCAAGTAAGAATATCTGTCGCCAAACATCTAATGTGTTCCAGCAGCTATCCTTGAGAGCCAGTTCCAATTCTAGGCCTAGCGTGTTATCATCCTCAACCGCATCATCACTTACCAACAGGCGAGATTGTGGTCAAAGGTTAGCCTATAAGACATTTAATAAAAACAAATTCGACAATTAAAAATATATATATATATATTCGACAATTAAATATCACTAAATAGAATTGGCTGGCGTACAAAGGTCCTTTGATATGCATGCATAAATATGGATAAAATTATACATATATAAAGTTTTTAACCTCGATTACCACACACTTATTACATTTGACAGCTGAAGATCGAGCTCAGTGGCGTACGTCCAGCTGTGGACTAAGACAGGCTGATACTGATGATGATGATTACATATTAATTTTTTTAACAGGGGCTGGGCCGCGGGGCTTAACTAGTCCAAAAATATGTTTGAGAAGTGTCCAATTGTCACCAAAAGTTCCTAGTAGGCGCGTGCTCTGAAAAAAATCTTGTTTTTACTCCAGAGTTGACATTTTCAGTAAATTTTATTACGGCACCATTGGGAAATTCACAAATTGGTACACTCCTGTGAATACTAAGAGACTGGAGTTCATTTTCTAATGGCTGGTCATGTACTAAGTTTTATATCAATGGGTGAACTGATTTAGGTCGTCATATTCATGGAATGTTCTGGAGAAAAGAGAAAATGTTACGATTTAGAAGATTCTGATATTTGGGTGTTGGATTTTTATTTTTTAGCTGGACGGTTTTACCTGCGCAAAAATGGCAAATAGATGAATAAATTAAAATCTTACAAAATTAATACATCATAATAGTAAGACTGTTTTATTGCTATCTGTACCAGACACAGGTCAAAAGATTGTAGATATAGCCATCGACTTATGTTTCGGCCTCATCCGGAGGCCTTCTTTCCGGATCTCGAGTGCGGGGCGCTCGCCGACGCGTTCTGCCTCGCACTGGATGTATGAGGCCGAAACATGTCGATAGCTGTATCGACATCGCGTAAGTCACGTTAAATTCCCGATTTTATATCTATGTTTATCTTTTTATCGCTGGAGATACTTATCAGATCTAGATTAAATCTATTGGCATCACCTTGGAGATAAGATATGTAAATAAACTGACCAAGTGCAAGTCGGACTCGCACTCGTAGGGTTCCGTACCACACTACAATATTTTATAAGAGTAGGTATATTAACGGAGTAATAAAAAAAACATATAAAGGAAAAAACATGCAGACGAATTGAGAACCTCTTCCTTTTTGGAAGTCCGTTGAAAATAGCAAATCTTGAAATCTAATTCATTATTATTCATAGCGTCCCACTGTTGAGATATATATTATTATTCACTTCGATTTACTCCTAACGACACGATTTCTATATTTTTGTAAATTGTTAAACACAATTCAAAATGTCATCGTACCCACGAGACTCGAACCCGCACCCTCCGGATTACACGTCCAGGTGCTCTGCCAATTAAGCCACTGTTCGATCCATCAATACGATCAAATTAGTGGATTGCATTCTTTAAACACTTCAAGAAACATCATATTTGATTTCTATTATTGTTTTCAACTATTCTAATAAACTAGACAATACAATAATAACAATCTAGACACAAAATTTATCAATTTCAAACTGTCTAGAAATGGCTGCGTAATAAGTTGAACGTAAATTTCATTACATTTCAATAAGCCTCTCAAACTATGTTAGGAGCCATTGGACCCGCATCAAACCCGTAGTTCAAAATAGAAAAGGGTCCGGCAAGTCCACTGTGAATTTTGGGGTTTCGGGGCAACGAGCTATCTTTTAATAAAGCAAATTTTTTGGGTTCCGTATCCAAAGAGTGCCAAATATATTGTTACTGAGCCTGCGCTGTCCGTCCTTCCGTCCGTCTATCAAAGGGCTGTATCTTCTCGAACCGTAATAATACTTGAGATTTTCACAAAGTGTGTATGACTGTGGCCACTATAGATATATAGATGAATACTGATAGATATATAATAGATAGATAGATATATAAAATATATAGATGCTTACCAATCAAAACTTTAGACAAGGAAAAACTAATAAGGTGTGATACCGATACCGATACCGATAGATGACATAACGGTAAAATCATCTATCGGTTACCACTTGTACTTAACTTGCACTTAACGTACATTATAATTTTTTGTACTACTTTTTTGGCAATACCACAGAATAATGAATAGTACAAGGCAATACACATTTTCCATTATATTTTTTAAATTCCAAGTGCGACTCGGACTGACTCGTTTGGACTCGTACACGAAGGGTGTGGTACTCGTAGAATATTTAAATAATTATATTTATGTTTTTAAGAGACATAAAGTATCTTCTTACTCTTCGGACTTAGTCTAATTATCAAAATGAAAGGCTGCCGCGAGATAAGTTTACTATTAACGCCATCTAGTGAACGTGAACACAAAGTTAAGTGAAGTGACCTTTTAAATTAATATTTTACTTTGTTTTATTATTTTTTGTTATGTAGGATATTGTTATGTAGTGTTATTATGTATGTTTTGTTTCACATTGTTTCTGTTCTTTTTGTGTGCAAATAAAGAGATTATCTATCTATCTAATGTTATATATAAATGTATGTATTTAGTAATTGTACTTATATGGATATAATCATCTAGTATTTTGAATATTGTAGAGTGGTACGGAACCCTACGAGTGCGAGTCCGACTTGCACTTGGCCAGTTTATTTCAGGCGTTTTATGCTTGATTTTACAAACCGTAATGGGAAGAGACTTGAATTTTGCTCATAGTGTCTATTACAATGGTTGCTATAACATCAATAAAAGCCATTATAATGATTGCTATAACATCAATAAAAGCCAAAATAAACTACAAAATTAAAGGGTGTAATAAATAATATCGTTTAAAAACTAAAAAAGAATATGACTTCAATGTTCATTTTCAGTACCAATTTTGAGATGTTTATCTCAATATCTCTGGAGATACTTATCAGACCTCGATAAAATTACCATGGTACCACACTTGGGATATCTCCTTTCGAACAAAAAAATAATAATCAAAATCGGTGCATAAATGACGAAGTTATCCCCGAACAAACATAAAAAAAAAATATATGTATATATACGGTCGAATTGAGAAACCTCCTCCTTTTTTTGAAGTCGGTTAAAAAATTAAAATATGCCGGAATCCTTCGTTGTCGAATCCGACTTGCACTTGGCCAGTTCATAATTTAATACTTATAGGCTAGAGTTTGACCACTATGTCGCCTCGTGGTAAGCGATGATGTGGTCGAAAATGGTGAACACGCTATGCCTAGAATACTCTGGCTTTGTGGTGCCGGAATATTATTGCATTGTTACCAAAAATACGAAAGTATACCAAATTTAAGTCCAATCGACTACAATTAAGTAGTTCTATTTTAGCTTTCAAAAAGCAACTCACGCATACATTTATACGTAGATACTATAAAATAAATATATAACACGGCAATATAAATTAAAGATTCTTATTATATAAAGTATACTACAAAAACATGTTCTCGTAATTCAGATGTCGAAATCGTTCCTCTTAATCATGCCTCAGGGCATATTCAAGAATATTTTTCCTTTTATCTATCAAACTTTTAAAAGTAGAACACACTAATGTTTATTTCCTAAGTAAATAAGTGTTATAATAATATTTTCTATGCGTATTATTTATATTTAGTTGATGAACAATTTTAGAGAAAATGCTTTGAGCTTACAAGAGATCGTAGAAAGTCTTCTTATTCTATCTGGCTGAACCTTAAAAGTAAATCCTTGTAAATCTACTCTAATGTGCTTATTGCTGTGTACCGGAACTTAGTAAAACCTTATTTATATATATTTTTAATCCTAGTTAACATAAATTCTAGTGTAACGCGACGTAATTTAACCTTACAGTATCTAATTATGACATTCTCATGATGTGTTTGATATTTTCAACTGAATTCCAAAAAGAAGGAGGTTCTCAATTTCTCATATATATATTTTTTTCTTTTTTTTTGTGTGTATGTTACGCGATTACTCCGTCAATTGTGAACCGATTTGAATAATTCTTATTTTAATCGGTAGGGTACATTTTCGAAGTGGTCCCATTTTAATTTTATCGGAATCTGATAAGTATCTACAGAGATATAACGATAAACGTCTCAAACTTGCTACTGAAATTGACTTGAAATTGACGCGGGGCATGGAAGTCGGTTGTTTTAGTTTTTAAACTATCTTAATTATGAATAGATCATGATTTGATAATAGATAATGATATAAATGAATCGATAAACTTAAATATAATTAACAAAATTAAAACAACCGACTTCCATGCCCCGCGTCAATTTCAAGTAAACTGCAGTAGCAAGTTTGAGACGTTTATCGTCATATCTCTGGAGATACTTATCAGATCTCAATGAAAATATAGTGGGATCACCTCAAAAACGTACCCTACAGATTACAATAGAAATTATTCGAATCAGTTCAGAATTGACGGAGTAATCAAGTAACATATACACACAAAAAAAAAAGAAAAAAAAACCATACAGAAGAATTGAGAACCTCCTTCTTTTTGAAGTCGGTTGAAAGTGTAATCACACATTCCACACTCAAGTTGGCAAATCTGTCACCAAACATAATGAATGCATGAGTTTCAGCAGCTATCCATAAGAGCCTTAAGAGTTCCTAGCCTTAGGCCTAGCGTGCTACCATCTTAGACTACATCATCACCTACCAAACAGACGGAGAGATAGTGGTCAAACGTTAAAATATATTATAAACAAAAAAATATTGAAAAAGCGTTTTGATCCTTTCAATGGCCTGATTTGTTTTAAAAAAATCTACCAAAAAGCACCGGGCACTTTACAGCACCCGATACCAGTTTTTGTTTTATAGTTTTTGGTTTGTGGGTTACAATTTGGTTTCGCTGTTTGTTCAGCGGGTCTCCTCTGGGGGTCCTCGTGTTCCAAGCACAGTAGCCTGAGTGAGTAACGAGCTCGCATGGTGACGACCTCGGGACTAGGCAGGCTACTGCGGCCCGATGCCGGGCCACCACAAGTTGCGTTTGACACCTTGATATGGTCGGTCAATGCCGCATCTCGGACGCTAAACTTTCCCAATAAGGAGTATTGTTTGAAAGTTAGTGCTTCAAACTTGTATATAGTGTAAAAGCGTCCAAGATCGACACGACCAGACCTATCATAGGTCGCTACTAGCAGGTCGGTTTTCGAGGAATCCCAGAGGAGAACCGATAGACCAAACGCAGTGTTTTTATACAAGTTGAAATTACGAATAAATTTCGTTTGCGCGATTTAGGACTTAGACTTTGCGCTCTTATATCTTTCACATCTTTACTCCTATTAATGTGAAACTTTTTATCTTAACTTATTAGTCCATTATTTATTATGCAATTTTATTAAAAATTGTTCATCCAGTCAGGATTTTGATGAAATAGAAACTGCGACGTTATAAAAAGTAGTCGAGTTTCTATTGGTTATGTGAACTGATAAAAAAATAAACCGTCCCAACTTTTTTTTTCATACTTTGTAAATTGGATAGTATGACCATTACAATAAAGTGCAAACTCGTATATGGAGCATTTTTATAGTTACACCAAATAGTCGAAGTATAGATAAGGAGTCGTCATTTACAAACTTGCTGTAAATGGTTGTCGCTGTCTATCAATGGGAGTCATTCATTAACGCATTGGCACAAAGTATTGTATCGTAGAAAATATTCTTTATTAATTACCATACAAACCAATATAACACCGAGTACAATTTTATATTGATTCGTAAGGTATAGAAAAGTCTTAAAAGTTCCTCTCGTGTGTCTGTTTGTGTGTGTACTGTTACCGTACATTTCATGCACATATGCAAAATAATAGTTTACAATTTAACAAAAATAAGAATTCCACAATTTTCTCTTATACTTACATACATAATAATATAAATTTCGGATGTAATATTTTTTCTCTGGATGTCTCGTGTCGTGTATCATTTGAAATGGTCTTCTAAAGTTATGGTACATTTCTATCAGAAGTATCGCTTGCTAAAAGTGCGGACACACCGCAGCGTCTTGCGTGCGCAATCTAGGCGGCGATCAGATAGCGCAGTAGTTTTTGTACCGACTGGTTCACACTAAACGCGATCAGAAAACAATTGAAAAGTATTGGGATCGCGCCCGCAGATCGCAGGACTCCGCGGTGTGGCCTTACCTTAAATGAAACCCGCCAAAAACTGTTTGCAAAATGATCCCTTACTTGCCATTTTTCAACCGACTTCCAAAAAAAGGAGGTGAAAACCTCCTTTTTTTGGTCTTTCGTCTGTATGTTTTTTTTTGTGTATGCAACGCGATTACTCCGTCAATTGTGAACCGATTTGAATGATTATTTTTTTAATCGGTATAGTACATTTCCGAGGTGGTTTCATTGTAATTTTATCGAGATTTGATAAGTATCCCTAGAGATATGACGATAAACGTCTCAAACTTGCTAATGAAATTGACTCGCGGGGCATGGAAGTCGGTTGTTTTAGTTTTTAAACTATCTTAATTATATAATATTAAAGTATACATCTTATAACTAAACATAATATATTAAAAAATATTTAAATCCGAATGTAAAAATGTACTAACTAATTGTCTATTAAAATTACTTTGAGCAAAATATGATAAGAGCTTTTCGAGTTGAAAGCTATTAAATATCAATATTATTAATGGTTAACTTTAAAGGTCATTGACCTGAGAGAAAATTAATGATCGCGTATAGTTACTAATAACTGTGCATTTAAGAAAATATAAAGCAGGAATGCCCCGACAGTAAAAAAAATCATGGCTTAATTTACATGTAGCAATGTCGCTTTTCAGCCTCAATTTTGCTGTTTTACTGCAAACAAAATGAAAAGTCTCTTTCAGTGCAATTCGATTTCGGTAGAGTTATGCTTTCAGTAAAATTTTATGGTACGACACAAAAATATATATACCCACCTAACAATGTGAAAACAATGCCGTTATTTTGAGAGCGTAACTATGATAGTGATGGGCGATAAAACGTACGATAAAATTGAAAATATCGATATGTGAACATGTTCCATTTAGATTTTATGTGTAGTAAACTTGTGTTGCAGTCTGATATTATCAAACATCTATAAATATAAAATAGAGTCGTGTTTGTTCCTACACTTATAACTCAAAAACGGCTGGACCAATTTTTATGATTTTTGTATTTTTGGAATTGTCTTTGTCAGGAATAGGATAATAAGTATTAAAAAAAATGAATAATTGACCTAAATAAATTATATAAAAAAAACATAATTTGCCAAAATGTTCCTGGGTTTCAAAACTGCCGGCTTCTGGCTGCGCCGCGGAGCGTTGAACCGCGTGATAAACAATTGAATGTGTTAACTACACAATAAGATACAAATTGCATTGAGATAATTTGGTGGCGTCGCGCGTTTTGGTGTGCCGCGCGGCGTCGGGCTGCGCTGCGCGGCTTCTGGCTGCGCCGCGCTGCGCCGCGCGACTCCAAATGCAGCGTCGCGTCGCATCGCGTATCGTCGCGTCGCGTCTCGTCGCGTCGCGTCTCGTCGCGTCGCGTCGCGGTGTGAACTGACCTTAATAATAACTAGATTTATATGGAAGGCTTTTTTATGATATAGGTAGCAAACAAGCAGGCGGCCCACCTGATGGGAAGTGGTCACCGTCGCCTATGAACACTTGCAACACTAGAACTGAAGTATATGCTATGCTATACTATCCAGGTAATACGCTACATTTAACGCTTATCTGGTTTTAATATTGTTATTTCTCAGTAAATCGCCAGAAAAAGCGCGTGGATCATCTATCCGTGACTGCTTATTAATTACACGCAGGTGATACCGTAGGGCACTGCTAGTCAGTTAAATACATATTGCAAAGGATACAGTTTTCTCACGGTGCCTATCAAGATACAAATGTAGTTTAAATAACGCATTTTATCGATAGAATATCGATACAGTAGCATCTCTACACCGTTAAAAATTACGGCGATATGTCTACTGACCGTCCCTTCTCAGGGGAGTGTGACCCGAATGCTTTGATTACAAAATTATGAGTTAGCCTTTGAAATTCTGTAACCTTAGGGGGCTGGTGGTATTAATTGCCGATTTAAATGCGCATAGTATGACACGGTGAAAACTCAATAGTGTTTCTCGTTAAGTATAATTTTTGTATGCGATTCAGGATAAATGATGCTTTATGGATGTCATGTAGCAGATTATGGCCGTGACATAAAATACACACCAAACAAAGACATGTGGCAAATTGCAAATGAGTTGGCAATATGGCATGATAATTATCTTCACATAATATGAAACAAGTCGCTACCGCTGCCTGTACGCTCAGATTTAGACGCGGGCAAAGCCGCAGGGTGCAGCTAGCAGTTAATAATTAATTATACTCACGATAGATTCAATCAATTCACATTTTAAATATTTCGAAATTATTTTAATATTATTTATTTTAGTAAATTGTTAAACACAATCCAAAATTTCATCGTACCAACGGGACTTGAACCCGCAACCTCCGGAATAACATGTTCCGGTGCTTTGCCAATTAAGCCATGGTGCGAAGTAACGTTACGACGAAATTAGTGGATTGCATTTGTTAACCCAATTATGCATTGGTGGCTTAATTGGCAAAGCACCGGAACATGTTATTCCGGAGGTTGCGGGTTCAAGTCCCGTTGGTACGATGAAATTTTGGATTGTGTTTAACAATTTACAAAAATATCAAGTGTGTAACACTTCAAAGAAACATAATATTTTATTTATTTTAGTTTTATTTTTTATTATTTTTCGACCACATCGTCACTAAACATCAGGTGAGATAGGGGTCAAACACTTGTCTAACTAGCATAAAAAAATCTTGGCCAAGCGATGTGAGGGGAGGAATCACATCAAGAGAGTCAATTACCGTTAAACATGTCAGTGCAAAATTAAAGCATCAATGTGCCGTTTTCAATAAGTTTTCGATTTATTTTGGTTATGCGATATGTGAAATAGACGAAAATCAATTTTGCAGTGCTTCATTATATTATTGTCCTTCATTACATGTAGATCTTCATACTAAAAGAGTATTATAACTAAGAAATTCTAATTTTTGAAAGTGTTACGTAGAATAAATAATAGTTCAAAAAAACTAAAAAAATACGCTTTTATAGAAAATCCAACTAAAAAATAGAAAATAAATTTTAATAAATTTGAATTAAAAATAGTGTAAGAAAAAATGATTTTATTGTAAAAAAAAGCGTGGGGTGCATGGTATCAATAGTTCCAAATATTTTATGAACAGATATGACTAGAAGGGTTATTTTGATAATATTGTTACATCGCGTCGTCGAGTCGCGATGTTTCGCCAAGCTTCTCGAACAAAAATACCGTGGGAAAGAATAGACTAATTACGGGCTATAAACACCCGACCCGACCGTCATAAATGTACCCTTCCGGGAATTCCGACCCTAGTCAATGTACCTAGTTTTGTAGTTAAGATTGAACCTTATTCATAAGTAGTTAGAGATCAAATTAGCATGTATGGTAAAGTTGTTTACGTCAGATGCTCAAAGGAAAGCCGCCCCTTTTGTTTGTGATTGTTATTGCTTTGTTTTGAACGTCTTTTGTCTATTGTTTCGAGTCAATACTAGAAAGTTCTGTAGAAATATTCTCGTCCTATATAAGACGTTGAAACCGCGGCTTGAGGCAGTCTTTCTCTGGAAGCGACAGTGTAACTATCTAAGCGCGGATAGCGACCAAGTGATCGTTAAGTGTTATCAGTGAACTAGTGTTGTGAACTGTGAACAGTGAAATCAGTGATTGTGAACTAACGACCTCAGTGCGTGTTAACGGACTTTTGATAATTGTGCAAGACGATTTGGACAACTACTGTGGAACATTGTGCTAACCTAGTGATCAGTGGAAATAAACGTTCATCTCATCGGATTGGCATTTTAATACCACCCCGCACGTAACAATTGGTGTCAGAAAGCGGAATGCCAATCACTCCGAGGGAAGATACGCGTACTCCACGCACCAGGCGCCAGGCAGAGATGGATGCAACCCGGCAGAAGGAGCTCGAAGCTTCGGGAGAAGGAACATCCACATTGGAAGAGTCAGCAGCAACACCAATGGCACCCAACATAGCAGCGCCATCTGCAGCAGCGCCAGCGAGCCGAACTACGGATGGGGGCTTGGAGGCCATGCTAGCCGCTATCCTAGCAGGACAACAAGCTGCACAGGCTACACTACAAGAAGCTAGCCGTAAACAGGAGGAAGCTCGCCAGGAACAACAGGCTGCACAACAAGAAGCTAGCCGCCAACTGAAAGAGGCAATTACATGTCAGTTGCAGAGCGGGCTCGCCGGCATGGGAGAGAAGATCAAAAAGGTGGAAACCAGCGTCAAAGAGGTGGAAGAGCGACTCGACGTACACGAGCAGACCGTGAATGACCTGGCTAATAAGGTCCAGAAACTGGAATTACGAGGAGTTGGACAGAGCAGCCAGGTTCCCGCTACGAACTCGCCCTTCAAACTGGATTTGCCACACTTCGATGGAACATCTTCGTGGGCAGCCTACAAATTCCAATTTACGACGCTGTCGAAAAGCTGTGGCTGGACAGACGAGCACGCAAATACAGCGCTCACATTAGCGCTGAAAGGAGACGCTCAGCTTATCCTGGAACGTATACCTGAAGAGGAAAGGACTTTGAAGACCCTGCTGGAAGCCCTCGAAACGCGCTATGGTGACAAGCATATGGAGCATGCGTACAGGGCCCAACTACGTGAGCGCACCCAGAAGCCCACAGAGACATTGCAACAGTGGGCAGATGAAATCGAGAGGTTGGTCCGACGAGCCTACGTGTCAACACCATCAGTCATCGAGGTTACATCACTGCAGCACTTTGTGGATGGAATCAGGGTTGGCGAAGTACGCGCTGCTGTACGACTGGGACATCATCAGACACTCAAGAACGCCCTGGTTCATGCTTTGGAAGTGGAAACTGTGCGACGAGACACCAAACCGTATAGGGTTCAAGAACTGGTTACTGAACCCAGGAAGCCCCGTTATGGACCGACATGTTACGGGTGTGGAGAAAAGGGGCATATTCGGATTGATTGCCCGAAGACGAAGAAACAGGACCCAAGTGGCAGAAGAAACGTCGTCATAGCTGCGGGGCGGGCGCCGTCTGATCGAGAGAGAGCCCCCGCCATCACTGTGACACAAGTGTGCAACGGGAACAGCTTAATCGTCGAGGGCACCCTGAACAACAAGACCTGCAAGTTCACAGTGGACACAGGAGCATCGCGCACAATTGTGAAGCCTGAATTCCTGCAACGATTTATATCACGGAAACATCGATCTGCAGCATGCTCACTACGGACAGCAACCGGCCAGTCAGTTCCTGTCCTTGGCGATACAGATGTGGAGATATTCATCGGTGAGCACTCATACATTCATCCTGTGCTTATTGCCAACATAACTGACGATTGCATTCTGGGATTGGACTTTTCGGAGAAGCAGCAGTGCATATTGGATGTGGCCCGTGGTGTACTCCGGTTTCCCGAGCAAGAAGTGTTCTTTGAAGGGACGGCACCGTGTAAACTGTACTGCCTCAAGGACGTCGTGTTGGCTCCAAAATCGCAAAATATTGTTCGAGTGAAATTTCCAAATACAGTCAAGAGTGGACTATGTGTAGTTGCCGAAGATGAGGGCACACATCCGACCTGGATTACTGCAAGAACATTGCTCATGACAAACAGAACGGCCAGTGTGCGAATTCTTAACCTTGGCAATGAAGAAGTTCATCTGAAGAAAAACAGCATAATTGGAAAATGTCAAGAAGTGAAGTACTTGCGACGAACGGATATTACTTCTACGGAACCAAGCTCGGAAGATCAAATATCACAGCTGCTGGAATCATCCAAAGACAACTTAACATTCGCTCAGCTGTCACAAGCAAAACGTCTGTTGATGCGGTATAAAGACGTCTTCGCCGCTGGAAACAACTGTGGACGTACCGGACTTGTTAAACACAAAATTGACACTGGCGACGCAAGACCTATACGACAGAGGCCACGAAGGATTCCATGGGCGAAAGAAGCTGAAGTTGCAGACATGATACGAGACATGGCCAAAGAAAAAGTCATCGAACCATCTACAAGTCCTTGGTCATCGCCAGTGGTTCTGGTGAAAAAGAAAGATGGCTCCACCAGATTCTGCGTAGATTACAGAATGCTTAATGAAGTCACAAAGAAGGACAGCTACCCCTTGCCTCGAATAGACGATACACTGGACATGCTCAGTGGAATGAAGTGGTTTTCAACAGTTGACCTGAAAAGTGGCTACTGGCAGGTAGAAATCAGTCCAGAAGACAAAGAGAAGACAGCATTCAGTACGGGCATTGGAAATGGACTCTGGCAATTCAACGTCATGCCATTTGGACTGTGTAATGCTCCAGCGACGTTCGAACGTCTCATGGATAGAGTAATGGTTGGATTACTGGGAGACGTATGCTTGGTGTACCTGGATGACGTCATCATTTTGGGCCGTGATTTTACTGAGCATCTGCAGAATCTGGAGAAGGTTTTGAAACGTCTACGTGAAGCAAACCTGAAGCTAAGTGCTAAAAAGTGTGACTTCTTTAAATCCAAAGTCAGCTACCTTGGACACATCATTTCGGAGAACGGGGTACAAACTGATCCTGACAAAATCAAGGCTGTTCAAACTTGGCCTACCCCGAAGAATAAAACGGATGTAAGGTCGTTTTTGGGACTATGCGCTTACTATCGGCGGTTCGTCAAGAACTTTTCTGGAATTGCCAAACCCTTACATCGACTGACGGAAGAAAAGCGCACATTTGTATGGGACTTTGAGTGTGAAACCGCCTTCAACGATCTAAAGCAGCGACTGTGTGAAACGCCGATCTTGGGATACCCTACCAGAGATGGAAGATTTATTGTGGACACTGATGCCAGCAACACGGGAATTGGAGGAGTTCTCTCACAAATCCAAGGAGACAAAGAAGTGGTCGAGTCTAGAGAAGAAGTCAGAGTCATCAGGATGGACAGAACAGATGACGAATGGAACGGCGAAAATATGAGACAAGCACAATTGGAGGACAGAGATTTACGACCTGTACTGGATTGGACAAAGTCTGGAAACAAGCCCCAGTGGAGCGACGTGTCAGCTTGCAGCCCAATCACAAAAAGTTACTGGGCTCAGTGGGACAGCCTGACTCTGGAACAAGGAATCTTGTACCGAAAATGGGAAAACAGCAATGGAAAAGAAACTACGATGCAGGTCGTTGTTCCCCGGAGTAAAGTGGCATCTCTACTACGACACATTCATGATGGAGTTTCTGGTGGACATCTAGGAGTCAAGAAAACTCTTGTGAAGGTTCGTCAACGATTCTACTGGGTACACAGCCGCGAGGATGTAGAAGATTGGTGCAGGAAGTGCACCGCTTGCGCGTCAGTAAAAGGACCGAAGACAAGAAGTAAAGGACAACTAAAATTGTACAATGTTGGGGCACCATGGGAGCGCATTGCCGTAGATGTTGCCGGGCCATTTCCCGAGACTGAAGAAGGCAACAAGTACATCATCGTAGTGCAAGATTACTTCAGCAAATGGCCCGAAGTTTTCGCGACACCAAACCAGGAAGCAAAGACAGTTGCAAAGAAGTTGGTGCAAGAAGTGATCTGTCGATTTGGTGTACCGATGGAACTGCATTCCAATCAAGGAAGGAACTTCGAGTCTGCCCTATTTCAGGAAATGTGCACCCTCCTCGGGATCCAAAAGACGCGGACAACGGCAGCTCATCCACAGTCAGACGGAATGGTTGAGAGGTTTAACCAGACGTTGGAGAATCACCTGGCTAAAGTCGTGGACGCACATCAACGTGACTGGGATCAGTACATACCTCTGTTCTTGTTGTCATACCGTTCCGCTACCCATGACAGCACTGGTATGACTCCTGCAAATGTGAATTTTGGACACGAACTAAGACTTCCTATCGACGCCATCACGGGTTCCCCGCCAGATGCTCCGAAGCCTGTAACCGACTATGTCAGTGATCTTCGTAGTCAGCTGGACGAAGTGCACAGGATAGTTCGAGAGAATAGTTTAAAAACTGGTGAAAAAATGAAGACCCGGTACGATCGTAGAGCGAATACGATGGGTTTCGAAGAAGAAACTCTCGTCTGGTTGCACAACCCACTACGAAGGAAAGGAAAAAGTCCGAAGCTGCAGGCTCATTGGGAAGGACCATACCAGATTATCACGAAGATAAACGACGTTACCTACCGCATTAAACGAGGCCAGAGAGGAAAGCCGAGGGTAGTACACATCGATCGACTTACACGATACCATGGAACAAATGATGATCGGGACGATCATAAATAAGAAGGGGATAATGGTACATCGCGTCGTCGAGTCGCGATGTTTCGCCAAGCTTCTCGAACAAAAATACCGTGGGAAAGAATAGACTAATTACGGGCTATAAACACCCGACCCGACCGTCATAAATGTACCCTTCCGGGAATTCCGACCCTAGTCAATGTACCTAGTTTTGTAGTTAAGATTGAACCTTATTCATAAGTAGTTAGAGATCAAATTAGCATGTATGGTAAAGTTGTTTACGTCAGATGCTCAAAGGAAAGCCGCCCCTTTTGTTTGTGATTGTTATTGCTTTGTTTTGAACGTCTTTTGTCTATTGTTTCGAGTCAATACTAGAAAGTTCTGTAGAAATATTCTCGTCCTATATAAGACGTTGAAACCGCGGCTTGAGGCAGTCTTTCTCTGAAAGCGACAGTGTAACTATCTAAGCGCGGATAGCGACCAAGTGATCGTTAAGTGTTATCAGTGAACTAGTGTTGTGAACTGTGAACAGTGAAATCAGTGATTGTGAACTAACGACCTCAGTGCGTGTTAACGGACTTTTGATAATTGTGCAAGACGATTTGGACAACTACTGTGGAACATTGTGCTAACCTAGTGATCAGTGGAAATAAACGTTCATCTCATCGGATTGGCATTTTAATACCACCCCGCACGTAACAATATCCTGAAAAGCACCCCACGCTTTTTTTACAATAAAATCATATTTTCTTACACTATTTTTAATTAAAATTTATTTTCTATTTTTTAGTTGGATTTTCTATAAAAGCGTATTTGTTTAGTTTTTTTAAACTATTATTTATTTTTCAATTTTTTGTCGTTTTTTTTTTTTTATTTATTTATTGTCATCGGTTCTTAATAAGTATGCCAAATTTCGAGTTAATCCGACGTTTTGAAGGGGGTTAAAATCATGTTCAAAGATTCCGTTACATACTAACATACAAACATACATACGTCTGAAGCTAATAAAAGCGTATTAAAAACTTACACGATTACGTTAATTAACATGTTTTATTTGTATACTTACACCATTTTTTTCTAGAAGTGCTGTCTTCAGGTTGGGCTAAAATAAATTAAAAAACATATTTGCATCATGTTAACGTATTTATTTATTCTACAGCTATACGTAACATGACAAATATAATAATATATGATATGGAAAATTAAATCGCTCAACCAATAGTTTTAAATAATGTGACTTCTTTGGTAGCAAAATAAAACTGCAAAGCTTAAAACAAAGACTGCGACAATGTTTTTCTAGAATATTATGGAGCAGCATCGTAGACAACATAATCGTCGTTTGAAGCATCCTCGCTTTGTAAGAACATCCTGCTGGAACTTAATCCTGGATTGTGACCGGGGCGGTATTTGCGTAGAAGCAAGTTAAATCTCGTAGCATTACCATGAAGTTTCTTTTTGGAAGTATTTGTTTTTTCCCCCTCTATCCTTGACAGATAAGTAGCAGAGAGTCTTGACCACTATCTCACCAAATGTTAAGTTACGATATGCTCTTATTATTATTACTACCCCAGATTTTTTTCAACAAAAAATGTAAATAATGAAAAAAAAAACTTAAAATAATCACACTAATAAATATAGTGATGACACATTCTGAGGTAGAAAGGATTGTCTTACTAGTCTTGACTGGAAGCGGGTGAACCATCTATGTCATTTTACCGAAACTAATTTAAAAAGTTGTTAGCTTAACAAACATAGATGGCGTTATACTAAAAAACACGTTTTTTGTATGGAGACCCCCTTTAATGTTTAACTTCATTTTATATTTAGTATTTGTTGTTCTAGCGGCAACATAAATACACCATCTGTAAAAATTTCAACTGTCTATCACAGTTAATGAGATACAGCCTCGAGACAGACGGACAGACATACAGACAGACAGACGGACAGTGGAGTCTTATTAATAGGGTCCCTTTTACCCTTTCGGCACGGAACCAAAAAAAATACGACATGCCGATAAACTACTGCAAAATATTCGAATTAAAAAATCCCATTATTAAATGCTTCAAGTCTTACATTATCATCATCAGCCAATTTCCGTCCACTGCTGGACATAGGCCTCTCTAAGTAAATAAATAAGTATGACACACAAAAACTCAAAATCCCAATTTATGGCCAACAAAATCCCAAGTGCTCTCTAATCCTAACACGTCATTGTCACGTAAGCACACTCCTAACAAAGTCAAATTATTCGGCAGAATATCTCGAGTAACCTCTTCTACTGAAGTTGAACGTGACATTATCGAGAATTGTTATCGGGTATCGAGTTTTTTAACAAGTTATTATGTTCTTAAAGCTGATTTTATAAACTAACGCCTAAATAAACCGGCACGACTTGTCTATAAAAAACAGGTTATACGTATAGGTACGAGTATACAGATTGCCAAAAAAATTAAATTAAGAAGAAAATCCCGACCAGTTTGAGTCTATGATTTTATTCTAAAATCCACAAGTAACACTGGTGCAACTAGTTGTATCCTATCTTCATTATCCTATAAGCTCAAGCCGCATGATATAGCATCACAAAAATCCTGCTCACATTTCTATATCTTGACCCGGATTCAACAACAAAACATCCCAACTGGCTTACGGAAGCAGTCCCGGAAATGACACCACATTACACTAACACAAAAAAGTACAACATCAACACAAGGAACTTGGAGTGTTAAGGTGGAAATACATAGGAGAGCTAAGCGAGCTTTACGAAGCTTACGTAGCATTGGTAGTGTTTTCATATTTTTATAAGAAACTTTCTAGTTTGAAAAACGTTGTCCAGTTCAAAATAAATTGTTTCAAACTTCAAACTTCAAATTATTTATTGTTGTACTACAGGTAAAAATACAACTGGTGGAATGTTAAAATTAAGAACACTGTAGCATGCCTTTTAGGCGTACAATATTGAACTACTTACTAGATACGCCTAAAAGTGAGCAGTACGCTTGGAATAGCCTAAAATGACATAGTTCATTCTTGAGTTCGTAAAAATCAGTCACTCGCCACAAGTGATGGGCTTGAAATAGCATTTAATTTGATAAAGTTATGTGCCACAGACCATATAAAATAAAATGTTTTAATAGTCAAGCCAAGGTGGTCAGGTGGCAAACCTAAGCAGCACCAAAAGATCATCATAATTATAATACAAGATTAATGTTAAATCTCCGACGCGATATTTAATTCAAAGTCCTACTTTTTTGTATCTGATAGGCTAACTCTCCACTTTCTCGCAGGTTGGTATGCGATGATGTGGTATAACATAGTGAACACGCTAGGCCTAAAATGGTCATGGCCTAGCTTAACACTGGAATAACAGCAAACTTTGAACTCTACATACATAGCACAGTGTAAAAGATTTCAGTAACACATATATGTTTGTGTATATTTAATTTTCCTTAAGCTTTTACTTGGGGTAAAAAGGGGTGGGTATAGTAAAAAGGGTAACTTTACACCTGCGAAACATTACCAACATTTGGTTGGTAAACAAATGTGAGCTGGGCTAATGCAAAGCGAAGGGCAAGGCGATACGTGTACCTTTAAAAATGTAGACTAACAAAGTGGTAGAAAGCTCACGATGAGAAATAAGCTAGAAAAAATAATTATGGTTCCAAATAAAGCGGACTTAGAATACTTTTTTTAAACTTTTTGTAGTGGTAGGACTTCTGCTAGTCCGACTGGGTCAGTACCACCACTTTATCAGGTAATTAAACCGTGAAATAGGAATGTGTTTTGGTTTGAATGTGTCAAAGTGTCCAGTGAAATTATAGGGTTTGTGGGACTTAACACCTTTATGTGTCGAGGTAATGGGTGCAGTGTAGTAATTCTGGCTTTCTAGCCATAATTGTCATATCACTGTATATCTGTAATAAGTAGATGTCATCGCTTACCATCAAGCGAGTCTTACTCAGTGGCGTACAGTTGTGGAGGCTTACGTTCAGTAGTTGACTATTATTAGGATGATGATGAATGAAGCAGAATGATTCTTTTGGACTCCCAAAAAATGTTTATGTTTTCAATTCGTCTATATGTTTTTTTTTATTTTTTTATTGGCTAGTACTGGAATGAACAGATTTTAATTATTCGATCCTTACATAAATTGTATCTAGTCTGATGAGTATCTCCAGAAATACAACAATCTTTAACTTGTACTTAATTCTACTCACTAATTTAATGTTAGTTAATGTTGTCAAAGCGATCATAGTAATTATCCATACACATTCCGTGAAAATGTTTGATTCCGTGAAAATGTTTGATGTCCGTGAGAATTGTTGTAAGTGTTTATTATCATACAATTTAGCATAAAGCACCAGAAAACACGCTTTGTGAATAGGGATTGCCTTTAATGTTTAACTTTACCTAATTTTTAATTATTTGTGGTTATAGTGGCAGTTATAGTAATGCACACTTTATAAGAAAACTAATATTTTTATTTGGTCTAACTATTTTGGCTCAGAAGTTATAGTTCTATAACAGACGGAAGGGCGGATAGACGGACAGCGGAGTTTTAGTAATAAGATCTCGTTGCCACCCTTTGGGTACGAAACCCTATAAAAAGATAACATAAAACCTCAGAGTATTGCGATAAAATCACAAGACAAACCTTAATATCAAATGTTATCTCTACTATATCACAGAATAATGAATAGTACAAGTACTATATTAAGAACATATCCGCTAATCATTAGTAAGGTTATAGTTATATGGCAGTGCCTAAAGACAAAACGCCATTAGTCAGCGTGTCCTAGCTGTGATGACATACGGCACCGAGATATGAACACTTACAGTTCGAATTTTCCACCAATGCAAGCTATGGATACAGCGATTTCTGTTGGTGTTCTGTGTTGGACTGAATCCGGGATGAATTCATTCGCCAAAGAACTGAATCAATCGATAGTTCAACGGAATAGCAAACTGTAGTGGCAGTAGGCTGGTCATATTTGCCGCAGGACTGATAACCATTAGGGTAGACTTGTCTTAGAGTGGACACTGCGAATGGAAAAACCTAGTATAGAACTTCATGTGACCAGGTGAAGAGACGACATATTCAAAGCGGTGGACAGTGACTGGAAAAGAAGAGCCGAAGATCGGGCTCAGTGGCGTATCTTTGCAGAGGCTTACTTCAAGCAGTGACCTGATACCAACTAATTATGATAATGACCGTTTGGTTTTCAAATGATCTTTTGAAAAAAAAATAAATTCTGCTTATTTTGAGGTTACCTCAAAAGTCTAGCTACCCTGAATAATAAATTACTCTTTTAAATGAAAGCTCAAATTTAATTAGGTACTTTCCTTAATAAAGGTTTACTTTACAGACTGTTAAAGAAGTCTGAAAGTCTCATCAGTATGCCAGACTTTCCAACCTGACATTTCTAATCTCCTTTGCATGTTAAGGTCAAAGTAAAGTAAATGCAAACTTACTGTACAGTATAGTTTATGACAGAACATAAACGGTAGACTTTTACGGAAGAGACGTGAAGCGAAAAAATATTAAGATTGACTAACTGAAAATTAGTTGGACTGACTTTTCATTGCATACAATGTTTTACCTAAGACTGGAGCCTCAATGGTGTACCTACGTATTTCACCTACCTACGTATTTACCTACGTATTTCAATAGTAAAAATGTGCTTCACTTCGTGTGGGTAGGAATGAATAAAATCGAGATGGAACCAATTAGAATTATGTAGTTCCGTGGCACAATCTCCAAAATGTACCTATTTGTAAAAAAACCTTATAAAACAGATAGACTGACGCGAAATTGCGACGATGCTCAAGACTTTGCAGCCTCTTGGTTACAAGCTTCTTGTCGTTGGTGAGTTTAAAGTGGTTGAATTTTAACGGAAAACTTTAATAGAAACATCGCAAGTTTAAGAGCTCGTAATAAAAGATAATCCATCAGTACTGTTTACAAGTACAGTAAAAACGAGCGCAGTCATAACGCGCGACAGTTGACGGCCGCTGCAAAATTGGACGTCTATTTTCAGAACCTTACACTTAAATGTTGAAATGGAACACTACATTAGACGGGAATAGACATTTACAAGAATGGTTTGTGGCATTTCAAAACCTGTTATACCTTTAAGTTTCTTATAGTATGATCTTTATTTTATTTAAGGTCTCTGTGGTGTATTTAGGATAACGATTGACTTACGCATCTGAGCGTAAGTTTAGTTTTTAGTTGAGAATTAGTGCTTAGTTGAATAGGTTGATATATATATATTTTTTTATTTTATATATCTTTTAGGCTAGCGTTTGACCACTATCTCATCTGTTGGTAAGTGATGATGTGGTTAAAGATGGTTAGCACGCTAGGCCTAGAATGGGAACTGGCTCTCAAGGATAGCTGCCGGAACACATTAGATGTTTGGTGACATATTTTCTAACTTGAGGGTGGTAGCTGGCCAGGCGGACACTGACTAGATATTGTCCTACCACCATGCGGGGGTTGTTGGTTTCTTAACGATGTTTTCCTTCACCGGAGGGCCACTGCGAGAAGTTCACATATTTTTTTCGATAGAAAAATCCATTGGTGCACGGCGGGGTTTGAACTCGGTACCACGGCATCAAATCCGACCGTTCTCCCGATCCCGCCACCGGGCCCTCTAATATGAAGATTTTAAGAATTAGTAGTGGGTTTCAAAGTGGAGGGAACAAGTCTTTTTAAGGAGGCAAGTGTTGTGAGCACTTTATCACCTTCATCTATGTTCTTGTTATAACGGACGGCCGGCCTCTTAGCGTAAAGGACCTTGACTTCTATCCCGGACGCTAATGGTTGAAATCCCAGTCTTGCACCAATAGATTTTTCTATGTGTATTCATGCCTGCTTATCCACAGGTGATAGCAACTTTAAATTATTTCAATACCCTGCCTGACTTGTTATCAAAAAGTAGCTTAGCACCATCAAGGAAAACATCTGCCGCCATTACCTTGCGGTGTACCGGTAGCACATAGCTCTTGAGAGTATTTCGAGGCATCTTCAACCACATCATCGCTTACCACCAGGCGAGACGCTAGCCTAATTAAACTTTTTTGTTGTTAAACAAGCGTTTGACCACTATCTCACCTGATGTTATGTGTAGATGTGATCGACGATGTAGCACGCTTGTCTAGGATATATTATGTTCACTCGCGATTTGAAGACACCCCCTTTGTACTTAACAGGAAACACAAACTTTGGCAGGGAATTCCATTCCTTAGATGTGCGAATGATAAATTTGGATGTAAAGCACTTCGTGCGGTAAAATGAATATATCTACCATGTATCGGTGGCACATGTCTGTGCGCCTAGTAGTAAGTACGCTGGTAAAAGGGGGACGGTGGAATTAATTCGTGCAATTGGAAGTCACTCTCTCCGAAATGTATCCGATAAAAGACTTCTATATTTTGTGCCTAAAACTTTTCCTGGTTTAGCCAATCATTAAAATCATTACCTATATATAGGTAGTTAACTAGAAGCGCCACGCGGCTTATCCCGCTTTAAGAATTCCTTAAATTTACTTAAATCTTTTCTTTCGTAAAAACCTTTCTATTACAAAAACACTTAAAAAAGAATTAGCCAAATGGGTCCACTAGTTTTTATATTATCGCGTGACTAAGGGAAATAGGGATTCATTTTTATAAAACCCGAATAACCATATTCAGACTTTGGTACTACAATTTCACCCTCTTAGTGGCGGAATTTCGATAAATCCTGAAACATGTATTTACTTATTTATTTAATTACAGAAGGACTTGTGTGAAGTTTTGAATAAAAATATATTTAATCTTGTTTCTCCTTACAAAATTTGAACACCCGTTCCATCTCTTTAAGGGGTGAATTTTGGAAAATCCTTTCTTACCGGAAACTTTTTTTTTGAGGACCCGGTGGCGTAATCGTGAGAACGTTTGGCTTTGATGCCAGAGGTACCGAGTTCAAATCCCGCCATGCACCAATGGATTTTTCTATCGAAACATGTATATGCACTTTTCAGAGTGAAGGAAAAACATCGTTAAGAGACCAACAATCCCTGCATACTCGTAAGACACTATCTAGTGACCCGGTGGCGTAATTAGGAGAACGTTCGGCTTTGATGCCAGAGGTACCGAGTTCAAACACCGCCGTGTACCAATGGATTTTTCTATCGAAAAATGTATGTACACTTTTTAGAGTGAAGGAAAAACATAACAATCCTTGCATGCTGGCAGGACTAGTGTCTTACCACCTAGCGGACATTAGATAATTCTAGTGTCCGCCTGGCCAGCTAATCTAGCTATCAAATGTGATCCGGCAGCTATCCTTGAGAGCCAGTTCCCATTTTAGGCCTAGCGTGTTCACCATCTTCGACCGCATCATCACTTACCAACAGGTGAGATAGTGTTCAAACGCTAACCTATAAGATATTTAAAAAAAACCTATGTCATAACTCATAATAACTATCTGCATTGCTTGCCAAATTTTCAGCACAATCCGAAATAATATTGATTATCAAACTATGTTGCCCCACTTATTTACCTATAAATTTATTTACAGAAGTACTTGTGTGGAGTTTCAAATAAAAAAATACTATCTAATCTTGTTTCTCCACACAAACTTTGAACCCCCTTTCATCCCCTTAAGAGGTGAGTTTTGGAAAATCCTATCTTAGTACAGCCTTACGTACTAATACTAATATACCCTCCAAATTTCTAGTCTTTGCGATCAGCGGTTTAGGCTGTGCGTTGTCTCAAGTCAGTCAGTATGTCAGGACAAAGATTCTTATAGTAATAGATTAATATTACTAATATTTATTAACTATATATAAATACAAATAAATGATCATAGTATTGATCCTACTTATTTCTTATCAAAAGGACGGCAATTTATTACGTTTTAACATTTATCACAAAACATACAATTTTCTCTAATTAAGTGTAATACCATCAAATAAGCTTGAAATGAGGCAAATCTTTGATGAATCAAATTAAAATAACGACCTTAATTATAATTGTATTTAAATAATAATCTCGAACACGTGTATGTAAGGCTCTAGCCAGACAGAAGATACGTAAACGTGAGACGTGAGACAGACGCTTCTCCGCGCCATCCTCTCTATAAGCTTTACATCTGATACTTCCTCACATTTTGTATGAAAGTGAATTTTAAGGTGGCACGTCCTTCATAACTTCATCTCTTTGTTGCCTCTGTCTAGCCTGCGCCTTAGACTATCTGGAAATCATAATAATGCCGAAGGAATAACTTTTTAGACTGAAACAAAAACTCGACAAACTCTTAAATAAAAAAAATAGTAGATTATACAACAAGTGAATAAAAAGGCAATTTAATTCAAGAGTCTAAGTTGGATCCCGAGAGCAGCGAAGGATACAAGGACCGAGATTATTTTTTTTATTCACGAGAAGTGTAATCTTTTTTTTACCATTGACTGCGAGAAAATAAATAGTAGTACCTACTTACAGTACCTATGTATATTTATTATATATTAACCATTTAGTGCCGGTGAATGTGTGTGTAGGGAAACAAAACAGCACAATCTTGTAAAACATGCTATTTGTGTTCTCTCCAAAATTGCGGTGAAAATCTTCTTTAAAGTTCACATCTTTACTAAAGGTAAAAAAAGTCTTAAGTACCCTTACAATTCAATCTCAAAATAGTCCAAGGACTAGACTGTGACTTCAACTTGATCAGAAATGTGACTTTGAATCAAATTATGACTTGAATTTACAAAATCTTGAATAATTTTTATACTTTATTCTGGCTGAGTACACTAATCGTGTGGAGCTAAATAAAAACTAAAACAAAAACTACCTAAATATGGCGGGATTTTGTATTTTTATTGAATATATAGCTTCTATGATATACCTCCATTTAGCCAGCTAGTAGGCACTTTCAGCAAGTTTTATTTATTTTTTGTACATAATTCGTATTTCGTGGTTGTTCAAAATTTAAAATGTTTTTATTCACCGAGTGAGTAAATGAGCGTTTTTTTCACTCCTATCGATGAATAAACTGTTTTTATTTCAAGTGGCGATGGTAAAATAGTAGATTATACAACAAGAGAATAAAAAGGCGATTTAATTCGAGGGACTAAGTTGGATCCCGAGAGCAGCGAGGGATTCTAGATTAGAATCCTGAGCGAAGCGAGGAATACAAGGACCGAGATTAATTTTTTTATTCTCGAGTCGTGTAATCTCCTTTTTACCAGTTGGATCCAGAGAGCAGCGAGGGATTCTAGATTAGAATCCTGAGCGAAGCGAGGAATACAAGGACCGAGTTAAAAAAATTATTCACGAGTCGTGTAATCTTCTGTTTACCATTTACTGCGAGAAAATTAACAGTAGTACCTACTTATAGTATTAAATGTGGATTATTAACCATTTAGTGCCGGTGAATGTATGCGAGTGTAGGGAAAGAGCACAATCTTGGAAAACATGCTACTTGCGTTCTCACCAAAATTGCACTGAAAATCTTCAGTAAAGTTCACATTTTTACTAAGAGTATGACTTGGACTAGACTGTGACTTCGACTTGATCATAAATGTGAATTTGAATTAACTTTATGACTTGAATTTACGAAAACTTGAATATTTTTTATTCTTTATTCTGGCTGAATACACTAATCGTATGGAGCAAACTGAAAACAAAAAACATTAACCAAAATTGGCGGGATTTTTATTTTTATTAATTTTATAGCTTCTATGGTATATTTCCATTTAGCCAGCTAGTAATAACATTCAGCAAGTTTTATTTATTTTTATACATAATTCGTGCTTTTTTCAAATTCAAATTGTTTTTATTCACCGAGTGAGTAAAAGAGACTTTTATTCACTGCTATCGATGAATAAAGTGCTCTTGTTTGAGTGGCAATGGTAAAATAGTAGATTATACAACAAGTGAATAAAAAGGCAATTTAATTCGAGGGACTAAGTTGGATCCCAAGAGCAGCGAACGATTCTTGATTAGAATCCTGAGCGGAGCGAGGGATACAAGGATCGAGATTATTATTTTTTAATCACGAGTGGTGTAATCTTCTTTTTACCATTGACTGCGAATGCGAAAATAAATAGTAGTACCTACTTATAGTACCTATTTATATTTATCATATTATGTTATTATTAATGTGTAATAAATGTGGTTATTAACCATTTAGTGCCAATGAATGTGTGTGTAGGGAAACAGCACAATCTTGAAAAACATGATATTTGCATTCTCACCAAAATTGCACTGAAAATCTTCAGTAAAGTTTACATCTTTACTAAGGGACTTGGACTAGACTGTGACTTCAACTTGATCAGAAATGTGACTTTGACTCAACTTTATGGCTTAAATTTACGAAAACATGAATATTTTTATTCTATATTCTGGCTGAATACACTAATCGTGTGGAGCAAAATGAAAACGAAAAAAAAATACAAAAATTGGCGGGATTTTTATTTTTATTGAATTATATAGCTTCTATGATATACCTCCATTTAGCCAGCTAGTAGGCACTTTCAGCAAGTTTTATTTATTTTTTGTTCATAATTCGTATATCGTGCTAGTTCCTAATTCAAAATGTTTTTATTTACCGAGTGAGTAAAAGAGCGTTTTATTCACTGCTATTGATGAATAAAGTGCTAGATTAGAATTCTGAGCGGAGCGAGGGATACAAGGACCGAGATTATTTTTTTTATTCACGAGTCGTGTAATCTTCTTTTTACCATTGACTGCGAGAAAATAAATAGTAGTACCTACTTATAGTTCCTATTTATATGTATCATATGTTATTAATAATGTGTAATAAATCTGGATTATTAACCATTTAGTGCCGGTGAATGTGTGGAAACAGCACAATCTTTAAAAAACATGTTATTTGCGTTCTCAATAAAATTGCACTGAAAATCTTCAGTGAAGTTCACAGCTTTACTAAGAGTATGACTTGGACTAGACTGTGACTTCAAGTTGATCAGAAATATGTGTCTTTGACTTCACTTCAACTTTTTGACTTGAATTTACAAAAACTTGAAATATTTTTATACTTTATTCTGGCTGAATATACTAATCGTGTGGAGCAAAACGAAAACAAAAGAAATAACCAAAATTGGTGGGATTTTTATTTCTTATTAATTATATAGCTTCTATGGTATACCACCATTTAGCCAGCTGGTAGGAACTTTCAGCAAGTTTGATTAATTTTTCGTCCATAATTCGTATTTCGTGCTTGTTCCAAATTCAAAATGTTTTTATTCACCGGGTGAGTAAAAGAGCGTTTTATTCACTGCTATCGATGAATAAAGTGCTCTTTTTTTAGTGGCAATGGTAAAAAATATATTTTAGTATAGTACCTATATGGAAATTTTAAATCCCGCAATTTATTTATGGGTATTTAATATTTTTTGAATAATATAGTGATAAATTTGCTAACAAAACAATATTATGGCTGAGTTGCACCTTTACTTTAACCGTAACTATAACTATAACCAGTGTTTTTGTATGGAGTTTGACAGATTTTTGACGTTTGTTATAGTTAAAGTAAGATGGTGCAAATCAGCCTAAGGGTTTTATTAGGGCTATATCTCACTGACACATCAGTTGCAGCACAAGTGCGAAGCCGCGGGGCACTGCTAGTTACGTTAGAAAAAAAACCTATAATTACAAAAACGATAAAAGATTGTTACTAAACTTAACGCGTCTATGAAATATTGTTATACATCTCCGTAACAAATAGGTGGCCAATTAATAATATCTTGACAGTTACTTATAGCTGACATTTTCTCTCGAAAATCATCGAAGTTCGTTTGTGTTCATTAAAGTAAGCCAATATCATTTATTTGTTTTAGCTTCAAAAGAGAAACACAAAAGATTCGTAATCACATTAAAAATGGCTTTACATTGATGTGATAAATTGTGATGAACTTATTTTTCTTTGGCGCTTGTAATTTCATTAGAAGTACTTAATTTCATGTTAATAATTCTTTATACTTAACAGTTTTGTAGCTTAAGTATAAGGCTCCTGGACATTTTTTTGAATAATGTTTTTAAGGTCCACGTAAATTATTTGAAGTGAAAACTTCTTTCGCTGTTTTGTGAACTTTTTTAGGATGGGTAAAAAATGTTAAACTCGCGTCAGGACACGTGACCTGATCAAAAATTCGTAAGACGGAGGGAGAGTAGAAACTTTTTTTGGGATGGGTAAAAAAATTAAAATCGCGTCAGGACACGTGACCTGATCGAAAATTTGTAAGATGGAGGGAGAGTAGACCAAATGCACTTCTGCAAATGTTAATGTTTAATATCGTTAATGTTCATGTTTTCACTTCTGCTTCACTCCAGAGGGTGCAGCCGGTAGTTTTTTTTAATTTTTTTAAAATACTTAGGGCTGATAATCTGGGTTGCTGAAAAACAGTTAATTCTGTGTATTAGTTTTATGTATACCGACTGTGGCAATTTCAAATGTCATTAGGGAGCACCCTCTACTTTTCAGGGCTCATGTAGAGACTACCGGTCTCTACATGAATAGCGATGAATTTCGACCGATAATCGTCGATAAGAAAAGAGATGCAGATAACAACTGTCTAGCTGCATCTCCTTCTACTAGACGTTTGCGATGACAGGAGGCATTGCTGTCAATGTAGAGACTTCTTGCATAATCAAAACTTGTCTAAGCATAATCATAACTTATTATTTTACTTCTAAAAATATGACTTAGGGCAAGTTTTACCGGTTCATGATAAAGTTTTAGATAGCTATCTGTCAGATGACGCCATATATAAAAGCTGTCGAAAAAGCTGATATTGGCCCTTAGTGTAATAATTTGTACATACTACAAAATTATGAATGATTGTACAGGGATAAAACAGTTTTCTGGGATTGTTACAATATATATTTTTTTTGGTACAGAGAATTACGACGTTCAAATTAATCATATAATTTAAATTAAGTTAGTAAAAAAAACAAAAAAAAAAAAAATATTAGTATCTAAAATTTGAGACCCGTACAATATAAAATTAAACTTTTTTTAACACTTACTACAAGATGAATGTAAGTGATTTTTTAAAATAATTTATAGGCTAGCGTTTGTCCACTATCTCACCTATTGGTAAGCGATGATGCGGTCGAAGATGGTTAGCACGCTAGGCCTAGAATGGGAACTGGCTCTCAAGGATATCTGCTGGAACACATTAGATACTTGGCGACAGATTTTCTAACACTAGGGTAACCATAACTTCATCACTTTATGAGATATCTTAATGCTACGAAGAAAATGTCTTAATGTTAAAAATACAGCTCGACAGAGAAAAAAATATTGCCATTGAGTGGTATATTCAGTGTACTTACGATAAAATGATCGTTACGACATTTGAAATTTACATTCCACAGTCGAAATACGTAATGTAAGGGATGTAAGGGAGCACAAATACGACCTCAGTGCTCCCAGCCAACCTCACCTGCCCGTGGTGCATCCTGCTGACCAACAGACGGGGCTCTGGCGACCGACAAATGGCGGCATAACCATTTCATATCTATGGCGTAGCCAAATTCTACAGGCCGGTGACGGGCAGCAGCGTCACCGGTGCGAGAAGCTACGTCCTGCGATCGCCAACACGCCTGCCCAGCATGGCAATTAGGGCATAATCCTCCCAAGGGATGAAACCAAAATGGAAAGTCACAAAAAGCCGCGGCCCCCAGTTCCCGGCCGCCCTGCTATTCCTGACCACGGCGGCGGTCACGGTAACGGCAAGGCAAGGGGTGCTAAGAATCCCCGGGTTACGGTAGGCCGCCAGAACTAAATGACCCTCGCAACGTACAATGGACGCACGATTCGGCTGGACGATCATCTAGCGCAGCTGGAAGAGGAGCTGAAACACATAAGATGGCACATTCTGGGGTTATGTGAAGTCCGAAGACAGGGAGAGGACACCATAACCTTAGAATCGGGCCATCTTATGTACTACAGAGAAGGAGATCAGCCATCCCAAGGCGGCGTCGGATTTCTGGTCAACAAGGTTCTCAGTGACAACGATGTAGAAATCTCCAGTGTGTCGACCAGGGTAGCGTACCACATAATTAAGCTAACCAAGAGGTACAGCCTCAAGGTTATCCAGGTCTACGCACCGACCTCGATACACTTGGATGATGAGGTGGAGAGCATGTATGAAGATATCTCCAGAGCTTTACACACCACCTCCAAGGCTCACTACAATGTTGTCATGGTAGACTTTAACGCCAAAGTGGGAGTACAAACTTGCGGCGAATCGTCTATAGGACCACACGGATTTGGAAGTAGGAATCACAGGGGGCAAATGCTCGTCAATTTCCTCGAGAGAGAGGGGCTTTTCTTGATGAACTCGTTCTTTATGAAACAGCCCCAAAGGAAATGGACGTATCAAAGCCCTGACACTGTGACTAAAAACGAGATTGACTTCATCATTACGGACAAACGGCGCATATTCAGAGACGTCTGAGTGATCACTAGGTTTAATACTGCAAGTGATCACCGACTTGTACGAGGCTCTCTGGATATCGACTTTAAAGCCGAGAGATTCCGATTGATGAAGTCTACACTCCGTCCGAACCTACTCCAAACCGTTGTTGGGTCCGAAACATTCCAATTAAAATTGGAAAATCGATTCGCTGCCTTGGAAACCACAGATGACGTAGACCTGAAACTCGAAGAAGTGGTGGAAATTCTCAGGGATGAAGGGACAAAGTTTTGCGATAGCAAGCGTACGGGCAAAAAGTCCAAAATTTCGGCAGAAACACTTCGGCTAATGGCAGAGAGTCGAACAGACCCTTTGTCAGCTTTGTCAACTAACCTGGTGCGCAACAAATCCATAAAGAAGCTGGTACGACGCGACCTCCGATCCTCTAACACGCTCTTGATTAAAGAATCAATTGAGCAAAATCGGGGGCCGAAAGTGTTCATCCAGCCTCTGGGTAGAAGCCACCTCACAAAGCTGACAACGTCAACGGGGAACGTCGTCGCATCCAAGCCGGAGATTCTGTCGGAAGTTGAAGACTTCTACGGCAAGCTCTACGCATCGCATGCTTCAAGGCCCGAACCCGATACTGAGGATTCTAGAGCCACCTTAACCCGTCACTTCTCAGAAGATCTTCCCGAAATTAGCCGAGACGAAATCGTGATGGCCCTTAAACAACTCAAAAATGGAAAAGCCCCAGGAGAAGACGGAATCACAACGGAGCTTTTAAAAGCCGGAGGAGCTCCAGCAGTTCAACAGCTTCAGCAGCTCTTTAATTCCGTTCTTCTCACTGGGAGAACTCCACAGGCATGGAACAAAAGCATGGTGGTTCTGTTTTCAAAAAAGGAGATAAAACCCTATTGAAAAACTACCGCCCGATTTCGCTTCCGAGCCATGTCTACAAGTTGTTTTCAAGGGTCATCACGAACCGCCTTGCGCGAAGACTCGACGAGTTCCAACCTCCGGAACAGGCTGGATTTCGAAGCGGTTACAGCACCATGGACCACATCCACACAGTGCGGCAGATTCTACAGAAGACCAAAGAGTACAATCGGCCCCTGTGCTTAGCATTTGTGGACTATGAGAAGGCCTTTGACTCAATCGAAACCTGGTCTGTTCTCAAGTCCTTGCAGCGTTGCCAAGTTGACTGGCGATATATCGAAGTGATGAGATGTCTTTATAATGCCGCAACGATGACTGTACAAGTACAGAACCAGTGAACTAAACATGTCCACCAGCGTCGAGGAGTGAGACAGGGGGACGTCATATCCCCGAAACTGTTCACTAACGCCTTGGAGGATATGTTTAAGACGCTGGACTGGAAAGATCGTGGCATTAACATCAACGGCAGGTACATCTCTCACTTACGTTTCGCAGATGACATCGTCATTATGGCAGAGACGCTGCAGGACCTACAAAGGATGTTGAATGGCCTAGCTGATTCTTCTCGTCGCATCGGTCTCCGGATGAATTTGGATAAAACCAAAGTCATGTACAACGAGCACGTTGTTCCGGAACCAATTGCCGTAGATGGAATCCCACTCGAAGTTGTCACTAAGTATGTTTACCTAGGGCAGACGCTCCAACTAGGCAAACATAACTTCGAAAAGGAAATCCAGAGAAGAATTCAACTGGGCTGGGCAGCATTCGGAAAACTCCGTAGAGTCTTCTCGTCGCCTATACCACAGTGTCTAAAGACAAAAGTCTTTAACCAGTGCGTCCTACCTGTAATGACATACGGAGCCGAGACGTGGACACTCACAGTCAGACTGGTCCACCAGTTTAAAGTCGCTCAGCGAGCTATGGAGAGAGCTATGCTCGGTGTTTCTCTGCGGGATCGAATCCGGAACGAAGTAATTCGCCAGAGAACTAAAGTTATTGACATAGCTCAACGGATTAGTTAGCTGAAGTGGCAGTGGTTTGGTCATATCTGCCGCAGGACTGATAACCGTTGGGGTAGAGTGGAGACCGCAAATCGGCAAACGTAGCGTAGGACGTCATGTGACCAGGTGGAGCGACGACATACGCAAAGCGGTGGGCAGTGACTGAAAGAGAAGAGCCGAAGATCGGCCTCAGTGGCGCATCTTGGGAGAGGCCTACGTCCAGCAGTGGACCGATACAGATGATGATGATGAGTCAAAATACACAAAATTTATGCAATTTTTTTTTTTTTTAGTTTATTTCAAGTTACTTAGACTCATATACATACACACAATCAACAAATTAAATAAAATACAATAAATTATGAGTTCGAATTAAATTTAAATATCATACGGAACGAAATAAACAAAAATAGGAAACAAGTCAAGGTAAAATGTCAAATTCAAATTTCATGTCAAGGTTAATCAAATATTAAAATAAATAAAATAAAAATATTAATAATTAGCTTTAAATACACACTTTATGAGTACCCAAAAATGTTGTTTATATGCCTATCGGAACAGTGTCTGATAAAAGGACAGTTAGTTCGATCTGCAATCATTGTCAGAACGATGTTGCTACTGGCCCGCACCCTACGCACCAGAGACGCGGCACGCTTGCGCATGGTCGCGTGGAAACAGTCCACGCGAGCCTGCGCAAATATGCCTGAGGCGCTGCAGTAGCGGGGCAGTCTCATTATCGCCCTGAACGCGTTGTTGAAGTGCACGCGAAGAGCACTGTACGACGAGCTCGTATACCTCTCCCATAGACTGCACGTGTAGAGGGAGGTGCAGTACGCTCGAAAGAGCGTCACTTTCACCTCTCCTGAGCTACGTGCAAACCTGCGAGCAAGCATGTTTGCCCGTACGCACAACGCTCTTCGCTCGCGCTCAATGTCAGCGTTGTCTTTGAGGTCAGATGTAACAATGTGGCCCAGATATTTAAATTGTGTCACCATTTCCAGTGGAATTCCATTTAGGTAAACAGGGGGCACACTTTTGGGTCGTTTTGTACCAGCCCCAAAGACCATACACTGGCTTTTTGACACATTGTATTTAAGTCCGTGGCCAACGGCATATTTCTCACAAGTAAACACTAGTTTCCGGAGCCCACATACCGAAGCGCTCAACAACACCATGTCGTCTGCGTAACTAAGGTTATTCACACACACTCCATTGAGATGGCAGCCGACATGCTGGTTGCTGAGCTCAACGATTAGGGCGTTTAATATAAATATGATGCACATTTATGCTAGTCACAGCTGACCTCGAGCGCCAGTATTCATTAATGTACAGCGTGCTATCATCCTCGACTACATTATCAATTATCACCAGGTGATCAGGTGGTCTACCGCTACCTTAAGGCTTAAATATTCCAAATCGACAAGTTTTTGATTCAACAGCAAACAATAAAATATTATTTGTTTTGATCAGAAAAAAATATGTAATGTAGTTCAAGAAACATTCTTGATTATTTAATGTTTCAAAACACGATATTTACAATGTCAAAAAATAGGAATAGAAGTTTTAAAAAAAATTTAAAAGATTGTTTTTTTTTTTTTAAATAGATCTTAATTTAATTAACACAGTATTATATATTATAGTATTATATATATATATCAAAAAGGCCAGCACGCCTCACTTCAGTAGTCCGCGAGGCGTCTTCGAGGTAGGACCTGTGTCACTTTTGCTAGCTGGCCGACAGTTCCCCGCTACGCTATCGGAATATCCGTCATGGGGACGGGGAGGTATCGCTAAATACCTACTGCGCTGAAATATAGTGGCCTTAAGTGAATTGGTACTTTCAAGAACGTTTTAAAGAAAGTCAAAAGTACTTATAACCGGTGAGCAAACCGGCAAGCATGTATGAAGGCGCTCATGAAAGTGAAAGAAGCGAAAGAGGCATTTCAGGATCGTAGCATGTGGAGAGAAATAGTCTCTGCCTACCCCAATGGAAAAAGGTGTGATTTTGTACATGTATGTATGAAGTCGGTTTATAAAGATTTGCATAAATTTCCTAAAGCGTAAAACTCATTTGAAGAATACCAACTCCAGAACCCAATTTTCGTGCCTCCGTCCATCCGCCAGCATTCATCATATTATTACTTATCATTACCGCTGCAAAACAAAGAACCCCATCAATCAATGTCTAGCAAAAAACCGTGTGGCCTTTAAAAGGTTTCTGTCGTGTTTTGTGGAACCCTTATGAGTTCTGTGAAATACTCGTACGAAAATGTATGACAATGGAAATTATAATAGATGGAGTTTTTGTCATCTTTGTTATATTTTTAGCTCTTTTGATGTTATATGAGATATTTTTTTCAATTTTTTTTTCCAAGTAATTCTACCGTGAAATAGGATTTATTTTCGGTACGAGTGGCAATGTTTCTAGTGAAATTACAGGGCATTCGAGATTTAACATTTTTGTGTCTCGAAGTAACGGGCGCAATGCAGTGACACAGTTGTGGCAGTGACATGCAAAATTTTGGCTATCCAGAGTTTTGCATGCCGCTGTATCTGAAATAGGTAGATGTCATCGCTTACCATTAGGGTCAGTTCACACTGCAACGCGACGCGACGCGACGCGACGATGATTTTGGTTTCGCGCGGCGCAGGGAGAAGCCGCGTGGCGCAGCCCAACGCCGCGCGGTGCAGCAAAACGCGCGACGCCACTAAATTATCTCAATGCAATGTGTATCTTATTGTGCAGTTAATAAAGTCCAATTGTTTATCACGCGGCTTCCCTCTGCGCGGCACGGTGCAGCGCCGCGCAGCGAAACACCGCGCGGCGCAGCCTGAGGCCGCCGAACTAAATCAATGAAATGTGTATCTTTTTGTATAGTAAATAAAGTTTTTTTTGTATCACTCTCTTAATAAGGGCGCGCCACGTCGCGTCGCGTCAAGGTCTGAGCTGACTGTTAGGTGAGCTTTGTGATTGTCTTGGCTTTGAGGTAATATATTAAGGAGAGTGAAGTACCTACCTGCATTTAATGCAATATGTAGCCAACCAATGAACAGCTACTCATCATCTTCATCATTCATCATTATCAGCCGGTGTCCGTTCACTGCTGGACGTAGGACTCTCCCAAGGTGCGCCACTGAGCCAACAGCTACTGCCTTATACAAAACATTTATGGAAGACAAGTTGGGATAGTTGCGCTCTGTGGACTTTTTTTAATATCATATGAGTTGGCGCTTGACCACTGTCTCACCTGTTGGAAAGTGATGATGCAAACAGTTGTCCAGCTTCTCATCTCAGTGCGTTCCTTCAATTTTATTTAAGCACGTTTCATCTTAAGCCGCATCTTTACTTAACGTTAGGTAAGATAGCGATCAAGTTCTTGTCTGTCAGACATAAAAAACAAGCGGTCCATTTGATGAGATATCATAGATAACTGTACAGTTACTATTTACGCTAGATAAGCTACTCTGATTTGTTGTATGATTCCATTTAAAGCACTTTCACGGGATGTCCATAAAATAGAATTTGACACTATTAAAATAAAATTGACAGTTTTTGTAAGTGGCTAACCACGTAGAATAGACTCTACTCCTTTATCCGTGTGGCTAACCGTGTGGCTGACGTTGTGATGTGATGACATGTTGGATAAATCATCGATTTTTTTTTGCTTCGTAATGGCTCCACACGGTTAGTGAATTTAGTTTCAAAAGTGTCGAATCTAGTGTCGAAGTATAAACATTGGTAAAGTTTTTGTAAATAATTCATGTCGTAAGTCTCAAGTCAAAGTCACGTTTCAGGTCAAGTTGAGTCATAGTCCTTTCCACAGTCTATGAATTGTCCATTTTCCCAAAAAATTACTCTGGCTTAATATACTAATCGTGTGGAGCCATTCAGAAACAATAATAAAAATATATTGACAATTCTCGTCATAATATGACCATAAACAGTTTTTGAAGAAACTCATGCCTTCTGTATATAATTACAAAATAAAATTAAGTTAAAAACATATATTATAATTACTTCCTCTTTTTCCTTTGTACTATCCAGGGACAATAGTCCACCTCAATGTTCATAGTAGCCTGCACGATATTTCTGTCGAATGTTCCAACGCAAACAATAACACATAAGTACTGCATAGATGGCATGCTTAGCCAGACCACAGATAAATAAAAAGGTGAAACGTAGCGTCAGATACATTTGGTAAACATCAAATAAAGATAACAATATTCCACTGAATACTCGTTTTCTTTTTGTTGAATTAACATAACGCAGAGTAAACCACGCACCAAGTAAAGGGTACTTAAATTCGAATAAGACTGTATCAGCATCTTAGTGTAGTGGTTAGATAGATTGCTTTAGGAGCGGCAGGCCCGAGTTCGAATCTCTATCACCTGAATTATTTTTGTTTATCAATTATTAATAGCTTGTATTATTTTATTTCTGTTTATGCAAACTTAGCTAATAAAGGTAAATTTACGATCTATGTTAGATGTGAAATAAAAAAATAACACGGTGATGTTATCTTAATAGTTTTTGAGAAAATATTTATTTGTATAATAAGAATACACAGAAAACATGTTTTTAAATAAACTGATTTACTATAAATCGAAATATCTTATACTATAATTTTTATTTCATAATACTTATATTAAATTGAAATCGCCTATATTGACAATTTTCTACTTTGACAAAATATCACTGTTTTGGTTGCATCTAAGAACTGCTCTTGCCTAGCTATTGATTATTTTAGGTTATAAGCTTAATTATTCATTTTCTATAGGAAAAGAGGATTGAAGCTTAATCTTTTATAATCATAACTTACATAATTACTTATTACAAATTATCACAGCCGGCACATCGCCTAGTTTTTAGATACTTTTAAATTAATATTTCGTGTGACTTCTATTGTTTTCGATGCAGCAAAGAAGTCACAATATTCGCACATATTATGTCGGTGCCACGTTAATTTCCCCAAACTGCATTCAGGGAGACTACAGGTGCTTAGCTGCTCAGGACATCTCTCGTCTCGTACTTCTCACCTTTGCATTATTAAACCCCATAGAGTGTGAACGAACTTTCCGTAATGATGTATCAAATTCTTCTGAAAAACGCCAAATCTAATTAACACACTTTATTAACAATTTACTTTCACAACTACGATTTCTCATCACTTAATATCACTCAGCAATAACTTACACTTATGCCACTTTCACTATACATTTGAGATAATATAATTTATTTAGTCCATTTCTATGCAATGCCTCAATATTCGCCGTCTCTAATAATTATATTTGCTTGCATTTTGATTTCTTAAGTTATTTGTTAACCAAACTTCAACCACTACCGAAGTTCACCAACCGACAATGTTTGTTCATTCATTTATGCCATCAATACATTTTGTTTCAAGTCTACCCTCATTATTTGTATAACTGGTAAAAGAAGCAATTCTGGTCTAGTTATTCTACTAATTAATACATGCGCTCTTTCTAATTGGTTCATAATGATAGAGTGCGATATATGGGTGTATATCTTTCTCTTTCATTATGTTACGTTCGAAACGTCTTATAGGAGAAGGTCGTATGTGCATATTTTGCTGTCACGCTATTGCTTTTTGAGACTGCTACTCCAATTAGCAAAAAACTAAATGCTGTTTGTTCAATAACTTAGGGCATTTTGCTGGTGCGGTACAGTTGCATTTATTACCGCACTTTAAAAGGTGTTACTGTAGCAAAGTAAGGGTTTGAATCTGACTTCATATTTTAGCAAAAGACTGCAATTTGCAGCTAGCGCGCGGCGTTCAGGTGTGGCGCGATCCTTTGACAAATCACTGCTGGGGCTTAAAGCTAGTGATCTAGCAGTAGCTATGCTATATTATAAGATTCTTGCTATTAAATTTCATACTCATTATGTCGCCAAACAGCAGTATATTCCGACAGTTGCCTTTTTGTATAATTTTTTTGTATAAAAATTGTCTGAAGTAATGAAACATGCACTGGGTTGCGGGTGCACGTAATAGTACGGTTGGCAACCCTAAATTAATCAGGGGAATTAAACATGTGTTTTAAGTGTGACGTTCGACGTCTAGATGAAAGCTGAATGGCTCAATACCTTTGTTTTTTTTTTTTTGTAAATTCAATGCAATAAGTTATGTTTCTGTTATATCTAAAAAGATAAAAATGTGAAATATCAAGAATCAAGAATCAAAGCATTTATTCGATATGTAGGCAGTATAAATATACGCACATATACACGTCAAAATCATAAATCATAAAATAAATCATAACCATTTATCAAGTAAACATAGCAAAAGAAGAATTTAACGCTTTGAATTAGAAAAAAAAAGTAATGAACCATTCAGCTGTCATCCAATCGTTTACGTCAGAATATTAAAAAAAAATTAAAGTAGGTTAAAACCAACCATACATGTAACCATACATAGTCCGTCTGTCAGCTGCATAATATTGTTTAAATAAAAATAAAAATGGCAAGACTAGAAAGAAAATCTGCGGACAAAAGAGGAAAACTGAATGGCTGTTGAATCTACCGGTGTCTCGGAAATACTCCCATCAGAGAAGAAACACCAAGAAACTCTATGGGGCTTGTCTTGTCATTTTATCTTTTTTTTTTAAATTAATTGTACATGTCAGCTTTAAAATTTTAACAATATATTAATAATTATAATACAATTTATATTTGTTCTTGGAACTTGGGGCATTCAGGCCATGCATTTTTGTCATCCATATAGTCACCTATTGTACAGTATGATTTTTTCATCAAATTGGATTTTACATAGATTTTAAATTTGCTCATAGGCAATTGATCAATATCTTTAGGTAGCTTATTGTAAAATCGTACACAGTTCCCCATGAATGAATCACTAACTTTCTGCAGTCTGAAATTAGGTATAATTAATCTATTTTTATGTCTTGTATTAAAAAAATTATGTACATCAGACCTTTTCTTATAATCATTTATATTCTTGCGTATGAACAAAATATTTTCATAAATGTCAATATTGACATGCCACTAATAGAATTTTAATTTCCTGAAATTTTTCACGAAGTGAATCTCGCGACCTCATACTATATATAGAGCGAATAGCTCGTTTCTGCAAAACAAATATTGATTGGATTTCAGCGGCTTTCCCCCACAATAAAATGCCATAAGACATTATACTGTGGAAGTAGCTGAAATAGACCAATCTTGCAGTGGCTTCGTCCGTTAAAAATCTAACTTTACGTACTGCGTATGCAGCGGAGCTTAACCTACCTGCTAGAACCGATATTTGAGAACCCCATTGAAGCTTTGAATCCAGGGTGATGCCCAAGAATGTTGTGGATTCAACAAGTTCTAATGGTTCATCATTTATTAATATACTTCTATTGAGGTTACTTTTTTTTACATTTGGTAGAGAGAAATTAATACATTTAGTTTTTTTTGCGTTTAACAATAAGTTATTGGTTGTAAACCAATTCAGAACCTGTGTTATTGATTTGTTTACATCGTCAAAGTTAGGTGTAGTCCTATCTATTTTGAATATCAAGGAAGTATCATCTGCAAACAAAACAATATCACATAGGTTCTGTACGAATGACGGTAAATCATTGATATAAACTAGAAATAAAAAAGGTCCTAGGATTGATCCCTGCGGGACTCCCATTTTCATGAGGGATCCAGATGACCTGACGCCATTGACTTCAACCATCTGTGTTCTATTACAGAGGTATGATGATACCAGATCAAGTGCCTTACCTTCAACACCGTAGTATTTTAATTTGTAAATTAGTGTTTCATGACAGACACAATCAAATGCTTTTGATAGGTCACAGAACACGCCAATAGCATCTTGTGCTTTCTCCCATGCATCAAATATATGTTTAAGAAGACCTATTCCTGCATCAGTAGTAGAACGCCCTTTAGTAAATCCAAATTGTTTGCTATTTAAAAGATCATTCATGTTAAAATGTGTTAAAAGCTGGTCTAATATTACTTTTTCAAAAATTTTACTCAATGCCGGTAGTAAAGAGATTGGTCTATAGTTAGATGGATCATTTTTGTTTACTGATTTGAATAAAGGAATCAATTTACTTTTTTTCATTAAATCCGGGAAGACACCTTGATCAACGCATCTGTTAAAAATAAAAGCTAAGTATATATATGTATTTATATACATATATATACTTAGCTTTTATTTTTAACAGTAATAATGTAACTGCGAACTGTGGTTGACATTCCCCACAGGTCCTCGGTTTTCTTTTGTTTGAGCATTTTAAATGTTTTCACAATTGAGTCTGCAGTTACGTGTTTGAACTGGAACAAGGTATCACATTTATTTACACACTTTGATAATATAGAATAAGCATCAGCGGGACTAGAATTTATGGACTGAGTGGTAGTAATGGGTACTTGAGAGAAGAACTCATCAAATGTATTGGCAACCTCATTACTATCCATGATTAATTTATTGTTAACTTTTAAGATGATCTTACTGTCTCTTTGTTTTATTTTTCCAGTTTCAGTATTGATGATTTTCCATATTGTTTTTATTTTATCATCAGCATGCTTAATTTTTCTACTAAAATGCAAAGATTTTGCTGTCTGACAAACCACTTTAAAAGTTTTGGAATATAGTTTTAAGTGATTTATGAATTTAGTATTGTGTAAATTAATTTGTTTTTGTGAGTATAAGTTGTACAAATTATTTCTACTTTTGTAAATACCAGGAGTAGCCCAGTCATCGAACCGAATTTTCCCAGCTCTTGTACTAGTTTTAAATTTAAAAATATTATTGAACTCTGCACCCAACATTTGAGATAAAGTGCTGCATAGGTCATCGGGATCCTCAGAAAATATTAGGTTCATTAGTTGCTTGTCAATGATATCCACAAACTGTTCAACCCGATTGGTTGTAATGGGCCTGTATGTGTATTCTTGACCTTTGGTGGATGTTTTACATGAAAATGTGGCACTCTGTCCCAGATGGTCGGAGCCAAGTTTATCAAAGATTGCAATTTTCACAGGCTCACAGTTGCAAAACACATTGTCCAAGCAGGTTGCTGATGAGCTAGTGATTCTAGTCGGCTGGTTAAAAAGACGCTTTAAATTGAAGCTAAGAAATAAATTTTTTAACTTATCACTGAGCGGTGACTGCTCAATTAAATTAACATTAAAGTCACCGCAAACTATCAAAGATTTCGGGGTGTTGAAGACTTTCATCATGAATTCTTCCATAATTGTCTCAAACATTTTATAATCAGCCGATGGAGGTCTGTATACACAGATGACTATATGTTGCCCCAGCTCTATACAAGATAATTCAATACATCGTTCAACAGACAAAGCTACAATGTCTTTACGCTCCTTAAAATTACAATTTTCAGATACATATATAAGTGAGCCACCGCGAATTGCCTTCTGTCTAATAAATGTGCTTGCAATTGTATAATTTCTGATTATTGGTAACAAAGTACCTTTCACAAACCAGTGTTCAGTTATACACATTATATCAACTTTATAAAAGTCGAGAAATAATTCTAATTCTAGGCTTTGCTGGAGATAGCGGTATATATAGCGGTTCCATACTAAATCGATTCCATACAGAATCCATACTTAGTCTAAAGGGGCTCTTAACGTTGGCTTCGGCCCCATTAAAGCCATAAGAATGACCGAGCAGAGCCTTATGAGTTGTAAACATTTGCAGATTTAACTAAGTATTCAATCAAATCTTTATAATCGTAAGTCATCTACTTCGTATCTAGTGGAAACACAGCTTTAGCAGCTTTATAAGAGCTGTCGTAATCTGGGTCACTATTCTTAAAATCCAGATTGACGACACTGACCGACGGACATCATTATTCCTTTTGGAAGATTTCGAGAAATTGCCGACCTTTCTATTGAGTCCGATGCGATGAATGAAAATTTTGATATATCGCTAGTTTTATTTTTAAATGGATATTGCTGAACTGTTTGATCAAGAAATGTACTTTGATGACTAGGACTTAACTCGTCCTCTAGGTCCTATACAAAAATATAGATAGAAAATTATTTTTTGTTACACCTCATTACTTAAAAATAACATAAAAGGCATTACTTTATTTTGTGTTACAATGGGCGACCTTATCGCGAAAAGCGATTTCTTCCAGGAGTCTCTACATTGATAGCGATGTGTCCTGTGATCGCAAACGTCTAGTAGAGGGAAATGCAGCTAGACGGTTGTAAATTTGCATCTCTTTTGTTATCGACGATTATTGGTGGAAATTCATCGCTATTCATGTAGAGACTACCGGCCCCTGGCAACCTTTAAATAAAGAAGACTTATAGAAAAATACAAGAGACGGAAATGTTTCTTATATAAATGTAATAAATTATAAGTAAAAAATATTTTTAAAAACAAGCTTTTATCTGGGACAATGAACTAAAATGTTAAAAATAAATTCTAGTAAGTATTTGGCGAGTAGGTACTACCTATATTCTTAAAAGCTTGAAGCACTACCAGTTTTACAGGCTAGGTAATTACCATACTTCAGTGCCTCAAGCTTTTAAAAATATACTTCAAGACGAATCAATCGAGCCCAAACTCGGTATTGTTTTGTTTTTTATCACAGATATTCCGTGGCTGCCTTCCAGCTTCATAATCAGACCCTGGATATTATCTAGGTGTAAAGTTCTCTTCAAAACGAATCAATCGAGCCCAAACTCGGTAGATTTACGTTGATTTATCACAGAGATGCCGTGGCCACCTTCCAGCTTCATCATCAGACCCTGGATATCATCTAGGTGAAAAGTTCTCTTCATGACGAATCAATCGAGCCCAAACTCGGTAGGGTTATGTTGATTTATCACAGAGATGCCGTGGCCACCTTCCAGCTTCATCATCAGACCCTGAATATCATCTAGGCGTAAATTTCTCTTCAAGATAAATCAATCGAGTCCAAACTCGGTGGAGTTATGTTGTTTTATCACAGAGATGCCGTGGCCACCTTCCGTCTCCAACATCAGACCAGCTCCATGGTACCATATCATTGTATCGTCACCGAAGATACATAAGAACACCAAATTTGAGTCCAATCGGACATCGGGAAGTGGGTCTAATTTAGCTTCCAAGATTCCACCCGAACATACATAGTTACATACATTGCAAGTTAAATAAAAGCTTGTAAAATGTACTATTATTATTTAGTTTTTCTATTACTATATAAAATACTAGCAGCCCGCCCCGGCTTCGCACGGGTAGAACATGCCTACAAAATGTTGCATCAAATATAAAATATGAACATATTTAACAATCATCGTCATATTTCATCCAATTTACACAAAACCTTAACGAATTATGCACCTAAACCTTCCTCATAAACACTCTGGCTATTGGTAAAAACCGCATGATAATCCGTTCAGTAGCTATTGAGATTATTGCGAACAGACAGACAGACGCAGTGATGGACTTTGTTTTATAATACTTACGTAGTGATATTGGACGGCCCGGATATTGGACGGCGTGTATGTGAAACCCGTGATATCTTCTAGAGTTTTCATTTGAATTATATACTGTAAAAGACAATTTTAATCTAAAATATGTGGCCAAGCTAGTTAACGTAATTATTTGGATAAGGATTAATACTATATACTTGAAAATAGCCTTGGAAGTTATGTAATGTTTTTTAACAAAAATTTTAAGATTAAAATAGTTACTGTGAGTCAACCTTAAGAGATAGACATATGCTGTCGCGGACTTTTTTGTAGGTCTTATCAAGTTGTACAACTCTTGTATAGAAAATGTTCTTCTATCTATTTTAAATTAAGCAGCGTTCTTAAGAAACGTGTTTTTTCGACCGTTTTTTTGCTGACTTAGGTTGCAAATTAGGTCTCCACGAATGTACCTTTGATTTAAACGGGATAATACTCGTATATAGATTATTTTCATTCCGAAAGTCCATTCTATATATTAGTAAAAGAATTTTTTAAATCGGTCCAGTAGTTTTTGAGCCAAATCAGTACAAACATACAAAAATACAAATATTCTCTCTTTATAATATTAGTATAGATATAGACTAGCTGGCCCGGCGAACTTCGTACCACCTAACAGTCAATGAATGTCGTGTTACCTTTTAGATGAACCTTATTTAGGCTTTCATGAACGTTATAAATAAATACAAGAGAGATATTAAGTTTATATATGTATTATTGCAATACAGATATTCAATATAAGTTATTTTTCAAAAAAAAAAAAACCGACTTCATAACCACAAAATGGCACTCAAAAGTGAAAAATTATTTACTTAAAATTATTATAAGCGTTACCCACTTCTCTATTTGAAGTCGGTGCCAGCCAAGTCTAATAGGTAGTAGATAGATAATACCTACATGTATCTACCTACTTACTAACCTACATGTACCTACTTACTACTACTACATACATAGTATCTATCTAATATCCAATAGACTTGGCTGGCACCGACTTCAAATAGAGAAGTGGGTAACGCTTATAATAATTTTAAGTAAATTATTCTTCACTTTTGAGTGCCTTTTTGTGGTTATGAAGTCGGTTTAAGTTTTTTTGAAAAATGACTTATTTTACCCTTTTTAGTGCAAAAAAAGTTTTAATGAAATTACATGCATCTATTAAATTTCGTGTCTGGGCCGTTATACACTGACGGATTTATACTTTTTGAAAATTTCAAGTATGTACCTATTACGGTTAAGAAGATACAGATCTGTAAAGTGCGCACATATAGACACACGGACGGACGGACGAACAGACAACAAAGTCTCAGAAAGTGTTCATTTGGTAGCCTTTGGGGTCGGAACCCTAAAAAATGACTTTAAATGCCGCGCTAAAGTGAAAATATTCACTAGTAATAATTATGTCATCAAGGTATCAAAGGACAATGTCCAAAATGGCCCTGTACAATTAAAGCATCTGACACACACGATAATTAATTGTCTATTTTTAACCGACTTCAAAAAAAGGAGGAGGTTTCTCAATTCGACCGTATATTTTTTTTTTTTTTTTTTTTTATGTTTGTTCGGGGATAACTTCGTCATTTATGCACCGATTTTGATTATTATTTTTTTGTTCGAAAGGAGATATCCCAAGTGTGGTACCATGGTAATTTTATTGAGGTCTGATAAGTATCTCCAGAGATATTGAGATAAACATCTCAAAATTGGTACTGAAAATGAACATTGAAGTCGGTTCTTTTTTAGTTTTTAAACGATATTATATTACAATAATTCCAAATACTTTTATAACACGGACTAGTTGTATTCCAAAATGAATATTAAAAAGTATTATTTGCGATTATTAACATTAATTGCCGCCATATGGCCAACAGAGTACTGAATCACTCTACTACGTTATAAGAGGCACTTTCCTATATTGTGGATACCCGAATTATGAAAGCACTGTGTAGCCAACCTAACAACGGAAAGTATTATTTATGTAGTAACTATTATATAATATGTGGTTTTATGCTTATATTTTTTTTTTCTGTGTTGATTGGTACAAAGTACGTTCATAATTCTGAGTTATTTAATTATGTTTGCAGTGTCGCGGGACTGAAATGGCCGCCATCTTCACCAAATGTCATGTCATGTCAAAAAATATTAGGTATGTTTAAAAAAGTTTGCACCCTAACAAGACTTTGCCCGGTAGAACATTCCTGTGAAGACAAATTTTTTATATTTATATATGAAATATAATTATATATTTATATAATTATATAATTTTTTATTATAATTATTAATATATAATTATTTATTATAATTATTAATATATAATTATTTATTATAATTATTAATGTATAATCATTTATTGATGGCCCGGTGGCGTAATTGGGAGAACGGTCGGCTTTGATGCCGTGGTACCTAGTTCAAACCGCCGTGCACCAATGAATTTTTCTATCGAAAAATATATGTGCGCTTCTCATAGTGGCCCTCCGGTGAAGGAAAAAATCGTTAAGAAACCAATAACCCCCGCATGGTGGTAGAACATATCTAGTGTCCGCCTGGCCAGCTACCACCCTCAAGTCAGAAAATCTGTCGCCAAACATCTAATGTGTATCTCACTCACAGTTAACGTAAGAATATCTTATATGCAATAGCAACCTCCATTGTGTATAATCTTCTTGGGACTCTTCTACTAAAACTAGTACATTCTCCTATGTTTGATGTATTTATCTCCATATCTCCGGTGATACTAATCAGATCTCGATAAAATTAAAATGGGACCACCTCGGAAACGTATCCTACCTATTAAAAAAAGAATCATTTGAATCCGTTCACAATTGATGGAGAAATCGCGTAACAAACACACAAAAAAAAAAACATACAGACGAATTGAGAACCTCCTCCTTTTTTGTGAAGTCGGTTAAAAAATACAATAATCAAGTACTTCAACCCCGTGCCAGCAACACGATTACGTATTTATGTAATTTTTGTTATAGATGCTCGTAGGTATAGCATACATTATATTTGGCACGCATATATGACAATCAATAAATATGTCAAACAATTGTCATTACTGACAGTATTTGAAATTTTTTAGATCTATATATCTTGAATTCACAAAAACTTTGAAGTATTTTTTTACCTGGCACTGGCTAAATACACTAATCGTGTGGAGCCATAATTATACAGAAAAAAATATGCGATAATGCGGTTTACCGTATCGACGGGATAAACAATTGAACATCAAATGACTGGCAGTTTTTAACCGACTTTACAAAAAAGGAGGAGGTTCTCAATTCGTCTGTATGTTTTTTTTTTTTTTTTAAACCCAGGAACATTTTGGCAAAATATTTTTCCTTATATAATTTTTTTAGGTCAATTATTCATTGTTTTTAACACTTATTATCCTATTCCTGACAAAGACAATTCCAAAAATACAAAAATCATAAAAATTGGCCCTGCCGTTCTTGAGTTATAAGTGTAGTAACTAACACGACTTTCTTTTATATATATATAGATAGATATATATTTAGATTTTTTAATATTATAGGACAAATAAACGAAAAACACGATGTTCGTAACGAATTCTGCTCTTTTCATTCGCAACGGATTTGTCAGATTTTCACGGGTCATTTCACCCGTTTTTCGACCGCCTTCCCAAAAAGAAGGAGGTTCTTAATTCGTCTGTAATTGATTTTTTTTGTGTGTATGTAACGCGATTTCTCCGTCCATTGTGAACCGATTTGAATGATTCTTTTTTTTAATCGGTAGGGTTCGTTTTCGAAATAGACCCATTGTAATTTTATCGAGATATGATCAGTATCACCAGAGATATGATGTATAAACGTCTCAAACTTACTGCTTACTGCTACTTAGCTACTGATATTGACTCGCAGGGCATGGAAGTCGGTTGTTTTAGTTTATAAACTATCTTAATTATGTTTTATTAGAGATAATATTATCTTCATATTGAGTCTCAAATTGGCAGTAAACGCAAACTTTGGCATTTATTCTGAAATCTTTATATATAAAAAAATTAGTCCCAATTTCCCTTGTTAACGGCATCACGCGTGAACGGCTGGACCGATTTCGCTAATTCTTTTTTGTCGTGTTTTTTATCGTCAGGAGATGGTACTTATGAAAAAAAATCTTATATATAATAATTTATCCCAATTTCCCTTGGTCACGGCATCACGCGTGAATGGCTAGACCGTGTTTTTTATCGTCAGGTAAAAGTCACTTATGGAAAAAAAATTAAAGTCGTTTTTAACGCAGGCGAAGCCGCGGGGCACAGCTAGTATATTTGTAATTCTGTCGAGAGAAACATCACGTATTATAAGGCATCGAAAGCATACCTAATATCACAGACAATACAAATGTTATAAATGTGAAAGATGCTTTATACACGTTTTGTGCAAAATTCATACTAGAAAATAATTTATTACCTGGTCTAGCTAAAGCATAAGGATAATGTTCAAATTTAAATTGCGCACTTCAGGTGATTTGTACCATCACTAATAAGAAATGAAATACTCGTATTTACATGAATAGTTTTAATATGGTTATGAAACGTACTATCTACGAGCCCCCATTTTTTATCGGAAACCAGACTAACTGAAATATGAAACTGCTTCAAGTTAAACATTCCATTAGTACGCACGAAGCGATTTGCTTTTATATTTGTCATACGCACTGCCAAGGAATTAAATTCCTTGTTAAATACAGACTCAGACATGAGATAAAATTTCTATATCGTATTTCCCACAGAACAGATCTAATCTATTAGTCTGTCATTGTATATATATATATATATTGTATCTTGTATCGTGGTAAGTATTCACTACATGGTGGTAGGAGCATATTCTATCGATGTTCCGTCTAATTTGCTACCAATGAGTAGTTTACCACCATCAAGGAGAAAATCTGCCGCCATAACCTTACGGTGTTCCCTCAGCATACAGCCCTAGAGAATCAGACCAATCTAGGCTTAGCGTGTTCACCATCTTTGACAACATCATCGTTTACCATCAGACGAGATATTGGTCAAACTCTAGCCTATCCCACTGTCACGATAAAATTGTTAAATGTAACTGTTTCATGTAAAGGCCAGTATGTTAGAGTTCTATCATGCTTTGAATAAAACGAACAAAAAATGTTTCAATTTACACTAGCCCCCGCTAATACCTCTGCGTAAAATATTTCGATTGGAAGGATTACTGGGCTGTATCCGATTTTACGCGTTTGTGTTGACCCAGTTAGTGGAATATGTTACTGGAAAACACAGTAAAATATAACAAGAGCTAAATAATTCTGATTTAATCCCGCTATAGAGTGGCTATAGAGCATTTTGTACTCTTGTATTTTTTCGGCGTCGCTGGCAAACGTAATGCCTTTCTTTTGTATCTCTGTTGCAGCTGTTTGCTTCTTTCAAATGTCTCATTGTATCATATACATTATGTATGATTGTTAATATCTTTTATAGTCTAGCCACACCAGTACCTATCTTATCTACTGATGTAATATGTACGCAATATGACAAACATAATTTAAAACGAAGAAATCTGACTTTAAATTCCGCTGTGTTTATCTCCATATCTCTGAAGATACTTATCACTCGAAAAAATTACAATGGAAAAAATTGAATGACTACTTACTCTCTCAAACAAACAAAAAATCTAAATCGGTTAATACTTGACGGAGTTTTGAAGTAACGAACATAAAAAAAAAACTTTCAGGTGAATTGATTTCATTCACCTAATTTTTTGTAAAGTCGATTAAATAATTTCTCAAAAAACCAGTTTATACCGCCTAAACAATTCAAACAGTTTGGTACTCCAAATTTTGTATTTCACTTTGTTTATTCTGCTAACTTACCTCAGAAGTTTTAATTATTCCGTTGAAATAATAAACATTTACTTGGCCTTAACTGGAAAATTAAAACTAAACAGCTAAATTTAAATAAAGTATACAAACGGATGATATTACAGTGTGTTACATTGGAACTGTGTCCCCTATCGCCGTAGTACTATTATTTAGAGCGTGATTTTTCAGTAGTCGGGTTTAAGTTTTTGAACTAATTTTTTATTTAAAGTATTTTGGGGTGTTTGTGCGTAATCTGTGCTATCGCGCGTTTGACAGATAGGAGCTAGACGGGAAAATTTGCTATAGCCATAGAATAAATAGTAGTACTACGAACTATATGTATCGGTACTGCGTACTACTGCGATCAGTATACGTTTATTTAAGTTTTGTTTCACTATTTCATTTTTATTATAATATAAAAATTGTCTGAAGTACTGTAACACAGAGGTACGTTTATGGCTGGCAACCCCACTTTAATATTTTTTTAATAGTCTGAAGTCAACGATTGGATGACAGCTGAATGATTCAAGGCGTTAAATTCTGCTTTTGCTATGTTTACTTGATAATTTATTTTGATTTATTTTATGATTTTGACGTGTATGTGTGCGTATCTTAGTACTGCCTACATGCTGAATAAATGCTTTGATTTGATTTGATTTGTGTTTTTGTGTTTGATAGTGCGTTACAGCTATGCATGTAGTGTACTGCGGTTATAGATTTAGTAAAAGACAGAGAAACGAACCTACCACCTACCTACCTTCTACCTACCATCACCTACCTACCGGTGTCACGTCACTTTTCACTCTTTTATTATTGTTGTTGAATGAATTAAAGCGATCTCATATGAAAAATAGAAAAAAATTTAAGAAGTCATCATTTTACCACTTTGGAAATGTCTGTCCTACATACGATTGACTTTGAGAAATAATAGTTTTTAGGAACCTCAATGTAATTTTGAAAGATCTATCTGTAGACACCCCGCAAGTATAGCTTTGATGAGAAAACATTTTTTTAGTTTCAGTTCTATGTATGGGGAGTGCCCCTTATCCTTTTATTTTTATATTTAAGTATAAAAATCTTAAAGCGGTCTACAGAATACACCCACCTACCAAGTTTCAATTGTGTAGTATGAACAGTTTCGGAATAAAGTGGCTGTGACATACGGACAGTCAGACAGATATGACGAATCTAGAAGGGTTTTTTGCCATTCGGCAACGGAACCCTAAAAATATGTAAGTGTACATTTCAAAGAATCTATTTTACTAATGTTTTCCATGATAAATAACTAGTATTTTCAATGACTTCTATTGATAGTTATAAACAATTAGCAATTTCCTCCGCTGCGGTACATTTTAAAAGCTTTCGTGTAACGTCATATGTTTTTAGGTCAAATCCTTGAAGTGCATTTTGAACAACTTCCTCTACGCAGTTGAAATCTCACGTAATCATTCAGATTCGATGACAATGCATCTTTGTAATAAACGTGATCTGACTTAAACCCAGTGTTGGCTCAAGACGAAGAAACTCCTCAACGGTGGACAGCTCAAACACAACATGTTGTTTACGCATCCAATAGGCGTGACGAAAGATTTTGAAATCCTCTTCCGTAATGTGGGAACACATTTACTATTCACGAAAAAACCTATATTTCGGTAATTAACTTAAGTTTAACGAAGTTTAAAGCAATTTTTCTAATATTTTTTCAATAGTGCCATAGATAAACAATTTAAAAAATAAAATCTTTATTCTTTGATAGTGCGCAGAAACAGCAGCTAACATGTGTCATGGCGTCGGCTGTGACGTCATGCATAAGTTAATGAAGTACTTAACGTAGTAACTATTATATAATCTGTGACAATGAATACACATAGGTTTTCCAAAATTTAATAACATTTTCAAAAAAACCTCATAAGAGGACATAGGCGTGACGTCATGCGCTGTGATTGGTGTTTCAATCAAAATGGCCGATTGCAGTATTTTAATGTTTTATTTTATTGAAAATCTTAATAATCTCAAATATTTATATAAAACTAAACTAGTGTTTTAAATTGTTTTAATATGTATTTTCCCCTAAAATCATCAAATTTTCGATTTTTTGATACTGTCGTCATACCTATTGTGATTACTGACTCTAAGTCTACCATGACCAATGAAAACCTTTTTGTAAGTATATAAATAGTTTTTTAAATTAATTTATCACTTCTGTGGTGAATACTCAAAGCTGCTGTTACGTGATGGAATGCCTAAGTTAAAATATCCTTGCTAGGCAGATAATGTTATTGAATCGAGGTGGCTTGTTTTTTTCCACAACAACAGACTGTGCAGTGCAGCAGGTGGGTCTAACTATGCAGTAGGAATGGTATTAAAGCATAATAATTAAAACTTATTATTAAATGAGATAGAATAGGTGGTATGGCAGTGAGATAGCTAAAAACTTCAAGTAATCAAGAACGAAAAAAAAAATTACTCGACTGGAAACTGTCAAGTTTGCTGTAGTGTCTTTGCTGTCAAGTAACTAGATCGTTTTAAACGAACTCATCAGCTTTTTTGCCCGTAAACTGCCCCGTAGAAGATTAACGTTACGAGTGAAATGTAGCCCGTAGTTTACGTTTTTATTGGGTTTAGTTTATTACTTGTTTTATTAGTTCACGTAGAACGGTGTAATTATTTTTTTGTATTATTTTTATGGGAGATTTCCTTCACTTAACGTATGACTGCGAACATAAATTGTGTTTGAGTATTTTAGTGCTATATTTTTTGTCCGGTTTTCTTTTACTGGATATTAAAGATTTAGTGTCAGTGTTCATATTACAGAACAAAGTCTCTCTCTCTCTATCTCTCTCACTCTCACTCCATCTCTGTCTGTCTGTAATTGCGTTATATGACTAGAACTAAAGTAAGTTGACGTAAGAGAACGGTCGGCTTTGGTGCCGTGGTACCGAGTTCAAGCCCCGCCGTGCACCAATGGATTTTTCAATTGCAAAATGTATGTGCGCTTCGTACAGTGGCCCTCCGGTGAAGGAAAACATCGTTAAGAAACCAACAACCCCCGCATCATGGAAAGACACTATCTAGTGTCCGCCTGGCCAGCTACCACCCTCAAGTTAGAAAATCTGTCACCAAACTTCTAATGTGTTGTTGTGCAGCTATCCTTGAGACCCAGTTCCCATTCTAGGCCTAGCGTGCTTACCACCTTCGACCGCATCATCACTTACCAACAGGTGAGATAATGGTCAAACGCTAGCCTATAAGATATAATAATATCGTTTAAAAACTAAAAAAGAACCGACTTCAATGCCGCGCTATTCATTTTCAGTACCAATTTTGAGATGTTTATCTCAATATCTCTGGAGATACTTATCAGACCTCAATAAAATTACCATAGTACCACACTTGGAATATCTCCTTTCGAACAAAAAAATAATAATCAAAATCGGTTCATAAATGACGAAGTTATCCGCGGACAAACATTAAAAAAAAAAAAAAAATATATATATATATACGGTCGAATTGAGAAACCTCCTCCTTTTTTTGAAGTCGGTTAAAAAACAAAGACAAGCACGAGCCTATCTTAGACCGCTCGTCACTTAAGATGAAACGCGGGTGTGAGGAATAGGAATAGAAAAATAGGCATTTTAAAGAAACTATTGCCGTCGAGCAGTGTCCAAGCAACCAATGAGAGTGCGATACGGAGATAAAAGCAACTTAGACCCATTTTACATACAAAATATTGACTAAAGTAAGGTTTCGTATTCCCCTGTTTTCTGCTCAAAAACTGATCCGATCAAATTATTTTTTTTACATAACATATTTGTAGAGGAGTGCATCTGAGCTCCTATATATTTTTTTCTAAAACCATTTTAAAATTGGTTGGTAGCCGTTTAGATCAGAGCAGTAAAATGGGTAATTTTTCTGGTTTTCGAAGGGTCATATTTATTTGATAAAAAAAGCAAGTGACAGGGGCGTAGCTACAGCAGACCTTGATTTTTTGTAAAAAAAAATTTGCTCTTGAAGTATTTTCCAGAGAGGAAACAGGTGAATTGTATGTAAAAATGTAATACGTGTTCCCTCTTAAGGGATACAGTCCAAAATATCCGCTTCTAGTGGGATTCAAACCCTTGGGTAACACGCCCAAGTGCTTTAACCAACTTAGCCATGGACGACTCCCACTGAGTTACGAAACTTCTGGATTGCATATAATAATGTAGAATTATAATAAGTGTAGATAACACTTAAAGAAACCTAATATCAGAAGAGATCACAATTTGATTCCACCGTCCCCATTTTTAGGGTTCCGTACCCAAAGGGTAAAACGGGACCCTATTACTAAGACTCCGCTGTCCGTCTGTCTGTCTGTCTGTCTGTCTGTCTGTCTGTCCGTCTGTCTGTCTGTCTGTCTGTCTGTCCGTCTGTCACCAGGCTATAGCTCATTAACCGTGATAGTTAGACAGTTGAAATTTTCACAGATGGTGTACTTCTGTTGCCGCTAGAACAACAAATACAAAAAACAAAATAAAGTTAAAAATTAAAGGGGGTCCCCATACAAAAAACGTGTTTTTAAACGCCATCTATCTAATTAGTCTCAGCAAAATGACATAGATGGCGCTAGTAAACGATCCCCGTCTTTCTAGATCGCGACCAAACCAAATATTCTTGGTAATATCAATTAATCAAATATTTGAGGTTGAAACTCTGTTATGTTTCGTATTGTACGGAACCCTCCCTAAGTGTGCGATAAGAGACGAGATGCTGACTCGCACTTGGCCAGTTTTATTTAATTGGACACAGGTGCCACGATTTATGGTGGATATATACCATTCTACCCGAACGAAACGATTTGCTTCTTAGTTCATCATACGAGCCGTCCGGGAATGAAACACCCTGCCTGGGGCTGAGTTTCCGGTTAAGTACAATATGGGAGTTTTCTAAACGTGAGTGAATTATCTTCTGGGTAAGCGCGCTCTATCATCGATCGCACCATCACTTAACTCCGTGTGAGTTAGTGGTCCAGTGCGACCCAGTTCATTGCAACAAAAAAGATTATGGTCAAGTGCTTGTCTGGCCAGAGAAAAAAAAAACAGCTAATTAAACGAGAGATCAACAGATTATGCACACAGTTGCTTTGTAAACAAAACCTCCCGAGTGACATGCGCCCGTCAGTTTGTGTTGATTGCATCCATGTGTTTTCTGTGACCGCTGCAATGTCAATCTCAACGGACAGGCCTGAACCCTACATTGTTTACGATGGTTTTGTGACTGATTTTTAACCCCCAACACAAAAAGACGGGTGTTATAGGTTTGACGTGTGTATCTTTGTGTTTAAAATAATACTTAAAATTAAAATTTAAAACCACCCCCAACAGATTTGTATTAGTTAATATATTGTGTATTAGTTATTACGATGTAGATAGTTACTACAAAGGACTTCAGATCAAAGCTGATACACCATCAGTATCGATCATATTAGTTTATAAGCTAATCTTAGGGTGAAAGGTTTGGACAAACTGCTGCGTTTACGATAGTGATCTAGGTTAGGTAGAATAATAATTATCATTATACTATTTTTGTTTACTGAGCTTTTCTGTACGTAGAGGATGTTCGCTAATGGAACTCTCTCTGAAAATTAGTCAAGTCATTCATTAGTTCATCTAGATGTGATTTTTAACCGACTTCACAAAAAAGGAGGAGGTTATCAATTCGTCTGTATGTGTTTTTTATGTGTATTTTACGCGATTACTCCGTCAATTCTGAACCTATTCGAATGATTCTTTTTGTAATCGGTAGGGTACGTTTTGGAGGTAGTCCCATTGTAATGTCATCAAGATCTGATAAGTATCTCCAGAGATATGACAATAAACGTCTCAAACTTGCTACTGAAATTGACTCGCGGGGCATTGAAGTCGGTTGTTGTAGTTTTTAAACTTCTTATCTTAATTATTATTATTTTTCAATGTTTCACCTCCGACGCAAAAAGACGGTGTGTTATAAGTTTTACATATTATGTAACTATCAGTGTATCTATATTACCGATAAATAATGTGTAATTAGTTCCGATAGGTTTATCAGTAATTCACTGCAGTAGGACATTCATTAACAGATAGCAATCTAATAGTCCCATTGTAGTCATATTAAATGTTTTTTAATTTTAGATTTATAGTTATCGTGAGTTTGAATCATGATTCGGTAATTTATTTACCGCAGTGAGTAGGTAGTAGTAGTAAGTAGAGTTCAGTGGTCGTCGCGATCTCGCTGCGTAAACTCCCGAGGATGTGCATCGGACATGCATGAAACCTAGGTCGAGACAGTCGACAACAAACATTAGTGAGTATAATAGTCGGTTATTTATTATCATGTTTTTAAATTTGTATGACTATAAATAGATAGGCAGGCTCCTGGTTTTACTCTCGTTTAAAGTTAAATAAACATGCTAAGTGGAAATTGGACTTTTGAATTAAAACTTCTTTAGGCGCGACGTGAGAGTTAAACTCAGATTATTTTTCGGACGGAAATAATGCTGATGCAGCTTCCACTATTTAAACATAGTTAAGTTTAGTTTGTGAATTATAGTATATGTTTTAATCATTGACCTAAAAATATATAGACTGGAGATATCTACAAAATAAAGGTGCATTTCTAAAACTCATTAATGTATGTTAGTTAAGCGTTGAGTTTGTAAGTTTCACTACCGCCGCGCGTAAAGATTATACGCTCACTTTTTTTTTATGGCAGATAGGCTAGCGTTTGACCACAATCTCATCTGACGTTAAATAAAACAAGGTTGCACGCGAAGAGTTCTATACCACTGCACAAAACCTCTATCTTATGGCCTCTATAAAAAATAAAAATGTATGATCGTACAAAACGAAAAAACCGACTTCACATGCCGCGATAGTCAAAGTACTGATAAGCTATATGCTTGAGAGTCAGTATGTTAGTTATTTCTTGACAAAGTAACTCCTGGACGGATTTAAAACATAATCATATAATATTTTATGATATACGTATAAAACAAGCGAATGACCCCTTGATAGGAAGTGGTCACCATCGCCTAAATGAATACCTGCAATACTAGAGGTGTCACTCGTGCACTGCCGACCTGTCAGGACCTATTAGCGATCCTCTTGAAGAACTCCATGCTCTGCGGAAAAACAGCAGACGGGAGCTCGTGTCATGATAATGAAATGGAGTTAGCTTTTATGCTAAATTAACACTGCTACAATCAGAATCCCGAAAAAAAAGATCAGAAGTGTGTAGTTAGATAAGAAATAAGTATTTGCTGATGTTCACCGCAACGGCGGCAGTTTGATTTTCAATTGAACCCATCCTTAACGCCAAAGCTATCCGGATCAATTGAATAGAAATCAAGAAACGTTATGAAACCGCAAACTATTTCATTAACACTATCCGTTCAAATTGATCAAACTAAAATTTCGACCGATAACTGTGTACAAGTTCATTTTGGGATTCGACTGTAGTCTGCCTTAGAGTAAAAAAGACAGTGGATTAACTTCTTATTTATCTACAAATTTCTAAGAGTGTTTAGAATTATGGCGTTTGCATCTGAGCTCCCGAAATGGAATTGTTGCAGTACGCTTAAAATTAACGTAGTTTTACGTGATAGCCTATTATATATGGCTAGCAGGGAAGGGAGCAGAAATACCACTCTCGCCTACCAAACTCGACTGTCCAGCGTGGCGATTAGGGCATATTCCTCCCAATGAGCCGAAGATCCTTTGGTGTATCCTCAGTTTGATGGTAAGATACTAGGTGATAGATAGTACCACCTATCTATCACCTAGTATCCTAGTAGCAGTTCCCATTCTAGGCCTAGCGTGCTCCCAACTTCGACCGCATCATCACTTACTATCAGGTGAGATAGTGGTCAAACGCTAACCTATATGATTTAAAAAAAAGATAAAAAGACAAGCACGATGCTCGTCTGATGGTAAGCGATGACGTCTACTTATTAAAAGCGAAATGCCAAAATTCTGGAACATACATAATTTTGCAAATCACTGGAATGCCAGGCGCATGAGACATAAAGATGTTCATTCATACATGGCCTGTAATTCCCATTAGGTAAAATAGTTTAGTTTTATTCCAGAATAACATATATTAACTGAGCTTCTACAAGCGCTACACTGTGGCATAACACCTATCCTTACATCTACGGCAGCAGCCGACCTTCCGGCATTTCATCCTGTCGACCCGATGTTTTAATTAATTAAACGTGTGAGTTAATTCACAAAATGTGTGGGTTTAAATAAGATGTAATGTATGGGACTGACCACATGGCGTCACTGGACTGATTACAGGTTTAGCGTAGATATAAAAAAAATGCTAAAGAGAGCCTCGTGGAATTTCAAATGACTATGCAAAAAGAAGATACTCCAAATAATTCCGGCTTTGATTTATTCGCGAGAGTGAAATAGAATGCAATTAATTGCCATGACTCAAAATATATTTTGTATTAATTTAACCCAATTTTAAGTGAAACAGACAATAAAGATACCGGACGGTATCTTTTTTTTTTTGAGGTACCGAAATATAAAATTGCACAAATTAAACACGTACGACCAAAGGCTATCCCATTTTGATAATTAAAGACTTTCAATTATTATCAAAGTAACTTAGTCTAAATTTTAGACTCATAGGATCTTTAATAATAAAAATAGAAAGTCGGCATTTATTTTAAAACTAATCGTAACATACTTTCCATAGATTCGCCAGATCTCTCTGATGATTTTGCACGTACCCATAACACATAAAAATTGTTAATACGGATACAAAGTATTATTAAGTAACTCGAAGATTGTTTAAATTTTTTTATACTTATTTTGTCGTTATTTAATTGTTTTGCGAGACTTTCTCTACCATTATTGGTTTTGGGTGTCTAGGAAGTTCAAATAGCGTAACGTAATTCGAGGTCTGTGGTTCAAAGAGTGTTTAAAATTAGATATCCCGGATGTTTGTTCCAATACGATTGCTTATTTATGAAGTGTTTCTTTTCTACAGATAAAAGGGACTAGAGAAAATTGTATTCTAATGGTTACTCGTGTATAACACAATGTAGAAAACAATTTATTTCCTTTTAAGAGTAACATAATATAGGGTTTTACTACATATTTTAAATGTTTTTCCGCAAAATTACTGAGTGTTGTTTACTGTTACCGCCGCGTAGTTATCCTGAAATTATAACAAAACTCAAAAGCCTTCTGTTGAGAACTTGTTATGAGCCTGAAATTATGAGCTATTTCAAGCGAGGGAACGGAAAACCACCTTTTTACTGAATCAGTTTATTGCAAACTGATTGGACTAAAGTTTTTGACAATTAAGAAAATGAAAAAACTATAGAAAACAATTTAAAAAAATCTAAGTTTAAATTAAAAATTAAATATAGCTTTTAAGGTTTTACTGGTCGTCAACACCTTTTGACACTTGTTTTGCATATGGTATTTTTCTTTTTCTTTTTAATGTGTGTGCCGGAGATCATACTTATATTTTTATTACTATAAATATACTATATTTATAAATACTATATTTATATTACTATTACCGGTACTTCACGACTATAGTCGAATTTTTAATTAGACGGAGTAAACTTACAGGTCAAAATGTCACTTATCAAAATAATGTTTCCAACATTCAAACGTAGTGATGATCTTTTTTTTATCGTTCAAAGAACTGAACTATAGATTAAAAACACTTAAATTAATTAAAACGTATAAGTTCTAGTTAACTGAATTATGTATTTGATCAATGTATTAGGCGTAAGCATTTAAAGTCCAGCGTCTAGTACGCTGAATATGTAAATAAAATATGTAATACTTTTAGGAAGACTTTAATATGAGTTATTGAACTATTTCACTGAATTGACATGGCTCCATTAACTAAATCTTTTATACCACATGCCTATTTTTATTTCATGAAAAAGTGGCAAACTCGTAATTTCATTTTACTCCGTTTAATTAAAAATTCGACTATAGGTATTACATCTGATATTAGGTGACGATATGGTTAAGTACCTATGTCGATCAATGCTTCATAACGTGTGCCATAAAAAACAAAATGACTGCAATATTTTTCTGGTAGGAGACAACTACTTATACGGGGTGAATTATCGATAAAATTTCTTTTACCCAACTAAAGGTTTTGGAAATCGATGACCGGACACTGTATAAAAACTAATTCATTACGAAACTTGTCTTTACATGCTGACTGCTGTATAAACAGCGTCACGATAGTAATGCTACAACGTAATCCGGATAATCAAGAGGAAATGCCTGTGAAATGGATGTGATACGCAGGTAACGGATATGTAGATATGCGCATGTCAACTTGACAAAGGAATGTACCAGAATATCTCGAAGTTACAGTTGGTACCTTATCGCAGGAAGAAGATTAAGTGTCTCTGTGTATGTTGCGAGCAAAATTATTGCCTTTAGAACCATCTGTTCTCAGCTTTATAATACCTCAACTGATCTATGTTTAATCTGTTAATTGAGACCGTTTCAATGAGCTTAAACACGTCATATCTACTATTAGTTGATGAGGGGTTGAGTATTCTGCAGATTTCAGGAGGTACACTAGCATCAGGTCAAGGTTGTATTCTTGCAATATCATTGAAGTCCCCATAATCTTCGGTGTTCCGGCGGCACATAACGCTTCAGTTTTAGACTATTCTAGGCCTAGCGTGTTCACAATCTTCAACCACACAATTGCTTACCACCACAAGAGATAATGGTCGAACGCGCTAGTCTATCAGATATAAAAATATAAAAAATTATAGACCTGGCAAAATCTGAAACATAAAACCACAAATTATTCCATATTTGAATAGTTAAAACATCATCAGCCCAAAAACCTAGAATTCAAGTCTTGCAAATTTGCCAGAGAACAGGCATTCAGGTTCAAGAGACTTTAATCTCCACCCGCGGGATTGCAGCTGCAGCTTATATCATCCAAAACGGAGTAGTTATCACGTAAAATATGATCGGTCGCTAGTCGTAATAAATAGCATACAATTTTTACTGACTTCACGAAAAAGGTGGTTGATTCGGAAGCTCTACGGAGACGTTCTATATTGCATTTTATTAAGATTCTATTCAATTCTCAGATGTATGGCGTCAAATCTCTTACGTGGCATGTGAATTCCGCCTTGTTTAGGTTATTAAAATATATTATTCTTCCCTTACCCTTTTGAAAAACATGAAAGTTTCATGGAAAAATAATGCAGCTGGCAGGAGCATTATATAGATTTTCCGTCTGACTTGCTACCAAAAAGTAGCTTACCAAGGAGAAAATCTGTCGCCATAACCATACGGTGTTGCGGGAGCACACAGCCCTTGAGAGTCCAGTCAGACCAGTCTGGACCTAGCGTGTTCACCATCTGTATTCCAGAGATATGGGAATTAACACTCCAAACTTGCTGGAACTGAAATTAATTGGCGCGGTGAAAATAGTCAAAAAACGATCGAAATATTTCTAGTTTTTGTTAATTATTATTAAATCATTTATTTCGAATATTAAATTCATAATGTTTTTTTGCTTAATTAATTACAACTGTTTATCATTACACACATATAAAATAAAATACATTACAATTAATTACAATCAATAAAAATGAAGTCAAATGATATAATTTAAAAGAACAGTTAAAATGAGAAAAATGTCAAACACAAATCAAATTAAAATTATAATGTTATCAGACGCATCCATTTATACTGTATTGGGCAGTCAGTTCGCGATGCAATCATTTGCAGGATACTGTTGCTGCTGCCTCGCACTCGCTGGCGCAGGGAAGCCACTTTCTTACGAATAATAGCGTGATACCCATCCGTCCGCGCTTCCGCGAACATTCCCGAAGCACTACAATAGCTCGGCAAACGCAACAGCATCCTAAAAATATTATTATATTGAACACGCAGAGAATTGGCAGCACGTTGCGTATGATCTATCCACAAACTACTCGTGTAGAAAGACTGACAGTATGCTTTAAATAGCGTAACCTTAACTTCCCTCGAGCAGCGAGCAAATCTGCGGCAGATCATGTTTCCCCGTACTGCCAATGCCCTGCGTTCTCTCTCGATATCAGCATCGTCCTTTAGATCCTCCGTCACTATGTGCCCCAAATACACAAATTTATTCACGACCCGCAGAACCACTCCGTTTAACGTAATAGGGGGAACATGTACTGGCTTAACTCTACCACTCTTGAAGATGAGCACTTCACTCTTTTTCCCGTTGTATTTCAGCCCATGTTCCGCTCCATACGCCAAATATTAATTAATACCAAACTAAAACAATTTACTAATTTTATTTCAATCACACATTACAAAATATTGTCATGTGCAAGTTGGCAAGTGCCAGATGAGTTAGCATCCGTTGAGATACGGCCGACGATGTACCGTATTTATTATTTGTCGTACGTTCAATCTGAATTATGTGATGGGATAGCGAAGTTTTGTACAGTCAGCTTCAGCTGGTTACTTACTTAAAATACTTTGCTTCAAAGGAGTGGAACAAGTCTTTGATAAAGTCTTACTGTTTATTAATTCAAATACTCAGATCGTGAGGAATTCGTAATTTGAATTTGTAAGGTACATCTACTCGAAACTTTATGGAATTATTAAGGTTTTCATTTTATGATTGTATGAATATCATCATCATCATCAGCCTATATTAGTATGGACATAGGCCTCTCCAATTGCACGCCACTGAGCACGATTTTTGGCTACTCTCATCTAGCTATTTCCAGCCGCCTTACGAAGATCATCGCTCCATCTAGTCCGAGGGTGTCCTACTACGTTTGCCGTTTTGCAGTCTCCACTCAAGAACTCTTTTACCCCAACGGTTGTCGGTTTTTCGGCTAATATGGCCGGCCCACTGCCACTTCAGTTTGCTAATCCGCTGAGCTATGTCGATAACTTTAGTTCTTTGTCGGATCACCTCATTTCGGATTCGATCCTTCAAAGATATTCCGAGCATAGCCCTTTCCATAGCTCGCTAAGTGAATTTAAATTTGTGAACCAGCCCAACCGTAAGTGTCCACGTTTCAGCACCGTATGTTATGACGGGTAGTACGCACTGATTCAAGACTTTCGTCTTTAGACTTTGTGGAATTGTATTAATAATTTCGATTAAATAAACGCAGTATCAAATTTTAGTTGGGTGGAATTTTCCGATGACCTCATTACAGCCACTGCCATGTTAGCGATGTCATCAAATTTTGACCCTGTTGGCTGTTATGTTTACAAAATCAAACACAGGCCTAGATAGCGAGGTCAAAGTACTCCTAGATCAAATGGAAATAAGAGTTTTCGCCGCGTGCTATCGCATGAAGTTAAAAGAAGAAGCATAAGCAAAATAAAGTTACCAAGGGTACATTCGTGTTTAGGATACGAGCGTAACTATAACTGTTTCTATCTAACGATAAAACCGATAAGAAATGACTAGGTGACTCGAGGAGCTGTGTAAGAGAAGGTTGGTACTTCCTAAGCGCACATAGAGGTTGTTGTCAAACTACTAAAACAAACTGTACTTTAAGTCTTAAGATGAATGTGATTTTCGTAACTTCCATCACCCGACATGCGGGAAACTGTTGAAAGACGATAAATAAGTACACAATAGTGGCATACTCGTAGAAGGCCAAAGAACCGAGCCTAAGTATCTTCCTTGCAGTGACAAATGGCAAATGCCAATGCTCATCGGTCAGTGAGATAGTATTGTAACGTAACGCTGAAATATGTAAAATCTTAGATTATTACATTACAGACGAATACTCCCATTGAGGGACCTCCTTTAATCAGCAAATCCAGACAGAAACAATACCAAAACTTGTTTCGCATATTAATTTTACCGAAATAATCTAAGCAAACTCTCTTTACGGTGCAAATTGTGAACATAGGCGGTGATTTCTGCTCCAACCGTACTTGTCTAACAAATTTATCTTCTGATTAGACATGTAGTTTCCCTCGGGCGGATATTTAGATCTACCTACAGTAGTTTGGGTTTGGGTTTTAGCATATTAGTGCTATAGACGCTAAGTCAGTTGTTAATGTTTGTCAAAGCAGTTGACTACTACCATACCTGGCTAGGTGCGCCCGGCTGCTTAACCCACCTTAAAAATATTATAAATTAAATTCTGTACTAAAAGTTGCATAATTATGGAAAATTGTATTTAAATCTTATCAACAATCACTAGCATTATGCCAGTCATATTTATTTTAAGTGAAAACTTCTTTGCCTGCGTTGTGAACTTTTTGGGATGGGTAAAAATTGTTAAACTCGCGTCAGGACACGTGACCTGATCGAAAATTCGGAAGACGGAGGGAGAGTAGACCAAATGCACAACGTTAAATTTCAAGATTTTACTTCTGCCGGATTCTTCTTCCCGGAGTGCAACATGTTTTAAATTTTTTGTTTAGCTATCGCGATGAAGCGGTTCGATCGCTTTGGCTAGGATTTAATTCCGGTACCTCATGTAATAGTGTACCTCATGTAATGTGTAAGAGGACACAGGATTTTTTTGTGCGTGGGCAAAAGCTAGTGATGTTGGACATAGCTAGTGATGATAAAATTTCATTTATTGGCTGTTTTGATGATAAATGAGGGACTGAAACATTTAATGCGGATTTTTGGTGTATCTACCAGAATCAAGAATCAATCAAGCATTTATTCAGTATATAGGCAGTATTACTATACGCACATATACACGTCAAAATCATAAATCATAATCAATTATCAAGTGAACTTAGCAAAAGCAGAATTTAAGGCTTTAAATTTTAAAAAAAAGTTATGAACCATTCCATTCATTCTAACCAGTTACTATTATAAAAACGTTTGTAACTCTGTCACTCTATCACTCTGTCTGTTTGTTACCTAATTACGCCTAAAAGGGCGATCCGATCTAACTGAAATTTAACAAACAGATACTTTATAGCATGAGGATGAACATAGGCTACTAAATTCTTGGTTAACGATGTGAACATCTTATGTGTTCCTTCAGCTATCCTTGAGAGTCCATTCTCATTCTAGGCCTAGCGTGCTTACCATCTTCAACCGTATCATCACTTACCATTAAATAGGTGAGATAGTGGTCAAACGCTAGCCTATAAGATATTTAAAAAAAATGAACTCGCGGGTATCAGCTAGTATTAAATACGTAGATAAAATGTGGGTACCATTGTTAGTGGTACCATTTCTGTATAAATATTAGATACTGTCTTGCCCCTACATGTCGATATTACTAACAATTTGCGCGGGTTCAATGTTTAGTTTGTTCGGGATGTATTTAACTATGTTGCGGTCAGTTTTCTGATGACGTCATTTGGTTACGCAATTAGGCCGTGACGTCATCACGTTTCAACTCCAATTTACCTATTCTCCGTGGGAATGTGGGTTGTCTTTGAATAGACAGGTATAATGAAGTCAGGAACGGAATTAGGCTCATTATTTTCACAGCTGACATTCCAAGGTAACCAGCCCACTGCCACTTCATTTTGCTAATCCACTAAGCTGTGTCGACCACTTTAGCTCTTTGGCGAATTACTTCATTCCGGATTCGATCCCGCAGAGAAACACCGAGCATAGTACCGAGCACTGATACTCTTTCCATCACTCACTCCTTGCAGCGTAGTATTTTAATTGCCATATAATTATTACTACGCCTTTATTTACACAAGTCGTGGGAGCATTATATCGATGTTCATATTCGATGACTTTTGCTACCAAAAAGAAGTTTTCTACCATCTAGGACATAATCTGCTGCAATCACCTTACGGTGTTCCGTCAGCACAGCCCTTGAGAGTCAGACCAGGTCTAAGCTTAGCCTATTCAACATCTTTTACCATATCATCGCTTAAGGTACGGACACACCGCAGCGTCCAGCGTGCGCGATCTAGGTGACGATCAGATAGCGCAGTAGTATTTGTACCGACTGGTTCACACCAAACGCGATTAGAAAACAATTTAAAAGTACTGAGATCGCGCCCGCAGATCGCAGGACGCCGTGGTGCGGCCGTACCTTTAACAAATACATTGTAAAGTGGTAAGATAGTTGTCGAACGCTAGCCGAGAAAAAAATAAATTCAAGGTAAAAAATATTTTTAAAAACAAACTTTTATCTGGGACAATGAACTAAAATGTTAAAAATAAATTCTAGTAAATATTTGGCGTGTAGGTACTTACCTATATTCTTAACAGCTTGAAGCACTACCCGTTTTTCAGGCTAGGTAATTACTATACTTCAGTGCCTCAAGCTTTTAAAAATATAGGTAAGTACCTACACGTCAAATACTTACTAGAATTTATTTTTAATATTTTAGTTTATTGTTCCAGATAAAAGCTTGTTTTTAAAAATATTTTTTACCTATAATTTATTTTTAACTTTTTAGTAGGTATGTATAGATACCGACAACCTACCTACTACCTAAGTATTTAAGACAAAGCATGATGTTTTAAAATATTCCACGGATATTTGATGTGATTATGGGTAAAGTGCTCTTCAAAGAAAATCAATCGACTCGGTGGGGCTATGTTGCTTTATAACAGAAATGCCATGGCCACCTTACAGCTTCATCATCAGATCCTGGCTATCATTTAAGTGTAAAGTGCTCCTCAAGACTGATCATTTGAGCCCAAATTCACTGGGGTTACGTTATTTTATCATAGAGATGCCGTGGCCACATTCCAGCTTCTTGGCTCGCACTTGGCCGGTTTTTTTTTATATTTGATACTTTCAGAACTCCGCGCCGTTATTTATTAACGGATTTTGAATACCTTTTTTTTAAGAATTCCGTGTGGTCCCAATGTAAATTGATGATTATCTCCAGAGATATAGAGACGATCACCTCAAACCTACTGAAAACGGCTAGCGTGGCACTAGAAGTCGTTTTTTAGGGTTTCGTACCTCAAAAGGTAAAAAAAGGAACCCTTATAAGATCACTTTCTTGTCCGTCTGTCTGTCGGTCTGTCTGTCCGTCTGTCTGTCCGTCTGTCTGTTCGTCTGTATGTCCGTCTGTCTGTCCGTCTGTCTGTCCGTCTGTCCGTGTGTCACCACTGATTTTTTCAGGAACAGGTGTACCTAGCAAGTTGAAAAATATACCTGATACCAAAGTCTATAGTCCCTATTGGGTGTATAAAAATGAAGGTCTTGAGTCAACACAATAAAAAGATATGGGCAAATTTAGATTTTCACGAAAACTTCTTAGTACCAAAATGTACCTTAATTTTCAACTTTTTTATTTTTCGGAATTTTTCCTTTACTTGTGCTGTAAGACCTTGTTTTTAACCAAAGTTGACAATTCTAGGTCAACCGAAAGTACCCTATAAGTTTTGGGTCGAAAACCTATAGGTAGAATCATGAAATTTGGCAAGAAATTTGTCTTACAGTACAAATTAAGGAAAAAATCCAAAAAATAAAAAAGTTGAAAATTAAAGGGTGCCCCCATACATACATAGTTTAAGTCAATTAAGGTAGACCTCTGAGTTATACAAGCGCTGACACAATTTAGAGGTCTAGCTTACACATACACGTACATACCAACGTTGGTACGGAAGCCGCGGTGGGCGAGTTCAACTCGACTTGGCCGGTTTTTTTTTATTTATAATGATTTTACTCGCAATTTTATGACGCATATAAGTGAAACTGAAAAACACCACTATGTGACTATTATTATTGTAAAACAGAGCTATAATTACTTTTAATTTGAAAAGTTACTGACCTAGCTTAAGAAAATTATGTGCTCAGCCCAGTGAAACTAATAAAAATTTAAGAGTTAAATTTATGTAAAGTAAATTTAAAAACAAAAACTAATTGCAATTTACCACAGAAAAACGCCACAAGGGACACCAATAAAATTCTAATAAAACTTTCTCAAAATTAAAACAAATAAAAAACTAATTTTCTTATCTGAAACAAAAACAAGTGCGCAATTAAAAAATAGAAGACCTTTTTTAAATGCAGAAAAAGTTTTATAATTTTGGTGGCAAGAGGGTAGAGTGATAACGTTACATAAGGTTCAACTTTGATTACTTTCGGGCTCATTGACAACTGAAAATCCGATTTAGCTTAGCCTTATTTGGAAAAATAAATGTAAGAATCTAAGGTCTTTTCGGATCTTTCTCTCTTTTCGGAATACATTCTGAAAGATTTAGACATTTTAACTATAGGAGGGTATAAAATTTTCGTTATAGTAATTGTATACATATTCATTTGTATTATTACAAACTAATATTGAAATTGCAATGTTTGTATGTAAAATACTTATATTAATAATTTAAAATCGTTTAAAAAACTAAAAGAACCGACTTCAAACGTCGCGCTAGTCAAGTAGCCAGTAGACTTAGTAACTATTATATAATCTGTGCCAGTAGTTAGTAGTATGTCGTCGAGATAAGTAAATGCATTGTAATAGAAATGTTGATATATTAAAAAAGGCTCGGCCGATTTCGTTAAAATTTAAATGGGACCACTTGGAAAGGATACCCTTTGAAACAAAAAAAGAATTTTTCAAATCAGTTCAGGCATCTTCGAGTAATCGTCCAAATTTTGTAAAGATCTGATGAGCATATCTCCAGAAATATGGAGATAAACACTACAAACTTGGTACTGAATATGCATACTAATACATACAGTACTAGTGCATCATATAATGAAGTCGTTTTTTTTAAGTTTTTTAAACATTAATATACTTTAAAAACGACCTAACTATAAACACACAAATAAACCTAATCAAAAATAATAAAAACTAAAATTTAGTCTACTAGTTTTTAAATGATTTATTTTTAAATACTGGACTCTAACGCCCGTTTTACAAACAAAGTTTTAGATTATAAATAAACATTTACTGACCTTAACAGTCTTTACCTGAACCCTAAGAACTACGCACTTAAGGCCCCATTTCCCCTTTTTATCGGTTCTAAAAGACAGACCTTGCCAAGACTAGTCCATATATTACCTGCCGGACCTAACGGATATTCCAAAGATTTAAGGAGTCAATAAAAGTGGTGTTTTACACCGAAACTGTACGTCTATCGCCCACTAAACCTTTCGAATAGGTACATTCGTCTTGTTAAGGGTTAAATTGGGAACTGTCCAGAATGGCATATGGAAAGAATGAAGGTTTGTTATAAAATCGCCTGGCGGCTTGTAAGCAGAGATTTTCACGATTGTTTGTTACATTTTGACTGTGGATTACGCTATCCTTTTCTAGAATCCTATGCGTCTTATGGGTAAATTCAAAGTCGGTCACTGTGACCGGTTTTTCGAGTGGTGACATATATTTTTAACTTAAACTTAAAAAAAACAAGGAGGTTTTCAAGCCATCTGTGTTTTGTCTATGGTGAATCTCAGGGTACATAAGCTAATAACGCTTTATGCATGAATCAAAGTTCATATGGTTGATTTTTTGTCCCTTTTAGGGTCCCGTACCTTAAAAGGAAATAGGGACCGTTATAGGGTCACTTAGTTGTCCATCTATCCATCTGTCTGTCTGTCCGTCTATCAAGACCATTTTTCTCTGCAGGAACGCGAAAAGATATCAAGTTGAAACTTATATCAAATATATACTCGAGTCTACGGTATCTTTCAGCTATGAAAAAATGAAACTTGTAAGTAAACGCAGTAAAAAGATATTACCAGGGAACCAAAACCTATAGTGTACTCCCCGTTGACCTAGACTCATGAAATTTAGCAAGAAGCAAAGTCCTGCTGCACTTATATAGGACTAAATATGAAACCGTAAATACATACCCTACATTAAACGCTTTTTTCCCGTTGGGGTAAGCAGGGACTACATTCTTCTTTCCACGTGCTACGATCCTGATAAACCTCTTTCGCTTCTCCCACTTTTAATGACCGCCTTCATACATGCTCGCCGGTTAAAAGTACTTTTGACTTGGATTTCTTTAATTCGTCTCCGATCTGGTCGTGACATGTTCGCCTACGTCAGCCTTTACCGGCTGGTCAATTCACACTAGTCTTATAAATCTGCTTGGTCAATCTTCCTCCATCCGTTTTCTAACAAAAAAAAAGCAAATTTAACTAGGAAACTTATTTTTATTTGCGGCTGGTGCATGAACAGAGTATCAACAGTAAATAGTACAGAGTATGAACAGAGTAACATTGGTCTAGTGATCAGACTGTAAAGTTAAATTTGTACTTTAACCTAGTTTTTCTTCCCTAATGAGCTTCTTAAAAGTAACTTCGAGGGAATGTGGCTGGATCGAATACTGACAATGACTTTAATAATAAAACTAAAAGAACCGACTTCAAACGTCGCGCTAGTCAAAGTAACCAGTAGTTAGTAGCATGTCATCGAGGTATAAAAATGCATTGTAATACAAATGTTGATATATTAAAAACAGCTCAACCGATTTCGTTAAAATTTAAATGGGACCACCTGGGAAGGGTACCCTTTGAAACAAAATAAAATAATTTTACGTATCGGCTCAGGCATCTTTGAGCAATCGGTGAACATAAATAAAAAAACATGTCGACGAATTGAGAACCTCTTCCTTTTTCGTGAAGTCGGTTAAAAAGGACGATTACATATTATTAAGATCACATATTTTACATATTTGAATATAGAAGGTTATTTGTTCATTGTCTAGAATTAGACTGAACTTCATATCATACTTACTAAAAAACGAAGCGTAAACTTCAATAAGTATGTACCTGTGTATATGTATACACCAGAAACTTATAAATACTAGCGTAAAGTTTTTCCTATATACTTACTTACCTAGAACACACCTTAAGTACGACCTCTCGCATCATTGAATAATTCCTCAGAAGGTCGGTAGATGGCGTAGTGACCGCCATTTCACCTTCTTCGTTGCGTTTGCGGCATCTTAAATAATTGAATACTGGTACTTCAGCCGATTTGTGGTAGATTTAGTTCATAAATAAACTTGGTACTCGGTCGCAAAAACAATGGTTAGATTGTTATGAAATGATATAAGAGTAGATATGGGAGTTTGATGTTAACCGATTTCGTTAAATGGGTTGAATAACCACAGTTGAGAGGTAGGTACCTTATTCAAGTGGTTAGCACAAATAGGGTACCTCTCAACTATGGTGCTTCTATACAATTCATTGAAATCTGATGAGTATCTCCAGAGATATGCAGATAAAAACCTCAAACTTTGCTCTAAAAATAAATAGAGTTCAATCATTATTTTATTCTTCAGTAGGGTATAGCTTCAAGTGTGGAATCAAGACCTGATGAGTATCTGCAGAGCTATGGAGATAAACACCACTACTTTTTTGTTTTTAAACGGCTTTATTTAGCGCTGACCTGTTTGTTTGGGTCAAATTTAGTAATTGAAATTTGACCCCTTGCCTGTGGATAGATTGATCTGATATTTGGTACACACCTTTAATTCCAATGACAATACAATTTAACTTATTCAGTATTATTGTAAATCCAAGATAGCCAGCGCTACAAAATGGCGGATTACATATTTTTCACGAGTACCTAAATATTGAATGAAAGGGAAATGACGAGTAGACTAGAGTTCACTTGAAAAACAAATAAAAATCCAATATGGCCGCCAACAAAATGGCAGATTAAGTACATATTTTTTCACAACCCCTTTAATATGCGTATCAAATGAAAAGGCTTGACTAGTACCACAGTTTTTAGCACCTACGCTACGACAAATTTCAAATCTTATTGCCCGCCGGCACAATGACAGATTTAATATTTGTTTAACTTTTTTTTGAGGAAGTACAAGCATACGTCGCCCAGACTCGAGTAAAGTCTTTAGAACGATTATGTATTGAGGAATTATATTGCAACAAATTGTCAGAAAACAAACCTTGCAATAATGCGGCACTAAATGAACTAAATAGAATGAGAAATATTTAGTAACAAAATAAAAACTTAAAAAATTGAAAAAAAAAACATATTTTTTTATGTTTAACGGTTTTATTGAAAATAAAGATAACAATGATTCAGACAATTCACTAATAGCTTAACAATAGATTATACATACAAGAAGTAAAAAAAACGGGCAATTTAATTCGAGAGATTAAGTTGGATCCCGAGAGCAGCGAAGGATTCTAAAGAAGAATCCCGAGCGCAGCGAGGGGTTAGAAGATTAGAATCCGGAGCGAGGGATACAAGGACCGAGATTAATTTTTTGTCGCGAGTTTTGTAGTATAAAATAGTAAAAATAAATAAACCGACTTCAAAACCACAAATAGGCTATCTATTTGGAGTCGGTGCCAGCCAAGTCTATTAGTTAGATACTAAGTATGTAGTATGTAGGTAGATACTTGTAGGTATAGTATCAGTATTTTTTAGTACAATTTAAGATTAATATCTTAAATTGTACTAAGTAAATATTCCGCTCTGCTTCGTTCTGGACGCATTCCCTCAGGTTATGAGTAACATCTTCGACTAAGTAACATTCTGTGCAGTTTGGTGATTCGGTTTTTTTTTTCATTAAATATACAAAACTGTTCAAAGGTATGTGTCCAGAACGAAGCCTGGACGTAGTCATAAAATCATTCCGAGGCATGTCTGCTTCAACAAACCAATGGAGTCGGGATGGGGCTAGGCTGAATCGTCTTATACCAGACACGATCAACGATCTTTCGTCGAAGTATTCCTTCCTCTTAAACATCACAAACAATGTCACTAAAATAAGGTAAACATTCATAGTATATTCCATCCGTGACCGCTTCCTTCGCTAATATACCAGCCTTCTCATTACCATCCAACCCTATGTGTGAAGGCACCCACTGTAACACGAGATTCTTATTTTGTAAATAACGAACAGCGTCCAAGAGCCTGTAGGCTATCGGTGCTCCTCGAAAGTTCAAGGTACAGCGAGCCAGGTGCTGTAGCACTCTTGGAGATTTGATATAAGATATAGCTCGAAGTTGAAAACTATCAATGTTCTTATGCACTCAAAAATAAATATATTTTTTTTAAATGTATTTCAGTTGAAGGCCTCTGATTATTATTTATTGACACTTATACCGATTCCCCTGCAACAAATTGCGAGAATTTCCACACTCAGAGCTATTAAAATTGGCTTTATTACCGTAACAATAGGGTACAAAGTCATTTGCCTAAATTAACGGGGGACAATGCAGACTTCAAAGAGTCTCCCAATCTTGGCTTTGAGACAATATCTCTTGTTTTTCAGTAAGGGCTGGGTCGAGAAAATTATTCTACGTTTCTGGGCTAAGCTATTACAAATTAGTGTGATAAAGGAAACTGCTTAATAAAAATAGTATTTATCTGAGTTTGTAGGTATGTCTATGTTTAAATGTATATGTTTGATAGCCTTATGTGCTGAAACGTCATGTGTTTGGATATAATTTGGAATCAAGAAAGCTTTGCCCCTACTCCAAAAAAACCATTCCCATCATGTTGAGTTTTCTCTACGTCAATTCCCGTTACGTCAAATTCTGTCTACATCGATTCCTGTTGCGTCAAATTTTCTCTATGTCTAGTCAATGGAGGTATAGGAAGTGTGAAACGTATGAAACATATACAAGGAGACGCTGCGATACATTTTCCAGCATGGAAATAAATTTAAAGGTACATAATTCAACGTCATAATGTAACTTTAAATGACTGTCATTGATTATCCATTGGTCCATTGATGATCTTGATTGACAGAATCCTAGCAATGACTGCCATTTTCGGTACCTTATGGCTTTTAAGTATATGCACCTTTTTTTGTAGGTATTTCGTGTCCATATATTATATAATGTCAATGGTTGAGTCTCAGCACGTTGCGTCACAGTACGTCTTTTTAGGGTTCCGTAGCCGAATGGCAAAAAACGGAACCCTTGTAGATTCGCCATGTCTGCCTGTCTGTCTGTCTGTCTGTCCGTCCGTATGTCACAGGCATTTTATTCCGAAACTATTAAGACTACAGAAATGAAACTTGGTAAGTAGATAGTATTCTGTAAACCGCTTTCCGATTTTTATACAAAAATAAAAAATATAAAAGTTTAATGGGGGGCATCCCATACATGGAACTGGAACAAAAACATTTTTTTTTCTTCAAACCTATACGTGTGGGGTTTCTATGGATAGGTCTTTAAAAATGACATTGAGGTTCTTAAAATCATTTTCTCTCAAAGTCAATCATTTAAAAGATAGGCGCGTCTAAAGTGCTAAAATGTGTGTCCCCCCCCTCTAACTTCTAAAGTAAGGGTGTGAAAAATCTAGAAAAAATATATTCTGTAGTTCCATATAAAAACTTTCAACGTAAATTGGTTTGAACGAGATACAGTCAGCTGTTGTTGACATATGGCGACCGCAAAGATAACTTTGTTTTTCATACAAACACTATGAAAAACAAAGTTATTTTTGTAGTTGTGTAAATCATAGTTATAGAATACTCTACTGTGTTACGGAACCCTACGAGTGCGAGTCCGAATTGCACTTGGCCAGTTTTTTTCCTTTGACGTCGAGTTCTCTGTTTGTAGAATTGGCTCCACGTTACTTTTATAAATTTAACTTTGTATAGAGTGGACCGTATTGGGGATTAAACAACAAAAATAGTTACTAAATATCAAGAAATATGCCCCAATCACAAGTATTTGGACAAAACCATACTGCTATTCAACGTATCCAACTCTTCGACTCTTACCTCGTATATTAAATGTCAAGATATTATTATAAAGGGGTGTACGCACGAACGCGCAATGCCAAAACGCCATTATGAGCCACGCGACCTTTATTCTGTTGCAGGCAGAGTAATTCTGGTAATCTCTTTTCATAATGACTTTCTGTTTACTTTGTGCATTCAAAGTGGATATAAACAAAATAGAATAAGATTTTTTAAAGTTTAATGCTAATTTAAGTGACCTTATGCGCTTAGACATTTATTATAATAATTTTTAAGATTTGTGAATGTACATACATACATACATAAATACAATCACGCCTTTTTTCCGTTGGGGTAGGCAGAGACTACTTCTTTCCACATGCTACGATCCTGACATACCTCTTTCGCTTCTTCCACTTTCATGAGCGCCTTCATACATGGTTATAAGTTATCGCCGGTTATAAGTACTTTTTACTCGGCCTTTCTTGAAAACGTCTCCGATCTGGTCGTGATACGTTTGCCTAGGTCGTCTTTTATGAATGTATTATATACTATAAGTATAATATATAATAATTAGTATAATTATTACAGTCTTATGAAATGTTTTTTTTTTTTTTTTTTTTTATACGTAATAGGCTAGCGTTTGACCACTATCTCACCTGTTGGTAAGTGATGATGCGGTCGAAGATGGTAAACACGCTAGGCCTAGAATGGGAACTGGCTCTCAAGGATAGCTGCCGGAACACATTAGATGTTTGGTGACACATTTTCTAACTTGAGGGTGGTAGCTGGCCAGGCGGACACCAGATAGTGTCCTACCACCATGCGGAGGTTGTTGGTTTCTTAACGATGTTTTTCCTTCACCGGAGGGCCACTGTGAAGAGCGCACATAAATTTTTCGATAGAAAAATCCATTGGTGCACGGCGGTTTGAACTCGGTACCTCTGGCATCAAAGGCAAGCGTTCTCCCGATTGCGCCACCGGGCCCTCAATTTGCTTTTACTGAATATACATACATACTAATTAACTAGGTAACTTAAGGTAGGACTTCTGCTTGTCCGCTTGGGCCGGTACCACCACTTTGCCAATCAATTCAGCCACGAAATTGAAATGCTTTTCGTTTTTTAACCGAGGTTCTCAATTCGTCTGTATGTTTTTTTTTTGTGTGCGATTACGCGATTACTCCTTCAATTGTGAACGGATTCAAATGATTATTTTTTTAATAGGTAGGGTACGTTTCCGAGGTGGTCCCATTTTAATTTTATCGAGATCTGATTAGTATCTTCAGAGATATGGAGATAAATATCTCAAACATGGGAGAATGTACTGGTTTTAGAAGAATAGTCCCAAGAAGATTATACACAATGGAGGTTGCTATTACATATACTTTTGAAGACTAAAAAATATAAAATATATATTTTTATAAATATAATATATATGAATAATATTTTTACATCTTTCTTCACGTTGATTTTGGTTTCTAATCCTCGACGCAAAACGAAGGAGTGTTATAAGTTTGAGGTGTGTATCTGTGTATACATGTGTCTGTCATTGTGGCATCGTAGTGCCCAAACGGATGAACCGATTTTGATTTAGTTTGTTTTGTTGATAGATGTCTTCGTCGAAAGTGTTCTTAGCTTTATTTCATGAAAATATGTTCAGCCGTTTAAATATTATCAGCTCTTTTTTGCTTACAACACTACGATAGCAACTTTCGTAAGCTCGTAGTCCTTTTACCGCGGACGTCAAAAAATCAAAATGGCGCTGTCGCAGTATCTTGTTACTTCAATGATATTGCAAAAATATGGTAAGCTTGATCTAATTATGAGACATCTCCTTGGAATGGTCTCAATGTACAAAGTTATACATATGCTTTGATTATAAACTCGGATTACATAAACAAATTAGTCGGGGCTGGTTTTAATTTTTAGAATTTAAATATTATTGATAGATATTCTTACGGTAACTGTGAGCGAGATAGAAAGAAATGTGGGGAGAATCAATTTTTCTTCACAGGAATGTTCTACCAGGCAAAGTCTTATTAATGTGCAAAGTTTTTGAGTGTACATAATATTTTTTGACATGACATGACGTTTGGCGAAGATGGCGGCCATATCAGTCCCGCCCGCGACACTGCATACATAAATAACTCAGAATTATGAACGTACTTTGTACCAACCAACACTGCAAAAAAATAATGATAAGCATAATACCACAGATTATACAATAGTTACTATAACAGCCAAGTCTAATAGGTAGTAGATAGATAATACCTACATGTATCTACCTACTTACTACTACTACATACATAGTATCTATCTACTATCCAATCCGGCTGACACCGACTTCAAATAGATAAGTGGGTAGCGCTTATAATAATTATATTAAGTAATTTATTTTTCGCTTTTGAGTGCCTGTTTGTGGTAATGAAGTCGGTTTTATTTTTTTTTTGAAAAAGATTATATTTTATGTATGTAGCCTACCGTTTGATCACTATCTCACTTGCTGGAATGGCAGTGTCCAGTGAAATTGTTACACTTAACTTCTTTACGTCTCGAGGTAACAGGTGCAGTGCAGTGACATGCAGAATTCTGGCTATGCAGAATTCCCATGTGGTCATATTTAAAATTTAACGAAATCGATCAACATTTGTATTACGATACATTTATTTACTTCGATGACACGCTACTTACGACGTTTGTTTGAAATCGGTTTTTTTAGCTTTTTAAACGATCGTAAATTATTAATATAGGCTAGTGTTTCATCACTAGCGATGATGTGGTCGATGGTGAATACGCTAGGCTTAAAAAAGATCTGACTCTCTTTTCAGACCAACTAGCATGTTGCATTATTATGCCAAGTGCATAATAGCCGTTCGTAGCATAATAATGAATCTTTTATGCGAAGAACATATCGCAATATGAAGCTCTCTTAACCCAAAGCACACGCAAAGTACCAGAAATGGTGTGTTGAAATATATCACCGAAATAGTAACCGTTGAGTTATAAGTAGAAATAAATTTATTTTTTGTATAATATATATAGATTTTTGAATTTACTGATTGAAATTAAACCTAGGTACTTGAAACGTGTAATACTGATGGTCGGTTCCTGAGGTACGTTTATAGAGGGTTTATCTACCCAATGTACCGTTATTGAATTGATAAACTCTCAATAAACGTACTCAGAAACCGGCCATGAGTGGTTTTAAATTCCACATGATATGATCTAAATTTTTACCGCATCTAGTAAGACATTTGAACATTAAAATCGTGGCAGATTTTTATATCTGATAGGTTAGCGTTTACGCTTTTTAGCGTTTAGGTCATCTTGCCTAGTGGAAAGCGATGATGTGGTAAAAGATGGTGAACACGCTCGGTCCAGAATGGTCTGACTCTCAAGGGTAGCGTACTGCTGGAACACCGTAAGGTTATGGTGGTAGGCTACTTTTTGATAGCAAGTCAGGTGGAACATGATACAATGCTCCTCATCATCACCATGAGCCTATCTCTGTCCACTGCTGGACATAGGCCTCACCTATTGCACGCCACTAAGCTCGATCTTCAGCTCTTTATTTCTAACCGCTGCCAGTCAGCTTGCATGCACCACGTGATAAAGTAAAGTCACCTCTATGTGGTATTATGTAGAGGAGTACGCCGCGTCGCTATCTGTATCAGGTGTTATTGTGTGAAATGAACGGCTTGGAATTGTTTTAAGAGTATGAACATTATGATGTGTTACTCGTACCTTTGTCTTACTTCCGACATTTAAAAGCAGTTTACTTTTCAAGGTGTATTTGAAGATGTTTGAGAAATTCTTTGTGTAGGTACTCACCAATTAAACGCTATCAAGGTTTTTTATTGACCAAGCTAGCGAAGCGTCTCGGTTTCATTCTTTATTCATGTGGTTTCAGCTTGAGTAAAAAGGCTTTCGTATGTCCGGCGGATGTCCGGATTTCCAGCTGTTCTTCTTTACCAGTCGCATTTTTCTGATGAATCGTTCCCGTGAAATTTCGTGAGCAGGTTTGAAAATTATATGTTTTTTTGTCGATTCAGTTTTGTAAATTATTCTAAATAGTGCATTTATGGGAGTTGAAAACGTAAGAAAATCCAAAATATTTCAGCCATTTCGATAAATGTTCAAAAACTGGGCCTTCAAAACTATTATATCATTTGTGCCTCAACTTACCTTAAAGTAAAATGTAAGACAAAATAAATGTGGAAACGATTTTCCCGCACAATACTGAAACTTAAAAGAACTGAAATATAAATATTGCAAAGACTGCATAAATTCCATTTAGAAACAGTGTTAAATATTAAGTATGCGAGAATAATAAGTTAATTACATTTTAACCGTACTAGAGTAATTAACTAATGTGCGTTGCGATGTTAAAATAAAAATCATGTGTGCTGTGAAACCGTTCCGTTTTGATATACAAATTTAAACATCTATGCAAAGTTTTTTGAAGTGAAAACTTCTTTAGCAGCATTGTGAACTTTTTTGGGATGGGTAAAAATTGTTAAACTCGCGCCAGGACACATGACCTGATCAAAAATTCTTAAGACGGAGGGAGAGTAGACCAAATGCATAACGTTAATGTTCAAGTTTTCACTTCTGCCGGCACTCCTGGGGTGCAACCTGTTGTTTTTTTATATTGTAAAGGCTAGAATTTGACCACTATCTCGCCTGGTAGTAAGCAATTATGTAGTAGAAGATGGTAAACACGCTAGGCCTAGAATCTTATTCTCAAAAATTGTGTGCTACCGAATACCGTTAGGTTATGGCGGCAGATTTTCTCCTAGATGGTGGTAAGCTACTTTTTGATAGCAAATCAGGTGTAACATCCATATATACTCCAGCTACCTGTAGCCAGCTTTCTTTTGTTCTATCCTATTATCGCAAGCGAATTTATATTATTCAAGACAAGCCCTTGACCAATATCTCACCTTATATATATGATAGAGATAAGTGATGATGCAGTCTAAGATATACTCGTGCTTGTCTGAAAGTGGGCGACGGTAAGTGAGAAGAGACGCTGGATACCAGACTTTAATTCCCACATTATTTTATCCGTTGTGGGTTCACATTCGGTTACCGACAAAACACAATTTTTCCGGACAAACATTCGAAGTTTGTGTTTGTGATAAATTAACCTTTTTTTGGATTTGATCTTTTTTGGTTCTGTTTTGACAAAATAGCATTTAATTTACCAAGTTTTCAGCCTAAGAGCGTTTGTCCACAGCAACGGCACCGGACCGTCAACGAGAACAAAATTTTTCCGGGCCGATTTTAAAACGACGTGCCGGCGATCCTTTCTCCATCGCCACCAATCCCGGTGGTTCTGTTTCTTTTAGCTATCATGCGTGGCAGATGCGTTTTCATAGAAATATAACAAATAACCTCAGACTACTCTAAAAAAAGCAGACAGACCGAAAGACAATCCTGAAAGACGCTATACGGCATAATTACTACGAAAACAACGCTGCGAAGTATAACTTTGAAATTAAAATTCAGTAATTTATTATATATCTAAGATCGCCCATTATAACATAATAGTTATCACGTTTATTTTTTTATGTTGGTATACAATACAGAGTTATATAGAGTATAATATCTTCACCGCCAGTACGTAAGAGCCGCGTTAAAATAATACTTAAATTTAAAATAAAAAACCACCCCCGACCCGATTTGTATAATGTATAATTTGTTCATTGAGACCATTACGATGAGCCTTAACACGACATCTCAGACGAGGAGTTGAGAGTATTCTGCAGAAACAAGAAGATTTCTAAGCATCAGGTGAAGTTTACCATAATCTTGCAATATCATTGAAGTAACAGGACACTGAATTTCAAATTAACATTTGATTTAACTAATGTAAACTACGCTAAACAGACGGCAGCAGAGTGACAGGTACGTAGTGCGTAGAAGCGCCATTTTTATTATTTGACGTCCGCGGTCAAAGGGCTACGAAAGTTGCAATCGTGGTCTCATCAAACAAAAAAGAGCTAATAATATTTAAACGGCTGAACGGATTTTCATTAAATTTAATTAAACAAAGCTACGATGCCACAGACAGACATACACATACACAGATAGACAGACTCTTATTATTTTAACCCCCGACGCAAAAAGAATCAAAGAATCAAAGCATTTATTCAGTATGTAGGCAGTATAAATATACGCACATATACACGTCAAAATCATAAATCATAAAATAAATCATAACCAATTATCAAGTAAACATAGCAAAAGCAGAATTTAACGCTTTGAATTAGAAAAAAAAAGTAATGAACCATTCAGCTGTCATCCAATCGTTTGCGTCAGAATATTTAAAAAAAATTAAAGTAGGTTAAAACCAACCATACATGTAACTGTGTGTTTCAGTACTTCAGACAATTTTTATATAAAAAAAATAAAAAAGTGAAATAGTGAAACACAACATAGAGAAACGCATACCGATCACAGTACATATCATGATCCAAATGGAACTGATAGTCCGTCTGTCAGCTGCATAATATTGTTTAAATAAAAATAAAAATGGCAAGCCTAGAAAGAAAATCTGCGGACAAAAGGGGAAAACTGAATGGCTGTTGAATCTACCGGTGTTTCGGAAATACTCCCATCAGAGAAGAAACACCAAGAAACTCTATGGGGCTTGTCTTGTCAATTTATCTTTTTTTTTTTTAAATTAATTGTACATGTCAGCTTTAAAATTTTAACAATATATTAATAATTATAATACAATTTATATTTGTTCTTGGAACTTGGGGCATTCAGGCCATGCATTTTTGTCATCCATATAGTCACCTATTGTACAGTATGATTTTTTCATCAAATTGGATTTTACATAGATTTTAAATTTGCTCATAGGCAATTGATCAATATCTTTAGGTAGCTTATTGTAAAAGCGTACACAGTTCCCCATGAATGAACCACTAACTTTCTGCAGTCTGAAATTAGGTATAATTAATCTATTTTTATGTCTTGTATTAAAATTATGTACATCAAACCTTTTCTTATAATCATTTATATTCTTGCGTATGAACAAAATATTTTCATAAATGTATTGACATGCCACTGTTAGAATTTTAATTTCCTTAAATTTTTCACGAAGTGAATCTCGCGACCTCATACTATATATAGAGCGAATAGCTCGTTTCTGCAAAACAAATATTGATTGGATTTCAGCGGCTTTCCCCCACAATAAAATGCCATAAGACATTATACTGTGGAAGTAGCTGAAATAGACCAATCTTGCAGTGGCTTCGTCCGTTAAAAATCTAATTTTACGTACTGCGTATGCAGCGGAGCTTAACCTACCTGCTAGAACCGATATTTGAGAACCCCATTGAAGCTTTGAATCCAGGGTAATGCCCAAGAATGTTGTGGATTCAACAAGTTCTAATGGTTCATCATTTATTAATATACTTCTATTTAAAAAAAGGGTATCCTCCTTTTTTACATTTGGTAGAGAGAAATTAATACATTTAGTTTTTTTTGCGTTTAACAATAAGTTATTGGTTGTAAACCAATTCAGAACCTGTGTTATTGATTTGTTTACATCGTAAAAGTTAGGTGTAGTCCTATCTATTTTGAATATCAAGGAAGTATCATCTGCGAACAAATAATATCACATAGGTTCTGTACGAATGACGGTAAATCATTGATATAAACTAGAAATAAAAAAGGTCCTAGGATCGATCCCTGCGGGACTCCCATTTTTATGAGGGATCCAGATGACCTGACGCCATTGACTTCAACCATCTGTGTTCTATTACAGAGGTATGATGATACCAGATCAAGTGCCTTACCTTCAACACCGTAGTATTTTAATTTGTTAATTAGTGAATGGTGTGTATGAGAGAATGGTGGGTGTTATAAGTTTGACGTGTGTATCTGTGTATCTGTGTGTCTGTCTGTGGCATCCACAGAAATATTAATAGGCATCGTAGCGCCCAAACAGATGAAGCGATTTCGATTTAGTCTTTTTAGGGTTCCGAACCCAAAGGGTACCAACGGAACCCTATTACTGAGACTCCGCTGTCCGTCTGTCTGTCTGTCTGTCTGTTTGTCTGTCCGTCTGTCTGTCTGTCTGTCTGTCCGTCTGTCTGTCCGTCTGTCACCAGGCTGTATCTCATGAACCGTGATAGTTAGACGGTTGAAATTTTCACAGATCATGTATTTCTGTAGCCGCTATAACAACAAATACTAAGAACAGAACAAAGTTAAAAATTAAAGAGAAGTTTAAAAAAAGTTTTTTACGATAGTGCCGTGCCATCTAGATGATCATTAAAGATGGCGCTATCGTCTTTACCTTAATCTGAATCTCGGAAGCGGCTCCAACGATTAAATAAAATTTAGTATACAGGGGATTTCGGGGGCGATAAATCGATCGCTAGATCGATTTTTGTTTTTATTTTTGTTTGATAGGTGTCTTAAGAGATTCTAAGCTTTGATCTATGAAAATCCGTTCAGCCGTTTTAAATCTAAGAGCTTTTTTCTAGTTGGTTATTCTATAAAATCAACTTTCATAGGTCGGATCAATTCGAAGTTTGGTATCCTCATACTTCAACGGTTTTTAATTTTGAATTTTAAGATGTAGGTTTATAATAAAATTACCCAGATAGACTAGCCGAAGTCCCAAGACGAGAAAACATCTAAAGCCTAATTTAATTAAAAAAAACATAGACATAGCAACTGTTATTTTAAACGTAGTTTTATCGCAATAATTTCACACAAATACTGAAACATAAACTTTTCGGACTCCTACTTAAAGCTCAAAGTGCTTTGATCAAAACTTCCAAAGTAAACATAGATCGATTAACTGGTTATGATGAAGGATACGACCATTAGCGACAGCAAACATTTGTGCTTTGATACTTTGAAAGTAAGCTCTTAAGATGGATATAATACACACATAGAGGCAGCAAGAACTTTTCTAAGATATATTTATGAGAGACAGAGAGAGAAGAGAGCGAGATAGAGATAAAGAATATAAGCCACATAGGGAAATATTGAGACAATAGCTCAGACGATAGTGACAAAATGTGGGAAAGTTTTCCATCCATAGTCGACTTTTTAATATCTTTATGTCTCGAGGTAACAGGCGCAGTGCAGTGACATGCAAAATTCTGGCAGTCCAGAACTTGTATGCCGCTGTATCCGTAATAGGTAGACGTCATTGCTTACCATCAGGCGAGCATCGTACTTGTCCTGTTACCTTTTACAATTTAAAAAATTGTAGTGTAGTAAGTGGGCTGGTCATATCTGCCATAGGACCCATAACAAATGTGGGTCAAACTGGCTTTAGAGTGGCGACCGCGAATCAGCAAACGACACGACGCCTTGTGATCCGGTGGAGCGACGACTGAATAAGGAGAGCCAAAGATCGGACTCAATCGTTCAAATTGGGAGAGGCCTATGCTCAGCAGTGGAATGATATAAGCTAAATCTGGTGATGTGTTCCTTTTTACCCGACTGCGCGACGCAAAAGAGAGGTAATGTGTTTATCAGTCTATATATGTATGTATGTATGTTTGTTCCTTTGTGGCAGACTAGAGACCAAACGCGTGGGCCGATTTTGATAATTGGCACGTCAATAGATTCGCCATGCTAGCGCGAGTGTCAACGAAAACATAAAAAATTTAAAAATTCAAAATGGCGGATTTCAGAGGCCAAAATTTGAGGTTCAAAAAAATTTTTTTTTTTTTCAAAACCTATCGAGTGGGGTATCGAATAAAAGGTCTTAAAATGGAGATTCAAAATATATTTATAACAAATAATTTATGATCGTACAAATCGAAAAAAAACGATTTTACATTCTGCGTTAGTCACTTTCAGTAACAAGTTTGCGGTGCTTATCTCTGAAGTTACTTATCAGATCTCAATAAAATTACAATGAGACCAAACGAAAATCATATTAACTCAAACAAAAACAGAATTTTCCAAATCGGTTAAGAATTGATGGAGTTCTGAGGTAACAAACAACCTCTTCCTTTTGGTATAGTCGTTTAATAGTACGGAATTTGCCGTCCTTTACATAACTAAAAAGTGTAAAATAAAACATTAAATTAAAAAATCAAAAAACCCGACTGCGCAAAAAGTGAAGTATTAAAAAACGAACTCAAAACTAAAAACAAGTAAGTCTAGTAGTTCTTCTAGTCTAGACTTCCGTTTAGGGATATCAAAAAACTATACCATTTAAATTATTTTTCGGTCGATACACTAATATAGAGACTTTAACAGTCGGGACACATTAATCCCCATTCGTTAAGCCATTAATGTGTCCCGACTGTTAAAGTCTCTACATTCCATATAACAATGTATAATTTATTTTATGAGTGTATCGACCGAGAAAGAATTTAAATGGTATAGTTTTTTGATATCCCTAAACAGAAGTCTAAACTACTAGACTTAATTGTTTTTTCTTTTCAGTTCGTTTTTTAACACTTCACTTTTTGCGCAGTCGGGTTTTTTGATTTTTTAATTTAATGTTTTATTTTCGTATGTGTTTTTACCTATTGATGCAACGTCGGGTTCTCATTCATTTACGCCGTAAAATGTCATACTCTGTCATTCACTTTGTTTTACCGTTAAGCATTAAAAATAACGCTTACAAGAACACTTTAAAAATAACAAACAACTAATTAAGAAAAGTGACCATTAATATAATGAAAAACTTACTTAACAGAAAATGAGCTGCCAAGCAAACGAATAGAAAACGTCTAAATTTCTAGCCCTACTCAAATTACCGTCATACATCTAGACTTTAAAATATGCACTAGACTAACAGGATACATAGCCTAATTATTGTAGAAACAACTAAAGTAACAGTTGGAACTATTTGGAGCAAACTATAATTATAATTAACCTAATATCGCTGTTAAAATCGAGTTAAACTTTCACTAATGATATTCAATAACAGTTAACTGCTAATTGGTATTTAAACTGTGCAAATGTTTGGTAGTTTAGTTTGAAACTTTACCTTTGATGTTGAGTTTAATTTTTAGGAACTGATAATATCTACCTACTCTAATGGCTGATAAAATTTATCGGAAATCATCCAAATTCATAAACTTACTATATTCATTTTTTGTAGTGAAAACTTCCTGAGGCGCGCTTAGCGCTTTAAGTTGCGGACGCACCGCAGCGTGCTGCGTGCGCGATCTAGGTGGCGATCAGATAGCGCAGTAGTATTTGTACCGACTGGTTCACACCAAATGCGATCACAAAAAAATTGAAAAATACTGAGATCGCGCCCGCAGATCGCAGGACGCCGCGGTGTGGCAGTGCCTTTATTAAATGGGTATTGAATGAGAGTGAGCCGCAAGGGTCAGTTCACACCGCAACGCGTCGCGATGCGACGCGACGTGACGATGCTTTTAGGGCTTGTACACAAACCCTATGAGATTTGTAAGGAGCCGAGTGTTGGGTCAGCTCAGACCGCGACGCGACGCGGCTTGCACTTATTAAGAGAGTGATACGAAAAGAACTTTATTTACTACACAAAAAGATACACATTTTATTGAGTTAGTTTGGCGGCTTCAGGTTGCGCCGCGCGGCTTCTGGCTGCACCGCGTGGCGCAGCGGGAAGCCGCGTGATAAACAATTGAACTTTATTAACTACACTATAAGATACAGATTGCATTGAGAGAATTTGGTGGCCTCGCGCGTTTTGCTGCGCCGCGCTGCGCCGCGCGAAACTAAGGGTTTGTATACAAAACTGCGATGCGATGTCGCATCGCAAAAATCTGCGAGCTCCCTCTACGCATCGCAAGAACTTGCGAATTGATTCGCATCGCGCATTCCTGCGATGTTGACCCAAAATCTTCTTTGTTTCTTTTTCCTGTATCTCCTAAGCAATAATAAAAGTGCACACTTCTTTTTACGATCCATGTCACGACCTAGTTTTCAATTCAAAATACGTTTAGCACGGTTAACGGTCGTCGAAGGAATGGTCACCCTGGGAGACGCCTTACCGCACGAAATCGCATCGCAGCAATTTGTGTTGTAATTTGCTGCGTTGCGAATTCGCATCGCGTCGCATCGCAGTTTTGTGTACAAGCCCATGTTTTTCTTATTTTTTATGATATGAGGCAACAGGAATAGCACGATGCTCGCTTGATGGTAAGCGATGACGTCTGCCTATTACAGATACAACGGCATGCAAAAATTTCTGGACTGCCAGAATTTTGCATGTCACTGCCCTGCGCCTGTTACCTTGATACATAAAGATGTTGAGCCGCACATGCCTTGTAATTTCACTGGACACTTTGTTGTTTCAACCGAAAAACATTCCTATTTCACGGTTTAATATTAATTGGCAAATTGGTGGTACCGCCCCAGGCGGACTAGCAGAAATCCTACTACTACAATGTATGGATAAGTGAGATAGTGGTCTCATACCAATTAAAAAAAAGTTATAAACAAAAATTTAATATACCTCCTTAATCCATACTTTACAGCTTCAAATCTGTCCACTTAGTTCTAACTTCTACAATCAAAACCACTTGGCTAACTGAAGCCCTAAATAAATCAGTCGTTTTGAGCAATAACTTACCTACTTAGATCAATTAACTGATTCGAAGATGGAACCGTCCGTCTAACTTCCAGAATTAAGGTCCGCTGGCTACTGTGACCTAATCTTTAATGCGTACAGATGATAAAATACAGTCAGTAAGGTATATAAACTAAGGATTTTTTTTAAGGATTTTCTTTAAGTCATTGGTGATTATTAATCAAAATATGATTGATTTATTTGATTATAGATGTTTGTTAATGTTGTTTGGTTAGTTTCTTAGAACGGAAGCATTTTTTTAAAGATACCTCTACACTGTAGTTAATATTTTGCTAATTATTTTGTAGTACAAGCTGCACGACTCTGGAAAAAACTACCTGTATTTTTTATTTTTTATATCTTATAGACTATCTCACCTGTTGTAAGTGATGATGCGGTCGAAGTTGGTAACCACGCAAGGCCTAGAATAGGAACTGGAATGGAACTTTGCATGTAGGTCTGTTTCAGCACCTCAAATTGTATTTCTTTTTATTTCTTGTTTTATTTAGTTAAGTAAGTTTTTGCTCAAAATGTCAAATATATTTTTCATCTGTACTGTAACTTGAGGACTGCTGAATAAATGATTTTTCTTTCTATATGCAGCGCCAAATAATCATCCACTTTTGAAAACAAGTTAAAAAGTCATATCCTCGCAATTTATTATTTATGCTAGCCTTCAAACTATTGACGGTATATAGTACATTATAATTTATTAATAAAAAATGTATGTATATGTGGAATAACATAAAGTACTTTTTATCCCGAAATACCCACGGAAACCATATGTACGCGGGTAAAACCGCGGTACACAGCTAGTATGTGTATTATATGTCATAGAGAAAACAAGGGCTAAGTTTATCTACTGTTACCACTACTGTAACTAAGGTCAGGTCAAGATAACGCTCGCCTGTAAGTTTGCGCAGTTGAACTAATGTTTGACAATTTCACTGCTTTAAACTTTATCTCTGATGTCGATAAGGCGACCTCTAGCGCAAATTTTGACCAACATTACAAACAAGAATTCTAAAGGCCCAACGATTTCTCTTCAATATCAAAGAAGTATTTTGCTTCTTTTGAGTGTTATCTGCACTTTATATTTTTGTTATATTATCCTCAATATATTCAAAGTTAGAACATATTAAAGGTACGGCCACACCACTACGATCTTTGGGCGCAGGCGCGGGCGCGATCAGACAGTGCAGTAGTATTTGTGCCGACTGGTTCAAACCAAACGCGATCTACGGCGATCAAACAGCGATTGAAAAGTATATCGTGCCACCACCCCCACACCCACAGATCGCAGCAGTGTGGCCAAACCTTCACTCCATCGTTACCATTATGATTTACCTCATCATCATCATAATCAGCCAGTATCAGTCCACTGCTGGACATAGGCCTCTCCCAAGTCATGCCACTGAGCCCGATCTTCGGCTCTTTGTTTCCAGTCACTGCCCACCGCTTTACGAATGTCGTTGCTCCACCTGGTAACAGGGCGTCCTACGCTACGTTTACCGATTCGCGGTCTCCACTCTAGAACCAGTCTACCCCAACGGTTATCGGTCCTACGGCAGATATGACCAGCCCACTGCCACTTCAGCTTGCTAATCCGATGAGCTATGTCGATCACTTTAGTTCTCTGGCGAATTACTTCGTTCCGGATTCGATCCCGCAGAGAAACACCGAGCATAGCTCTTTCCATAGCTCGCTGAGCGACTTTAAATTGGTGGACCAGTCGAACCGTGAGTGTCCACGTCTCGGCTCCGTATGTCAAGACGGGTAGGACGCACTGATTAAAGACTTTTGTCTTTAGGCACTGTGGTATATGCGACGAGAAGACTCAACGGAGTTTTCCATATGCTGCCCAGCCCAGCTGAATTCTTCTCTGGATTTCCTTTTCGAAGTTATGTTTGCCTAGTTGGAGCGTCTGCCCTAGGTAAACATACTTAGTGACAACTTCGAGTGGGATTCCATCTACGGCAATCGGTTCCGGAACAACGTGCTCGTTGTACATGACTTTGGTTTTATCCAAATTCATCCGGAGACCGATGCGACGAGAAGAATCAGCTAGGCCATTCAACATCCTCTGTAAGTCCTGCAGCGTCTCTGCCATAATGACGATGTCATCTGCGAATCGTAAGTGAGAGATGTACCTGCCGTTGATGTTGATGCCACAATCTTTCCAGTCCAGCGTCTTAAACATATCCTCCAAGGCGTTAGTGAACAGTTTCGGGGATATGACGTCCCCCTGTCTCACTCCTCGACGCAGGTGGATATGATTAATACGCTGGTTCTGTACTTGTACACTCATCGTTGCGGCATTATAGAGACATCTCATCGCTTCGATATATCGCCAGTCGACTTGGCAACGCTGCAAGGACTCCAGAACAGACCAGGTTTTGATTGAGTGGAAGGCCTTCTCATAGTCCACAAACGCTAAGCACAGGGGCCGATTGTACTCTTCGGTCTTCTGTACAATCTGCCGCACTGTGTGGTCCATGGTGCTGTAACCGCTTCGAAATCCGGCCTGTTCCGGAGGTTGGAACTCGTCGAGTCTTCGCGCAAGACGGTTCGTGATGACCTCATGCCACCATGTTACCTCATACCACAGAATAAATAATAGTATCAGCATGTTTTACCCCATTTTACCCTCTTCGGTGTGGAATTTCCAAAAATCCGTTTTTAGTGCACCGCTACCAGCCACATCCTACCCTACGTACTGACACAAATGTACCTACCCTCCAAATTTCAGTCTCTACGACCAGCTGTTTAGGCTGTGCGTTGTCTTTAAGCGTAGGACTAGTATCTTTTCTGTATTTTAAGTCAGTCAGTGAGTCAGTGAGTTTGTCAGGACAAAGGTTTTTATAGTATTAGATGCAGTATTTAATTATTCTAACCACCATTTAAACTTTTTTTTTTTTTATATAAAAATGGGTATCGCTTGACCACTATCTCACCTGATGTTAAGTGACGATGCGGTCGATGATGTAGCGCGCTTACCCAAAAGATACCTATTCACTCGCGACTTGAAGACCCCTATGTTGTATCTAATCGGAAACACAGACTCGGGCAGGGAATTCCATTCCTTGGCAGTACGTATGATGAAAGAAGAAGCGTATCGCTTTGTACGCGTAAATGGTATATCCACCATGAAGCGGTGGCGCCTCTGAGTGTCCCTGCTCGTCCGATTATAAAAAGGGGATGGCGGAATCAAGTTATGAAGTTCCGATGCACACTCTCCGAAATGAACCCGATAAAAAACCGACAAGCAAGCGACCTTGCGACGGTGCTCGAGACTCTAGAGTCTTTTGCTTACTAGTTGGTCGTCGTTGATGAGCTTTTTGGCTCTCTTCTCAATAGCTTCCAGTGTCTGCAGCTGGTATTTGGCAGAACCATCCCAGATGTGAGAACAGTACTCCATACACGACCGGACTTGGGCTTGGTAGAGATTGAGCAACTGTCCCGGTGTGAAGTATTGTCTCACCTTAGACAAAATTCCAAGCTTTTTGGAGGCTATCTGGGCTTTAGACTCAATATAGGAGCCGAAATTGAGAGAAGGTGTTAAGTGAGATGCCAAGAAGCTCAAGTTGGTCATTTATCGGTACGGACACATCCCTGAAAGTAGAAGCCAGTTGAAATGGACTCCGTTTGGCGGAGAAAAGACACGCCTGGGTTTTAGAAGCATTAAACTTAACCAGATTGGCATCGCCCCAATCGGAGACTGCCTTCAAGGAAAAGTTTAAGCGCTGAACCATCGCTTCTCTATGAGACTGGATTTGTACTGTGCTGGCTCGTGCACTAGACATATAACTCTCCACAACGGTGCTGTCATCTGCATACCCAAAAATACCAGGTTTTAGCAGGTCATTGATATGCAGCAGAAAAAGCGTTGCAGAGAGTACTGACCCTTGAGGAACACCGGCATTTATAGCCAATTGGTCGGACGAGCAGCCATCAATAACCACACGAATCGACCGTTCCCTCAACAAATCTGATATCCAGACACAAAAACCAGTGGGGAGGCCGTATGAAGGAAGCTTGCTAATAAGGCTGTCGTGCCAAACCTTGTCAAAGGCCTTCGAGATATCAAGAGAGACGGCGAGCGCCTCTCCATGATTCTCAATGGCCTCGCTCCAAATGTGAGTGGCATACGCTAGAAGGTCCCCAGTAGACCGGTTTCGGCGGAACCCGTACTGTCGGTCACTGAGGAGATCGTTTGCTTCTAGTTATGTTAGGAGCCTGTGGTTCAGTACACGTTCCATAGTCTTACAGAGTATGGAAGTGACCAAGATGGGCCTGTAATTGGCAGGGTCAGCACGACTACCCTTTTTGGGCACGGGTTGCACGTTAGCTTGCTTCCAAGACTTAGGCACTTGACCAGTCGCCATAGACAAGCGAAAGAGACGTGTCAGAATAGGAGTCAACTCAGGCGCACACGTCCTCAAGACTATAGCTGGTATACCGTCTGGTCCACTAGCTTTATTCACGTCCAGATCACGCAATGCTTTGCGCACTTCGGTTTGCCGTATGCGGATTTCCGACATAAACGTCCCGCATGATGGCAAACTAGAAGGTACAGCATTGCCAGCATCTAAACGTGAAGACTCCGCAAACAGAGTAGCAAATAGATTTGCTTTCTCTTTAGCGGTGTGAGCTAGTGATCCGTTGGGTTACAGCAGTGGAGGCAGTGAGGGACGGCAGAAGTTCTCTTCGATCGACTTTGCCAGGGACCAGAACGCTTTACTACCCGAGGGGTAAGAAGCAAGTTTGTTCCCAGTTCGGCGTATGTGGTCGAAGCGAGCCTTCTTGAGAGCGTTTTTGCAAGACTTAGCGGCTTTGTTTAAGGCTTTCTTCTTTTCGCGAACATCTCTAGTTTTGCGGGTTCGAGCAACAGCCCAGGTTAAGTAAGCCTTATGCATTGATGCTTCAGCATCTCTACATTCGGAATTAAACCAAGGGCGAGCTTTGCCGGACAGAGGGACGTCAGAGAAAGGTATGTAATTCTCCATACCCTGGCGTAATACTTCTGTCACAGCATCCGCGCAAGTTGAGGGATCGCTCGAAGAAAAGCAAACTTGCCGCCAAGGGTAAGACGCGAAAAAGCTTCGCATCTCATCCCAATCTGCTGACCTGTATTGCCATACCCACCGAGACCCTTTAGGGCTGGGATCGGGTGGGGAGTAGACCGATACAGACTTTACCAGACAGTGGTCGGAGCTACCCACGGGTGATGAAACCGACACCGAGTAGCGGTCTGGATCTGTTGTCAGCAGAAGGTCCAAGCTGCATTAGCTGAGTGAGGTCTAGCGTCAAGGCAAGCTTGCGCATTTCTCTACCAGCATGGTCTGTGCTCTGGTATGGGTATAGCCAGTCTTGATGGTGGGCGTTAAAATCCCCCAGAAGCACTAATTGAGCTGATGGATACCGTTGTTGGGCCATATCGGCCGCCTCACTGAGATAGTTAGTGAGCCTAGTTGCCTCCTTGTCTCCGCTGTGCGAACGGTAGACACCAGCATAGATAATTTTCTCCATACCAGTGTCCACTAAAACCCACATGGTGGAAAATTTGGGGTCTTCAAGATCACGGAGACGCCGAAAACAAATGTCATAGCCTGGGTAAGCGAGATATGCTGCGTCAGCTGGACATTTAATCTGTGTCTCCGTGAGGAACAGAAAGAACTGTAATAGGAACTTGTACCCTCCAAATTTCAGTCTCTACGACCAGCGGTTTAGGCTGTGCGTTGTCTCTAAGCGTAAGACTAGTATCTTTTCTGTGCTTTAAATCAGTCAGCCAGTCAGTTCAGTCAGTCAATGAGTTTGTCAGAGCAAAGGTTCTTATAGTACTATATGCAGTATTTAATAATTCTATCCACCAATTAAAACTGTAATAGGAACTTACATTACACTTGCGAGAAATTACTGTTGTTCCAACCGATATTTTCCTCATGTATATTTTTTCAATTCGCAGATAAAACATCCCTAAACCAGAGATTATGTATCGATATCTTTTCGGTCCGTTCACCCTATAGATTACCACGGCAAAAGAGTCCGAGTATCCCTATTCTCTAACGTCCCTTCTATTTACTTGGAAAATAAAAACTGTATAGCATACTAAACAAGGGCTGGGGTGGGTCTGTCACTCAGTAAAGTCTAATTGAATAAAGGGGTGTCCAAATTTGCAATTCGTTCATCGATATCGATAAAATAATATCGAAAAGTCGTTTTATTAACTCAGTGAAATTAAAATAGTGACGTGCTTTCAGGCCTTCAAGGCTTAAGTTAATCTCTTCCCACAGTTTCCTTGATGTTTTTAAGTCGATTAACGCCGGCAATATAAAACGATACACAATAATGAAATTCTGGTATAAAATTAAGCCATTTAATGGAGTGCAAATTAACCAACCAAATGGCTTAATTGTGTGCTAAAAGTATATCTATAACTGTATGGCGTTCAATAATACCAGCCTAACAGACTGTAGCAGGAACTGGACTAAGATTTCCCTTCATAAATGAGTATAGTTAACATTGTAAATCTATTTTAACCGACAACACGATAGAAGGAAGGAGGTTCACAGTTGCGCCACGCTTGAGCACTTGTGATTTTTTATGTGTTACCAAACAGGTAACGTAACTGGAGTTTAAAGGAGATCTCTGTCATTTATTAAATGATTTGGAAAAATATGTTTTTGTTTTAGTGAGTATACTTCCTGTACGGTTATATTGTACAGTTCATCGAAATCTGATGAGTACCTTCTGAAATATGGATATGAGTACCTCAAACGTGCTTCTGAAGAAGAATAGTGCGGTATGCGAATTCTGATTTTATAGTTTTACTGCTCCAAATATCGTGCCATAACACTGGTCCACTTTTTTTTGCTGATATTGGTTTTAGACCACGTCTATCTGAGGTCTGCAATGGTCACATTTAACACTAATTAGAGTTCACGCAGTTAAAAGTCTCTTCACAGTTAACGTTAAAATTTACAACGTTATAGTAAACGTAGTAAAAAGTTATTAATATTATTAGTTTCAGAACCTAAGTTTATTAAAAACTTGCCCAATAACTTCCACATTAAAAATATCGATGTACTCGTACCTACCTATATAAGTGATGTACATCACTATGTTTTGTTCAAGACGTAGTTTTTACCCTTCGATAGTGGATACATCTGTTTATTTGTTTAGGACAGAGCAATGTGTGCTAGTACCTTAATATAGAGTAAATTTGAAACCGAACGCCATTTCTTCGTTCTAAAACTGTGAAAACAAAAAAATTGCAGAATACTGTATTATAGACATTCTCCTAATATTATAGGTGTGAAAGTTTGAGGAAGGATGTTTGTTACTCTTTCCACGTTAAAACAGCTCAACGAATATGAATGCAATTTAGCATGCATTAAGCTAGATTAAACTCTTATTTTTTTGGAAGAATATTAAAAAAAAAAAAAAGCGTTAGGTGACATTTAAGCGATTCCATGATTTTTGTTCACCCAAAAAAGTGCTCAACATGTCTAAAGAAGTTTCCACTTCAAAAATCCGCTACTTCTAGCGTCAAAAAAGCCGACCATTTCTCCCACAGCTCCACAGAGCTCTTAAATCTTTTTCTATTAATAACGTAATATAAATTGACTGCGCAAAACGGCCCTGATGAGACCGACCTAGAACGGAGTTTGTCCCTTTCTTTAATATGGACGACCTATATATATATACTATACATATAGTATAGAACATATAGCACTAGTAGGTTGTTAAACAAGGACACACTCCCACCCGGGTGCCTTTCGATTGGGCCGTTTTGTTCTACAAGGTAATTACAACCTTATTGTCAGAGTATACGGAATAAATTGAATTTGTCAAGACATCTGCAGTGCACCATCCTTTTATATTACGTCTATAATCAATAAGGTATTGTAGAAAAATCACAGACAAAACATGTACAATGCTTAACCCTTGGGGCAACGACTAACCCGCCGGCGGGTTAGAATACCTGATAATCACCAAAGTAATTTAATAAAAGTAAATGAAAATAAAACAATAAACAATTATTTTCCCATTAAAGCATAATTCTCCGTAATTTTCAAAGACCTAATTGGTCTGACATCAGCTTTTTTCAGTTTTCTAGTAAACATTCTCTGTAGCCGACACTAATAGGAAAATAGTGACAATACTGAAAAACATTTGTGCTAGAAATGAACTAGCTCGTCTGTACCGTAAAGTATACTCCAGACGGTCAAGAAATATTATCAATAACATAATGAAAAAAGGTTAAACACTTTTTTAAGCACAATATCTGAGTTATTTACGTTTACTTTTTTTATAAGGTAAACGGGGATAATAAGGGGGTAATACAGGGTTGTCATAGCTTTATTTAACCAAATGCCCCTAAATAAAAGTTGATAAAAAAACAAGAATTTTGTAAAGACCTTTTCATGTGTATTGTTAAAAAAAACATACCTGCCTAAATTCGACTGTCCTTCCATTTGCCTTTACGGAGTTCCAGTCCCTAGAGCTCCATCATCAGCTCGATGGCATCATAGTATTGCATTGTCACCGAAAATATTAGAATAAAATCTAACGTCAAAAGTGGTTCTAATTTAGCTTCCAAGATTTGACCCACACAGATATACATACATACGTACAGGTAGTAGGCAAGTTAAATAAAAGCTTGTAAAATCCAAGATAAGCTAAGGCTGAGTTTAGCAATCTTACTTTAACTATAACAAACGTAACAAATCTGTCAAACTCCGTATAAAAACACCGGTTAATAGTTATAGTTACGGTTAATGTAAGATGGTGCAACTCAGCTTAAGTGTTTACATTTTTAAACAAAACTGAAATAAATTATAAGTAAAAAATATTTTTAAAAACAAGCTTTTATTTGGGACACTAAACTAAAATGTTAAAAATAAATTCTAGTAAGTATTTTGCGGGTAGATACTTACCTATATTCTTAAAAGCTTGAGGCACTATCCGTTTTACAGGTTAGGTACTTACTATACTTCTGTATCTCAAGCTTTTATAAGTGGTGTGCAAATAAAGTGTTATCTATCTATCTATCTATCTAGATTTACGCGTACGTCACTTCCGTTGCATTCGGACCGTGACGCTACGTCACTTCCTTTAAATTTACCCCAGTGCGCCTAAAGAGGTTTCACTTCAATAAATTCAAACTTGTTTTCACCATTCACTTGTATGTTGATGCTGTAGATTGGACAAACGTGGATTGTCTGTCAGCGCCACGTCTTAGGGTCAGCTCACACTGAGACGCGACGCGGAGCGCACTTTTTAAGATAGTGATACAAAGTAAAACTTTATTTACTGCATTAAAAGATACACATTTCATTGAGATAATTCGGCGGCGCCGCGCTGCGCCGTGCGACGTAATACCAGAAAGTAATGAATAACATTTACTGACTTCAAAACTAGAAATGACTTCAATATATAAAAGCACAATTGACCGTGTAGAGGAAACTTTAGAACGTACCGTACAGGAAAATAAATTATTTCATAATTGGCTTATATTTTACTATGTTTTGTTTTTTAGAACGCTTCGAGGCACTTGTAGCATTCTTCTTTATTGCTAACGACAATATAATAATTGTTATTTACTCTCAGCTTGATCTAATATAATTAATGGAAGGTATTTTGATGCGATTGGGTATCACAATGAACATGATATTTGACCAATGGTAAGCGATGACATCTGCCTCATCAATGGCGAGCATACATTTTCTCAGACATTTGTGTTATGTATATCAACACCAATAATTATATAAATGCGAAAATCAGTTTGTATCTACTTCGTAATTTTAGTTTGGAATAAAATGCTTCCAGTTTAGTCCCATTGTAATTTTATCGAGGTCTGAAGATTATCTCCAGAGATATGGAAATAAACACCTTTAACTCGGTACTGAAAATGACTAGCGCGTCATTTGCATTCGTTTTTTTTTTCGTAACTATCTCAAGAAATATTATTTATATATTACCGTTATATATTATATACGTTATATATTACCATCTTTCCATCGTCTGTCTGGAAATAAAAGGACAACCATTTTATACCACGTCGTCATTTAACATAGTTAAGATAGTTTAAAAACTAAAACAACCGACTTCCATGCCCCGCGTCAATTTCAAGTCAATTTCAGTAGCAAGTTTGAGACGTTTATCGTCATATGTCTGGAGATAATTATCAGATTTCGACGAAATGGGACCACCTCGGAAACATACCCTAACGATTAAAAAAAGAATCATTCAAATCGGTTCACAATTGACGGAGTAATCGCGTAACATACAGAAAAAAAAACTTACTGACGAATTCAGAACCACCTTCATTTTGGAAGTCGGTTGATAAGGTAATGTAATGTAGTCTTGTGCCAAATCGGACAGTTAAGGGTTCGCACTCTAATGGTACAGTCCAAAAAATGTACTAGTACACCTTTTTAGTACAGTAGTACACATAGTATCTATTAGCACTCTTAACAGACTCGCGACCCGCTGTCTCTCTTGTAGACTTGGGTAGTACGATGTACTATAAAGTAACAATACCCGACACTGTCCTAAAAGACGTAATGGTCACGCGTGTTTATTTTAGTTTCCAATAACAGTTTCACATTATACAGAAAAACACGTTTTAATAGCAAGCATTATAAATTACGTATAAGCTAAAAAATAAATTACGCCGGATTATTTTTTATCTTCGTCAAAAAAGTAATAGCATTACTGTATAGTCATTGGTTATTGATACGCGACCTTAGAAACTGTGCTATTTAAGATAGTTTAAAAACTAAAACAACCGACTTCCATGTCCCGAGTCAATTACAGTAGAAAGTTTGAGGCATTTACCGTCATATCTCTGGAGATACTTATCAGATCTCAATAAAATTACAATGAGACTACCTCGAAAACGTATTCTACCGATTAAAAAAAGAATCATTCAAATCGGTTCACAATTGACGGAGTAATCACGTAACATACATACAAAGAAAAATTAAAAACATACAGACGAATTGAGAACCTTTTTCTTTTTGGAATTCGGTTGAAAAGAACAAAGCTCTTTGCAGTTTTAATTTTTGCCCTGAATTTTCCAATGGTTTCACATAAAAAAATACCTGCAATAACAAAAACACCATCAACGACAACCTATATTATGGCATCGCAGTCACGTTGGCCGGTCCGTTATGCCCAATTTGCACATAAATAGCTCTCCGTGCCGAATTTTTGCACATTTATGTCGCGTCCCGACTACCGATGGTAAACGCTATGTTTTGTAATGTATGGAAATGTCGGTGATGATTTTAGTTATTATTTTCTCAGCGCATTTTGCTTTTGAAATGTCATTTAAAAAGGTCTTCCATTTTTTCAACAAGTTTGTATTCTTTTAACATCTTTTTATTTAAGGTCAACTCTATGAACTACATTATCATAGAACATCCTTTATATACAAACCCTTATTTAAAACTCTGCGTGTAGACGGTCTTCCCGTGTTGTTGGAGGTAAGACCGACAGAAATTAAGTTTTAATTCGTATAAAACTCTCGTTATCTTATTTAAAGGGTAAGACCGTCATATAAAAAATTATAGCTATTGTTATCTTACTATAATGTTGCATTTATGATATAAAATTCGAACTAAACTGTTATTATAAAATAAAAATAAAAAAAATAATACCGTTGTATCGAATGTCAATGCAAATTGCATAGCTACTCAGAAACGAAAGTTATTGCGCGTAGACGATCTTGCCTTGTAGATGGTCTTGCCTTGCTTGTTGATCTTACCTACCCGTTTTGAATGTCTAGTATAAGATAAAGTTGCAGCTCAGAAATAAACGATTACAGAACTATATCAGTTTTATATGATTTAGATATTGGATATCCTACTGGGTATTTATATTATTTTATACATATTTGTATTCCAATTCCTTCCTCCTGGAGATAGTGGGTAATAACACCCAAGAATTAAGACAAATTATTAATTTGGTAGCGTATATTTTTAATGTGCTAGTACGGCGCAGGTTCAGTCCTATGTTGCTGGGCGGGATACCAATAGCTGTTCCTGATAGGTATGTCAGAGTTCGTAGAAACAATATGTTCACGGTACCGCGGTGCTGGACTGAGCTGGGCCGGCTCTCTCCTCTTCCACGAGCGCTGCGGTTGCTAAATGATGAGTTACATCTACACTAATAGGTATCTAGATTTGTTCCAGTGCACACAAATTGAAATTCACGAAATTCTAAGTGTTTTTAACCAACGAAAAAAAACGGAGGAGGCTATCAAGTCGACGCGTATTTATATATTTTTTTATGTATGTACGACTCAAAATTACTTAGGTATACATACTTACATTAGTTTAAGAACTTAGTTATTATGTTTAGTTAAAAACTCAAAACAATTACAAAAATATATACTTATGTATACTAACAGTAGTTTAATAACTTCGTTATGAAGGTTAATTAAGAAAGTTTAATTATTTTTTGCTTTTCAGTTTTTTCGGTGGTTTATTGTTTTTGTTAAAAAGTTTTACTGTAGAGTCATATTCTTGTGATTTAGATTATAATTTTAATTTTCAGCGGATTAGCAAACTGTAGTGGCAGTGGGCTGGTCATCTCTGCCGTAGGACCGATAACCGTTGGGGCAGACTGGTTCTAGAGTGGAGACCGCGAATCGGCAAACGTAGCGTAGGACTAGGACGTCCTGCGACTAGGTTAAGCGACGACATTCGCAAAGCGGTGCAGGGCAGTGACTGGAAACAAAGAGCCGAAGATCGGGCTCAGTGGCGTATTTTGGGGGAGGTCTTCTACATCAAGCAGTGGACTGACACCGGCTGATGATGATAATTTTAATGTAAATGTTGATTCTTTTGTTTTTAATATTGTCTATCTATACCTACTAATATTATAAAAACGTTTGTAACTCTGTCACTCTATCACTTCATCTGTTTGTTACCTAATCACGCATAAACGGATAATCCGATCTTACTGGAATTTAACAAGGAGATACTTAAAGTATGAGGATGTGATTGGCTACAAAATTATTGGTGTACGTGAACGAAGTTGCGGGTATCAGATGGTTTCTTTATTAGTTAAAGTATTAATTTAGTTCTAAGGACTTGGATGGGAAAATTACGCAACTGTAATATTCATCCGATAGATAAATAATTAAAATAAATAAATAACTTTCCAAGTATCTATCTATGAGGAATTGGTGTAACATATTATGGTATACAATATACATATGGTGTACAATATACAAAAATATACAATAGTACCTACTATTGTATATTTTTGTATATTGTATATTTTATAGATTTTTTGTCTTTTTTTGTACGTGTTAAAGCTCCTTTTAAGAATATAACACACAAAATTCTTAAACTTTGCATAACATTCAACAAAATATGCAGTTGAACTCGTTGTATATGAGATTCCTTTTTCAAGTTATAGTAGCCCACACGACGGCAATACGGAGAATTTAAAATTGAAATTTATATTCCTTTAGGAGCGGTTAAAATGTGACCGTTCCATAAGGTTGTAGTGTCATACCAAGCAGAAGATAAGAGTTTTGCGCTTTTAAGTTTGTAATATTATACACGATTATACTGAACAATGAAAATTATTAGTGTTTTTCCACTTCTTGTTAACGAATATTGTCAAACGCAAAAAGAAGACATTATGCCGGTATTATAGAACAGTGCTCGAGCACTGATAAGCTCTAGCCATAAAGAGGAGCTAATCTAGGCGTGATTTAACTTATCAAATAACTTTATTCCTTTCTCTAAATATGTTAATGAAGAATAAATAGGCGAAAAAATCGAGTTACATACACAAAAAAACAGACCAATTGAAAATCCCCCTTTTTGTTTGATTTTAAGTACGCGCGTAAGTCTGAAAGAAAACTCTCTAAAAATCACGTCATATTTATACCTACACATAATTTGCTACAGGTGGCAGAGTGGTCAAACGCTAGGCTAGGCTATAAAGGTACGACCACACCGCGGCGTGCTGCGTCGGCGTGCGCGTTCGCGATCTGATTTTCAATCGTTTTCTGATCGCCGTAGATCGCGTTTGGTGTGAACCAGTCGGTACAAATACTACGCTACTAATAATACTACGCGCTATCTGAACGCCACCTAGATCACGCACGCAGGACGCCGCGGTGTGGCCGTACCTCAAGATATAAAAAAAACTCAACAAAATGACTATCAAAATTAACGCAATGGTGTTTCTGACATTTTAATTGTAACAATCCTCATGTTTTCTTTTCATTCGTTTTCGATTGATGTCTAAACGAATGAAAGAGTTCATTGCCTTTATTTCGGCTTTGTAATTTTAAACAAACTTTTCTTTAATCATTTAAGATTGTTTATCTTTATTTTATCTTTTCATATAAAGTTAAAACGAAAAGAACCGACTTGAAATACCGCGCTAGTCATTTTCAGTTACCAAGTTTCTATCTCAGATCTCAATTTTTTTTTTAAATCTCTATAAGGCAAGTGTTTGACCACTATCTCACCTGATGTTAAGTGACGATGCGGTCGACGATAATATAATAGTATAATGGAACCACTGAGAAGAAATACAGTTATGATAACATTACAAATTAATATACACAGAAAAATATGAAACCTCGTAACCAAACCGCCTGCAGTGAAGTCGCGCAGAGTTTAGGCGCCGCGTCCGTATATATATACGCAGTTAAATAAATATTACTTTTAAAATGTCCTTTTATTTTTCCACCTGTATTTTGACGGTTTTCTTTTATGATAATTTAATGGATTTTTATTACACAACGACTCACGTGTGGGTTGAAAGCCCTAATTTCATGTTCTGCATTCGGGTTTATAGGTCTCACATTTGTTTCCGCATAATCTAGATTTAAAAGGATACATGGATTAAGCTATTAGGGGTATGAAAGGTTGATGGATTGCTTTTTACCTGACCCTGTAGTCAGGTAAAAGCCCTCCTGTGATGAGGGAATAGGGTTATGATTTTGACCGGTATGAATGAATCCGAATTAGATTGTAAGTAGGCATTTAGTAAAATATGTAGCAGATGTCTTTTTTATTGTGCACCGCCGTCTATTCTTTATTTTTACTCCAGACCGTCCTAAGGTTGTCTGGAAGAGATCGCTCTTAGCGATAAGACCGCCGATTGTATTACCATAGTATTGTTGTATTACATTAAGTTGTGTTTTTTTCTGGTGATCAATAAAGAGTTATTGTATTGTATGTATGTTCATCTATCTGTTCCGTCATAACTTCTAAGCTTCATATTAACCAACTTCACAAAAAAGGAGGAGGAAAATTCGTCGGATTTTTTTAATATGTTCTCCGATTACTCAAAGACGCGAGAACCGATTTGGAAAAGTCTTCTTTTGTTTAAAAGGGTATAATTTAGAAGTGGTTCCAATTAAATTTCATAAAGATAAGAAGTGCAGTATCTCTAAAGATATGGAGATAAACACTTAAACTTGGTAATGAAAATTAATGGCGCGGCATTTGAAATCGGTTCTTTTAGTTTTTTAACCTATCTTAAATTAACATAATTTGAAAAATGAGGTATCGTTAGAAGTATCTTGGTTGTCCGCTGGTTATAATAGTATGCTATGCTCAATAGCCGGGTCCACACCGGACGATCCATCGCGCTCTGATCGCGCGCGGCAGGAACGCGATCCAAATGTGAAAGCGGTGTGGACGTGCCGCGCGCGATCCATGCGCACGTATTGGAGGTATTGGAGGGCGCGCTCCCTGGTGCGACCGATCCGTACGTTGCGGATGGCGGGATCGGCGCGATGGATCGTGCGGTGTGGACCCGGCTAATGAATATGGCTCTCTCTAGAGGACATTAAGTCATGAAGTAAAAGATAAAAAATAAGTTCTAAAACTAAAACCCGACCGACTACTAAAATATCACGCTCTAAAATGTATAAAACAAGAAAATATTCTCATCTGAGATCGCTATGTACAAACTATTAAATATGTATCGTTTATTATATATAAAAAATTACTTTTAATAAATATTTTATCATATATAATACATATTCTTAGTGGTGTTCAGTGGATACCCGTGGTCGTATGCTACTTTTTACCCGACAACGGCGAAGCAAAAAGGAGGGTTATGTTTTTGACCGGTGTGTGGGTATGTATGTATGTATGTTCATCTGTTCCCTCATAACTTCTAAACTACTCATCATAATTTAACAAATGAGGTGACGTTGGACGCATCTTATTTGTCTGCTGATTATAGGCTATGTGACGTCACAACAAATTAAATGTGGAGCCCCCTAGAGGGGACGAAGTCCAGAACTAAAAAAAAATGTCACCCCACCCCATCGTGTGTGGTATCGTTGAATAGGGATTTTATGTCTATGTCACTATGCCATTTAATTCAACCATGAAATAGAAATGTTTTTCGGTTGAAATGGCAAAGTGTTCAGTGAAATTACAGGGCACGTGAGACTCAACATCTTAATGTCAGGTAACAGGCGCAGTGCAGTGCATGCAAAATCTCGCTGTCCAGAATTTTGCATGCCGCTGTATCTGTAATAGGTAGACGTTATCGCTTAACATCAGGCGAGCATCGTCCTTGTCCTTGTCCTGTTACTTTGTATCATAAAAAAAAGAAAACGTTTACCCCATCGGTTATCAGTTCTGTGGCATACAAAACTCACCCACAGCCCCTTGAAAAATAAATGTTCAAAACCAATGTACCCTTTATAAATCCGAGCAAGCCCACCGTCCATCTGTTTGTCGTACTGAATACAGACAGCTGTAGAGACACGGCACGAAACATTACAATGTCATTAGTGGCTATCGCGGTGTCAGGTCACGCGCGTTGGCTTATGTACCACTGCTTTTTTCACTTGCATTTGTAAGGGGGCTATAAAACAAGCGAAGTTCAGGAAAAATCTTAATTTGAATAATTTAAGATCGTTTCATCATCATCATTATCAGCCGGTATCAGTCCACTGCTGGACATAGGCCTCCCCCAAGACACACCACTGAGCCCGGTCTTCGCCTCTTGCTTCCAGTCACTGCCCACCGCTTTGCGAATGTCGTCGCTCCACCTAGTCACAGGGCGTCCTACTCTACGTTTGCCGTTAAGATCGTTTAAAAAACTATAATACTTAAATCAAAAATTTAAAGCCACCCCCGACTGATTTGTACCTATATGTATAATTTTGTTTATTGCGACCATTCCAATGAGCCTAACACGACATCTTAGACGAGGAGTTGAGAGCAATCTGCAGATTCAAGGAGGTGTCTCAGCATTAGGTCAAGCTTACCATATTTTTGCATTGAGGTACACGTAATATTTTTGCAATGTCATTGAAGTAACAGGATACTGAATTTCCAATTAATACATTTGATTTGTTTATTAATATTTCTGTAGATTTGACTACATAACACGGATATGATTTGACTAATAACTACGCTAAACAGACGGCAGCAGTGTGACAGGTATACGGCCGAACGGATTTTCATGAAATAAAGCTAAGTACACTCTCGACGAAGACATCTATCAAACAAAACAAACTAAATCAAAATCGGTTCATCCGTTTGGGCACTACGATGCCACAGACAGACACACAGATACACAGATACACACGTCAAACTTATAACACCCCTTCTTTTTGCGTCGGGGGTTAAAGAGAACCGACTTCAAACATCGCGCTAGTCAAAGTAGCCAGTAGAGGGAGTTACTATTACATAATCTGTGCCAGTAAGTAAAGTGCCAGCCAAGTAATAAGTCGTCGAGATAAAATGCGTCGTAATACAAAAGTTAATATATTTTAAAACGGCTCGGCCGATTTCGTTAAAATTTAAATGGGACCACCTGGGAAGGGTACCCTTTGAACCAAAAAAATAATTTTCCAAATCGGTTCAGGCTACTTCGAGTAATCGGTGAACATACATAAAAAAAAAGTTCCGACGAATTGAGAACCTCCTCCTTTTTTGTGAAGTCGGTTAAAAGTAAATGATAGTAGATAGATAATAAACAGCACTAGGTTTTTAAACTTGCGCACATATTATTATTATTATTAAAGCCTTGTTTATTCCTTAATAAAAAAATTACAAATTCATAACTATCTTAAATACATAATTTAATTTTTGTTACATTTTCATTAATTTATTTCCATTTTTATTTAATATTATTATTATTATTTTAATATCTATTAGATGCATGCAAAATTAAGTAGTTAATAAAATTGTTTATTATAATTCTTATCTAATACTATAAGAATCTTTGTCCTGACATACTGACTGACTCACTGACTCACTGACTCACTGACAGACAACGCACAGCCTAAACCGCTGGTCGTAGAGACTTGAAATTTGGAGGGTATATTTGTCTTAGTACGTAAGGGTGTACTAAGAAAGGATTTTCCAAAATTCACCCCTTAAGGGGATGAAATGGGGGTTCAAAGTTTGTATGGAGAAACAAGATTAGATCGTCTTTTCTATCCGAAACTTCACATAAGTGCTTCAGTAAAAAAATAAGTAAAGACGTGTTTCAGGTTTTTTTGGAATTCCACCCCTAAGAGGGTGAAATGGGGTAATAAAGTGTAAAATCAATATTGTTTCGGATTGCGCTGAAATTTGGCATGCAAATAGTTATTATGACGTTAGTTCCCACTGAGAAAGGATTTTCCAAAATTAACCCTCGAAGGGGATGAAACGGGGGTTCAAAGTTTGTATGGAGAAACAAGATTAGATAGTTTTTTCTATCTGAAACTCCACACAAGTGCTTCCGTAAAAAAATAAGTAAACACGTGTTTCAGGTTTTTTTTTAATTCCACCCCTAAGAGGGTGAAATTGGGTAATAAAGTGTGAAAATCAATATTGTTTCGGATTGCGCTGAAATTTGGCATGCAGATAGTTATTACGACGTTAGTTCCCTCTGAGAAAGGATTTTCCAAAATTAACCCTCGAAGGGGATGAAACGGGGGTTCACAGTTTGTATGGAGAAACAAGATTAGATAGTCTTCTCTATCTGAAACTTCACACAAGTGCTTCAGTAAAAAATTAGGTAAACACGTGTTTCAGGTTTTTTTGAAATTCCACACCTGAGAGGGTGAAATGGGGTAATAAAGTGTAAAAATCTATATTATTTCGGATTGCGCTGAAATTTGGCACGCAGATAGTTATTAAGACGTTAGTTCCCTCTGAGAAAGGATTTTCCAAATTAACCCTCGCAGGGGATGAAACGGGGGTTCAAAGTTTGTATGGAGAAACAAGATTAGATAGTCTTTTCTATCCGAAACTCCACACAAGTGCTTCAGTAAAAAAATAAGTAAATACGTGTTTCAGGTTTTTTTGAAATTCCACCCTTAAGAGGGTGAAATGGGGTAATAAAGTGTAAAAATCAATATTGTTTCGGATTGCGCTGAAATTTGGCATGCAGATAGTTATTAATTACGACGTTAGTTCCTTCTGAGAAAGGTTTTCCAAAATTCATCCCTGAATAGGATGAAACGAGGGTTCAAAGTTTGTATGGAGAAACAAGAATTGATTGTCTCTTATATTCGAAACTTTACACAAGTAGTTTAGTAAATAAATGCGTAAATACGTGTTTCAGGCTTTTTGAAATTCTATTCCTAAAAGGGTGAAGTGGAGTAACAATCTCTGAAACCAATATTGTTTTGGATTGCGCTGATATTTTGCATCCAGATAGAAATTTTGACGTAGGTATCCGCTGAGAAAGGATTTTTCAAAATTCACTCTTCAAGGGATGAAGCGGGGGTTCAAATTTTGGATAGTCATTTTATTCGACATTTCACACAAGTACTTCTGTAAATAAATAAGTAAATACGAGTTTCAGACTTTTTCAAAATGCCACCCTAAAAGAGTGAACTGGGGTAAAAAAGTCTGAAAATCAATATAGTTTCGGATTGCGCTTTATTGGGTTTTTCGGGTTTTAAAAATATGAATCCTGATTTGTCTTAGTCACGCGATAATATGAAAACAGGTGAACCAATTTGGCTAATTTTTATTTGATGTCTTTAATGATAGAATCGTTTTTACAAAAGAAAAGTTTTAAGTAAATAAAAGGAGTTTTTAACGCGGGCGTAGCCGCGGGGGACTTCTAGTATATATATATATGTATTTCTATATCGTTGCTACTAAGGACCTCTCTGTTGAGTAAAGGCCTCCTCCAATTCTCTCCACAATTTTCTATTTTTCGCCTTTTCCATCCAATTTTTGTCTGCTATTTTTATTATTTCGTCGATCCATCTCTCTACGGGTCTACCTTGGCTTCTTTTGCCTGTTGGGCCGCTCCATGTAGTTAATTTTTGTGTCCATTTTACATCACTCATACGAGCAATATGGCCAGCCCACCTCCACTTTAGTGTCTTACAGTGTTTTAGAGCATCAATAACTTTAGTGGATTTTCTTATATCGACATTTTTCCGTTTATGTTTTAACTTCAGATTTAGAATACTTCGTTCCATGGATCTCTGTGTTGTTAATATTTTTTTCTCAGTAAGCTTATTGAATATCCACGTTTGTGATGCATATGAGAGGGATGGTAATATGCACGAGTCTAAGACTTTCTTCTTTAACCTTAACGGCATATTCGACTTAAGAATTTCTTTAAAGCTCCAAAATTTGTTCCAAGCCATATTAACACGTCTATTCAGTTCATCTCGGTGTCTAGACTTTGTGAACGATATTTGTTTTCCTAAATATGTGTACTCTTGGACATATTCTAGTGGGGTATTTTCAATACGTATGGGTGATTTTTTGTTATTCGTCATTATTTTCGTTTTCGATGTGTTTAATAGTAAACCAATTTCAGAGCTGACAGTGTGTATTTCTCGTACCATGGTTTCTAGATGTGATGCATTTTCTGCGAAGATTACGATGTCGTCAGCGAATCTAAGATTACTTAGAAACCTGCCGTTTATATTTACACCTCTGTTTTCCCATTTTAGAGTCATCATGATGTTCTGAAGGACGGTAATGAAAATTCTAGGAGATAAAGGGTCTCCCTGCCGAACGCCTCTACATATGTCTATTTCAGAACCTTCTGTCTAATATCACCCTACTTGTGCTTTTCTTGTAAATATCTTGTATGAGTTCTATAGTTTCCGAAGGTACATGACAATCTTGTAGAGCTCTCCATATGCTGTGGTGGGAAATGGTGTCGAAAGCCTTTGCGTAGTCTATAAACGCCAGATATAGTGGGCGATTCATTTCTTCATATTTTTCTATCACTAGTTCAAGCGTGTGAATATGGTCCATAGTTGAATAATTTTGTCTGAAGCCCGCCTGCTCTACCGGTTGATGTTCTTCAGTAAATTTCGCTAGGCGTTTTTCAAGGCAGGAGGCGAATAGCTTGTAGAGATTGGGCTGTAAACTAATTGGTCGGTAATTGTTTATATCAGCAGGACTTCCTTTCTTGTATAGCAGAACTATGTCTGATTTCGCCCATTCACTCGGGATTTTTCTGTCATCTAGTATTTTGTTGAATAGAGTGGTTAGGGGTGGTACTAGGAAAGGCGATCCTGCTATAATTGCCTCGTTAGATATACCATCCGGTCTGCTGCTTTTTTCCTTCTTTAATGATTTTATTTTGGTGAAGACTTCATGAGCTGAGAATCTTTGTAAGGTAATATCATTTTGTTCTTGTGGTAGAGCATCTGTATGTGGTGATGGTTTAGAGGCGTATAGGTCTTTATAAAAATCTGTGGCTGCTTTTATTATTTCTCGTCTAGAAAAAGTTTTCTTGTTCGTTGTAGAGTTCTCCTGCAGACAAGGAATCCATTTTTTAGTTGTTGATAATTCTTTCAAACCTTTTTTCAGACTCCCTGACTTGTTCAAATGTTGTTCAATTGTTGTTATTCTATGGTCTTGGTATTCCTTTTTTATAATTTTATGAATATTTTTATATAAATAGCATCTCTCATTTTTTTCTTCTTTTGTCAAATGTTTCTTGCTTATTAATTCATTTCTTCTATTTATAAGAGTTTTTGTGTTGTCAGAGATAGTGTATGGACGATTTTTGGTTGAATTTCTTTTGCATGTAGTTTTTAAACTTGTAGCGATAGCTTTCTTGATTTTACTGTAGTATATCTCTACATCGTCATTTTCTTCTAGATTTATGTTTCTTATGTGTATTTGTAGAGCATCTTTGAACTGGTTCTGTTCGTCTCTAGTTTTCAGTATGTAACTTTTATTTTTGTATTTGGCTCTAGACTTTTTGGTGTTGTTCAGTATAAGTGTACTTCTCACAAGCCTGTGGTCGCTAGAGAAAGATATTTTTTGTAGAACTTCAATGTTGGTGATTCTATCTTTTATGTTAGATAGTATATAGTCTATTTGGCTTTTATTTTTCTTTGGTGAAAGCCATGTCCATAAATTGTTGGTGTTCTTTTTAAATAGGCTATTGATTACGAACAGGTTATTTTCCCAACTGAACTGAAGTAGAGTTTCACCTCTCTTGTCTCTTTTTCCACCCACATATATCGTAACGTAATCACCTTGCCTCGGGACAAGCTCAAGCTTCAAGACGCGCGCGGTCAACTTGCCGTAGCCACCGAAAATATAATAGTCCTACGGACAGAACATGCACTCTCTGACAGCAACTTTGACAGCAATCATGCGAGATTAAACCTAGTTACAACGTCGATCACGTTCAAAATACGACTGTCGGTTGTATCGTGAACGATACGCAAAGCGGTACGAATTCAACGGGAGTGAATGACGCCTGCCGTAGCGTAGCGCTTGCGGCCTGCCCCCCTAGACAAAATACAATTTCTGTTTCCATTCACGCTAACGCAAGTTCAAAATGTATGGGAATGAAATTTATTTTTCCGCAAAAACGTTGTCATTCACATACATTTTGAAGTTGCGATAGCGTGAATAAAAACAACAGGGCCCAGTCGTCGACACACTTACATCTCTCCCCAGCGGCGCCAAGCCAAAACGGGCAGATACATCGTAGCGTAATCGCCTCGACTCAGGACAATTAATGCCGTCAACTCGCCGTAGCTGCGCTTGCGGGCCGTCATCGTCATGGTTTTGTTGGGATTTGTTTTTACTTACAAAGCTAAGCTGTCCGCTATTGTGAAAGCCCCACGCAGAGAAGAGCGAGCAAGCCGCGAGAGGAATGAGAAGCACACTCATTACCGCTACGGAAGAAAACTGCCAATTTATTGGATTTGTTTTCTAGATTAGCCGTTTTTGACGCAAATGGACGGCAAGTTTGGTGTATTGCAAAATTATACGCTTATATTTTATGTATGTTGCCTCAGAAATGCGTCGTTTATTGACCGTTTGGGAAAATTATTTTTCTGTTAGAAGAGATTTTTTGTCAGCATATCCGGGTTTGAGTTCAGTCAACAAGTCTGTAAATATTATAGTAAGATTAATATTTGATAACCTTTCCTACAAACTCATCAATGTTTTCATGATATTTAGGACGGATAAATTTCAGGGAGATTTTCGTGGAAATCAAGATCCTCGTGCTTATACCTAAGGTGATACCTCCACAAGCGAGTGTTTTTATTCATTCTGTTTCTTTTCACTGTCTCGCTTAGTGGTAAGCTACTTTTTTGTAGCAGCTCAAGCGGAATATCGACATAGTGCTCCTACCACCTATTGAGAAGTGTGTAATGCAACGATATCATCGTCGTACAATGTAAAAAAGTACCAACTATAATACTCACTTTTTTAACCGACTTCAAAAAAGGAGGAGGTTTCTCAATTCGACCGTATATATGTATTTTTTTTTATGTTTGTTCGCGGATAACTTCGTCGTTTATGAACCGATTTTTAATTTTTCTTTTTTAATTGGAAAGAAAATGTCCCAAGTGTTGTACCATGTTAATTTTATCGAGGTTTGATTAGTATCTCCAGAGATATGGAGATAAACATCTCAAAGTTGGTACTGAAAACTAATAACGCGGCTTTGAAGTCGGTTCTTTTTTAGTTTTTTAAACGATATTACATTTGTTGACTATCTCAACCTAGTCGGTACTTTTTAAAACTCACATAACCATAGAAAAGATAATAATACTACGTACTATAACTATAAATCTAAATTGTCTCCACACGACTATAAATACTTCTGCGACGACGCTACAAGTGACATTGAAACGTCAACAACTTCCCGCGTGCCTGCCAACCCTACCACGAGCTCCTCAACTCTTCAGGTACGACCACACCGCGGCGTCATGCGTGCGCAATCTAGGCGGCGTATTTGTTCTGGTTCACACCAAACGCGATCTACGGCGATCAGAAAACAATAGAAATTCAGATCGCAAACGCGCACGCGGACGCATGACGCCGCGGTGTGGTCGTACCTTTCGCGTCATTTTACATTTAACATGTGATACGCTGGTGATACGCAATGATACGCTAACGGAATAATCTTCGTATCGTGTAGGTAAACTGACGAGACGATACTAGGGTGACTTTACTACTTGTAGAGGCGGTACCTAAGGAATATTATTATTTCTGTGAATGCATAGAAAATCTCACTTTCCCAGTATCCGTAGTACCTAAGTAAATATGGTTCATAGAAACGATGAGAAGTTTACGGATAAAATTAATTCTTTGTTATAAGTAGTAAAAACCAGGAGTTAGTAGTAAATGATGGCAGAAAATAACAAACTCACAGACTTCGGATTACACGATAATCTATGAAATTATGAAATGAAATGAAATTATAAAATTATTTATTTGCAAGGAATATGGAAAAACAGATGACAATACAATTATGCGCAGCATATTACGCTAAAACACTAACATGCTATCTTTTTTTCGGGTATTTATTAAATAGTATATATTAAAACTAAAACAACCGACTTCAATGCCCCGCGAGTCAATTCCAGTAGCAAGTTTAAGACGTTTATCGTCATATCTCTGGAGATACATATCAGATCTCGATGAAATTTCAATGGGACTGGTTAGTTCACTGTTTAGTCGACTGGTAGGTCTCCCGGTTGGATGTAATCATATGCGCTAAGGTACGCTCTATGCGATAAGGTATACTATTTATTTATTTTTCGGCTCTTTAGCAACGTAAGGTAATATGGCCTAGACTCCACTAAAGCAAAGACGAGACGAGAGAAGAGCTTCATACACACATCTCGTCTCTACTAAGCTTCAGTGGATACCACCGAGCAAAGATGTATCATATTTGTATAGCGCGATTGAACCGGAGATACAAACTAGTGGTGGGCGTTATTTAACGTAAGCGGTTCTAGAAACTGCGTACGAGGCTAATAACTGTATACGTAGTTTCGCGGATCAAAATTAAGCAGTTATTTTTCGTAAGCAGTTTTGTGATAAAAAACGTTCCTTTTCTCAAAAACGTAATCCAAAATGGTTACGCGTAGGTACGCAGTTTTATGTGGCGATGTGCTGTAACTAACTGTGTACAAGCTAATAACATTATTCACGAAATAGTGAAAAACATCAAAACAATGTATTACCGAAATAATGCGAAGCTTTGTATTTTTGTAACGTAATATTAAACAGCATCAATTTTACTACGCGTGCAAAACTGTTTTCCGAAGTAGCTCTATGTGTGTGCTGTGTAGAAATAACCAGTTACTAAAATAAGCGTTTTTAAAACTGCTTACGCGCAATCATGAAACTACGTATAACTAGTTACGCGAAAAACCGATTACGACCCACCTCTAATACAAACTGTGCCTCGCCGAAATATTTTAGCTGGGCAGCGGTACAAAGTGGAGATATGAACTGTGCCTCGGAAGCTGACGACGGTACGCAGAAGAGACGAGAAGAGATGTGAACGGCGAGGGTGTGACAACGAACAAACATCCAACACTCGCCGCACGAAGCTCAGTTCCGCAATTCCAGTACTCACATCTCCACTTTAGCTAACACACATCTCCGCTCCAGTCTAGCTAGTACGCATCTACACACAGCTTCGGTGGATAAACCCTAGTTGGAAAACATCTCTTCTCATCTCCGCTTCTCTCCGCTTTGGTAGAGTCCAGGCCTATTTTGACAAGTACCTATCATTACAAAATATTTCGTCTTAAATTTGCTTTGGTCGTGATGTGATTAGATTAGATATTATCTTTTCAAGTACTGGTCTAGCTCAAACGTTCACGTAGACGGAGACCTTAACCTGAGTTAAAAATTATGTTGAAATAGGATTAAATAATTAAAATGCTGTGCTCAGTGTTTCGGATTTTGATTAAAGCTACTTTTAGCTTTAACTAACTAGTGCTTAAAACTGTTGCGCTGGTTAATGCATTTTGAATGCTGCAAGGTAGCGTAAATAGTTTGTACTTACTTGTTCAGTGCAAGGTTTATACGCTTATCTTACAGTCGTGCATCTTAATCCTCGGTTAAATTTCCGGGGAAAATATGTAGTTGTGATTAAATTAAATAAACAAGGTGACTAATATCGCTATTTTACAAAATGGTATTCAAGAATTACCATAATATACAGCATCATAATTGCAGTACTAAGTCTGAGATGTGTCTCTCCATATCTGGAGATATTTATTAGCTCTTAATAAAATTTCAATCGGACCGTAATACAAACTAAACTACTGAACTGGGAGCTGGGAAGCATACTCTCTGAAACAAATTGAGAATTTATATTAAATAATGAATTTATAATATTAAAAAATATTGAATTTATATTAATATACTAAATTAGTAATATACTAAAAACTAAAAAACAACCGACTTCAATGCCGCGCTATTCATTTTCAGTACCAATTTTGAGATATTTATCTCAATATCTCTGGAGATACTTATCATACCTCGATAAAATTACCATGGTACCACACTTGGGATATCTCCTTTCGAACAAAAAAAGAATAATCGAAATCGGTTCATAAACGACGAAGTTATCCGCGAACAAACATAAAAAAAAAAAAAAAAAAAAAAAAAATATATACGGTCGAATTGAGAAACCTCCTCCTTTTTTTGAAGTCGGTTAAAAATATTATAAATATTGAGGACAAGCGAATTGAGAACCTCCTCCTTTTTGTGAAGTCGGTTAAAAAGTCGTCTTTATAAGACTATATTATGTCTAATTGCACAATTAAATTCCTGCTAATATTTCACGCTCAGTTAATTCGGCCAAAACGTGCTAGGTCTAATTAAGATTTCTAATTAATGACTTTTTCCCTCCAGTTATCCGCGGCGGGGTTTTAGGGCTCGTTTTAGTACTGAGACATTATGTTAATCTTACGATTATTAAGGTCTTATGTAGACAAAATGTTTTCTTTTCGGATAGAATGAGCATTTTGTATTGAGTATCTTTTTGTAAGTTTTTTAGGTTTTAGAAAGGAAATTAAAACAAACAAACAACAAAACTATAGCGCCAACTAAACCAACATCGTTTATTGGTTTATAAATTTTAAAAAATCACTTCGTTTATTCCATTGAGACAAGCACTTGACTGCTTTCTCACCTGATGTTATATGATGATGTGGTCTCAGATAAAATAACACTTGTCCTGAAATGAAGACGTCAAGGACACGAGGCGCAGGTAAACTGGCATATAGTTTCGCTACCAAAAAGTAGCTTACCACCATCAAGGAGAAAAACTTTTTTTTACATATAACTGGGTAGCACTTGACCACTATCTCATCTCATGTTAAGTGATGATGCGGTCGATCTACCGTTATAACCTTACCTATGGTGTTCCGGCATCACGAAGCCCTTGAAGTCAGATATAATCCAATTTCTATGATCACGCCAAATGCTACTACAAAATATAGGCATTTGTAGTGGATAATTAAGATAGTTTAAAAACTAAAACAACCGACTTCAATGCCCTGCGAGTCAATTTCAGTAGCATGTTTGAATCGTTTATCGTCATATCTCTGGAGATACTAATCAAATCTCGATGAAATTACAATGGAACTTCGGAAACGTACCGAAGAAAAAAAGAATCATACGAATCGGTTCACAATTGACGGAGTAATCGCGTAACATACACACAAAAAAAAGGAAAAACAAAAACACAGACGAATTGTGAACTTCCTCTTTTTTGTGAAGTCGGTTAAATATAGACATTTGTAGTGGAAAATAATTAAAGATCTAAATGATACCAACTTCACATGTCAAGCAAGGTATCAGTATCAAGTTTGAGGTGTTTATCTCTATAGATCAGGATATATCCATCAGATCTTTTAGAGATGTGGTGAGCATATACTGAGAATTGTATAATGGGATCCACGGAAAGCTTTAAAAAAACATAATTTTCGAAATCGGCTCATAAACGACGGAGTTCTAAAGTAACACACATAAACAAATACAATCGCATCGAGAAGCTCCTTTTTTTTTTGAAGCTGATTCATAATTGTTACTCCCATACATTTTTAAGATGCGTTTTGCGTGAACGCTTATCTAAACTAATATAAATTATAAAAGGAAATATAGATTTTTAAAATTGCTGGACCGATTTCAATAATGGAAAGCAAAATTATCAGCGAGTAGCATTAGCTACATTTTATCCCCATATTTTCACGGGAACGGATTCTACCCGGGTAAAACCGCGAGGCGCTGCTAGTAAAAATAAAATAAATTAGATTTTGTCTAGGAGACAGGATGGCAAGCGACTCTGGGGCAATGTTATTCGGCCAAGAGGGGACGTGCTGAAGAACCACAGAACTATGATGGCGCTATTACATTCTAAATCTAGGTGGATAACCGGCATATTCCAAATCACATAGCCAAACTACCCTACTTTACTTTTAAATGTATGCTTACTAAGATTAGTCATGTAAATAGTACCATTAAAGCACCATGAAGCAAGTTAAATACATATTCATAAGACTATTAACACGTTCTTTGAATTTCAAATGCACAGTCAATGTAAATAGTTATGGAAAGCCTTGCGTGTATAACTCACGTCAAAATAATTAAACAAGCATTTTGCTAACAGTACTGTATTAAAAAGCCATTGTACAACGACTTGATTTTAAATTAAAACATAATAATTACCCCATAAAATGCTGTAATTTGGACTTAGACAGTAGTCATCTATTATAGGTTTTATAAAGAAAGGGATAAAGATAAAGATATTTATTTAAAAAAATATGCATTACACGAAAGGTTGAAACAAGTTATAGTTAAAATTATGATACAAAGTTTCTCTACAGGACAAATGACTAAACATCAAATAAAATCTTGCACAGTTAATAGTGACTGGACGCATAGCGTGTATATAATAGGTTCTATGGACCCCAAACTAGGCTAGGGCTGTATCTTGGGCGTCCATAACTCCTTATTGTCTCGGTATAGCGTTACTAAATAAGTTCGGGTAAGTCGCTGCGGATCTATCTGTAAGTGTTATAGTTAATAAAATAGGATAGAATAGTAATTAATAAAATAGATTCAGATTTACAACGTACACTTGAAAAATTTTGTTAATTTATGCAATTTTTTTTTTGTGTTAGTACTCACCTAGTTATTTAATTATTATAATGAAAATATTAATTAATTTATGAAATATACATGATATATGCTTAGATAGTTTAGACATCTAGAGAGGATGGATGAAGGAAGATTGACCAAACAGACTTATGAGACGAGTGTGAATGGGCCAGCCGGTAGAAGCTGAACTAGGCTAATGTATTACGCCCAGGGGCCTTATTCTCAGTATGACCAATGATATAACGCGTTCCCTAACGCGCCACGTAACGTTATTGAAAAATTGTATTCTGTATGCCACACTATAGGTAAATTATACAAAACGCGCGCGTTACACGTCCTCATATGTCACGATATTTTGACAGCTCAAAACGCGCTCATAACCTTACCATACCGCGTTACCGAACTTGAAATTGGCATGGATAGATAATACCATAACGCGGAGATAACGTAACACAGCACGGTAAGACTTTAAAATGGTCATACTGAATAAGGCCCCAGATCGGAGACGTTTTAAAGAAAGGCCTAGACAAAAATACGTACAGTCGGCGAGCATGTATAAAGGTGTTCATGAAAGTGGAAATAGCGAAAGAGGTATGTCAGGATCGTAGCTCGTGGAAAGAAGTAGTCTCTCCCTACCCCAACGGGAAAGGCGTGATTTTATGTATGTATTATATTTAGGTTCTTTCATAAAGGCGTGCAGGTTGGCAGTCGGAATACCTCATGGTGCACCTAGATCGGCAAATACCGACGATGACGTGAAGGGCCCCTCGCCGTGTCTCTCTGGGAAGCCAGCAGAGGGCGGCCTCGGTGGTGAGAGCCACCTTGTGGCGGGTCCGGGCAGATGCTGCCCGAAGACGGGGACACAAACATTACCACAACTTTTTAGTTTAAATTTTTTTTGAACATACTCCTTGTGGAAAATCTCTGAACTCTAATACATGAGATGCAATTTGAAGCAAAATAATTTACTATCTTTAGAAGTATAATTTACGTTATTTTTAACCGATTTATGATTATTTTTTTTATGTTTGTTCGCGGATAACTTCTTCGTTTATGATACGATTTTGATTATTATTTTTTTGTTGGAAAGGAGATATCCCAAGTGTGGTACCATGGTAATTTTATCGAGGTCTGATAAGTATCTCCAGAGATATGGAGATTAACACCTGAAAATTGGTACTGAAAATTAATAGCGCGGCATTGAAGTATCTAGTTTACATGTTGTTGTGTTCCGTGTTTTTGCCATGATAAATGTTTTCCTATTTTATTCTTTGTAAGAGGGTTCGCACATCATCTCATGTTATACGGAACCCTAAAATCCTCCTATTGAGAATCGTAACCAAAATCTGAATATCGTCCTGATAAGCAAACTACGTATGTTCAAACTTCCAATATCGTCGTGAAAGTAGTTGGCTATTTAATTTTACGCTGATTATTATAGTCGGTCATAGGGTTTAATTGCTCAACACTGATTGGAACTAATCTGCTACAATTGTCGGTTGCGGTGACGCCGACCTTTAACAACACAATTTGACTATTGGCAGTAGGTACTATTATTTATTCTGTGCTATTGTTGAGTTCTTCTTTCTCCGTGCTATTGGTTATACAAGATATATATTAATATTATATCACAAATTATATTACATGAAATAATATAATAAAATATATTATGTGTCCATAGCGCCTGTTTTTATAGACACTATGGAACGCTAAATTCTTGACTTTCTAACAAATAACATTTTCATTTAACGGTTAACAGTAACTAATTTCGTAATTAAGTTTTAACGAAACCATCTTCGTTTTGTTTAAATGAGTCACAAAGTCATAATACCGCCTCAGGGGAACTAAAAAAAGGATTATATAAAAACATGTTTTATATCTTTGCTATCGTGGCCTAAGCGATGATGTGGTCGAAGATGGTGAACACGCTAGTCCTGAAATACTTTGACACTCAAGGGCTGTGTGCCGCCGGAACACCGTAAGGTTATAATGGTGGCAGATTTTCTCCTTCATGGTGGTAAGCTACTTTTTGGTAGCAACTAGCAAGTCAGGCGAACCATCGATATAATGTGCTCCTACCACCCATGGTGCCCACCACTTACCATGAAAGATTTCCCTATTCTAAAATCTGATTAAAATATACATCTCTCTGATTATGTAAGGATATTACTAACCTAACCTTACCTTATTATAATAAATGTAGATGTTTTGCATTTATGTGTAAGAACATAAAGCCCAGAAAACCATCCGAAAGAATATCTAAGCATTTTTGTGAACTAATCCCGCTTCCGATTTGAACATCTGATGTATTTACGACCTACATTCACACATTTCGTCGATGTAGTTTGTATTCTATTGGCCTGCTCTGAAACTGCAACTTTTATAGCTATCGCAAACGAATTCGTTGTTTATACACTAAACTACTACTTTAACTTTTATACATATCTACTATTGCAAATGATATATTTTTAATTGAACAAAAAGATTGATACGAAAAATTATTGTCAAAAACCAAAAAAATTTTTTTTGTTTGTAAAGCTTTATTTTAAGACCCACGTCATTATTATTGCGGGCAAAGGAATATATTTAAGATATCAAATCATATGAGCCTAAATTCAACTGTGCTACCATGATGGAGTTATGGAGAGATGAGAGAGATTGAGATATGGAGTTCCAGCCATGATGTACTCCGGCTCCATCATCAGATCAACTCGACAGTAATATATATACTATTGCATTATCACCAATTTAACTAAATTATTAAGTTTGCTAGCAAATTCTTCAAAATGGTTTTCATAATCTTTCATAAGACAGCTTATTTACGTGACATACGACAATTACAAAGTTTGTAAAAAGGCCTCACTACATGCAATGCAAGTTTGAGCAATTATTTTTTAAAATTTTGGATACGCTATCTTTTTGCTGCTATCTTAATACGATTTGATCATAGATAAGGCACCCTTGCCTGAATGATTATTAGTTATTATCCCCTCGCTACTTTTTAAAGTTGTTTTGTTTTACATCACTACTACACTACAGAAATACCTTTTTTTGTACCTAATTATTTTTAATTTTTGTCATTAAATTTGTCGAGTATTACACCATAAAGATATATTCTTCTTATTCAAAACATAGTTATTAAAATTGGTTAACAATCAATAGAAAAAACAAATACATGAAATCGAGACAAAAAAACAGATAGATAGATAGATAGATGAACACTTTATTGCATACCAAATATAACAAGAAAATCTTAGAACAAAATACATTTCTAGAATGGTTTGACAATGGGCGGTCTTATCGCTAAAAACGATCTCTACCAGACAACCTTTGGATGGACAGGAGCTAGTAAGATAAATGCGGTCGGTGGCACACAATACCTGCAAAAACATGTTCGGATTAAATAAAAATAAATATGATGTAAATATATATGTATACAATATATTATGATATAAAAAAAATATATATGTATACATGTCTAATTAATATAATTATAAACTCACATTCAAATACTACGATAGATAGTTACAATAATATACATAAACATACTAAAATAATACCATATTCGATAGGATACACTAACCAGTTTGTGACATTAATAAATAATGCTTATAAACCATATTTTTGAATATTTGAGGTGTTCGAGCTTCTCTGATGCTAGCGGGGAGTTCATTCCACAGATGAACTGCCTTCATGGTAAATTACTTGAAGTAGTGCTGAGACGAGTGGAAGTGTTCAGGTAACTTCAACTGAAGGGTATACTGTGATCGTAATGGGTGGGGCTTCGATTCTTGTTTGAACTCAAAGTGTTCCTTTAAATAGGAAGGAGTGAAAGGTAGGAAAATAATGTTATAGAGCTGAGTAAGAATATGGGCATTACGCCGAAGACGGATAGGTAGCCATTTCAGCTTTGCTCGAAATTCAGAAACATTATCAAACTTTCGTAGTCCAAATATGAAGCGGATGCAAAAATTCTGTAAACGCTCGATCTTGTCGAGTTACACCTCGGTAAGATCGAGGTAGCAAACATTGGCGTAATCCAGAATGGGAAGAAGAAGGGATTGGGCTAAAGCAGTTTTGGTGGTAATGGGATGGAAATTCCGCAGTCTTCTAAGAGACGAAGCAGATGCGAACAATTTTCGACTAGTTTCCGCCAGCTGAGGTTCCCACTAAAGACTACTGTCCATTATAATACCTAAGTTTTTTACGGTCTGGCTAATACATATTGGAAGTCCGTCAAAAATCACTCGAGGAAGTCGAAACCAATCTATCTTCGAGATCATCCGAGAACTCCCGATGATAATCACCCGAGTTTTCAACGGATTCACTCTAAGACAGTAAGATTGGCTCCAATCCCGGATGCGTCTTAAGTCCGTATTTAGAGTTTCAATCGCCTCGTGTAATTGGTCTAAAGGAGCGTGAGTGTATATCTGTAGGTCGTCTGCATAGAGGTGATAGGAAGAAGAAAGTTGTTTTGAGATAGTATTAATAAATATTGCGAATAGGAGGGGAGATAAAACGCCGCCCTGTGGGACACCAGCCGTGAGGTCGCACCACGAGGAATATGTATCTTCGATGCATATGCGTTGTCGACGTCCACACAGGTAACTACGAAACCAGTCAATTACTTTGGAGATATATTAAGAGAGCATAACAGATCCAGCAGAATATCAAAATCAACATTATTGAAAGCATTACTGAAATCGAGTAGCGATAGCACAGTAAATTGTGTATTGCTCATGCCATACCTGATGTCATCGGTGATTTTAATAAGAGCCGTGGTGGTACTGTGTCCGGGACGGAAACCAGATTGGAAAGGATTGAGAATACTGTTTTTGATAAGGAAAGAGGATAGCTGTTGATGGACGAGGCGTTCTAATACTTTAGATAGGAAGGGAAGAATGGAGATGGGCCGGAATTCTGAAAAGGTTTGAGGATTAGACTTTTTAGGAAGGGGTGTAACTTGAGCTTCTTTCCAAATGATTGGGAAGGAGCCAGACGAGATGGAGAAATTAAGGATATAGGTAATGACAGGTACGATTTCATCAAGTATAGGTAAAACCATTTTGCGACTGATGTTATCGCTACCGACAGCATTTGATGAGATAGACTGTATGCTCTTCTTAACACCACAATCAGTAAATTGACTAAAAAAGAAGGAATCATGAGCAGGAAAAGGAAGAGAAGAAAGACAGTTAAGAGTATCAAGTTTAGTTGCTCCATCGAAATTGGAAGAAGAAGAGAAATGTTTGTTTAGAGCATTGATGTCTAAATCTTTAGGAACATTGTCTTGTCGCGATTTCCCTACTCCAAGCGACCTTAGAAACTTCCATACTTTTGCTGGATCACCGTTTTCAACTGAGTTGTGGATATGTCGGCGTTGTGCATCCCTGCACACTCTATTGCAGACGTTACGACGGTTTATGTACTTCTCCTTGTTTTCTTCTGATTGATGACATTTAAGCTTTACTTTGGCGACTAACTTTTTTTGCATAAGAGCTCGGATTTCGGTATTAAGCCAAGGTGCTGGTGTGTGCTTCATTTTCACTGCATGTATAGGAGCATGAATATCATACAATATGGTCAAGATGCGATTGAATTCTTCTACTTTGCTATCTATTGTAGGCGCCTTAGCAACTGCGGACCAGTCAAGCTCCTGTGCATCTTTGCGCAGGCGCTCTAAGTCCATACCACCAAAACTGCGTTGAAGAAGGATTTTTGGCTTAGCTTTTGGCGGATGAATTTTGTATGAAAGATAGATCATATCATGATATGAAAAGGCGTCCGCCGCGCATTGACCATGCTTAGCCACGTGATTTTGAGAAGAGACAAGAATAATATCGAGAAGAGAAGGAGTGCAGTCAGGAAAGTTATGAGTGGGATTAAGAGGAAGAATATTCAAGTTGCTAGCTGTAATTACGGATTCAAAGGTACGTGCCCGAAAGTCCTTTTTTTTGAGGCAGGTGTTAAAATCGCCCATTATGATAGTGTGATCGTACGTAGCAGAGTAATTTTCAAGGAGTTTCTCAAAAGAGGAAAAGCAATTGATACGAAGATAAGGAGAATAGTAAACACCGAGAAGTATTTTAGTGTCATGCAGGACCACTTCTACGAAAAGATGCTCACCGGCATTAGCGGGGGGTGGTTGTGCCGACATGTTTACAATATTAAAAGGAACCAATGCCGGTGCGATCGTTTCTGATCAAGCGGAAGCCAGGCATCACAAAAGAAGAGGAAGGAAGACATGGTTTTAACCAAGTTTCGGAAATAAGTAAGGCGTGTATGTTTTTATTTTCGAATGAAACAAGCATCTCAGAAAAGTGGGCTGGGACACTTTGAGCATTAATTTGGAATACATTGAAGTTCTTGGGAACGTCACTCATTAACGATCCAATAGTATCCGACAGTGCCGGTATACTACAAAAGCTATCATCAGAAGAAGACAAACATGACAAAAAATCAACATCACTGCTGTCAAGCATTTAAAAGTAAATTTCAATAAGAAATAGATACCTAAATAATAAATAATTAAATAATACCTAACAATATGTTGTAATAAATAGTTTTTTTTAAATATAAATGCAACCTATGAGGCTTCTGTCCACCTGCCAGCTGTGCTGTAGGTATAATACACAGTAAAAAATTAAGCAATACTGTCACGGCAGTTAGAAAAATAAACAATGAAAACATAATAAAAAATGCAAAACAAAGTACCTGAATAAAAACAAAAACAATAAAAAAGAGAAAAAAATTAAAATCTCTACTCGTAAATTTGTGTGTGTGACTGGGCTGATTTTTCTGCAATAACAAATTAATTGTAGATTAACAATCTAGGAAAATCTAATTGAATATGCTTAGAATATAAACGTCTTTGTAAGAAGTAACATGTTAGTACTGTACTGATAAAATATTCAAGAAAGATAACGAAAGTGAATACAAATAGAATGATATCACTAATTATAGGGAATTGTATTAGTATGTACTAAAGTATAACAATAAATTATCAATATTTAATAATAATACCACAGTCTCAGGCCTTAAGTTGACGACAAAGTTGAAACATGTATAAGGAATTTTACAATAATGTAACTGTCAAGTCAAGTGTCAATGTCACAGTGCTAAAAAATTGTGGTGGGCACCTGTGGGTTCTTTGGCGGGAACGTAAAAAAGTGTGCTCTCATTGTATTTTTCCTGATGTTTGTGCACTTTAGCGAATGTACATTAGATGTGAGTATTTTAGCCATTAGATGCTAGTGAAATGTGTGCGAGTGAAGGTAAATAGCATAATGTTGAAAACAAGCAATTTGAATTTTACAGACGGTGTGTCTTGGACTATATTAAAACTTCAATTTGATCTAAAAATGTGACATTGACTACATACACTAATCGTGTGGAGTCTAAAGAAACTATAATATATATCTATACTAATATTATAAAGAGCGAACATTTGTATTTTTGTATGTTTGTAATGATTTGGCTCAAAAACTACTGGACCGATTTAAAAAATTCTTTCACTAATATATAGAATGGACTTTCGGAATGAAAATAGGCTATATATTATCCCGTTTAAATCAAAGGTACATTCGAGGAGACCTAATTTGCAACCTAAGTCGACTAAAAAACGGTCGAAATAACACGTTTCTTACGAACGCTGCTCAATTGAAAATAGATAGAAGAATAATTTCTATGAAAGAATTGTACAACTTAATAAGACCTACAAAAAAATCCGCGACAGCATATGTCTATCTCTTAAGGTTGACTCACATTAAGCATTTTAATCTTTAATTTAAAAAAAATATATATTACATAACTTCCAAGGCTATTTTCAAGTATATAATATTATTCCTTATCCAAATAATTACGTTAATTAGCTTGGCCATATATTATAGATTAAAATTGTCCTTTACAGTATATAATTCAAAAGAAAACTCTAGAAGATATCACGAATTTCACATACACGCGTCGCAAAATTAATAAAATATTTGCAGTGTAACCACAGATTAGTTCATAGTTACTACGAAAATATTAATAAAAGCTTAGCTATTCTGTAGATCCCCACCGATCACAATCAAGTTGAAGTCAATATAGTATATGATCTTTTGTATAAAATAATAATGATCTATATACCGATAATTTATCGAGATGTGATAAGTATCTCCAGAGATATGACGATAAACGTCTCAAACTTGCTACTGAAATTGACTCGCGGGGCATTGAAGTCGGTTGTTTTAGTTAAACTATCTTAATTATTGGTAGATTTAATGATCCCACTACGTACGAAACCCATGATTCATGAATGCACATAAACTTTCATTGGTAGGTATATAGCTAGGATTAGAACCAACGACCGTCGGGTCAGAATCAGGGTAACTATCCTTTACGCCAAAGGGCCGTCCAATATTACTACGTAAGTATTATAAAACAAAGTCCATCACTGCGTCTGTCTGTCTGTTCGCAATAATTTCAATAGCTACTGAACGGATTATCATGCGGTTTTTACCAATAGCCAGAGTGTTTATGAGGAAGGTTTTGTGTATATTGGTTGAAATATGATGATGATTGTTAAATATGTTAAAATTTTATATTCGGTGCAACAAACTGATGCAAATTTTGTAGGCATAATATGTTCTACCCGTGCGAAGCCGGGGCGGGCTGCTAGTATATATATATATATATATATATATATATATATATATATATATATAGATATATATATAGTTATCTTATCTGTCTGTGGTCACAGACTCATATAGTTAATAATCTGTGACTCACATAACAATTTACAATAATAATACAACCTTTACGAAATCAGGTTACAAAATGTTTACAAATGAAAATAATCGCTCTCTGACCTTCAATTCAATGGATAAATATGTAGAATGAACTTTCTTACAGCCCAGTCAGCCATACAGAGAAGAGATTACGCTTACAAATAACTTTTACTTCCTGGTTGCAGCACGCCTCTGCCTACCGGAGGCTGAGGCTTCCTTTTCCGTCGATGAGGAAGGCTTCGGAGTTTCTTTCAAGACCTTGTCGAGGTCCGCCTGGCAGACTATACGATGGCGGGTCCCGTCGGACCCGGCGACGTAAATGTTTCCCTCCCGGGTCCAGCACTTTGAAACGCTGAACGCTTGACGGGCCGCCATAAAGATCGTATGACGGGTTTTGGTCAAAAACTCTGAGATGGTCGTACCCGTCCCCTTCAAGGTCGTTTTGGCGGCCCAGATCTTGTCCCGAAGTGAGCACTCCCTGAACTTACAGAGTATAGGCCTAGGCTTGCTCGGGCTGCTCGCACGCCCCATCCTATGGCATCTGTTAATGTCAGTCGCCGCGAACGAATCTAGTTTCAGCTGCTGTATGACTGCTTTCACCACCACGGATGCTGTGTCCTCATTAGGGCTCTCCGCCAGGCCGTGTATCAGAAGAATCTTGCGCCGGCCACGCATTTCTCCACATCCACATCTCTGCTAACACACTCGATCTGACTCTTAAGCGCCCTTAGTGAAGTAACAACAAATAGCTTAAAGGAAGCAAACTCAGCTGCAAGTTCTTCACTGTTGGATGTTGTCGGCTTCTGAAGTTTACCTTCAAAGTCTTCCATCCTCTTGTCGAAAGTAGCCATGAGCTCATCCAGAGTTGAGTTAAACTTGGTGGCATCCATTTTATTATTTATGCAGTGAATATTATGAAGTGCAAAATTTTTGTTTATAAATTGATTTTATGAGAGGATTAACACAGTATGGCAGGTAGGAGGTGCTATAACATTATATTCTTCATAAATATCTATGCAATATTTGATGTATATATTTTTAATTATATAAAAAAAAGAGAGCACTGAGATGTAGGTGTTGAAAGTTTCGCACCTACCCGCAAAAAAAAAAAGACAGACGAATTTGAGAGCCTCTTAAATCCATAAAAGCGCACAAATTGAATCCTTCCTCCTTTTCTAAAAGGCCACAACATTGGCTTAACATAAAATCAGCACCAACTTAGAATAAAAACAATTTCCTATTCAAAACGAACATTAATCACAAAGTTTCATAGTACCGCTCGTGACGTAACCACGGGCGACGCCGAAAAGTCTGCATTTCGGGAGGTCAACATACAGATAAACGTGCAAAGTGAGTTGTTTGTCGACGCTTTGAAACAGACCTATTGTCAGTTTTTAGACGATACCTTATTATGTGTTGAACTTTGTATGATAATAATATACATATTTCTTTAAGCAAATGCACCTTGACTACTGAATAAAAACAGTTGGCCGACCAAATATCGCTGTTTTTCAACCGACTTCCAAAAACAAAGGAGGTTTTCAATTCGTCTGTGTGTTTTTTTTGGTGTATGTTACGCGATTACTCCGTCAATTCTGTGATTAAACCGATTCGAATTATTATTTTTGATATCGGTAGGGTACGTTTCCGAGGTGATCCCATTGAATTTCATCGAGATCTAATAAGTACCTCCAGAGATATGACGATAAACGTCTCAAACTTGCTACTGAAATTGACTCGCGGGGCATTGAAGTCGTTTTTTTTAGTTTTTAATCTATCTTAATTATTTATTATAACGTAGCGTTTGACCATCTATCTTTGGTAAGCCATTTGATCAAGGATGGTAGCACGCTAGGCCTAGAATTAGTACTGGCTCTCATGAACATCAGATGTCGAGGAGAGCCAGTTCTGAGTTCTTAAGCAGCAGCGCGTGATAAGTATTGACAGATTATATGTTTTATAATACTTACCACGCGCGGCTGCTTGGTTAAAAAATAAACTGTAAATATAAAAAAGCTTTGATACTTTCATTAGTATCCATTATAACCTCTGTATTGTTGTTTATAGAGCTTCAAACTATAAAACTGTATACGTTGTCTTCAAGTTACGTTAAGAGACATTAAACGTATTTACGATTATTTCTAGTTAGTATCAAGTCGCGTTACAAAGTGAGTTTATAGGCTGAACATCTGTGCTGCCTTTGTCAAATAGTTAAATGTTATGTGGGTAGTTAGGGATTATGTGCTGTATTGTACTACATATCTCTGTTTATTTGAATACACATGTATAAGATTTTACAAGCTTTTATTTAGCCCGCAATGTTCGTAGTTGTGGTGTTTATCTAATCACCTCAAACTTGGTACTGAAAATGACCGGAGAGTATTTGAAGTCGGTCCTTTTATATTTATCTTCTACTATCTGTGCCCCGCGGCTTCGCCCGCGTGAAAAAATAGCCTATAGTCCAATCAATATTGGCTATCCCTGTTCAACATTTCAATCAAATCGGTCCAGCTGTTTGACAGTGAAGAAGTCCCAAACAAACAAACAAATAAACAAAGTGCAAAAATTGGACACACTACATCTTTCGTCTCATTTACTCTTTAGTATTAAAGTGAGACAAACGTATAAAGCAAAATTGCCTTCAAGGAGGTTCTATCATTCAGCTTATTTATTCTCGCAATATGAAACTCTTCGGTGGAATTCTTTTGTAAGTTTTACGGCAATTAAAAAAAACCGTAAAGGATACGCACGGTGCAATACAACGGAGCGTGCGGTAAGCCCTTACCGTTACCGTTGAATGGTGCGTAATTTTTAACTTACGAACAATGTATACAGGCTTCGTAAAATGCATTTTTTGAGCAAATTTGCTGAATAATATTAAATAGGATAAGTCCAAGTGCCATAATATTAAAATAATATAAAGAAGGAGAAAATTCTTCTTAAACCTTCTCAAGATTTTCCCAACACCTCGGCAACAATTTTCATACAAACTCATTGAGAATTCAAATCTTTACAAACGATTCCTCGGTGTTTAGCGCTACCGTGATAAACGAGAGTGCTACATCATTTCGTGTCGGCGAAAATACCTAGATTTTCGTCCTTTAGGTTTTTCTCGGAAAAAGGCTTGAGAACTGACGTAACTATAAATGAGGGCGATACAAATTCTAACAGCCAACACGTTATTTATTGTATGGTAATTTATATATTATAGAGGAGGGCAAACTAATTCTATTTTTTGTTTAAGATATTCATCTACTTGTGTAAATGCCTCACTAATATTACATATTTTTAGTAATTAAAATAAGTAATTTTATTTTAACTTTATTTGCTATCAGAATAATAGTTACTGTGTTCCTGGTATGCAAGAGGATAAGATAGTTTAAACACGACCGCGCGAGTATGTTTCAGTAGCAAGATTGATACAAAATAATATATATGTACGGTCGAATTGAGAATTCTCCTCCTTTTTTAAAGTCGGTTTAAAAAATGTGTCCATTAGCTTTTTTTATATCTCTATTAAGGGAAACACACTCATATATGCAATTTTGCAAAGCGTTTTTCTCTCAACTCAAAAATATTCTTACCTAATATTTTTATTTTTGTACTTACACTTTAAGGAATTACATGTTAAAACGATGTAATGCGACGAGTAATGCGATAGATGGTCAAAAACATTTGATTCGAAATAATAAAAGTTTTTAATTTCAAATTTACATAAGGTTCAGTAGTATTATGTTTTTATGTATCTGTAATAGGTAGACGTTAACGTTTACCATCAGGTGAGAGTCGTGCTTGTCCTGTTACCGTATATCATAATAAATTATTTTTCAAAAAAAAAAACGACTTCATAACCACAAACAGGCACTCAAAAGCGAAAAATAAATTACTTAATATAATTATTATAAGCAATACCCACTTATCTATTTGAAGTCGGTGCCAGCCAAGTCTATTGGATAGTAGATAGATACTATGTATGTAGTAGTAAGTAGGTAGATACATGTAGGTAGTATCTATCTACTACCTATTAGACTTGGCTAGCACCGACTTCAAATAGATAAGTGGGTAGCGCTTATAATAATTATATTAAGTAATTTATTTTCGCTTTTGAGTGCCTGTTTATGGTTATGAAGTCAGTTTTTTTTTTTTTTGAAAAAGTATTTATTTTACCCTTTTTAGTGGAAGACAAGTTTTAATTAAATTACATGCATCTATAAAATTTCGTGTCTGGGCCGTTATACACTGACGGATATATACTTTGTGAAAATTTCAAGTATGTACGAGTACCTATTACGGTTAAGAAGATACAGATCTATAAAGTGCGCACATATAGATAGACACACGGATGGACGGACGGACGGACGGACGGACAGCAACGTCTCAGAAAGTGTTCATTTGGTACCATTTGGGTTCGGAACCCTAAAAAGTTGACTTCAAATGCCGCGCTAGTGAAAATATCCACTAGTCATAATGATGTCATCAAGGTATGAAAGGACAATGTCCAAAATGTCCCTGTGCAATAAAAGCATCTGACACATACGATCATTAATTGTCTATTTTATTACAATAATTCCAAATACTTTTATAACACGGACTATTTGTATTCCAAAATGAATATTAAAAAGGATTATTTGCGATTATTAACATTAATCGCCGCCATATGGCAGCCATCTTCGCCAAACGTCATGTCATGTCAAAAAATATTAGGTATCCTCAAAAACGTTGAACCCTAACTAGACTTTGCCCGGTAGAACATTCCTGTGAAGACAAATTAATTCTCCCCACCTTTGTTTCTATCTCGCTCACAGTTACAGTAAGAATATCTGTCAAAAACAAAAATCAACGAGAAGAAAGATGTAAAAACTTTATTCAAGGTCATATTTTTTAGTCTTCAAAAGTATATGCAACAGCAACCTCCATTGTGTATAATCTTCTTGGGACTCTTCTTCTAAAACCAGTACATTCTCCTATGTTTGAGTTATTTATCTCCATATCTCTGTAATTTATAAATTTCAAATTTAAATTTCAATGGGACTACCTCGGAAATGTACCCTGCCTATTAAAAAAAGAATCATTTAAATCCGTTCACAATTGACGGAGTAATCGCGTAACATACACACAAAAAAAACATACAGACGAATTGAGAACCTCCTCCTTCTTGTGAAGTCGGTTAAAAAAACAACGGGTTGCTCTCCAGGAGTGCCGGCAGAAGTGAAAACTTGAACATTAACGTTGTGCATTGGGTCTTCTCACTCTCTTCTCACTCGGCACTCCGGAGTGCAATCATATTTTTTTATCTTCCTGCCTCTTACGTATAATTTGGTCACTCTACTTAGAACGAGATAGAATTCCTAGTTGTATATCTTTGTCATCCCATTTTTTCCGAACAGAACTCAATCCAGTTTGAGTACTATACATCCATGGATAGTAATATAGTAAGTAGTTCTTCTTTAAAATTCTTCCTATTTCTAAACGCTTATTTCCAAGTTTTTCTATTAATTTCATATTTCGAAGTGGATTGTGAGGTGCCAGATGGGAGAACTGTCATTGACAAATTTCTTCGGAAGCGCAGAATAATCTAGGATCGAGGTTTACGGAGGAAATGGAGTACAAGCAAGGTGAAACAATGTTCTTACTTTTTGATATGTTCTCCATTTTCACTTAAGTTTTTTCACTGACTTCCAAAAAGTAGTATTTCAATTTGTCTGTACTTTTTTTGCGCGATTGCTCCGGAAATAGTAAACCGATTCAAATGTTTTTTTTTTCATGGGTAGAGTACTCTCTAAGGTAGTCTCCAAGGTCTTATTTTACAATTCATTAATAACTGATAAGTATCTCTGGAGATATGGTGATAAACATCTCTATCTTGCCACTGAAACCACATCTGAAACTGACACGCACAACATGTGTCCCTAACGGTTTTTTAATTTTTAAACTATCTCAATTACTTACTTCACTTGTAATGTGTGTATGTATGTTTATTTTGGTAAAATCTTACAAAGGGAATTAGTACCACTTCATCGTATCGTACGTACGGATAGGTAATTTCATATGTTAGTTCTAATGACAATGCATTTTCGTGATGCGCCCATTTCTCACAGGTTCTATGTATATGGGGTAATCAATGGCCAAGCGTGTTCACCATCGATAGTGGTCAAACGTTAGCCTAATTTAACGATTTTCCAGCTAAACTTAGCGTTAACACAAAGCTTGAAAATATTAATTTCACAGTATTTACAGAAATAGAAAAGACTTAATCGGTGTGAGTGTAATTTTTTACAAGCTATACCACAGATTATATAATAGTTACTACGGCTATAGTACTTGTACTGCAATTTTCGTGAACCAGCGTAACGTTTTAAAATCTGCAAACCAATTTAACCACTGATATACGATTGACCTAAAATTTGGCATACTTTAAAAAATACAACATACATCCAGGGTAATAGACTGATCGAATATTTAAAACAGTTTGTTGGCAATGCTACCCATTCGTGTGTCACGGCCTGCGGTTCCGAACGATATCAGACCACTAGATGTCGACGCAAATAGTTTGCACTTACATCCGACACCGCGCGCCGCAGCGCCGGCTACAAATAATTTCTAGTTCAGAAATATATTTTAATATTTTGAATTTAAGTTCTAACGGGACTTCAACCACAGAATAAATAATAGCTGGCAGTTTATCACATTTATCTAAGTGACGTAATATTCAAGGAATGAATATACCGCGTAATCGATATCGCCTATTAAATTATTATATCATATTATCTTGATACAATGATAAAGATTGCATAGAAAGTGTTATACTACTCGAACTATTTAAACAAACTATACATGACAACTATACGTGATATTTTGTGATGGGACTGAAAGGGCAGGTACCCAAATACTCAAACACTTATTTATTAGTAAAGATGACTAGTAAATACTTTTAAATTAATTTGTCTATGAGTAATAATAATTACTCATATACACAAAAAAAATAGTAATATAACTATTTTGATAGTAATATTATTTTTTTTACTATTATTATCAAAGAATCAAAGCGTTTATTCAGTATGAAGGCAGTATTAATATACGCACATATACACGTCAAAATCATAATCAATTATCAAGAAAACATAGCATAATTAAGTTTAAAAACTAAAACAACCGACTTCCATGCCGCGCGAGTCAGTTTCAGTAGCAAGTTTGAGACGTTTATCTTCATATCTCTGGAGATACTCATCAGATCTCAATGAAATTACAATGGGACCACCTCGGAAACAAACCCTACCGATTAAAAGATTCATTCAAATCGGTTCACAATTGACGGAGTAATCGCGTAACATGCACACACAAAAAAGAAAAAAAAAACATACTGAGGAATTGAGAACCTCCTTCTTTTTGGGAAGTCGGTTGAAAAGCAGAATTCAACACTGAATTAAAAAAAAACTACAAAGTAATGAACCATTAAGCTGTCATCCAATCGTTGGCGTCAGTCAGACTATTAAAAAAATATTAAAGTAGGGTTACCAATCATACATTTAACTGTGTATTTCAGTACTTCAGACAATTTTTATAATATAAAAAAGAGGGAAAACGTGAAACACAACTCAAAGAAAGGCATAGTAATAATAGTCAAATCAATTAAAATATAATGCCACCAATTTCATTCTATGCATATTTCGTTGTAGCTACAGTTGTATTTGTTTTGTTGAGTTTGCCTGTATTACAACGGAAGAGATAACTGCCCATACAGACCCACCTCAAAAATCCATCCTCTACAATTATGTTCTTTAGTAACCTATATTTTAGTCTTGAAGTTCTAGCAAAACAATATGCCTGAAAGTTGATACAACCATAAGAGACCCATTTTACAAAGAATATAGGTGCCCCAGGTACTAACCCAAAAAGTGTTTCAAAGTACTATAAAACTACGTTCATCACTTCTCATAACTCAACTTAAGACCCTCTTAAGAAGGAAAATCACAACAAAATATCGCGCCCAGATTTTATTGTTTACAAAAGCTTACCAGACTCTCTCACAAAGCGTTTCTGTCGCGCACCATTTATCATTTGAAGACTACCCCCTTTTTCAACGTTTTTACGGAGCACCTCTTCTCATTCAAAATAGGCTTATATACGTACGTACTTATAACTAAAAGTGGGTACCTAGACGGTTGAACTTATAAGATGAAAAAGAAAAGTAGACTGTAGAGATTTAACAAGAATTTTAGTCTGATGGAACTCTGAAGTACCTACCTTTTTTATGATATTAGGTAACGGGAGTAGAAATACAGCCACCAAAATAAGTAAGATTTTTCCTCTGCAAATAATAGATTTAACGAACAATTACTGAGACACAGAAAACTCAGGGTTCTACACACAAAAGTATTATTTATATTTCTGTAGTTCTACACCACTAAACTTTAGCTACCGAAACCATTTTAAAGGGCAGTTGCAGGAGGACTGCGCTGAATGCTCTGTTAGGATTTTTTTTCACATATTATTCACAAAGCTATTGAGGTTTGTTTTTAGGGTTCCGTACCTCAAAAGGTAAAAAAAGGAACCCTTACAAGATCACTTTCTTGTCCGTCTGTCTATCTGTCTGTCAGTCCGTGTGTCACCACCAATTTTCTTAGGAACGGGTGGACCTAGCAAGTTGAAATTTATACCAAATACTGAAGTCTATAGTCCCTATTAGGTGTATAAAAATGAAGGCCCTGAGTCAACACAATAAAAAGATATAGGCAAATTTAGATTTTCGCGAAAAATTGTAAGTACCAAAATGTTATTTACCTTAATTTTAAACTATTTTCCTTCATTTAGCTAGAATCATGAAATTTGGCAAGATGCAAGGTCTTACAGCACTAATAAAGAAAAAATAAAAAACGGTGTCCCCACTCATACATACATAGTTTTTACAATTAAGATAGGCCTCTGAGTTCTATGAGCACTCATACAATTTAGAGGTCTAGCTTGATTGGTACCAACCAACGTTGGTGCGGAAGCCTCGGTGCGGTGGGCGAGTCCAACTCAACTTGGCCGGTTTTATTTTTCCAAAATCCGTATAAATGTATGGGCACAGTTCTAAAAATACTTCAAAGTGTCAATCTCGTACGTGTTTTATTCATAGCCCGTGCCGAAATTTATTTACTTCTAAATAACAATATGAATGAATGGGAAACCTTATAATCGTACTCTCTCGCTCACACGCGTCAAAATTATCATTGATATCGTCGGTCTCTGTTTCACCTTCTGAAGTCAGCTCAGACCGCGACGTGACGCAACGCGGCGTGCACTTATTAAAAGAAAAGAAAAAGAACTTTATTAACCACACAAAAAGATTTAGAATTAATTCAAAAAATTAATATAGAATTAACTCAATGAAATGTGCATCTTTTTGTGTAGTAAATAAAGTTCTGTTTTATATCACTCTCTTAATAAGTGCGCTCCGCGACGCGTCGCGTCGTGGTGTGAACTGACCCTTAGGGGATTTATTACCAAAAATGTAATCTTAGTGTGAAATAATATCTTCGTGTCAAATTGAAAGCTTCTAGACCTAGTAGGACAGACGGATGGACGGATGGACAAATGGCCAGCTGAGTCTCAGTAAAAGGGTTTCATTGGTTTGGGTACGGAAGCCTAAAAACGCATGCATATATGTAATTTTACTTCGTGGAAGCATCGTCAAAGCAATCACGTCACAGAGTTAAAGAAATGCCTAGAATAGATTTTACATCTAACGTTTCTCGTCCAGTTTTCAATGAGAATATTCTAGTCTGTAGTCGATGCTATGACGAAAGCGATTCAAATCTTCGTATTGTCTTAGACAATGTAGATTCTCGTATAACCACTGATCTAATGGATAGTGGAATGTTCTGTAAAGGAATTTGCTATCATTGAGCCGATCTTGTGGAGGCTAGATGTTCGGAAATAGTAAATCGATAGTCCTTCATACAATAGCAGATATATAGTGGTATGTACCTACTATAAAATTGAAGATTTTAGAGTTTACTTCTTAAGAATCGATTTTAATAATAGGCCTAGGTATAAAAATTGTATGAGGCGAGGAGAGTGAGCGGATCGGGGTTAGTGAATATTATTTCTAGTTTCACAATTCTGCTCCGATCTGCATAACAATAATTTAAAATATGTAGAATCCGCGATACTTCAAACTGATTTAAATGAGTAAATTGAACGCCTCGAATAGTTCAGTTTATTTCAATCAAATTTTAATTGAATCTGAATAATGCTTGAATACAACTTGGGCTTATAAAAGTTGGAAACTCGAGTAACTATTAGAATATTCTCTTGGTATTTATTTTTTATTTATACCCTATAGTTATTTATATTAAAATACGGGACTTCTTGCGCTTAACCATTACCTTTTATTTAACTCAACGTTTTGAACAAGTTGCATTGATTGAGTCGTCTCGTAACCATGATCAAAATTAATGTTTAACGGTGCGTACAGACCATGTGACATAACATGTTATAACACTGCTATTTCACATGTTTTAGATAATGTGGACACGGAATTTTGTAAAACATGTTATAATATCATGTTATGTAACATTCCGTCCACATTGTTAAATAACAATTTTATAACATGTTATGTTACATAGTCAGTACGCACCCTAGGCGTGATAAGTCCCGTATTTTAATGTTTATAACTATGTGTTCAAGTCGCGAAAGCTTAAAATATTCATACCCTGTCAAAGAATAGATCAAGAGACTTTTGGATTTTGTATTAATCTTCACTTCATTCTACAAATTAGCACTATGACCAACTATGACGTAATAGATACTGTAGCGCGAAAAACTCTGGATCCCAAGAACTTTGCACGTAACTGGTTTGCACCAACAGCGACATATTTAACTTTTGAGTTAAGCAAATAAGCTAGTGAAATTACAAAGTATGTGTACGTAGTTCTATAAAGTATTATGTGGTATGTGCCTGTAATTATAGCCCACCTTGGCTTTAGGTCCTTGGCTTGCGTCCATTACACGATAGGTTTTGCTGTCAGTTTGCTGGCAGTCACGGCTGTGACTGATGAATAACTGATCGTCTAATGGCGTGATTGACAGTGACTGACCGATATTTACATACTTTTGATTGCTGCATCAGCAACCAAAAGTCATCACTGATGGTTTTGAATGTCGGATAACCTACTGTGTAATGGCGACTTAGATACGATTATTTTTGACGTTTGAATTAGTGACAAGCAAGGAGTACCACCCCAGACGGATAAGCAAATGTCATGCCTTTATAAGACTAAAGTTTAGAGGTATGACATTTGCTATTCCGTCTACTAAACCAAGAACTTTAAAATATTGGCTAAGAGCAGCGGCCTTATCATGTTGTTCCCGATGACAATCGTCATATTACCTTAATTTTAAACAACCCTCGACTGATCTATTTATAATAATTATGTTGATTAAGACCAATGTAATGAGCCCAAACAAATCTTGCTGTAAGTTAGTGAAGATTAGAGTATTCTGTAGATTACAAGAGATATCCTAGAATCAGGTCAATGCTAATAATCTAAATCTAATAAAATTTATGAAAAAGATTACTCGCAATGTGGATTGCATATTACTAGTATTCTTGTTAACCCCTCCAACTAAGCTAAATATGCTTGTGTCTGGAGTGGGTTCACGTCAATAGTGCAATGGGTGGGGTGGGATTCGAACTCACGACCTCTCGATTGCCAGTCCGACACCCTATCCATTGGGCTATTGCCGCTTTTAATGCTACTTTCTTACAATATCGTTAAAGTAAGAGGATACCAAATTTCGAATTGATCAGACCTATATTCATCCGTTTGGGCGCTACGATGCCACAGACAGTGACACACAAATACACAGATACACGTATACACCTAATCACAAATACACCTCAGATTACTATGTGGGTATACTAAGATATACACGTCAAACTTGTAACACTCTTTGTTTTTGCGTCGGGGTTAAAAAGAACTCGAATTTATTTCATTTCATGCGAAACACTACTGCCTGCGAGTCAGACTTTGTTCCGTCAACTGCCAATAGAAAGAGTACCTACCCAGTACCCAGACAGATAAGGGATGCTTCAATGAACCTGACTTTACACGATGCAAACGGTTAGGGTTGCCTGGAATAAGTAATATGCCGGAGAAAATAGCTTAAGCCGGATTGGACAATCGAAACCGAATATAAATGCGATAATTCTGCACACTGTCTATTAACCTGTAAAAATAAAACCGTTCCGTGCTCCAACGTGTATTAAATTCCTCAGATCTCGATGACATTTAAATGGCACATCATCAAATAAGTCCAGGCGTTTTTCAGTAATCGGAGAACATACCTACTTACAAAAAGATTCTGACTATTTGAGAAACGTTCCTTAAGTCAATAAATTCTAAGCATACAGGATAGCAGTTTAGTTATTAGCAGATGAATCAGACCACAATGTACTTACTCATATCAACGAAATATAATGCTGAAATTTTTCATTGAATTGTTTAATTTTGTTAGCAAAGACACATCTTGGTTATTGACCTTATTGCAGATATGTATCATCGTATATATCTATCGTACATATATATCGTACATATAGTAGGTACATAATAAAGCGGGTTTGCTATTCGCCTAAGAAGGAAGTCGGTTCTTTTCGTTTTGTAAACGATATTTAATTATTACATTTAAGTTAATAAGCACAAAGTCATCATAATATATTATGATTGTGGCAAGCAAAACTTTGGATTGCCAATATTATGCACAGCGCCGGATACCCTAACACATCTACATAAGTGTTGAATACCATGTGCCCTCTATTTTCCCTAGACACTTTACTCTTCCAGCTGAAAATAACTTGTAAAATGACCGGAAATTAAGGCGCCGGCAATCCTTCCAACACTAAAACCTTTTGAAAGGCGCTTGAAAATTGCTAGGAATTGCTATTAAGGAGTTCTGGGTCGGACTTGTAAAAAGGCTGAAGAGAATGAATTGGAAATGTGTCTGTACTTTTTTTTTGTATATTTTTCGTTTAGGAAAGTGCTAGTCTTCTAAAGACCGCCTGCGATGTACCCTGCCTTCTATTCTATTGGCTGTTTCATCACCATTAGTTAAATGAAATGTTTATCTAGTCTATGTGACTTCTTAGTATTAAATGTAGTTTTCTTGCGTAAAAACATTTTTGCGTATGTACGAGTATGTCTACCTTTTACTGTCGTACCGTTTTTCTTATTGAAATGCCATTTCCTATCGCAGGTTGGATATCAATTGAAACTTTTTATGCTGCAATTTGGAGCAAGGATCTTGTGGTCTGCATGAACCACATGAGGAACGAGCTGATGTCTGCTGTTTTCCCGCTGAGCTACAACATGGAGTCCTTCAAAAGGGGTGTCAAAAGAATCTCAACAGGTCGGCAACGCATGGATGACACCTCTAGTGTTTCAAGTGTTCATAGGCGACGGTGATCATATCCCATCAGGTGCATCTTTTGCTTGTATGATACCAATTTATGATCGTAAAAAATGAAAAAACTGACTTCACATGCCGCAATAGTGAATGTATCCAGTAGACATAATCATTGTCATCAAGGTATACAAATTTGTTTATATTGTTTATCTCCATATCTCCGGAGATGATTATCAAATTGCGATAAAATTTGCGGAAACGGAAGGTATAATCTCTTAAACAAAAAATATTTTTTCAAATCGGTTAAGATTTGACGGAGTTCTGAGAAAAAAATAATATTTGATTTAAAAAAAAAACAAAATAAAAACAAAAAAAATACAGTCGAATTGAGAACATCCGCCTTTTGTGAAGTCGGTTAAAAAATCAGATTTCTCAGTTATGACGTGTGTTTTCTTCCAGTTTTCCTATAACCATGATCTTTTCTGCATAAACATTAGTAGTAGGCTTGTAATTTGACCAATTTGTCGCAGTTTGCAGATGTTTAAGTACAATATTAACGTATCCAAAAACTAACCTTCTGATACGTACATCGATTGGCAGTCATTAAAAAGGTACTAGTACCCAGTATCGAGGAGCATAATTATCTTAAAAGAGGCATATCAACGGACTATCAAGTTTAAGCTTGATGGCGAGGTGCAATTTCGTAGATAAGTAAGCAATAAGAAGCAAAGTCTCAAAGGCAAGCGGAAAATAAAGTACGAAACAGAATAAACTGTACCAAGACATACAAGCAAATCCAACTTAGAATTGAAATTGTATTCAAACTAGCAGCATCGAAGTTAGAGAATAGCTAGAACTGTGATCTGGGTGCTATGGAATGCAGTAACTGATGTCATTGATTTCTATTATATTACTTTGCGTAAAGAAATTACAGGAACAAACATTCCCAAACAAAGTAATGCGTTCCAGCAGCTGTTTTTAGACTATTTCCAGTTATATGCCTAGCGTGCTACCATCCTCGACCACTCACCAACGGGTGAGATAGTGGTAAAACCTTTAGGCACGCTATAAAAAACAATGGGATGTATCAAACACTTTTTAAAATCGATGCAGACGTTTCTTCGGAACAATCGTGTTTTTTAATGCTATAGGCAGCAACAGTAAACAAGCAGACGACCAAACAGATGGGAAGTGGTCACAGTCGCCTATAAACACTTGCATCACTCACTAGGGATCATGTGTTGCCGACCTGTCAAGATTATTTTTCATCCCATCTATTGGAAAAGTGATGGTTTGTTCCTTGATAAGTGCCCGCAAAATCGGTCATTTCTGCCCTAGGGCGGTAAAGTAATTTTTTAATTTTTGGCTTATGACTGTTATTTTATAGTGCCATGTCTAAGGAGGTTCAATAATAATATTGTACGGGAAATGTTATTGTCCTATCAACTAGATAGCGCGCCACGCTTGATGAATAAAAAAAGCCACTGAAGCTAAACATTTAATGTTATAAAACATATATATATATATATATATATATATATATATATATATATATATATATATATATATATATATATATATATATATATATATATATATATATATTATAATATATATAATACAGAAAAAAAAAGTTTGAAACGCGTGGCACAACACACTGATAGTGTGGTAGCCAGGATGAAAAAAAAGAAGAGCGCGAACTGTCGTTTATAGTCTAGTGAATTTAAAAAAAGAATCTCGTATGAAAAAGAATACAATAAGCGCGCGAATCAATCCGAAGTCCTCCTCGCATTTTTTTTTTTGTTGCAGTGCTATATAAACTATTAATTCATAAAGAAAATTAGTTGTGATAACGAAAGTATTAATTTAACGCCCAAAAGAATACAAAACGACGCAACAAATTTTATAAACAATCTGTTATCAACAAAGTCCTGCGAAAAAATATTTAAAAGCCAAATATACAAAATGTATCGAGTGGAAAAGTGCAAATAAAGCGAATTCATTTTCAGAAACTGTATTTCTAGCTAATTATCAAGAACTGGCCGAATTCAGGCAATCTTCTTGGAGTATTTACTCAATGCGGATATGGACAGTAAATACTAATAATAATATTCAAATCAGGACCTATACAAAATTGGTAGCATATCTTCAGAAGGACATAAACCAAAGAAATCAAAAGTGCTTCTGTTATGTGCTGTGTGTATATGTGTCATATGTGTTTTGTTTAGTTCTGTTAGACTCTTTTTTAGTTAATATAGTGTTGAACCTAATTTGAGCCTTTTATTTCCTTTTCTCATAGAGGGGGATGAAAAGCAGAGTGTAAAACTCGGCTGCAATATTATTTTCTCTCGGCCGACGTACTTTAAATCCCTCGCTTTGCTCTGGATTCAAAATAGCGGCCTCGTAGAAATGTACTATATTGCACCCTTGTTATACAATCTACTATTAACGCCCCTTGTGAAAGATTCCGTGTTAAATTAGACGGAGCGGGTAGGTACTGATGACCGTCTCGTTGCATAATGACGCCCTAAACTTTTACAAACTCTTATCAGTATATATATTTAGCAGGAGATCTACTACTGAGTAAACAGTATTTATTGGAATATACAGTGTTTGTGATCAATAAGTACGTAAGTTACGATCCTGTGAGGCGATAGTTTTCACTTTAAGGATATAACTTCCGTTGACTCCAAATGTATACCAGTGCAATGTTATAAGATATATGAAGTCGATACGTGTCGATCTGACGATGGCAGAGACTTTATCATGATGTAAGTCCTTTTTAACCGACTTCACAAAAAAGGAGGAGGTTCTCAATTCGACTGTTTTTTTTTTTCGAGATATGTCAGTAATCTCCGGAGATATGGAGATAAACAATATAAATAAATTTGATACCTTGACGACAATGATTATGACTAGTGGATAATGTTGTCACATGTGAAGTATTTTTTTTTCGTTTTGTAAACAATCTTAAATTATTTACTAGTATATGACCAGTCAGTAGTCAGTAGTCAGTTGTCTAGTGCATTATCTTACTGCCGTCTTACAACTCCAGACAAGCACTATTCCATCTTAGACCGCATCACTTAACATCAGTTGAGATAGCAATCCAGTGCATGTCTGTCACATTAAAAGAAAATTCGTAGTGCACGATTATCCTAGTATTTCCGATGGGATTTTTGTTTGAACTCAAGATATGTACACAGTAAAACATACATACATACATACAATCACGCCTTTTCCCGTTGGGGTAGGCAGAGACTACTTTCCACATGCTACGATCCTGACATACCTCTTTCGCTTCTTCCACTTCATACATGCTCGCCGGTTATAAGTACTTTTGACTTGGCCTTTCTTTAAAACGTCTCCGATATGGTCGTGATACGTTCGCCTAGGTCGGCCTCTACCGGCTGCCCCATTCACACTCGTCTCATAAATCTGGTTCGTCAGTCTTTCTTCATCCATCCTCTCTAGATGTCCAAACCATCTAAGCATCCCTTTCTCAATCTTTGTCACCACATCTTCTACCACACCACAACATTCCCTTATGATGCTGTTCTCCACCTTATCCATCAGAGTCACTCCATCATACTTCTCAAACTTCTCATTTCTACAGCATTAATTTTACTTTCATGCTTCTTCTGCCATACCCAGCATTCACTACCATACATGAGTGTGGGGGGAACCAACACTCCCTTATGTACAGCCAGTCGCGCTTTTTTAGACACGTTCTGACTTCTCATAAAGTTATGCAGTGCCCCACTCACTTGGTTTCCTGCCAAAACTCTTCGCTCAATATCACTTTCATACTTACCATCTCTCGTAAACTTAGAACCCAGGTACACAAACTATTTCACTTGTTCCACACTCTCTCCTTCAATCGTAACCTTACAGTAAAACGTCTCTCGTTATAGTTAGTTAACAACAAATAAAACTTATTATCTATATCACTAAGTTTATCTTAAATCTTCCAACCATCCCCTAGCTGTGGCATAGTATGACACTTGAGCTAGAGCCTAAGGGCCTCATCCTAGCCTAACAAGAGCGCTGTCTAGTGCCGTAACGTTGCCTAAAGGAACACTACGCTCACGCCCGTATTCAAGAACAATTCTAAGTCAGAAAGGAAACCTATATTCACACCCATATTCATGGTCAATACTTAGTTCAGTAAGGAAAACTACACTCAGCCCTGTATTCATAAACAATACACAGCACGCTCAGTATGGATGTATTGATAATGATAAATGTACCTATCGGAAGGTTATACAGTTCAGGGATTATTTTGAGTGATTGGCAATCATCATCATTAGCCTATCTCTGTCTACTGTTGGACATAGGCCTCACCTATGGCACGCCACTGAGCTCGATCTCTAGCTCTTTGTTTCCTACCGCTGCTAGCCAGCTTGCGTACCTATATAATCGGTGTAGCATTGCTTTAATTTGTGAAGCATTAAGAAAATTGATGTGAAAAAAAATTATGGGTAGGTTAATTACATAACTACACACCCACAGTTCAAAGAAACATATTGTCGAGGCAAACTACATTATATGTTAAAAATATATACGGTCGAATTGAGAAACCTCCTCCTTTGAAGTCGGTTAAAAAAGGCGGACAATTGGTGTAAAGAACAGGCAGGTCATCGATTCAAGCGGCAATAGCCCAATGGATAAGGTGTCGGACTGGCGATCCAGAAGTCGTGAGTTCGATCCCCACCCGTTGCATTATTGACGTGAACCCACTCCAGATACAAGCATATTTAGCTTAGTTGAAAAGATTAACAAGAATACAAGTAATGGGCAACCCGCATTGCTGGAAAGCTTTAAAACATAAGGTAAAATAAATTTTAGGGTCATAGGTAATATAAATGTGAACGGACATACGTATCCGTATAGAAGGCATTGAATACTTAAAAGAGTGAAGATGCCACGGAATCCATGTTTTATATCCAAAGCTAAAACCAGAATCAGGAAAGTTCACAAAATAAGCTTCATAACGCGCTTAGGCAGCGCACATATATACTCATGGAATATGTTGCAATAATCCAAACGCTAAAATCACAGAAATAAGGTACAGAATAGAAGCTGCATAGTGTTCTTCAGCGCACACATAATTTCGAAACATGTTGTTACAATCCAAACGCTATAATTAAGATAGTTTAAAAACTAAAACAACCGACTTCAATGCCCCACGAGTCAATTTCAGTAGCAAGTTTTGGCCGTTTATCGTCATATCCTACCTATTAAAAAAGGAATCATTTGAATCCGTTCACATTTGACGGAATAATCACGTAACATAAAAAAAAATACCTACAGACGAATTGAGAACCTCCTCCTTTTTTGTGAAGTCGGTTAAAAAGAACCGACTTCAAACGTCGCGCTAGTCAAAGAAGCCTGCAGCCAGTATCATGTCATCGAACTATACAAATGCATCGTAATACAAATGTTGATATATTAAAATACTGGCCAAGTGCAAGTTGGACTCGCACTCGTAGGGTTCCGTAACACAAGTATTCTAAAACTATGATTTTTCGCAACTAAAAAAATATCTTTGTTTTTCATAGTGTTTGTATGAAAAACAAAGTTATCTTTGCGGTCGCCATATCTCAAAAACTTGTATCTCGTTCAAACCAATTTTCGTTGTTAGTTTTTATTGAGATCTACAGCGTATATATTTTTAGATTTTTCACTCCCATACTTTAAAAGTTAGAGGGGGGGGGGGGACACACATTTTACCACTTTAGACGCGTCTATCTTTCAAATGATTGACTTTGAGAAAAAATGATTTTAGGAACTTCAATGTCATTTTTAAAGACCTATTCATGGACATATCACACGTATAGGTTAGACGAATTTTTTTTTTTTGTTTCAGTTCCATGTATGCCCCCCCCTTAAACTTTTATATTTTATATTTTTGTATAAAAATCGGAAAGTGGTTTACAGAATACATCTATCTACCAAGTTTCAATTCTGTAGTCCTAACAGTTTCGGAATAAAATGGCTGTGACATACGGACGGACAGACAGACAGACAGATAGACATACAGACAGACATACAGACAGACAGACATGACGAATCTATAAGGGTTCCGTTTTTTGCCATTCGGCTACGGAACCCTAAAAACGGTTCTACCGATTACGTCAAAATTTAAATGGGACGGGCACCATTTGAAACAAAAAAAATTTTTCCAAATCGGTTCAGGCATCTTCGTGTAATCGATGAACATACATTAAAAAAAAAAAGAGTCTTATTAATTGGAATCTCCTCCTTTTTTGTGAAGTCGGTTAAAAAAATAAGTGCATAATTTGTCAGCTATACTTCTGTTCACCCCTTTCTATTCTGTGCTAAATCGCTGCATTAAGCAAAGGCGCTGTTGATGTGTACTGCAAATACCATTCTAGACACATATTAGTGTTTATTTGTGGTGACAATTCTTAACTACCCTCTCTGGTCGCATTAGGGTCGTCATTAATACGCGCCATTTACTCTTAATTTCCTTCAAACGCTACATGTTTGAGGGTCACATCTGCGAAAATATTTTTTTACAGTTGCGCAGTACTTAAATAGTATTTATGTAGGGCGTAAACGCCCGACATTAGACCCTTCGGACCGTAGGGCGAGGTGATTAATGACGACAGTACATAAGGTTCCATCAATTTTGCATGAAACGGACACGCGATTTGCATAGTTTGAATTCAATATTGACTTCATAATGCTGTTTTTAACTTGGAAAGTGTGAAATTGTTTTTTGGTTTTTGTTTTTTTTTTATGACTGTCTTCTATCTGATTTTGGTTGTTTTTAACCGACTTCACAAAAAAGGAGGACGTTCTCAATTCGTCTGTATGTTTTTTTTTTTTTTATTGTTTAACTTCCACCCATCATTTTCATCACTCATCGTTTAGGTATAATCAACTGACTTCACTAAAAAGAGGAGGTTCTCAATTAGTCGGAATCTGTTTTTTTAGGGTTCCGTACCCAAAGGGTAAAACGGGACCCTATTACTAAGACTCCGCTGTCCGTCTGTCTGTCTGTCTGTCTGTCTGTCCGTCTGTCACCAGGCTGTATCTCATGAACCGTGATAGTTAGACAGTTGACATTTTCACAGATGATGTATTTCTGTTGCCGCTATAACAACAAATACTAAAAACAGAATAAAGTTAAAAATAATAGAGGGTCCCCATGCAAGAAACGTGTTTTTTTCGGCATTTCACGCCATCTATGAACGCTTAGTTAGGTAAACGTCCCATAGATGGCGTTATATTGAAATGTCGATTCCTAACACTTTTGTTAGACGTTTGATGGCGTTATAAGAAATAAAATGTTTAATTATTATTCTTTTTTGCTGGCGAAAAATGATAGTGGTATTTTTTGCTCGATCTTATAATATACTGTAGTGTGGTGCGGAACCCTACGAGTGCGAGTCCGACTTGCACTTGGCCAGTTTATTTTTATGTATTTTCACCGATTACTCATAGATGCCGGAACTGATTTAGAAAATTATTTTTTTGTTTCAATACCCTTTCCAAGTGGTCACATTTAAATTTTAACGAAATCGGCCGAGCCGTTTTTAATATATCAACATTTGTATTACGATGCATTTATTTATCTAGACGACATACCACTAACTACTGGCACAGATTATATAATAGTTACAGTGGCTACTTTCACTAGCGCGACGTTTGAAGTCGGTTCTTTTAGTCTTATAAACGATCCTAAATTATCGTTATATATTTTCGAATTACGTTTATTATATTTTTTATTATCGTTATATATTTCGTATATTGTCGTTATATATATATATATATATATATATATATATATATATATATATATATATATATATATATATTTATATTAATAGGGTCCCGTTTTACCCTTTGGGTACGGAACCCTAAAAACTAAAACAACTGACTTCCATGCACCGCCAGTCAATTTCAGTAGTAAGCTTAGCAATTTTTATCGTCATATCTTTGGATATACTTATCATCATCATCAGCCTATGTTAGACTTAGGCCTCTCCAACTGTACGCCACTGAGCAAGATCCTCGGCAACTCTCATCCAGCTCTTGCCAGCCACCTTGCGAAGATCATCGCTCCACCTAGTCTGCTAGGCTATTCTGTAAGATAACTCGACAGCGGAATCCGCGGTGAGATTCGAATTTCGTACTATTCGAATTCAATCGTATCCCGTTCGTAATACGGTTGAATTTCGTAGTACGAAATTCAAATCTCACTGCGGATTCCGCTGTCGAGATAGCTTACAGAATAGCCTAGCTGAGGACGTCCTACGCTACGCTTGCCGATGATACGCGGTCTCCACTCAATAACTCGTTTACACCAACGGTTGTCGGTTCTTCGGCTGATATATCCGGCCCACTGCCACTTTAGTTTGCTAATACGGTGAGCTATGTCGATGACTTTAGTTCTCTGTCGGATTACCTCGTTTCGGATTCGTTCCTTCAGAGAAACACCGAGCGTAGCCCTTTCCATAGCTCGCTGAGCGACTTTGAATTTGTGGACCAGCCCCCCCGTGAGTGTCCACGTCTCGGCACCGTATGTCATAACAGGTAGGACGCACTGATTAAAAACTCGTCTTTAGACTTTGTGGAATTGGCGATGTGTAGATGTAGATACTTATCAGTCTCGATGAAATTACAATGGGACCATTTCGGAAATCCAATCGGTTCACAATTGACGGAGTAATCACGTAAGATACATACAATAGCTTAAAAACATTAAAAAAACATACAGACGAATTGAGAACCTCCTCCTTTTTGGAAGTCGGTTGAAAAAATACTTCAAAACTGGTATTACGAGCCAAATTAAATGAAAAGAATAACTTTAAAGCTGAAGTACTGCACGACACAGTTCCAAAACTGAAGGCAGATAAGGAAAACGTTGGAAAAGATATTTTTATTGCATTTACTTGTAGCCAAATAGCTGGCGAAATGGACAATTGTTTTAAGTAATGAAGGGAAACTGTTACAATCATGAGGATGCTTCTGGCGAATTTTTGTTTGAAACTTTGGATGAAATTCGAATTTTTGAAGTTGGTGGAGTAATTGTTTTATTTTGCTTTTGCCTTTTATTTGCCTATTAGCATAAAATATACGTATATCATGTATATTTCAAATATTTTTTTCTATGATAAATGAGCTTGGAAACTCAAGCTTGCTAACAAAGCAACAAATATGAAAATTGAAACCCCAAGCTTAATGAGCAGGCTGGGCAAGTTTGTGTCTAGTAACATCCGATTAGATCAAATTACTGCTCAAAGCGATCGTCCACCTAAAACTCCATAAAAGATCCCTATCTAATGTAACCTACATTCCCAAGTAGCATGATATTATTCCACCACTTAGCCGCACTTACTCCTCTATACCGTTCTTAACCCCTGACAAGTTAAACCGATGTACGGACTCCAGACCCTCAGCCAGGTTTAAGTAAGATTCAGTTCTCCTACGTTATAAATATTAGATTAGTGTTAGTGCTTGGAGTCAGTGTAACGGGTCGCTTACACGGTACATTAGTTCGTCAAGTTAAGATGGTCCGTTTCTCATACAGAACTGTCTCTAGTTTCCTGAGCCTTCTACACATATTTTGAACTGGACATCAATTAACATAGTTCTAATTGCGCTTTTTACTGGCGCAAATAGGGTAATTTAATAATTTTTATTTAAATTTTGCTTCTGTTATCTAAAGCATGAATGAGCAATGAACAGGTTTTGTTTTTTATAGCATATGTACTAGCTGCAACAAATCAGACCACGATAGAATGTAAAACAATAATTGTTCATTGAATCATGAATTATTCATAAGAATATCGCTTTAATTTTTTAAGCCAACTGCAAAGACATATATTGTTGCTGAGTTATGCATAATCATCATCCTATCTCTGTTCACCACTGGACAATTGGCCTTACCTATGGCACCCCACTGATATGGTCCATAAAGTAGCTACATAATAAAACGCGCAACCGAAGACTTTCTTAGACCAATAAACTGCGGTATTGCATAGCATTTCGTGAAAATGTTGGATAAATAATTAATGAATTATACAAATTGTAAATAACGTTCACTGTGCTACAAGTTATCAATTCTACACCACGTTGGAGCAGTGAAATTAGCATCCTATATCTTCTTAAAAAACAAATTCGCACCTGCTATCTGTACGCTTAGATCTTTTAAACAACACATCGGATTTTAATGCAGTTTTCAACAATAGATACAGTACAGTGATACAATCAGATGAAGTGATTCAACTGATCCAAGAGGAAAGTGTAGGATTAATCGCGGGCAAAGCTGCCGAGTGCAGCTAGTACGAATACATTTTAAAACACTGTCTCTTCTATCCAATTCCAAGCTCCAGCCTCCCAAAGGTCCGTTTCAGTTCATTAGCGGCATTAATCACCTTCTGGCCTTGAGGCCACACTAATGTACTAAACGTTCGACTGGATGTTTCATCACGGAGGTGCAATTAGTTAAGATTTTCTACGGGTGAGGGAGCTAAATCGAACTTAGAGGTTTTGGTTTTCCGCTTGAGCTTCGAAGTTATATTTCACTTCTTGCTACACTAGGTGATAGTAAGAAACTAGAGGTTACTTATCTAAATGAGAAATGTTTTCCACAATTATCAATGGAAGCATTGTGCATGCAGCGATCAAGGGTCATCCTCTGTTTTGTATACGGACAGGGATCTGGGATTACGATATGCCTGTGTAGTTCTGGTAGCTAACTAGAAATGAAGAAATGCACAAAACACTCCAAGGGGAATGACGCCAATGCAGGTTTATACTTAGGGCCAGTTTCACCGGTTCCTGATAACTCTATCAGGAACTAATCTTATACATTTTTGACAGTTTTTATAAAACGTCATCCGACAGATATCCTTCTGTCACTTCATCATGAACCGGTGAAACTGGCCCTTACTCTTAAATAATAAGCTAGGACTCTGTTTAGTGTCCGCCTGGCTAGAAAACTAGCACTTTTAAGTTGAAAAACCGGTCGCCAAACAACTAGAGTGTTCCGACAAAATTTTCAATTTTCAAGTTATCAGTCCACTGCTGGAAATAGGCCTCTCCCAAGTCACGCCACTGAGCCCGATCTTCGGCTCTTTATTTCCAGTCCACCAAAATTAAATAAGCTTGTAAAATTGCAGCTCAATCAAATACCAGCAAGTGGTTGAAAATGGTTAGCAAATTTGAAGGATAACTTCCATAGCTCGTATAAAGTTTCCGCAGTTAACCTGTTAATCTCGAGTGGTACAAGTATGCCTTGCATATAAAATTACCCACTCCAGTTGGTCATATAAGTCTACTAATGAAATAAGCTACTATATTTACAGTGGACAACTTTAAGTAAATATCATATGTGTTTACTAGCTGAGCCCCGCAACATCGCCCGCGTGGAAAATGGATGTGTAGCAAGTAGAGAACAATATTAAATTCATACACATTTACTTTCGCATTTATAAATACTAGGTGGATTTTAAGGTTTATTGGTATCAAATTTTGAGCGAAACGAACCAAGCAATCAAATTTTCCATGTAAACTTTATTTTAATCAATTCATTCATTTATTTCAGAAAAAATAAATTCCATATTTTTATTAGTAAGATAAAGTTGTAACTTATATATTAATGTTAGTAAAAAGAAAAACAAGAAATTATAATTATTAAACACAATGCATACGCATAATGCCATAAAAGTCATCTACTCGTGCATTTGCAAACTTCCCTGATGCACTACAATATTGTGGCAGTCCCAACAACACCCTGAAACCATTGTTGTATATGATACGCAGAGCGTTGTACGATTTTTTTTGTATAATTGTAACACACAGACCGCACGTGTTCGTGCACACAAAGGATTGGCAGTAAGCCCTAAATAGTGTTATCTCAACTTCAGTAGAACAACGTGCGAATCTGCGAGACAACATATTACACCTTATGGTCAACGCTCTTCTTTCTCTTTCTAGATCAAGGTCATCAGTCATGTCATCTGTTACCCAGTGACCCAGGTACTTAAAACGATTAACCCACGTAAGGAGGTTTCCATCGAGCTCAACAGGAAGTGCTGCGTAGGATTTTTTTACTAGATTGGAATTGGATCAGCTCTCTTTTTTTTGTGTTATACCTGAGTCCATGAGATGCAGCATATTTTTCACAAACAGCTATTAACTGTCTAAGAGCATTATTCGATGGACTCAGCAGCACCATATCATCCGCATAACTTATATTGTTTACAATATTGCTATTAATTGAGCAGCCGACACTAATACCGCTGAGTTCATCGATTAAATTGTTAACATAAAAATTAAATAATTTTGGAGATGATATTCCACCTTGTCTCACACCACACTTTAACCTGTATACATCCGAATAGAAGTCTGCCCATCTCACAACATTTATTTGATTTTGATACCAAACTTTAAATAGATTAGTTTTAAGTCCTTTGGCAAGTTGGTACTTGAAAGCTTTTATTCACCTTGTTTAATTTTTTTTTTGGGGATATTTTTCGAAATAGTATATTACGATACGTGTGACTTAAGTAGTCGATTACTGCGTGAAGTTAGCACCCGAGCGCAGCGAGCGTGCTAAATGCCATGCAATAATCGACTATTTAAGTCACGGAAAAGCGTGCGTAAAGTGCGGGTTTAGGACACACTGTGCTATAAATAAAGTTAGTTTATATGTTACTAGCAGCCCGCCCCGGCTTTGCACGGGTAGAACATATATGCCTACAAAATTTGCATCAGTTTGTTGCATCGAATATAAAATATGAACATATTTAACAACCATCGTCATATTTCATCCAATTTACACAAAACCTTAACGAATTATGCACCTAAACCTTCCTCATAAACACTCTGGCTATTGGTGAAAACCGCATGATAATCCGCTCAGTAGCTATTGAGATTATTGCGAACAGACAGACAGACGCAGTGATGAACTTTGTTTTATAATACTTACGTATTGATATTGGACGGCCCTTTGGCGTAAAGGATAGTTACCCTGATTCTGACCCGACGGTCGTTGGTTCTAATCCTAGCTATATACCTACCAATGAAAGTTTTATGTGCATTAATGAATCATGAGTTTTCGTATAGTGGTAGTGGAATCATTAAATCTACCAAAAAGTAGCTTACCACCAAGGAGTACATCTGCCGCCGTAACCTTACTTAATGTAGGGGTAATATACGTTTAACGTGTGTATCTGTGTGTCTGTCTGTAGCATCTTAGCACCTAACCGGATGAACCGATTTTGTTTTTATTATTGATAGTTTTTTTTTGTTTGATAGATGTCTTCATCGAGAGTTTTCTTAGCTTTGATTCATGAAAATTCGTTCAATCGTTATAAAATTATGAGCTTTTTTCTAGTTAATTGCGCTATGAAATCAACTTTCATAGGTCTGATCAATTCGAAAATCTTCTTCTTCAACGATATTGTAAGAACATGGAAGCCTCCTGGACTCTACAGAATACTCAAATCCTCACCAACTTACAGCTCAGATTTTAAATGTCGTGTTTAGAGTCATTGGAAACAGCTATTATACATAGATCAGTCGGGGTGGTTTAAAATATTATATTATATTATTATATATATAGATGAATATTATTTTATACAATAGATCATATTATTATACTATATTGACTTCAAATTGATTGTGATCGGTGGGGATCTACACCATAGCTAAGCTTATAATAATATTTTCGTAGTAACTATGACCTAATCTGTGGTTTCACTGCAAATATTTTATTAATTTTGCGATGCGTGTTTGTGAAATTCGTGATATCTTCTAGAGTTTTCATTTGAATTTTATACTGTAAAGGACAATTTTAATCTATAATATGTGGCCAAGCTAATTAACGTAATTATTTGGATAAGGATTACTACTATATACTTGAAAATAGCCTTGGAAGTTACGTAATATTTTTTAACAAAAATTTAAAGATTAAAATGGTTACTGTGAGTCAACCTTAAGAGATAGACATATGCTGTCGCAGACTTTTTTGTAGGTCTTATTAAGTTGTACAACTCTTGCATAGAAAATATTCTTCTATCTATTTTCAATTAAGCAGCGTTCGTAAGAAACGTGTTTTTTCGACCGTTTATTTGCCGACTTAGGTTGCAAATTAGGTCTCCACGAATGTACCTTTGATTTAAACGGGATAATATATAGCCTATTTTCATTTAGAAAGTCCATTCTATATATAAGTGAAAGAATTTTTTAAATCGGATCGGTAGTTTTTGAGCCAAATCATTACAAACAGACAAAAATACAAAAATACAAAAATACAAAAATACAAAAATACAAAAATACAAAAATACAAAAATACAAAAATACTAAAATACAAATGTTCTCTCTTTATAATATTAGTATAGACTAGTATAGAAGTATAGATTCCAGAACCTACACTTACCACTACCTACATTTCCAATTTAATTTAAATTGATTTAGTAGTTTATTTATTTATTTAATACAAAAGCAACAAAATTTTTGTGCAAAGCTTAGAATTATATATTAGAAGCAAAGATTAGAATGGTATTTACGGTACTTAACAGAAACCTTATCTATTAGATCCCTAGATCCTGCACTAGGATATCCTGTGTCGCAGAATCTAGTACCTTCCTTTACACATAGAACTTATAAGTAGTTAACAATGCAGAGTTTGGTTGGAATGATTGGTTAAAACATTAACACACACACGCACTTACTTTCGCATTTATAATATTACTAGGAAGTAGGATTGCTGGTTAAATTCCGCGAATACTAAACATCGGTATATTTGTCTCCATACATCGGTATACCGCTTCGGTACCAGTATTCCCTGAATATTTACGGTATTTGTGAGTTCCCAGTGCATATTTGTCGGGACTTCATTCCTCTACACTCGACGCTTTTGTACACTGCCGGCCAGAATGTACGGTAAAAGTGTATACGATAAAATCTAAGCGAAAAACGTGACATAAAGAAAATAATTTTATAGTCTAGCGTTTGACCACTATCTCACCTGATGGTAAGCGATGATGTGGTCGGAGATGGTGATCACGCTAGGCTTAAAATACTCTGACTCTCAAGGGCTTTGATTTGCCGCAACACCGTAAGGTTATGGCGGCAGATTTCTCCTTGACGGTGGTAAGCTACTTTTTGGTAGCAAATCAGGCGAAACAATGATATAATATGCTCCAAAGAAAGCATAATTTATTTGAGCATGAAATTAAAAATAACGCCCTTTGAAAGGAAATAAAATCTTGAACTAAGCATTTATTTGTTGTTTATTAGCAAATTAAAAAAAAAAATAAAAAAAAAACAATTTGGTTTTCAGTTCTAGGAGGTCGACTTCTTTATTGTATTCTATATTTTACAATTCTTGTTCTAAGGAATACGTGCCAAGGCTCGCTTACGCGTCACAATACGACAACATCTCGATTTGTACTTTGAAGACGAGTTTCGACTCAGAAGTGTTTATGCAAATTTTTCAATGGAATAAGTTTGAACTGCTCGGAGAATAACATTGCTTATTTCGAGAGTTTAGTACATTTGTTGGAGTGGTTTCAATAGTTAGTCAAGTTTGATAACCCTTTGTTAGAGGCTGGGGTGATTCTGCGGTTGTTTAAAGAAGTAAAGTGTACCTAAAATATATATAATTCCAGGATGATATCTAAGATTGACTGGTTCCGCTTACCACAGGTAATATTTGACAGAACACATATTCCAATCAGTAATAGTGTTAAAAACCTAGGAGTAATTTTTGATCGCACTCTCTCTTGGATACCACAAATAGCTGAGGTAAGTCGAAAGATTTTCATCTGCGAGATCACTACGTCGTTTACGTAATCTTCTCCCGATAACCACCAAAACTGCGCTTGCACAATCACTTCTGCTACCGATACTTGATTATGCCGACACCTGCTATTTGGATTTAACCGAAGAACAGCTTAGCAAGCTCGAAAGACTGCAAAACTTTTGTATCCGGTTCATATTTGGTTTGCGCAATTATGACCACATATCAGAATTTCGGAAAAAGCTGAAATGGTTACCAATTCGCCTTCGCCGAAATAGTCATACCCTTTCTCTCCTTTATTCTGTTCTATTTATCCCTTCCACTCCTCCCTATCTTAAGGAACGTTTTACCTTTCTACATCTCTCTCATCCTTGTTCTCTTCGGTCCACAGAAACCCTACAATTGCAAATTCCTGTCCATTCTTCGCACGTCTATGAAAAATCTTTTACAGTGCAAGCGGTTCATTTGTGGAACGCGCTCCCCGTAGAAATAAGGCGTGCGAAATCACTAGCAATCTTTAAAACAATGGTAAAATCTCATTATTTGTCCGAACAGAGCTAAAAGTACCACACTGCTGTAATATAATAATATTATTTGATCTAATATATAGGTTGTATGTATGTGTATGTATAAGTATATTATATTATTATTATTGTATTGTATATAATATTTTGTGTATGTCTATTATTTATTTATTCTATTTTTATCTATTTCAGTTATAAATTGTACGCTACCGCCATGTTTTGTTTTTATTTTATATTTTCCATACTAGGTTGTCTGGAAGAAATTGCTTCAAGCGATAAGACCGCCGATTGTGTTGCCATTCAGATATATTTTATTTTATTGTTTTGTTTTTGTACAATTTGTTTAATTGGTAATCAATAAAGAGTTTTTGTATTGTATTGTATTGTATATTATACCTATCAAACATTGAGATACCTAGAGATCGGATATTCAAATGCATTTTTTACCTACATATCAGATGTTTGCTTTTATGGAAAGCACTATAGTATGCAAAAATCCGCGATTAAAAAAATTATGATGTGATATGTTTTAATTGAAACATGTGCTGGTAAAAACTAAGTGCGTGTATAGTTATGTTGTTTACGTAACAATGGCTTACCACTAGTGGTCATCCATTGATCCTATAGACGCCGGAAGGTAACAATGACTTTCCTGTGGCAATTGAATAAGTTTAATATGTCCATATTAGCTCGATTACAATTTCTAAATATAATTGTGTTGAAATAAAGTCAAAGGTCTCATTTGTATTGATTTAGGCAAAGTAAGCTCGAAGGCACAGGTGCTCTGAATTAATTAAAACAGTTGGTCTACTTGATCGTCCATAATCAATCAATTGCCTGCGATAGGCAAGGCAAACAGTTTGGCAGCCAGGCAGTAAACGTATAGACTATGTTCGTAGTAAGCTCAATGGCTATGATTTTGAAGGACGCATAGCTGCAGGGCTAGCATAGCCTTATCCCCGGGGGAAAGACAACATTATTTCCCTGTTTTTCGCCACTGACAGGAGATTAACACAACAATTTAAACGCTTGGTGAAGTTTAACCCCGAGTTTTGATTTTGTTTCGTATTAAAAAATTTAAAAAAAAGAATCGATTAAAAGTCAGCGGGCGTTTATAATTGTCGAAAAATTTTACTTATAATTTGCCTTCTCCACCAAACAAAACACGGATAGGTGGAAAGACAAAATAGTCCCCTTGCCATGCTAGCCCTGCTGGTGGATTTGATGTAAGTAATAGCAATAATGTATTAGTTTCAATTACACTATTTGCGAATGCTGTTATGACTCGGGTATTTTTAACCCCTGACAAAAAAAGGGGTGTTACGAGTATAACACCTTATGTTATGAGTATAACTCTTTTTTTTGAGAAAAGCATGAAACTTAGATTTTTTTAATTTTGAGTCGTTTTATTGAGTGCCTTACAAAAAATTTAAGGTGTATCAAGAATAAGACGGTAAAAATTCAGTAGGTGCTATCCCACATCGGCATACCGGGGAATGAGGAAGCCGATCGCCTCGCTAGGGAGGCGATGACGGATGGAATACCTCTCAATTGTAAGCCCTTATTTAGTGACCTACTTTATATAGTTAGAGATAGATGCTCGGAGATGTGGCAAGAATATTTTGAAGCTAGGTCACTAACTAAGGGTATCTGGTATAGGACCATCCAACCCAGTTTGACGCGCTCACCATGGTTTGCAGGGTCAAGGTTATCGAGAGCTGAAATTGTGACGGCCCTGCGGCTTCGTTCTGGGCACATACCGCTGAATAAGTTCGCCTATCTGATGAAAAAATCTAATTCCCCAAATTGTGTTGAATGCGATGTCTTAGAAGATGTTCATCATATTCTAGTGGAGTGTGAACGGAACGAAGCCGAGAGGACAGAGCTAAGGATCCGCGGTATAGATGTGAGGGAGCTGGGTCGATGCAACTCAATTTTGGCTGAGCCTCAGTCGGAGGCAGCCAAACTGTTGTACGCATTAGTTAGAGTAGGATGTAAACGTAGGTAAGGTAGACTAATTAGTTCTTTTATTTGTAATGCCTATGGGGGTGGCATGATCATGTTTGATCAAACTCTCTAAATTGATCAATAAAGATTATTAAAAAAAAAAAAAAAAATCTGTTGTGTGCCATCTGTCTGTGGCATCGTAGCGCCCAAACGGCTGAACCGATTTTAATTTTGCTATGTTTTTGTTTGATAGAGAATGTTTCTTATGATTTATGAAGATTAGTTCAACCGCTTTAAGATTATTCAACCTTCAACCAGCTTTTTCAACCGACTTTCAAAACGACGGAGGTTCTCAATTCGTCTTTTTTTTAAATTTATGTTACGCGATTACTTCGTCAATTGTGAAGCGATTCGAATGATTCTTTTTTTAATCGGTAGGGTACGTTTCCAAAGTGATCCCATTGTAATTTTATCAAGATCTGATAAACTGTATCTCCAGAGATATGACGATAAACGTCTCAAAGTTGCTACTGAAATTGACTCGCGGGGCATGGAAGTCGGTTGTTTCAGTTTTTAAACTATCTTTATTATTCTAGTTCAGGGTTTTTCAACCTTTTTCATGACGCGACCCCCTCAGTATGAAAAAAAAATTCGCGACCCCCTACCTGCACTGTTTATAATCTGTATCTTGTTATATTACTACTTTCTGCCCGCGGCTTCGCTCGTGTAGCCTACAGGAAACAAATTACATATTTTTCCTCTGAAACAACTATTATAAGCGCTCTCAATCACAACACCTACAAATGCTGTTTAATTAATATTTTCTATAAAAATATATTTGCAAACTTTGTTTTTTTTTCTTTTACTGAGACTTCGCGATACTCCGCGACCGCCTTAAGCTACGGACACACCGCAGCGTCCTGCGTGCGCGATCTAGGCGGCGATCAGATAGCGCAGTAGTATTTGTATCGACTGGTTCACACTAAACGCGATCAGAAAACAAATGAAATGTACTGAGATCGCGCCCGCAGATCGCAGGACGCCGCGGTCTGTCCGTACCACCTTTATAGAGACTAATATAATAACCCCACACGATGAAAAACCCTTTTCTAGTTAATGACGCTATGAAATCAACTTTAATTGCTCTGATTAGTTTGAAATTCGTTATCCTTTTACTTGAACGATATTGTTAGAACATAGTAGCATTGACCTGATGGTGGGACACCTCCTGGAATCTGCAGAATACTCAACTCCTCACCAACTTACAGCAGAGATGTCGAGTTTAAACTCACTGGAATGGGCTCAATAAACGGATTATACATAGATCAGTCGGGGTGGATTGGACTAAAGTCATTCGTCAACGATTCTGTTTTAGACCGCATCGTCTTTTGGCACCACGTGAGTTAGTGGTCAAATGCCTAAAACTCTGAGTGCCTGCTTTTTGGATGTTTCTAAGCTAAAATCACCTGGCAACGAACGCATAAAACTGTCCCTTGTACGAACAAGCCCTTAAACGTTGCAGCCAATCGATCCTCGAGGGCACTTACACTAACGATCACCTCTAATTAGTTCTAGAGCTAAATGGTCTCTAACTTTAGTTCCTTATATTGGCTGCCGTTGATGCTGGCATTCGAAATATTGTTTTGTAGTTTAGGCTGGCCTCTTTGGCGATGATTGGTCATTTATTCAGCCGACCTCAAGTTATAAAATTTGTTGTTGCGGAAATTTACCGAAATTGTACAAAAATTACTTATACATGTCACTTTGTACTCTGAGATATTTATGTTCAAGTTTAGTGTTTACAAGTAGTAAGGGTATATTCACACTGTACAATTAGTATTCGTTGCTGTATATTATTAAGATTTGTTGCCGATCCAATTTTATTTCTGATATTTAAGAATTTGTCAAATCTCACAAATATGTTAATAATATGTTTGCCAAATTTAATCATATGAGCGAAGGAAGATGTGCCCTACCTAGGTTTTATTTAATTGCAGTGTCAAAATATGCAGTAAGAAATCAGTTTATAATATTATTCTTTGAAAAGATTATAACTCATACCCGCATTGAATAGTCGAAATTTTTTGACCAGTTTTAAAAATCTTTATTGTGTTGACTTGAAGTTTGATTTTTAATAGTTCAAAGAAAAATTAATGCGATCAAAAAAAAATACAGTAGGTTACCACATATTTATCATGAACCATTATTATTCTCGCAAAAAAATCTATGCCATTTTTTTTCCTTTTGAGGCACAGAACTCAAATAAAAACAAATAAGTACATGTACTGTTAGTGTTAATCAATCTCTTAGGTTTTCTACCCTTGTAGTGAACAAGCTGGCTACCTACCTGATGGTAAGTGGTCACCGCCGCCTATCGACATCTGCAATACCTGAGGTTTAATCGGTGTATCGGCCAGAGAACTCTGATTACTCTTCGTTTAAAGGAATTGAGATTGTATTGAGATGGAAAAATGTTTACCCTATTGGGAAACCGCCCTAATACGTAACATCAATTCAATAGCTTATTTCAACAACTCATATGAGCAATTTGTTTTTGTAGATTTTTGGAACAAAATATGTAGCTTCTAAGTTTACGTTGTAAGGAAACAAATTGAGTACAAAAAGCTTTTCTGAGCGATTTATATGAATTATACGTGCCTGCAACTGAACTGTTTTTGTATAATCTTAGTGAATTTATATCTCAACCACACCCTCGTAAGTTTTTACGTGTAAGACATTAGCTTAGGTTATTTTATTGGTTTCAATGTTCAGTAACAATAATTAGTTTATTCACATTATAATTTAGGATCGTTAAAAAATCTAAAAGAACCAATTTCAAACGTCACGCTAGTGAAAGTAGCTAGTAGACGTTGTAACTATTATATAATCTGTGCACGTAGTTAGTAGTTTGTCGTCGAGATAAGTAAGTGCATCGTAATACAAATGTGATGTGATGATATATTAAAAACAGCTCGGCCGATTTCGTTAAAATTTAAATGGAACCACCTGTAAAGGGTACCCTTTCAAACAAAAAAAGAGTTTTCTAAATCGGTTCACGCATCTTCGAGTAAACGGTGAACAAACATAAACAAATTAAAAAAAATAAAATTATAAAAATAATCCGACGAATTGAGAACCTCCTCCTTTTTTGTGAAGTCGGTTAAAAAGGCTATATGTACCTATATTATATTGAGAACTGCCAAAGATCCGAAAAGCACTACTACATATCTAACCAACACTACATGCAAGGTTTAAAGAGATATTCAAAGGAAACAATAACTTTACTTTTTTTATCTTTTAGGCTGGCGTTTGAACACTATCTCGCCTGGTGGTAAGCGATGATGTGGTCGAAGATGATAAACACGCTAGGCCTAGAATAAACTGGCTCTAAACGATTGGTTGCTGCCAGAACGATAGGTTATGTCGGCAGATTTTCTTCTTGATGATGGCAAGCTACTTTCTTGGTAGCAAGTCGAGCAGAAAATCCGATATAATTATGCTCCTACGAAGTACGACCTGTAGACGAACACCCGTGGTTGGATATGAACCGGCGACCTTTTGCTTAGAAGTTAAGTCATCTATGCTTTACAAAAACAGGGCTCTCAAATAATTTCACTAACACTACGTGCAAGACTTCCAGTAATATACAATGGCGCAAACTCGACAAAGACGACCAAATAATCGAATGACACAAACCTTACTAAGGAACTACAAATGCCCCAAGCCTCCTTGTATCAGACAAGTCTACAAGATAGCCTTCAAGTAATATCCTGCCATAGATGGAGTGTCAAACACGTGTCTATAAAACGTTTTGTGCAACACAATCGGCCACTCTAGCCAGACCCGCAACATCGCTTCCTCAACACCACACTTCCATTTAACTCGATATCCGTCAAAGCTCGTATTGAATTGGACTCCGCGTCGATATCTTACGTTTCACTGGACCAGAGGAATATGAATCGTATCTCGTGTGCACAAGATTGGTTTCCATCTGCCAATGTCTGCTGCATTCCTTTCGAACGGAACTCAATTTTACGGTAGACATGCACTCATAGTCTTTTTGATGCAGTAAATATACTGAAATAGCCGAAAGGTTGATATACTGTTAGGAAGCATGAAGCCAATTGTTGTGGCGGCAGTTTTATTGCATTTGCGAACGAAGACTTCGTAATAGTCCAATATTGTCATGAAACGTTGAGCAAAATACTGTTGAGCAGGATTTTAAAAGTCATATGAACGTCATATTAAATTAAATTTTGATGCAATTTTTTATTGAACTTCATTCGTTACATAAATTCTTTCATCACCATTTTAGAAATAAGGTTTATAAGTGAGTCGCGCGCGGTACAGTCAAGAGAGCGCACGCGTGTCAACGAGCGCATCGCGCCGCAACGTTGTTATCGCGATGCCGTCAAGCGTGGCTAAGTCGGACGTGTCCGAACATGACAGCGGGCAAGAGATGCTTATAGACCTTATATCAGATACACAGATGAATCGATTTAAGCGATTAAGAAATGAATCGAGTGAGGAAGATGCGAACGGCTTTCAAGACGATAGGAGGCAGTCAAAACGGTTACACAGAAGTTCATCGGGAAATGGAAATGGCAAGCAAGGTAATAAAACCAATTCGCAGAACGAGGTGAAGAAAAATGAAACGTTTGATGTAATTTTGTCCAGTAATGAGCAGCTACCGAAACAAATGGCCTTTGCGAAACTTTTGCGGAGTGAGCAGATAAAAGAGGTTGTTAAAATCAAGTTTAAGAATACCTTTAAAGTGCTTATTAGTTTCGAGTCTGAAGAAAGTGCAAATGTTATTTTAAATAGTGAGGGACTTAAAAAAAGGGGGTTCAAATGTCAAAGAGCGGATACAATGTCATTATGTTATTGAATAGTGCGACAGGTGGACATAGACATAGATACAAAGGACTTACAAAAAATGTTTCAATGCGAGCACGAGATTGAATCCGTAAAACGTCTGAAGAGACAGGATAGTGAAGGTAAATGGGTTGAAAGCGAAACGGTTAGGTTGTGTTTTAAGGGTTCTACTATACCCCTGTATGTTATAGCATATGGCTGTAGGTTTTCAGTAGAATCTTACACCTTCCCAGTCACACAATGTGCGGGTTGCTGGAGATACGGCCACGTCATCAAATATTGTCCAGCTAGGAAATTGTTTTGTCCAAAGTGCGGTAGCTCTGAACACGCTAATTGTGAGACGAAAGATTTCGTGTGTATAAACTGCAAGGGGCCACACATGTCTCTACAAAAAAATAGGTGCCCAGCATTTCAGAAAGAAAAGGAGATACGTAGTATTATGTCCAATGAAAATTGTACGTTCAGAAAAGCATACGAGCTGTACGAAGAAAGGATTCGAGCAGAACTAGATGCTCGTTTTATAGACAATGTATGTACTCTACCGGTTGCTGGACAACAAGAGGGCGTGTATGAAAATGAATGTTATGGTAAAGATACAAGTTACAGAGATGCATTATTAAAGAAAAGGGAGAGTTATGAAAATGAGGGAGATAGTTCCACTGCTGAGTCAGCAATATTAGGATCGATTGGCAAACCAAAGAACAAGAAGAAACCTAAGAAGAAGAATAACAAAGAAGAGGAGAGTTATGTTTCAGAAGCTAATGAAATTACAGTCGATATTAGAACAAACCAAGAAAAGCAGAAGGAACCAGAAAGTGTATCAAGTAAGAAGAAAAGATTAAACTTTGTTAGGTTATTTAATAAGTTGAGGGAAATTGTACTATCTGAAAAAATGCTTGATGAGAAGATCACTGCCTTTTTGAGTGCTATTGTGGAAGAATGCTATATTTACATAGCAGATTTATTCAATTTTGGGGATTGTTTTGACAAGTTCCTATCAATCTTCAAAAATGGATAGCAACAGTAGAGGCAAACAATATGTTAACATAATACAGTGGAATTCTCAGAGCATCAAACGCAAACTAATAGAATTTGAAAATTTATTATATTAGTATAAAGTACATATTGCTATTTTATGTGAAACTTGGTTAAGCGAAGACATACATATGAATATAAATGGATATCAAATAATAAGAAGAGATAGAGCAGACTCGTATGGGGGAGTCGCCATATTAGTTCATAAATCTATCAGATTTGATATAATACCTATAGAGTTGTCTAATTCCGGTATTGAGGTAGTGGGTGTTAAAATTTTTAATTGTAAGAATTTAAATAATTTATTATCTATTTACTGTCCAGCATCTGTGCGCTCATCACAGACTGATTGGGATGAATTATTCAGTTTATTTAAACATAGAACTATTATAGCGGGTGATTTTAATGCACACCACACCAATTGGTCGATTAAAATAAATACAAGAGGGTCACAAATTTTAGACGCATCAATAGAACATGGTTTTATATCAATGAATCTAGGCAACCCTACTCGTGTTAAATACGTAAACAATTCATTGCAGGCATCATCTCCAGATATTAGCTTTGCATCATCGGATATTGTAGTTGAGTTTAATTGGCAGGTTCTGAATGAAAACTTACGGAGTGACCACTTAGTTATTAAATTTAGTACATTTTATAATGAAACCTTAAATATAATTAGGAAACGAAATTTTAAAAAAGCAGAATGGCATATATATACTAAATTTATTGAAGAGAGTTTAGATAGAGAACAAATTAATTTAACCGATGTACAAAAAATGTATGATGAATTTCTTAAGATTATTAACGATGCGGCAAACAAAAGCATTCCATGGATTAAAATATGTAATGATCCTGCAAATAAGTTTCAACCTAAACCGTATTGGAACCAAAAGTTATCTAAATTAGTTGCACAAAGAAGATTAGCACTGAGTACATTTCGACGAAACCCTATTCCTAAAAATTTGACAGACCTTGAAGATAAGAACTCAATAGTCAAACGCAATCTTGAGCAAGCTAGATCAGTTAGTTTTAAAACTTTTTGTGATTCCACTGATGAATCTACCTCTTTATCAGAGATGTGGCGTAGGATGCGCTGGATTAAAGGGCGTAAACAAAATATAAATCAGATTTCGGTTGAGAAAAAGACGATTCTGTTAAATAATCTAGCTCCAGACTATGTTTTAGCAGAAAAACCAAAATTAAAATCGAGTAGTAATAGTATTTTAGATCAACAGTTTGAAATCCAAGAACTAGAGGTTTGCCTTAAATCGAAAGATACTGCACCTGGCGACGATGAAATTACGTATTCAATGATATTTAATTTACCAGCTAAGGCAAAATCTTTTTTGCTAACAATTTATAATAATATTTATGATACTGGCGATATCCCACAGCAATGGAGAGATATTAAAATTGTACCTATCCCCAAATTAGGCTATAATTGTAATTCTTCTGATATAAAACTAAGACCTATATCCTTGATATCCTGCATCTGTAAAATATTTCATGCAATGATTGGTAAGAGACTAGAATGGTATATTGAAGTCAATAATATACTGTCCCCGGCTACGACCGGTTTCAGAAAAGGACAATCATGTATGGATTCAGTTGTACGACTCGCTAGTAACATTCAAATTGGCTTCACGAAAAATATGCCGACTTTAGCATGTTTTATAGATCTGGAAAATGCGTATAATAATGTCAATATTGAAGAAATAGTATTAACATTAGATCGACTTCTTGTGACTCCTAAAATTTGTAACTATTTATGGAATTTTTTGAGTGAACGTCATCTGAGAATTGGTGATTATAATACCCAGACAGATATGGTGAGATGGACTTCAAGGGGCCTTGCTCAGGGAGATCCAATCTCACCACTTATGTTTAACATTGTTACTCATGAAATATGTAAAGAACATTCTTGTAGATTTTTCCCAATATGCTGATGATTTTGTGTTATATGTAACTGATTATGAGTTGAGTACTTGTGTTATGAAAATGCAAGCAGCGTTGAATATTTTTATAAATTATGTAAATTTCTTGGGGCTGCAAATTTCTGCATCTAAATCCAAATATTGCCTATTTAGTAGAGGTCGAAGAAGTTATCACATTGAATTGAATATAGAAAATGTTAATTTAGAACGTTATGACAATATAAAATATTTGGGATTTTGGCTAGATCAATCTCTTCGGTGGAAGACACATATTAATGAAACTTGTGAAAAGGCTCTAAAATTCTTAAATATTTTAAAGGTTTTAGCTGGATCAGGCTGGGGATTACATCCAAAACATCTAAGAAGACTTTACATAAATTTAATTAGAAGCCGTATTGACTATGGTAGTTTCTTATACAATAATAGTGCATATACACATACTTACAAACTAGATAAGATCCAAAATCAGGCGCTTAGAATTATTGGTGGTTTCATAAAAACGACTCCCATACATGTAATGGAAAGTGAGAACTGTATACCTCCATTATTTGTGAGACGACAGTACTTGGCCTACAAGTTCTGTCTCAAAGCTAAGACATGGCGTGGTGGCTTAACCACTAATAGATTGAATACACTTAGTGCTCTTGATTCTGATAGCTACTGGAATAATAAAAGAAAACCTCTACTTATGAGTACATTCATTAATATAGCTGATCAAAAAGTAAGTTCATCAAAATCCTTGCAAATGTATTCACTTAAAGTAAGGCCGTCCAAATTAAATGCAAATTTTTTTATTAAAGATAAATTATATTGTGTGAAGACTGCTAAAAGGAACTATAATCAAAATGTTTTAAAAAGTGAAGTTTTGTGTGAAATTAACCTAAAATATTATAATTGGTATAAACTATATACAGATGGATCAAAGAGTACTGATGTATCAGGTGCAGCATATTATGACTCAAGTTGTAAGAAAGGTGAAGGCTATAAAATGTATCGACGGTTTCAATAATGTCTTTGGAATTATTTGCAATTCTAGAAGCGCTAAAATATGTCCACAAAAATGTAAAATCACATTCACGTATTGTTATATTTAGTGACAGCAAATGCGCCCTGCAACACTTACGTCGATGTATATATGGTAAGATAAGTGTACCTACAGCGTATCATATTCTTAACTACATATGGAAACTAAATGATAAGAATATTAAGATAGTAGTTCAGTGGATCCCATCCCACATAGGTATTTTGGGGAATGAGGAGGTAGACCATTTAGCCAAATTAGCTGCAACAGATGGATCCGAGCTATTTATACTTCCTATGTATTCTGAGATTATGCATCTATATAGAAAATACTGCTATGAATATTGGAGGGAATACTTTGACGAGCGATCAAAAACAAAAGGGCTATGGTATAAAATAATTCAAAGCCAACCTCCTCAGTCTCCATGGTTTATGGGGGATATTGGTAGGAAGAAAGTTGTTACTGCGCATAGACTACGTTCTGGACACATACCACTGAGGAAATTTGCGCATTTAATGGGAAAGTCTTCGACACCAAATTGTGAGGTCTGTGACAAGCCAGAGGACGTGTATCACGTACTGATGGAATGTGTCCGGAACCAAGTTGAGCGACAGAGTATTATAAATAAGCTTAACTTAACTATTAATAACATAGGCGCATTTCAGTGTTTTCTAGCTTCACCATACTCCGATGAAGCTCAACTAATTTATGATTTAGTTTATTAAGAATAAGTTTATTTTGTTTTTATTTTTCTTATACATTTTAGTAGGTATAAGGTGTCTATGGGGCTGGCATGAACGTGTTGTTCAAAAGCCCTTTAAAATTCAGAAAAAAAAAAAAAAAAAAAAAAAAGGTTTATAAGTTTACTCGTCATTTTTTTTTAACGAATAAATAGATCGACACATCTTTGCTACATAGTTCAACTGAATGTTGATTAGAGTAGTTAGGAGTAACATCGCTTTCCACCACTATCATCACCAAGAGAGAGAGAAAGTGCCTAACTGCTAATGATATTAATCATTTTGTTTAAATACGACTTTAAACAAAATGATTATTTTTTTGTTTATCAATCTTTCCAAAAAAAGGTACTTTAACCTCACCGTCCACTCCTAAACATACCGCTTATAGCTGGACGGACGGACGGATGGACGGACGGACAGACGGATAGCGAAGTCTCAGTAATAGTGATCCGTTGATAACCTTTGGGTAGGTACGGAATCCTGAATTGGTACTTACTGACTCAATTTTTCCCTAAAGCTGAATTCTCCCGTCTTCCTTGTCATCTTTATTTTAAAAAGTATATTATTTTATAACAATGTGTTATGCAAATTCCATTTATATCCATGCACGATATCCGACAACACTCAACCTTAGAATATGGCGACATTATGCCGGGTACACAATTGTTATCGCATCATACATACGCTGTACATAGAGATGGGGTTACAGAAGTTTAGCCGAATAGACGTCCAACATATGAAATGCCGGTAAGCTTGCCGGAGTAAAGGGAAGGCTTGCTCAGTATTCGAAGCTCACGCACGTCTTGGGCTCAACGGTTTCAATAAGCTACTAAGCCACGTAACGTTATTGATGTTCATAGCATAATTAGTAGCTATAAAACTAGACTGTATCGATAGTTTAGTAAGCATTATTTTCTCAACTCTGAAATTATGCCTACCAGTAAATGATAAATAGTTTTTTTTTTTATATTTGCGTTTTATACTTTATATAAATTATAGTGTTAATCATTTGAGGTGTACATCGGCATTACTACATAAATAAACATAAATGTGAATACAACAGCACATTATCCAGAACAAATAAAAGATATTAGGAGTTAAGAATAAAATTATCCTAATAGAAGAAAATGTGCGCTAAAGATTTTTTTACAGAAGGAAAAGGTTTCTGTTATTGTTCTATTCTGTTGAATGTGGAAGTGGATAAAAATGAACATATATAGCATGTTTATCTCACAACCTTCCTTGCCACTTGCGCTGTTTACTATATTACTTACTTTGTTCAAGCTTATTATATATTTAATTTTCAATTTCCGTATGTAAATTATCCGTCAAAATTTGCAAACCATTTTTCAGCCACTTGCTGATATCCGATAAAGCTGATAAAGCTAATAAACTGGCCAAGTGCGAGTTGGACTCGCTGTAGGATTCCGTACATTACCTATTTAATAAGATTGAATAAAATTTGCCGAAAAAACACGTTCATTTTATGGGCACACCCTTTAAATTTTTATTTTATTTTGTTTTTAGTTTTTTTGTTATAATGACATCGTGACATCATATACCCGTGAGTGTAAAGCCGTTTTAAATTATATGTGTTATTCTCACGATAATTTTCATAAACACATAATGACATCGATTTAATAGTAGATCAATGTATAGTGGCCATAGTAATACATGTCTTGTGAAAACTCAATTAAAAAAAAAATACAAAATTTCAAGTGTCTACCTTCCAATAACGTTTTAGAATAAACAGCCCTCTGACGGACGGACAGACGGATGGACCGGCGGATAGGGAAGTCTCAATAATAGGGTTTCGTTGGTATCTTTTGGGTACGGAACCCTAAAAATTGGGATACAATTAATTTGACAAGGTGATGTATGATCGGTGACAAGCTATGGTACCATCAAGTGGATTTGATAATGGAACCAGGATTTAGGGACTATAACTCTCTTATGGCAAATGGAATGCCAGTCGATTTTGTTTTGTTATTATGTATAACTTCAGGCGACTACTAAGCTATAGGTAATTAGTAGTTTATCTGTATATTTGAAACCTGACAGAAACTAGTAATGTGCTTCGACCATTTTCAAATATAACCGTGCATTAAAGCCACTAATTATACAGGATACATTTTGGCCGGATCGATAATATGCCGAGTACCGCTAAACATCTCTTGTACACTTACTTATTCCATGTTCCTGGAAATCCGTCTACAAAATATTTTACATTTTTCCTTTGGATAAAGCTTGTCACAGCGAGACTTGGGTGCGCTTCCTACGAAGGTCCTCACTTGATGTTTGGTTCTTATCCCATGTTTATCCCCAGGATGAAGAAGAATGATATATTTATTGTTATTCTTTGTATAGAAACTTGTGGTGCATTAGAAGGAAAAATTTTGCTTCTATTACGGAAGTCGGGGGCTTAAATCTGGCTGGAACTCCAAAGTTTACCTTCATAGAAAAGTTTTAGGTAAACATAGATATTACTCGTAGGCATGCACGTTAAAAAAAATACAGTGGCATATTCTCCTTAATTCAATTCATCACATAATAATATTCTAATAGGTCTATTTTCTATCAATGTTTTATTTTGATTGCAAACAGACTCCATTTTAGATTACCTGCTGATTTGGCCACAGATTATATAATAGTTACTTTTGGCGACAGATTTTCTAACTTGAGGGTGGTTGCTGGCCAGGCGGACATTAGATAGTGTCCTAACACCATGCGGGGGTTGGGGTTTTCACAACAATGTTTTTCAATGAGAAAAGTGCACATATTTTTTTCGAAAATCCATTGGAGCACGGCGGGGATTGAACTGGGTACCTCTGGCATCGAAGCCGACCATTCTCCCACTACACCACCGAGCCCTCAAGATAAATTCTTCCTTTATACTATTCATTATTCTGTGCTTATGCAGAGTTTTTTGCAAACCATACAGTAAAACAAATCATCGTTCAAACTCATCGAGGTACATGTAAATCAGAGGCGCCTATCATAAACTGACTTACGTGCCGAGAGGCGCGCGATCGGGCGTGAGGAGTACTTACGCTAAACTAAGCAAGATATAGATTCAGCACTACTTTTTATTTGAACGTAGAGCTAGTTCGCGACGCGTCAACTGGTACGTAGTACATATACATCGATGTTCAAACTCAACCCCTCTGCTACTTGATACTAATTCTCCAAACAAATCACAAAAACTTCCATAAGACAAACTGCCCAACGAACTATTTGTGGTGTCACGGTCACTTAACCATGCACAATCTGACATTCCCAACGGTAACGTTCTAGTTATTTTTCTGAATCAACAGCCACCCAGTCGACCATTTCTCATTTCGGCCGAAGTGTACAAATTACCAGTAGTTACCGGGCACTAACGGTCCAAGTTTGAGTGCTACTCACGTTTCGATTGTCACGTTTGGATTGCATCTTGGTTGGTTCAAGGAAGATTGGCTTCTGATGATAAGTTAGTCAAAGTTAGTTTATCAGTATTATTTATTAGGTACCATCGATCGAAAAAGGTATATGTGGTACTCAATATTATGCCATGTAAACATAATGGAACTAGAAACAACTACATAAAAACACGAATTTCTAATGTCGATCTTGATGTACATGAAGAACAGAGGAAGGCATTGTTGCTAATTATTTAAATGGATCTGCGATAATTGCACATGTAATTCTGTGACTGTGAATGCACAAATGCCAGTTCGATTGTGACTAAGGTGAAATTAGGTTCGCGAACCTATTTCATACGGTCCACGTTGTAGAGCGGGAGAGACCTTATCTCCCATTTTATAACCCTCGACGCAAAACGAAGGGGTGTTATAAGTTTGACGTGTGTATCTGTGTATCTGTCTGTGGCATCGTAGCGCCCAAATGGATGAACCGATTTTGATTTAGTTTCTTTTGTTTGATAAGTGTCTTTATCGAAAGTGTTCTTAGCTTTGGTTCATGAAAATCCGTTGAGCCGTTTAAATATTATATGTTCATTTTAGGGTTCCGTACTTCAAAAGGTAAAAAAAGGAACCCTTATAAGATCACTTTCTTGTCCGTCTGTCTGTCTGTCTGTCCGTCTGTCTGTCCGTCTCTCTCTCCGTGTGTCACCACTGATTTTCTCAGGAACGGATGGACCTAGCAAGTTGAAATTTGTACCTGTTACTGAAGTCTATAGTCCCTATTGGGTATATAAAAATCAAGGTCTTGAATCAACACAATAAAAAGATATGGGCAAATTAAGATTTTCACCAAAACTTAATACCAAAATGTACCTTAATTTTCAACTTTTTTTTATTTTTCGGAATATTTCCTTTTCTTGTGCTCTAAGACCTTGCTTATAACCAAAATTCACAATTCTAGGTAAACCGGAAGTACCCTCTAGGTTTTGGGTTGAAAACCTATAGGGTACTTCCCGTTGACCTAGAATCATGAAATTTGGCAAGAAGCAAGGTCTTAAAGCACAAGAAAAGGAAAAATTCCAAAAAAGTGATGTCCCCATACATACATGGTTTGTGCCAATTAAGGTAGACCTCTGAGTTATATGAGCGCTGATCCAATTTAGAGGTCTAGCTTAATTCGTTATACGAAAGCCTCGGTGGGCGAGTTCAACTCGACTTAGCCGGTTTCATTTAGTTGATGAGACTACTATAGCAACATTCGTAACCGTTGACCGCGGACGTCAAAAAATCTAAATGGCGCTTCTGCGCACTGTATTCCCGTCACTCTGCTGCTGCCAGTTTAGCGTAGTTAAAATTAGTCAAATCAAATGTATTAATTTGAAATCCAGTATCCTATTACTTCAATGATATTGCAATAATATGGTATTAAACTTGACTTAATACTGAGACATCTCCTTGAATCTTCAGAAATCTCCTCAACTCCTCGTCTGAGATGTCGTGTTTAGACCATCGATATAGTTTAGGCTCATTGAAATGGTCTCAATGAATAAATTATACATATACAAATCAGTCGGGGGCGGTTAATTTTTAAGTATTATTATATATATCGATGTTAGGTACACGTGTATTATGCGTTCGTAGAGAGTTTCTAAAGTTGCATGACATAATATAGATATTCGTGGTAGAAGTTCTGATAGTATATCTAGGGCGGCAGCACATTTCATTACTTGGTTTTTAGGGTTCCGAACCCAAAGGGCACTAACGGAACCCTATTACTGAGACTCATCTGTCCGTCTGTCTGTCTGTCTGTCTGTCTGTCCGTATGTCACCAGGCTGTATCTCATGAACCGTGATAGTTAGACGGTTGAAATTTTCACAAATGATGTATTTCTGTTGCCGCTATAACAACAAATACTAAAACACAACAAAATTAAATATTAAAGGGGGTCCTCATACAAAAACTTGTTTTTACTATAGCGCCATCTATGAACGATTATTATAACCTTATTAATAAACTAGAAGTTCCCCGCGGCTTCGCCTGCGTTAATGAATAATTTTATTCTATAAAACTTTTATTTTTTAAATTCTTTTATATCATAAAAGACATCAAAGAAGTAAAAGCCAAATCGGTTCAAACTTTGAACCCCCGTTTCATCCCCTTAAGGCGTGAATATTGAAAAATCCTTTCTAAGCAGATTTCTACGATAAACTTTGAGCCCGTTTCATCCTCGTAAAGGTTGAATTTTAGAAAATCATTTCTCAGAGGGAACTAACGTCGTAATAACAATCTGCATGCCAAGTTTTAGCGCAATCCGAAAAAATATTGATTTTCACACTTTATTACCTCATTTCACCCTCTTAGGGGCGGAATTTGTAAAAAAACCTGAAACACGTATATACTTATTTTTGTACTGAAGCACTTGTGTGAAGTTTCGGATAGAAAAGACTATCTAATCTTGTTTCTCCATACAAACTTTGAACCCCCGTTTCATCCCCTTAAGGGGTGAATTTTGAAAAATCCTTTCTTAGTACACCCCTACGTACTAAGACAAATATACCCTCCAAATTTCAAGTTTCTACGACCGGCAGTTTAGGCTGTGCGTTGTCTGTCAGTGAGTGAGTCAGTCAGTCAGTCAGTATGTCAGGACAAAGATTCTTATAGTATTAGATAATATTAATTATCTACCTTTGTGTTAACATTCACTTAATTGGCGTTAGAAGTTCGTTAGATATTCGTTAGATGGCGTTGTAGTTAATAAGCATGTTTGGTACTGACACGGTGGTGGTATTGGTATGGCCAGTTTTACAGTGCCACAAGTATAACTTGGCGGTGGTGGTTTTTGGAACTAATTCTTTTAATTAAAACTGTGAGTTTGACGTTTGAGAGATTACCGCGACATTATTGTTGATAAATCTGCTACATTAAAATAGTTCAATAATGCCAAAAGTAATTAAAAGTGGTTTAAGAGAAACTGTTATCAAAGTACAAAGTAAAAGCACAGTGGCGCACAGGCACGCCAAGTTATACTTGCCGGACTGTATTAGTCTCCTTCTTGTAAGCTAGACACACCAGAGCCTTAGTAGTAAGACGCTTGCCTATAAAATAAGTATAAAAATCTACTCGTGAACGGTGATGTTTCTGTGCCCAATCATTCCGTAGCATTTAGCGTGATACCTAGTTTATTCCATTGTACGATTTCTCTAACAAAAAAAATGTAGTCGGCAAGATGCTCGTCTGATCGCGCTGCGTCTGACTCTGAAACATCTAGATTTTGAGTACCTGTAATTTTATTATTCAAGCCGGCAAAGATTCTATACAATGAACAATCCAGAAATGTGAAAAATCCTTGGACAAGTGATTTAACATAACCTAGTCTTAGGACCATACATAATATCTTTAATTTACTTACTGATGCTTCGCCGGTCGCTGCCGCGGTTGATGTCGGTGTTTTTAACCCCCGACGCAAAAAGAAGGGGTGTTATAAGTTTGACGTGTGTATCTGTGTGTCTGTGTATCTGTGTATCTGGGTGTTATGTCTGTGGCATCATAGCGCCCAAACGGATCCGATTTTCATTTAGTTTTTTTTGTTTGATAAATGCCTTCATCGAGAGTGTTCTTAGCTTAGTTGTTTTATGAAAAACCGTTCAGCCGTTTAAATATTATCAGCTCTTATTTTACCCACGACGGAACGGAAACTGTATATGCGTTTGAGGTGAGAGGATGTTTGTTTGTTTGCGTGTGTAAATCAATGTTGTCATTTTTCTCCAAAACTACTAGTCTGATTTTGAAATAGTTTTCAATTATGGGTTCGGCTGTAATTGGTGAATGTTTTTAGATAGGTGTTATGGCGTCAACTCACCAGGGGGCACTGCAGTAAACATTTGTTTGTGCAAATCCATGTTGCAATTTTTCTCCAAAACTAGATCGATTTTGTCTTTAAACGGTTCCTAATAAATCAGTGGTGGTTCTTAGATAGATATTATGATGTTAATTTTCTAAAGAACATTGTCGTGGGTGATTATTCAAAATTTAAATTTTGTTACTTTTTGATTGAAAAGACTACGATAGCAACTTTCGTAAACTCGTAGTCCTTTGACCGCGGGCATAAAAAAATTAAAATGGCGCTTCTGCTACTAATCTGTCACACTGCTGCCGTCTGTTTAGCCACATAATAATGAATAGTACAAAGTTTAGCGTAGTTTACAAATGTCAAATCAAATATATTAATTTGAAATTCAGTATCCTGTTACTTCAATGATATTGCAAGAATATAATATTATTATGTAAATTGTTAAACACAATCCAAAATTTCATCGTACCGACGGGACTTGAACCCGCAACCTCCGGAATGACATGTTCCGGTGCTTTGCCAATTAAGCCAATTTAATTTCGTCGTAACGATACTTCGCACCGTTGCTTAATTGGCAAAGCACCGGAACATGTCATTCCGGAGGTTGCGGGTTCAAGTCCCGTCGGTACGATGAAATTTTGGATTGTGTTTAAAAATTTACAAAAAATATAAAGTGTGAAACACTTAAAGAAACATAATATTTAATATTATTATGGTAAACTTGATCCAATGCTAAAACAAGACATCTCCTTGAATCTGCATAATACTCTCAACTCCTCGTCTGAAATGTTGTATTTAAGCTCATTGGAATGGTATCAGTGAACAAATTGTACATAATATACAAATCAGTCGAAAAAAATTTAAAACCACCCGGTTTTAAATTTTAAATTAGTTTTTAGGGTTCCGTACCCAAAGGGTAAAACGGGACCCTATTACTAAGACTCCGCTGTCCGTCTGTCTGTCTGTCTGTCTGTCTGTCTGTCTGTCCGTCTGTCACCAGGCTGTATCTCATGAACCGTGATAGTTAGACAGTTGACATTTTCACAGATGATGTATTTCTATTGCCGCTATAACAACAAATACTAAAAATAGAATAAAGTCAAAAATAATAGAGGGTCCCCATACAAGAAACTTTTTTTTTCGGCATTTCACGCCATCTATGAACGCTTAGTTAGATAAACGTGCCATAGATGGCGTTATATTGAAATGTCGATCCTAACTCCTTTGTTAGACGTTAGATGGCGTTATAAGAAATAAAATGTTTATTAATTGTAATTTTTTGCTCGATCCTATAAAATACTGTTGTGGTACGGAACCCTACTAGTGCGAGTCGAACTTGCACTTGGCCAGTTTATTTATACTATAATTCGAGAATATTCAAAAGGTTTTGACATGACGCACAAATAGTAGTATCCATTCATAATGTCGAATAATTCGCGCGAGCCTGCTCATTACTCGGGCCTAAACGAGATTGTTCGACCGATGACCGTTGTTGATGTTTGTTCGTAAGAATTCACTGCTATGGGTAGAAATTCGTTTCCCTCTAGCTTTTAGGTTAATTAATTTTATTAGGAGGAAATGTCAAGTCGCCCTTGTCAAGTTTACAATTTGTTTTATTCAATGTTAAAGCTTCCGCGACAACTCTGCAAAGAGACGAAACTGTAAGCCGAAAGAACTTTATATTTTAGTAATAATTTTGTATTTAATTTATTTATAGCTTAGCTTTATACACTACCTCGCGTGGTGGCAAGCAATGATGTGTTCGAAGATAGTGAACACGCTAGGCCTAGAATACTCTGACTCTTAAGGGCTGTGTGTTGCCGCAACACCGTAAGGTTATGGCGGCAGATTTCTTCTTGATGGTGGTAAACTACTTTTTGGTAGCAAGTCAGGCGGAAAATGGATATAATATGCTACTACCATTTGTGAACAAACACCGTTGAACTGGTGACCTCCGCTTAGAAGCCAAGCCATTCATCCCTTACGCCAACGGGGTGTTCGATGTTTACTTGTTACAAATAAAAATCGAAGGCCCCGTAATTATAACAACAGTAATATCTGCATGCATAGATATTCTAATCTTTCAGTGAGAGCTTTTCCAAAATTCGACAGTAAATAGCGAGAATAATGTCAAATGTAAGCTGTCAAGATTTACAAAAAATCTAATTAAGTCTCGATAATTAACCTGGCAACGCTATACCACTCAAAAACATCATGCGGCAATAGCACAATGGATAAGGTGTCGGAATGGCGATCGAGAGGTCGTGAGTTCGGTCCCCACCCATTGCACTATTCATGTGAACCTACTCCAGACACAATCATATTTAGCTTAGTTGGACGGGTTAACAAGAATGCTAGTAATGTGCAAACCACATGACTAGTAAGCTTTATTAAAAAAAACGCGTTGCAATTTTACTGGAGTTTACTCCTTCGAATCGATTTTCTAATAAGGCTCGCGTTATTGAAATCCTGTTGGATTTGACAGCACCATTAGAGTGACCGTTATTCACTGTCAAAGTTTGAAAGCACTATAACCGGCCAAGTGCGTGTCGGGCCACGCGCAGTGTAGGGTTCCGTAGTAGCCTGTTATTCAATGCAAGTCTTTACCCGTTATAAACAAGCAACTAGGTACTTCGTCTTTGTCACTTTAAAGGATTTATTCAAAGGATTTTATATTTGGTAAACAAAATTATCCAACACCCAAGTTCAACGACTATTACTGCTAAACTAATAAAGTTATCTTAACCGCTATGGTTTTCCTTGAAAGTTCATAAAATTCGCTATTATCACGAATTTTATCAGATTTTTCAAGCTAGCAGTTTAGCTTTTAGAGGGTGGGGGACGCCCTACTGGAACAAAATTTGCACTTTAAAGTTTAATATTTAGTAAATGGAGCATTCAATCGAAAAATGGTATTAGCAATCCTTAAGTCATTTTAAAAGACCTATTCAACGATAGCCTACACGATGGGGTAGACGATGAAAAAAAAACATTCTCACTTCTCATATAAGGGAGCTACCCTAAAAAAAATATTTTTCACAATTTTATTTAGCACTTTGTCGGCGTAATTTATATACGTACCCCCCACAAAATTACAGCTTTCTAGTAGTAACGATCTGTTAGCAAAACCTCGGACAGACAGACAGACAGACAGACATGACGAAACTAAAAGGGTTCCTTGTCAGGACTACGGAACCCTAAAAACCCTATATAAACGCCCCTTAATAATTCTATGATATTATAAACTCACAGATTTATTAACTATTCCGGCTCATAATTCCAGAAATATATTAAACTAAAGGTAGTGTAACTATCAACCCAGACCGTATCCGAAGTACATTAGGTGTACATTGTACAAAGACCTCAATTTGTGAGTTCGCGCGAACAGTTTAAAACTACGCAGCCCCGGGTCATACAGTGATGTTTTAAGCAATGTTCTGAACAGGGAAGACTAAAGAGAAGTATTGGCGGTAAATCTTTAACATGCGAAGCTACAACTTCGGATCCATTTTTAAGAATACTTATTACGCTTACGTAGGATTTATGTATGACACAGTTAATTTAAAAAAAAAAAAATTATATCTGACAGGCTAGCGTTTAACCACTATCTCGCCTGGTGGTAAGTGATGATGTGGTCGAAGACGGTAAACATACTAGGCCTAGAAATGTCTAACTCTCAAGGGCTGTGTGCTGTCGGATCACCGTAAGGTTATGGCGGCAGATTTTCTCCTTGATGATATGTAAGCTACTTTTTGAATTTATTTTATTAAATTATTAGATCTTTCGTTATCAATAATTTCAAAATAATTAAAAAAAAATTATTATATAATACTAATGAATTGATTGTGAGACTCAATATCGAAATGCTCCAAGGTATAGATAGTGTAGTGATTTGCAAAATTTTTGCAACTTAGAATTTTGTGTGCCACACTTTATGGTATAGGCAGACTGAATTTCCTAGCATCAAACAAGTATTTTGTTGATAACACTCATACCGAAGATAACATAAATATATCAATCATTTTGCCTTGTAATTATTATAGACTAATACAATTAGCTAATATCATGGACATTATATTACTATCCAAAATTTCATCGTACCGACGGGACTCGAACTCGCACTCCATGGGAACATGCTTAGGTGCTCTGCCAATTAAGCCACGGTACGATACTATCGATAGGACGAAATTAAGGGATTGTATTAGCACCTGGGATTGTATGTTCCCATGGGGTAAGAATTCGAGTCCCGGTACAATGAAATTTTGGATTGTGTGTAACAATGTACAAAAATATAAAGTGAGTAACACTTCAAGAAACATAATATTATATTACTAGCTAGGTAATATTTATATCAAATAATATGTTTCGTGAACTGTTACACACTTCATATTTTTGTACATTGTTACACACAATCCAAAATTTCATCGTAAAATTGCAATCCACTAATTTTGTTGTATCGATAGAGCGAACCGTGGCTTAATAAGCAGAGCACCTGAAAATGTTATCCAGGAGGTTATGGGTTCAAGTCCCGTCGGTACGATGAAAAATATATAAAATTAAAAAATATTTATATCATTTATATGTTAGGTGTAGCAAATGCATTTAAATTTAAAAAAAATAAAAACTTTATAATGAACGAGTATTTTTTTAATATCTTGTAGGCTAGCGTTGGACCACTATCCCACCTGTTGGTAAGCAATGATGCGGTCGAGGATGGTAGCACGCTAGAAAGGGAACTAGCTCTTAAGGATAGCTGCCGGAACACATTAGATGTTAGGCGACAGATTTTCTAACTTGTTTCTACATACAATTTACGAAGTGTACCAAACTTCTTTCATGAGTTCATTATTTAAGCCTGTGCCAAACATAGGAATCATTTGTCGGAAAAAATATTAGAAAAGTTTTTTCAATTTAATTAGTGTCTACTCTACAGTTTTCTTGTGCTACCATGGGAACTCATCGTTTCTCTCATGAAGTTGGTGTTTAGTGCTAAATTTCGAGTCTATTACATTACCGTGAACCTCGGGGCTATTAGAAAACTAAAATAGTTTCATGATGACCAGTCGAAACTTCTGTATCCATAAACAATTTTAGCTGGCTATTTTATTATGTTAGGCTGGCAACTCTGAGGTAATGGGAAATGGGAGCTGATGGATTTTATTGCCTGTGCAGAGGTTTTTGTTAATGGATTGTGGAGTTTTTTGTTTTAAAACTAAATATTGAATGTTAAACAGGTGGTAAGAGAATTATGTCTTTATTCCGCCTGACTTACTAACTAAATAATTAAGATAGTTTAAAAACTAAAACAACCGACTTCCATGCCCCGCGAGTCAGTTTCAGTAGCAAGTTTGAGACGTTTATCATCATATCTCTGGACATATTTTTCAGAACTCGATGAAATTGTAATGGGACCACCTCGAAAGTCCACCCTACCGATTAAAAAAAGAATCATTCGAATCGGTTCACAATTGACGGAGTAATCGCGTAAGATACATACAAAAAAAGAAAAAAAAAAAAACATACAGTCGAATTGAGAATCTCCTTCTTTTTAGAAGTTGGTTGAAAAGGTTGCATACCACCATCAAGCACCATCAAGAAAAAGAAACCTCAAAGTGATCCGGCTACGCGCAGCTCTTGAGCCCTATATTTTTCATCTACCTGCCATGCTGGATGGCGATAATAATAATAGAAATGTAGCAATCAGAATTCCTAAAACGTTTTAGTCTCAATTAAAACTAGAACTCATAAATGTATTTTGGTAATCTGTCAAAGCACTTCGTCAAAACAGAAACCTACGCTTTGTTCAAAACAAAAAAACATACACGACCGTTTGTCTGTTCCATATTCGAATTTAGTCGTGCAGACTATAACAAAACAAACAAAAAAGTAACATCGACGAACATCCAATTTCAAAATACAACTCGAAAAAGATGTAGCATTCGAATAACCTCACACACCTACGTCCTTGGCCAATCAGGACTGAGGAAAGCTTAGGGTAAAGAAAAAGTTACCAACGGTCCTTCATGCTTCATCTATTCCGTTCCATATTCGAATTCAGTCGTGCAAAAAGTCCGGGAATAATTAAAGGGGCGCACACAAGAGTTATCCGTACCCTTGTCACGAGGATGACGGACGAGACAAAAACATAGTTCGTGTGAACACGGCCTTTTTGCTTCACCCTTTCGCTCTAAGCCGTTTGTACGAAAATTTTTGTTGTTCGCGATTCTGTACCTCTATGATGGCCTGTGTTTTGCTTTCAGGCTTTTATTGCTTAGGGTACCTCGTGTTTTAAAATGGATCTATTTTTTGTTATAAAATACCAAGCGGTTTTGAATGTGGCTCAAACCACTCTTCAATAACAACACCGTGTGAAGACCGTGTGAAAACGAAACATTATACGATATCCACTGGCATTTGTCCAGCGTCTCGTCCCACTGCCGTATATATATTTTTTTATCTTGACAGACAAGAACTTGACCTCGATTCCACCTGATGCTAAGTGATGTCAAAGATGGAATTGTACTTGTCTGGGAACGGATGACGGAAGTTGTTATCGTGCCTATTTGAAAGCAGTAGATGCTTCAAGGCTAGAACTTAGTATGGTATCAAGGAATACTTTTTTAGATGCAAGCCAGGACTTAAACACTATGTTAACCTAGAACAGCATCCTAGATATTAACCTACGATATGTGACTTTGTGATCCTTTTCAAGATAGACACGATTCCATATAGGATTAGGTCTATCTTGAATCAATCATAATCATAATTTCATTTATTTGCAATAAAATATGGCACAAAAACATTTTATATGTAAATGTTAATTTTCAGTTCTATTACATATTTTTACCTATTCGGCATGCAAATATTTAGTATCACACAATATCAAAAGAAATTTAAAGTACTTATCACATAAACATTACATACATCGTAGCATAATATATCGATTAAAATAAGGATTGCTCAATAAATATTTTGTTCCTAACCAACTGATGGTTTTATGTCAAAATTGAATTAAATGTCAAATGAAGTTTATATGTCAATGAGTTTTTACAAAATTACATTATCGTTATTATATTTATTTATTATTATATTTATTTTATCACTAAAATATTAATTCATCGAATAAAAACATTTATCTACAAGCCAGTTATGTATTTTTATCTTAAATAAGTTTATATGTAATTCTTTAATACTATAGATAGACAGAATTCCATACAGAATCACAAAGTCACATATCCTAGGTTTACATAGTAAGTCCTGATTCCTTGATACCTTATTAAGTTCCAGACTCATTGGTAGCAATGAGTATTTTAGGTTTTCAAATACAGAACCCCACCCCAGCCTGAAACGCAAATTCACCTATGAAACAAAGTGTTCTTTTTTTTTCATTTTGCTTTTAATGCCGTCTGGCCGTGTCTAGACAGAGTGATTAATAAAGAATTAGCCATCACATTTACAAGACAAATAACGTTAAATCATGTAAGTGTCAAACACAGATTATTCTTTATAGATACCTGATATATGGAACGCACACGAAGCGACAAAAATTAATGTACTTATTCTTGTGCCAAATAGGTATTTAAATTTCAGCCAAATGATATGAGTTCAACTTCTTTATAAATGCCATAAACAAACGACAAAAATCTCACTACTCATTCTGTAAAATTACCGCCTCAAATCATGTTAATTTCGAAACAAATTCTATGTATTTGATTATGTAACGCTGACATGGGAATGAAACTAGAAACTATAATTACACTAAATAGACCTGACACTTAGTCAAAACTGGAACCATGTTTTGTATTACAACAGTCATTAGAGGTTACAAACAGGCCTAACATAATGTATTTCAGTTTTCAAACAGAGTAGCACTTGATGACTTGACCACCATTTCAGAAATTTAAAGTGATTTGTCTGACATGATGAAGTCAGATCGTTTAATAACTAAACGAACCGACTTTAAACGTCGCGCTCGTCTTCATTTCAATACTAAGTTTGAAGTGTTTATCTTTATATCTCTGGAGATACTGAACATTTCTCGATGAAATTTAAATGAGACCACCTGTAAAGTGAGCACCCATTCAAATAAAAAAAATATTTTTCCAAATCGGTTTAGGCGTCTTCGAATAATCGGTGACCTCCTCCTTTTTTTTTGAAGTCAATTAAAAATGAAATTGCTTGGTCTAGAAGAGGAATAGCAGTGAGACGATGTGCCAAATTAGTGAAAGTGAAAAAGTTTATTTGTTGGAATAGTTTGTTTGTTGGAATAGTTTACACAGCACAACAACTAACAAGCATTACACAGTACAAAGAAGAATAATAGAAAAAGAAAAACTAACAGTTTAAATACATAACTATTTTGCAAAGTGTCATCAAACGGCCCCACCTCAGCATAAATAAATTATAAGTAAAAAATATTTTTAAAAACAAGCTTTTATCTGGAACAATGAACTAAAATGTTAAAAATAAATTCTAGTAAGTATTTGGCGTGTAGGTACTTACCTATATATTCTTAAAAGCTTGAAGCACTACCCGTTTTTCAGGCTAGGTAATTACTATACTTCAGTGCCTCAAGCTTTTAAAAATATATACTTTTTATAATATAAATATATAACTTTTTAGTATTTAGGTATAGATATCGACTACCTACCTACTACCTAAGTATTTGAGAGAAGGCATGATGTTTTAAAATTTTCCACGGATATTTGATGTGATTATGGGTAAAGTGCTCTTCAAGGAAAATCAATCGACTCGGTGGGGCTATGTTGCTTTATAACTGTGGTACCGAGTTCAAATCGCCGTGCACCAATGGATTTTTCCATAGAAAAAATTATGTGCGCTTTACACAGTGGCCCTCCGGTGAAGGAAAACATCGTTAAGAAACCAACAACCCCCGCATGGTGGTAGGACACTATCTAGTGTCCGCCTGGCCAGCTACCACCCTCAAGTTAGAAAATCTGTCACCAAACATCTAATGTGTTCCGGCAGCCATCCTTTCTCAAGGATTTGGCTCTCGCCAGTTCCCATTTTAGGGCTAGCGTGCTTACCATCTTCGACCGCATCATCACTTACCAACAGGTGAGATAGTGGTCAAACGCTAGTCTATAAAGTATATTAAAAAAAAAGAAATGCCATAGCCACCTTACAGCTTCATCATCAGATCCTGGCTATCATTTAAGTGTAAAGTGCTCCTCAAGACGAATCATTTGAGCCCAAACTCGGTAGAGTTACGTTGATTTATTACAGAGATGCCGTGGCCACCTTCCAGTTTCATTATCAGACCCTGGATATTATCTAGGTGAAAAGATCTCTTCAGGACGAATCAATCGAGCCCAAACTCGGTACAGTTACGTTGATTTATCACAAAGATGCCGTGGCCACCTTCCAGCTTCATCATCAGACCCTGGATATCATCTTGGTGAAAAGTTCTCTTCAAGACGAATCAATCGAGCCCAAACTCGGTACAGTTAGGTTGATTTATCACAAAGATGTCGTGGCCACCTTCCAGCTTCATCATCAGACCCTGGATATCATCTAGGTGAAAAGTTCTCTTCAAGACGAATCAATCGAGCCCAAACTTGGTGGAGTTATGTTGTTTTATCATAGAGATGCCGTGGCCACCTTCCGTCTCCATCATCAGACCAGCTCCATGGTGCCATATTATTGTATTGTCACCGAAGATACATAAGTAAACCAAATTTGAGTCCAATCGGACATCGGGAAGTGGGTCTAATTTAGCTTCCAAGATTCCACCCGAACATATATAGTACATACATACATACATACATTGCAAGTTAAATAAAAGCTTGAAAAATGTCAGTCAAATTACCAACGCATAGATTCCGGTGATGCCCGTCAGCGACGTCACGTTACTCACGTTACAGGCAAACAGTGACATTACGATTACAGAGCTTAGGCGCCGGATATCAAATCCACACAACGCAATTATCTCAAACCGTCTTCCCAATTGACTGGCACCGAAAATTCTACTACCACAGATTAATGAATGAATAGTTCTTGTACGTGGTTGTAATTATTATCTACCCGACTATAATATAACACTTATGCTCCCGTGGGTAAAAATGACCCTACTTATTGGAAGCGGTGATTTTAACCAAGCGTTTCCAATAGCGATGTGGTGCGTTAATTGTTATTTTGCATGCGGCTTTTATAAGAGGGTTGTCTAAGGTGTCAAAACAAGGTTAAAAAGGTCAGCGCAAATTAGCAATATTATGATGAATGAAGAGCGAGGGATTGCTTGCAAATTAAAATTAAGGAGATTAAGGGATAACGTACATACATACATATCGTAATCGCCTCGCCTCGGGATAAGAACCTCAAACGGCGCGTGGTCAAAGTGGACGGTAGTGGTTATGACTAGGCAGACAAGACAACCCTACAACCACGAAGGGCATTATTAGATGAAGGGCCAGTTTTACCCGTTCCTTATAACGCTATATGAAGAAATCTGACAGAATTTTGACAGCTTTTATATGGCACCATGTGTCAGATAACTAGCTAACGCATTATCAGGAACTGAATGAAACTGGCCCTAAATATTACTTTAACATATTCAAAGAACTGACTACAAAGTAAAGGTATTCTATAGATATCTTGGCCGTTTCTTTCAAGACATTCACGGTAATCGGTAGTCTGATCTCTACGCGATACCTGATATTGGGCCCGATACCCTTATCTAACGTTGTTCCGACCGCGGAATTTTGACAATCCCGTGATTCTCACGAGGCCGGGACTTTTGCGTCCCAGGTGTAAACCCTTGCCCGCAATTCTGTAAGGTATGCATTCCAGGGTTGAGCTTATCGGTATTATCGACCAGTTTACTAATTTGAAATAACTATTTATTACCTTAGGTTTAAAATTATCCTGAACTTGTAACGAATTTTATTTCATTTATTTATTCATAGCAAAATTATTAACGAGTTTTAAATCACATAGCACCAGTAACCCTACATACAAACCTTTATGAGGATTGTACTTCGTATATAGGCACTAGATCCTCTAAATATTGCAAACTAATTTTAGTTATCTTAATGTAGGTAATTTTATTGATGGTAAGGCTATTGATGGTAGAAGCATTTTATGGATGATCCACCTAACTTGCTACCAAAAAATCTAGTTTTTACCACTATCACGGAAATAATCTGCTGCCATAAACTTACGGTGTTCCGGCAGCACAACACTTGAAAATCAGACCATTCTAGGCCTAGCTTGTTCACCAAATCACCACCCTCGACCTCATCATCTTTTAACATCGGGTGAGATAGTAGTCAATCGCTTGCCTATTGAACACAAAACAACGAAACGCTTCCTACCATGTGCGATAGTGGTTGTAGGGCACAGTAGGTAGAGCTGACGCGACAACCCTTGTTACGTTGCCCGCGTCACAGCCAACCAACAGTGGCTTCCCAGAGACGATGTAAGGCAGATACATTTAAAATTAACAAACGGAGTGGTGTTCAATCAGCTGTCCTTGAGAGCTAGAGCCTATTCTAGGCCTAGCCATAATTATTCTATGGGATAACGTGCTGCCGTTCTTAACCGTATCATCACTTACCAATAAGTGTAGTGTTCAAACGCTAGCCTATACGATAATAAATAATAATAAATGTTTTCTTGGGTATTACTCAACAAAGTGTGTAACAAAATAAACAGATTTGCATAGGCTCTTTATAGGTTAACCAAGCTAACTAACCATGAAACTGAAACCATGGATACGTAGAGTCGAATTTAAGGTATGGCATCTTGCTTTGGGGTAACTCTGTTATTATAAATAAAGCTTTTATTGCACAGAAACAATGTGTTCGAGCTATATGCGACGTTTCTCCGCTGACATCCTGCAAACCTCTGTTTAAACAATTAAATCTATTATCGGTACCATGCCTGTATATTTTTGAAGCATGTAACTTTGTCAAGACACATTCAAATCTGTTTAACAAGAAAGGAGAAACTTGTAACTTTAATACGCGATTTCCAGAAAAATTAGAATATCCTCAGTCTAGAACGGTTATCTGTAGTAGAAATTCATATTGTATGTGTATACATTTTTAATAAGTTACCACAAGAAATAAAAAAATTAAGTAGTTCTTCTCACTTTAAGCAAAAGTAACGATTGTGGCTTTTGGACAAATGCTTCTATATCGTACAAGAATATTATGACTATTACATAAAAATAAAATTAAAATAATTATTTAATATTGTAGTACTTTAATGAATTTATTTGAATATACTAATTGCTATTGTTACATTTATTTTTTATATTAATTTATTAATTATCTTTTGACATTGTTATCTTTTAATTTAATAGACTAATTCAAAATTAATTTTAGTATTATATTGCATGCCAGCTAAACGATTGATATGTTTCCATAATTTTTAAAACCAGTGACATCTTGTATCCTTATCATTGCAATAAATAATTGTATCATTGTAAAACAATTATAAATAAACTACTTATTAAAAGCGGAGTGGTACCTCGAGTTCCGTTCTAGAATAGATATCATATACATAGATAATTTAAGATCGTTTAAAAAACTAAAAGAACCGACTTCAAACGTCGCGCTATTCAAAGTAGCCAGTAGACGTAGTAACTATTACATAATCGGAAGTCTTTGCCAAATATTTTTCTAGTGTGTTCTTACCTGAGGTTCCACTTCTTCAAGCAGATGGAGTAATGACACCTCAGGACTCGAACAATAGCAATTACATCAGCATATCTGGGTTCAGTCCCCTGGATGTAGATGTGGGAATAAGAAAACTAAAATCTGGGAGTTCCAATGGCCCAGATAACATTTCGCCATGGCTTCTGAAGCAGGGTAAAACTTTTTTAACTGTCCCATTGTGTCATATTTTTAACCTCGCACTACAGAATGGTAACTATCCAGCGCAATGGAAGTTGTCTAGAGTAACACCCATACCAAAAACAGCCAATAAAATGGTAGTTGAGGAGTATAGGCCAATCGCAATACTATCATCGCCTGCAAAGATCTTTGAACATATGCTTCATAAAGAAATTTATAGACAGATGGAACAATATTTGTCTAATGCTCAGCATGGCTTTAGAAGAAAGAGGTCGGTCAATACAAATCTTCTCACCATCGTCAATTACATATCTGCTCGTTTGGATCGTGGGGGTCAAGTTGACGTTCTTTATTTTGATTTCCGTAAAGCCTTTGACAGAGTAAATAATGACATTCTACTTATGAAGCTAAGTATGGTAGGTTTTGCCCCAAAACTTCTTAGGTTGATAGCTGACTACTTGCGTGACAGGCAGCAATATGTTAGGCTCGGAATGTATGAATCTTCTACATTTCATACACGATCTGGAGTTAGCCAGGGTTCTGTCCTCGGACCTCTGCTATTCGTTCTTATGGTCAATGATTTGCCTGCTGTCGTCAAACATTCCGAATGCTTGATGTACGCTGACGACTTAAAATTAGCCTTAGAAATAAGGTCCGAGGACGACTGCCTTAAACTCCAGCAAGATGTTGATGCAGTGTACCAATGGGGATTTCAGAATAAAATGGAATTCAATCCATTTAAATGCTGCGCCATGACTTTCGGGCGTATGAGACACCCCATCGAATATCAGTATAAACTTGATGACAATGTTATCTCAAGAACTTCAACTGTTAAAGATCTAGGGGTCACATTCGACCGAAAGTTAAACTTTCATGACCATGTCACAATGCTCGCGAAAGAATCCTTTCGAAGGCTTGGCTTTGTGCTTAGAAATGCTCGAGATTTTGAAAGTGAGCACGTTATAAAACTTATATTCAGCACCTTAGTTCGAAGTAAACTGGAGACTAGCTCATGTGTGTGGCACCCGTACGAGAGCAAATACACTTTGATGCTGGAGAAAGTCCAAAAAGCATTCCTTCGTTTTTTGTACAAACGGCTCTATGGATACTATCCATATATGTACCCGACAAAGTTCTTGTTGGGCCATTTAGGTTACAAAACCTTAGAAGTACGGAGAACTTACGACCAAATCTTAACAATGTGTAAGATTTTGCACGGGAAAATAGATTGCCCTAATCTGCACAACGAGCTTCTTCAATTCCATGTCCCCAATAATTATTGCCGTATGCGAAAGCACCGATTGTTTTCGATACCAGCACATCGCACAGTTGCACGCGCTAGGTCCCCCATCCCGCGCACACTGGTGGCGCTTAATGCTCTCCTGGATTTGAACCCTGATTGTGATTTACTAGCGGATGAATGGAAGGCAATAATTGCACAATGTCTGGAGTTTTGTGACAATAATAATTGATTGATTTTATGTAGATATAGTGATTATGAATGTATACATTTTATTCTTATTTTGACAATTGTTGACATAATAATGTAATTTGTATGATATCTTATTATTGTAAACGATATTCATTGATTAGTGTAATTGGCTAACGCCGTTCTAATTCATATTAAATAAATAAATAAATAATCTGTGTGGTAGTAGTACGAGAAGTCGTCGAGATAAGTAAATGCGTCGTAATACAAATGTAAACGGCTCGGCCGATTTCGTTAAAATTTAAATGGGATAACCTGGAAAGGGTACCCTTTGAAACAAAAAAAGAATTTTCCAAATCGATTCAGGCATCTTCGAGTAATCGGTGAACATACATAAAAAAAAACCTACCTTTACCTATACTATACTAGCGACCCGCCCCGGCTTCGCACGGGTAGAGCATATCCCTTCATTTTTTGTACCAGTTTTTTGCGTCGAGTATATGAATTAACAACAATCATTGTCGTATTTCAACAAATTTACACAAAATCTAAACGATTCATACCTTCCTCATGAATCACATGTCTATTTGTGAAAACCGTATGAAAATCCGTTCAGTAGTTTTATCGAAATTATATTTTTATCGCGAACAGGCAGACAGTAAGACAGACAGAAGCGGCGAAGGAAGGACTTTGTTTTATGATATGTAGTGACTTTCATACTCTAGCTACAGTATTCTAGTACTGGATTCCCATCTTTACGCCCCAAACGCCACCGAAGCGAATAAGCTGGCAAAATTATTGATGTTCCGTTTCGCCGTACGCATTCCTAGTTAACCTAGTTTTGCGTTACACCCACGTTATATGAGAAATGGTCTCCTATATTAAAAATTGCTTCAAATTAATATGACAGTGTCTGAATGTTTTGAAGGTCAAAGACACCCGAATTCATTGGTGGATATATAAATGTATACATGAGCACTAGGTGGTGCTAAATAGCTACGCATGGCTAATCTAATAGAATACCTATTTGTTTATTATAAAATTTCTTACGATACCAAAAAAAAATATTATGACGTATTGTTTTATATGCTTTCACTGTGACGAATTCATTAAAGCAAAGATCGAATGTTAGAAATATAAGGAGTGAAAGCGATAAAATCTAACAATCTAAAACAAATAAAATAACCGGCCAAGTGCGTGTCGGGCCACGCGCAGTGTAGGGTTCCGTAGTAGCCTGTTATTCAAGGCAAGTATTTTTTTTCCGTTATAAACAAGCAACTAGGTACTCCGTCTTTGTCACTTTAAAGGATTTACTCTAAGGATTTTGTATTTGGTACAAAATTATCCAACACCCAAGTTCAACGACTATTACTGCTAAATTAATAAATTTATCTCAACTGCTATAGTTTTCCTTTAAAGTTCATGAAATGCGCTATTATCACGAATTTTCTCAGATTTTTTAAGCCAGCAGTTTAGCTTTTAGAGAGGGGAGGACGCCCTACTGGAACAAACATTTGCACTTTAAAGTATAATATTTCGTAAATGGAGCATTCAATTGAAAAATTGTATTAGCAACCTTGAAGTCATTTTAAAAGACCTATTCAACCATACCCCACACGATGGGGTAGACGATGAAAAAAAAATTCATCCCCACTTCTCATATACCTACCCTAAAAAAAAAATATTTTTCACAATTTCATTTCAGCACTTTGTCGGCGTAATATATATACATACCCATACAACATTGCAGCTTTCTAGTATTAACGGTCTCTTAGCAAAATCTCGGACAGACAGACAGACAGACGGACGGACATGATGAAACTATAAGGGTTCCGTAGTCCTGACAAGGAACCCTAAAAAGAGTTTCAGATTTATAGTATGAACTGGTGTGAACTATGGACACTAGAGTAAATGTGAACGTAAAATTATATGTTTTGAAACATTGTGCCTACTTCCCTACACTCGCACACATTCACCGGCTAAAAATTACTATAGAAATAATATTTTTTGGACGAGAAAAGTATATTCTTACAATTTTGTTTTAGCGGCATCTGTATCTATGACCAAGAACTAAAACAAAGTCAAGGAATCTCTGCGCGTACTTTTCTTATAGGATTCACTTTCCGTCGTTTTTATTAGCTTTGTTCTTAGGCCTACATGTTTTACTAGTTTTAAGAATTTTTCGTAGATGGCACTGGTATAAAATAATAATTTCCTACTACTTGCGAGTGTGAAAATGTGCCTATATTACGTAGTATGTATTAATACTCTTTTGTATGCCTATATGCTGCCTTGCAAAAACAAAATATTTTTCTCTTGCTCAATAAAGTTTTGCAATTTGCATTCGTTTAACTTTTTAAATAAATAATAGAAATAATTGTGTTACAAAGTACAATTTACAAGGATAATATAACTACATGTCACGAGTCAATGAGTTCGACTAAAATACTATTACTTACGGGGCCGAGACTTGGACACTAACGGTTCGACTGGTTCACCAATTCAAAGTCGCTCAGCGAGCTATGGAGAGGGTTATCTATATTCGGAATCTCTCTGAATGATCGAATTCGAAACGAAGTCATCCGTCAGAGAACCAAAGTTATCAACACTGCTCAAAGCATTAGCAAGCCTAAATGCAGTTGGCTTGTCGCATCTATCATAGAACCGATAAATGTTGGGGTTGATGACTTCTAGGGTCTACTAGACTCTAGACTTCCAGAGACGACGGCTCGGCAAACGAAGCGTAGGATGCCCTCCAGCTAAATGGAGCGATGATATACGCAAGCTTGGCTGGCAGCAGTTGGAAACAAAGAGCTCTTCTTTCCAACAGCTGTCAGCTTAAAATTGTCAGATACAGAAATATCCATTTGTTTCTTATTTAACCATGCCTAAAAAGTCATCTGTCAGAAAACCAAAGTTATGAACATAGCTCAAGGGATTAGAAAGCTGAAATGGCAGTTGGCTGGTCGTATCTGTCGTAGAACCGATAACCGTTGGGTTGACGACTTCTAGGGTGGAGACACAGAAATTGAAATAATTATTCCTATTTCTGTGGGCGGAGACTACGGCTCGGCAAACGAAGCATAGGGCGCCCTCCAGCTAGGTGGAGCGATGATATACGCAAGCTGGCTGGCAGCTGTTGGAAACAACGAGCCGGAGATAGAGCAGCTCCATGGCATGCAAATTGTCTAATACAGAAATATCAATTTGTTTCTTATGCATACAAGCAGGTGTTTCGAAAACAAAATTCGCGGTAGACGGCAGCGGCAGACGGCTATTGATGGTATGTGCCGCGACGGCAAATGGCATTACTTTGCAGTATTAATTTGTACTTATCAGATCGATTTCGGCACACAACTGCAACTGCCGCGCGTCATGTTGTGAATTGATTTGTACACATTTGCTGTCGGCCGTCTGCCGCTGCTGTCTGCCGTCTGCCGCGTTCTGCGGAATCCCACCTTTACTCTCTTTTATCTTATAATTATATCGTTAAAATATCTGTGAATTATACCAAAGTAAAAAAAAATTAAAAACAAGCCCTGTGTAATAAAAACCCATGATGTATTATGGAAAATACCTACCTACTCATTAAGTATAACAAAATCATACATGTTCAAATTTGACTGTGGCTTAAAGGATAGATGGCTTGACTACTAAGCGAGAGATCGCCGGTAGTGGTGGGCGTTATTTAACGTAAGCGGTTTTAGAAACTGCTTACGAGGCTAATAACTGTAGTTTGTAGTAAATGTAGTTTCGCGGATCAAAAGTAAGCAGTAATTTTTCGTAAGCAGTTTTGGGATAAGAAACGTTCCCTTTCTCAAAAATGTAATGCGAAATGGTTATTAGATTACGCATACGCAGTTTTGTGCGGTGATGTACTGTGACCAAATGTGTACAAACTAATAAACTTATTCTCGAAATAGTGAATAAAATTAAAATAATGTTTTACCAAAATAATGCGAAACTTTCTTATCTTTGTAACGTGATATTTAACAGAATCAATTTTAGTAAGCGTGCGAAACTGTTTTTCGAAGTAGTTCTATGTGCGTGCTGTGTAGAAATAACCGAATACTAAAATAAGTGTTTTTAAAACTGCTTAGGCGCAATCATGAATCTACGTATAACTAGTTACGCGAAAAACCGATTACGACCCACCTCTAATCGTCGGTACAAATCCTAGCATGGGCACAAAAAAGATAATAGTCCTGCATGGTTGTTCGTTAAGAGGTGGTAGGTGCGTATTATATCATTGTTCCGCATGACTTGTTACTAAAAAGTAACTTAGTACCATCAGGAAGAAAATCTCTCACCATAACAGCACACAGTCAGAGAGTCAGAGTATTCTAGGCCTGTTCATCATCTTCGACCACATATTTGCTTACCACCAGGGGAGATTGTGGTTACACAGAACACGGATATAATGGTCTAACGGCTAGCCTATAAGATATAAAAAAAAGATATCGTACCATTATCAATCATCCCTAATGGTTTGTCCCTATACTGGCTCCAACGTGGAAACATTGCGTTTTCAATAAACTTAGATACATAACTGTATCTCAACTTAATTAAATTAAACAAGTGATTTACTCGTAAATGCATGATTGAATTGTAGTTGAACCATAATGATTATAGTCCATCATTCCTCGGAATACAATAAAAAAATAAGAAGTAGTTTCGATTTTTGTAAAGTTTTTGGTACTTCCTACTATTACTACTAGTTGTACTATTATATATTCTGTGCTACTACTTGGTACCATAGGAGAGGCTTATGTCCAGTAGTGGATGGAAATTAGCTGATTATGATGATGATGATGACTTGGTACGATGTACGATATAACAAACATGGTAAGTTTAATAAAAGTTTGTAAAAGATTTTTTTTTTTTTTTTATTATTTTTTGTATTTTTTTTTTGTAGCTGTGGCATCAAATCAAAACTAAAATCCAACAGCAGAAGGTCACACGCAACCCATGTGAAAAAAAAAAAAAAAAAAAAAAAAAAAAATCTTTTACAAACTTTTATTAAACTTACCATGTTTGTTATATCGTATATAGTTTTTTTTAATTTTACTGCTAATACCAAAAATCAAAAAACGCTCGGTGTGTGTTTTCAGTAGCGAACGAGTTAATAAGTGTTAGGTATGAGTAATTGTACAAGTAGCATTGGGTATTTCTCTTGAATACAGGAAATTGCTATAAAATCTTATCATACTAATTAATAAAGCGACCGATTATGATTTCTTAGTAAAATTAAACATCAATAAAACAAACAAGCCAGTTTTCCTTTTGTTTGTTTGTTCATATTACATTGATGTTCCGCCTGATAGTGGGATCATTAATGTATACTATGTAGTGATAGTGATAGTGATGATGCTAGCGTTTGACCACTATCTCACCTGGTGGCAAGCGATGATGCGGTCGAAGATAGTAAACACGCTCATGAACACGCTAGGCCTAGAATACCTGCTCTGACTCTCAAGGGCTGTGTGCTGCCGGAACATTGCATCGTTATAACGGGAGATTTCCTCCTCGACGGTGGTGGTAAGCTACTTTTTGGTAGCAAGTGAGGCAGAACATCGATTTAATGATCGCACTACCAGTGTACGAACACCCATGATTCATGAATGCACATAAAAACTTGAGAAAATCAATTGGTACATAGCTAGGATTATAACTAGCGGCCGTCGGGTTAGAAGTCCTTTACGCCAACGGGCCGTCCAATATTATGTATCAATTTCATCCGTGCGAAGCAGGGGCAGGCTGCCAGTATAAGATATACAAAAAAATAAAAAAGCCTCAAATCATCGTTGTGTTGTTAATTTTAGGCGATGTTGTAAGTATTCCTGAGGTTTGCGTGGTGGCAAGCGATTCGCGGCGGTTCGACCACATCATCGCTTAATACCAAGCAAAATAGTGGTGGACTTCTTCACAGTAAGGAAGCACAAATACCACCTGAGTTCTCCCAGCCAACCTCACCTGCCCGTCGTGCATCCTGCTGACCAACAAACGAGGCTCTGGCGACCGAAAAATGGCGGTATAACCATTAAAAAATTATGGCGTTACTACAGGCTGGTGACGGGCAGCAGCGTCACCGGGGTGAGAAGCTACGTTCCGCGATCGCCAACCCGCCTACCCAGCGTGGCGATTAGGGCATTTTCCTTCCAAAGATGAAAAGTCACACACAAAGCCAAGGCCCCAAGGCAATGACTGGAAAAGAAGAGCCGAAGATCGGGCTCAGTGGCGCATCTTGGGATAGGCCTACGTCCAGCAATGGACGTAGGCTGATGATGAAGATAGTGCGGTTAAACGTTAGCCTATAAACATTTTAAAAAAAAGTAGGTATGATATATGAGCAGTTGTATTTTTACCCACGACGAAGACTGTATCTATGCGTTTGGGGTGAGAGGATATTTGTTTGTTGTGTGCGCAAATCCATGTTGCCATTTTTCTCCAAAACTACTAAGCCGATTTGGATGCAGTTTTCAATTATGGGTTTGGGTGTAATTGGTGCATGTTTTTAGATAGGTGTAACGAGGACAACTCACCACGGGGCGCTGCAGTAATCATTTGTTGGTGCAAATCGATGTTGCTATTTTTCTTCAAAACAACTAGTCTGATTTTGGTGCAGTTTTCAGTTATGGATTTGTGTTTGATTGGTGCATGTTCTTAAATAGGTGTTATGGTGTCAACTCACCAGGGGGCGCTCAGTAAACATTTGTTTGTGCAAATCCATGTTGCCATTTTTCTCCAAAAATAGTTCGATTTTGTCTTTAAACGGTTCGTAATTAATCAGTGGTGGTTCTTAGATAGATGTTATGACGTTAATTTTCTAAAGGACATTGTTGTGGGTGTTTATTAAAAATTTTAATTTTGTTACTTGTATTTAGTGGATTGGTACGAACCTAAATATTGACATTCCTCACAAAATAGAGCAGCCAAATTTCTAGAAGCTAGCAAGGCAAAATGCTGGTACCTATGAACACAAGTGTTTTTTGCAGCCAAAACTTTCTACCTGGGTATATAGTCATTAAGATAGTTTAAGAACTAGAACAATCGATTGAACCGATTCCATGCCGCGCGAGTCAGTTTCAGTAGCAAGTTTGAGATGGTTATCGTCATATCTCTGGAGATACTTATCAGATCTTGATGATGAATTACAATGGGACCATTTTGAAAATGTACCCTATCAATTAAAAAAGGAAATTTTCGAATCGGTTTACAATTAAAGGAGTAATCGCGAAATATACACACAAAAAAGTTAAAAAAACATACAGACGAATTAAGAACCTCTTCCTTTTTGTAAGTCGGTTGAAAATGTGATGAATGATAAAGCCGCAAAACATCAAAAGGAATGAATAACTTACATCTGAAGATAATCAAATAAATGATCCATTAAATGATAAGCATCTATGTAATCACAAATCCAGTGCATTTTCCTATGTTTTATTTTATCAAAAATGTAGGAAATATGCTATCGACTGAAGAAACACTTACCACTGTAGTATAATTTGTTGATTCAAGGATTTTTTTTAAATAATGCTATATCTAATTAAAACGATTGCTGATAAAATTGATAACAAATTGATGACTTGCTATCAGAAACAATCTGCTATAAAAGAATTATTAGCGGCGTGGATGCGAAAGGCAATAATTATGATTGTGATCTTATTTATGCTTCTACATGTTTACAAAAGATTATATAAACTGTTAACTAGAATTAGATAGAATAATAGATTTCTCTAATACACAAATATACATTCGCTTTTAGCGATAATACCACCCATTGTGCCATTTATTCAACGATTGGATGACGCTAAATGGCTCATGATTTTTTTTTAATAGCGTTAAATTAGTTATTTCTTTGTTTACTTGATAATTGATTATGATTTATTTTATTATTTTAACGTGTGTATGCGTATATTAATAACATACAGGATAAATGCTGCCCGGAAAAAATAATAAAAGATTGAGCTTTCTAGAACTGTACTCATCAGTTTCATTTTTATTTAAATACTGGTGCAGTAAAACTGTTTTTAAAGATAGATCATTAATAATTACAGAAGAAGTTCAACTCTAAAATGTTATGCGTCAATAACAAACAGTTTTCTTAATTTCATCACCGCGCTTTTCATCTGCATGAAGTAATAGGTACTGTAATGTATTATATATAATAGTAATGTATCAATCAACACCAATATTATAAATGCGAAATTCAATTTGTTTATTTGTTTGTTTGTTTGGGACTTCTTCACGGTCAAACGGCTTGACCGATTTGGCTGAAATTTTGTACAAATATAAAAAAAGGGCAGAATAGCATATAGGATACTTTTTTTTGGGCTATCGAGTCAGGGGGTCCATATATTTTAAATTAATTGAATTTTGTAAATATAAGACTTCTTCTCGAATAAACGGCTTGACCGATTTGCCTGAAATGTTGTATAAAGACAGTTCATAGGGCAGAATAGGATATAGAATACTTCTTTTTGGCTGGCAATTTCGGGTGTCCAAATTTTTATTATGGAATAATGTGTGGCCTCTTATCGGCCAATCGTTTTGACCGATTCAGCTCAAATTTTGTACAAATATGTTTTTTCGTAAAATAATTTCGCGCTCGCTTCGCTCGCGCAAGCATTTGTTTTATCCACTTTGAAGGTTATATTTCAGCATTTTTTGTACATTAATAACCACATGCATCAACACCAGTCAAAAATTAAAACAGTACAACCTTTAATAATCATAATGATTATTAACCTTAAAATAAGTGGATATCAAGTTTAACCTTAGGGTCATCAGTTTTTGACTTAGTGGGTCATAAAAACTGTCAGGGTCACAAAAAATCGTAAAAATTTTCGCGTTCGCTTCGCTCGCGCAGTGAAAGCAATCGCTACGCTCGCGCAAGCATTTGTTATGTCCACTTTGTAGGTAATATTTCAGCAACATTTGTACATTAATAACCACATGCATCAAAACGAGTCATAAATTAAAACAGTACAACCTTTAATAATCATAATGATTATTACCCTTAAAATAAGTGGATATCAAGTTTAACCTTAGGGTTATCAGTTTTTGACTTAGTAAGTCATAAAAACTGTCAGGGTCATTAAAAGTCGTAAACATTTTTCGCGCTCGCTTCGCTCGCGCTGTTATAGCGCTCGCTACGCTCGCGCCAGCATTTGTTTTATCTATTTTATAGGTAACATTTCAGCAATTTTTGTATCTTAATTGCCACATTTATCAAAACGAGTCATAAATTGAAACAGGACAACCTTCAATAATGATTATTAACCTAAAAATTTGTGGGTATCAAGTTTAACCTTAGAGTCATAGGTGACGACTTAGTAGGTCATAAAAACTGTCAGGGTCATAAAAAGTCATAAAAAAAATTTATAGCCACATGCATCAACACGAGTCATAAATTAAAACAGCACAACCTTTAATAATCATAATGATTATTAACCTTCAAATAAGTGGATATCAAGTTTAACCTTAGGGTCATCGTTGTTAACTGAGTAGGTCACTCAAACTGTCAGGGTCATAAAAAGTCATAAAAATGCATTTTATTTATTTATTTTATTAATTTATTTTCTGATATTTTCAAGTTATTAATACATTATCAATAATGTCAAGATATTTAGAAATTATTTTGTTGTACTAAAAACTTGATATATTGACTAATTACAATAAAAAAAATTACAAAAACTTACAACAATATTAAAACTAATTACAACAGATTAAAAATAATTACAACAATAAAAGACAACGCGCAACCATTCGTTATGGCTACATCAATACCAATTGGGACTCTTCACGGTCAAACGCCTTGACCGATTTAGTTGAAATTTTGTATAGCGAGTCAGTGGGGCAGAATATGACAGGATACTTTTTTCTGGCTATCGAGTCTGGATCTAAATACTTTATTTTATGAAAATTTGTGTTCATGAAACATTAGACTGAGTCAAATACTTAAACAACAAAACTTGATAAACCTAACCATAATGATTAATGACTTTAACAATAGACGATATCGAGTTCGACATAAGAGTCATCTATAGTGATTTGATAATTAGGTCATAAAACTGTCAGGGTCATAAAAAGTCGTAAAAATTTTCGTTCTCTGCGATCGCGTAACTATTCATGTTGTGAACTTTAAAAAAAATATTTCATGAGCTATTTACCTTCTTTTGTTTGTAAGAAATGTTTCAGGATGTCTCTGAAACATTACAATATTTTCAGACAACAAACTTAAAAGTGCAGGATATAAGGCTCATTGGTTGATTGATTGAAATAATAATGCTATAGCATTGGTGTTGCTTTGTACTTTACTTCGCACAAAATGGTACTGGAGTAGGTGCAGTCCTGCTGAAGAAATAGACAAAGCAGAGGTTTTTTGAAGTCTGTAAATGTAGTCCTGTTAATAAAGTAGGTAAATTTACTAATGTGTAGATAGATTAGATAGTGATTAATCAGTTATTTTAAAAATACATTTCCCTAGAAAAACTCCCCCTGAATTTAATTAGATGGATATCTCGTCCACTTGGCAATGATAACTTTGTGCAATCGTAAAGTAAACTAAATTATTTCTTTTGATGTATTGATTTGCAAAAAACAATCTTAGGTCCTATAATGCAACGCATTGATAAATTAATCTGATTAAGAATACATGATAATACGATAGGTATCGTTCAATATAAAAATAGAAGATCACGATAGTTCTTGACTAATTGTTAGTCAGCGGATCGAAAATGAAGTCTATCTGGTTTTTAGCTGTGCTTTGCGCAGTGGCTGTCGCTAATGAGCTGCCATTGGCAGAACCTTGCGACGAAGATGCTTGTCAGCTTCCAAACTGCAGATGTTCAAGCACAAGTATTCCTGGAGGACTACAAGCTAGACAAACGCCACAGGTGAGTAGGAGCAACTTTTTAGTTCATACCTCCGTCCCAGTTACCATCATACCATACCAGAATTTTGCATGTCACTGAGCGCCTGAGTTACCTTGTGACATAAAGATGTTACGTCCTCACGTGCCCTTTACTTCACTGGACGCCTTGCCATTCAAACCGCTAAACATTCCTATTCCACGGCTGAATTAATTGGAAAAGTGGTGAAAGTGGTGGTACCGCCCCAGCCGGACTAGCAGAAGTCCTACCACTACAAAAAAGTTTAATCGGGTCGATCTAAAAATGGTAGGCAAAACCGGCAAAACCAAAAATATTGTTGATATCAATAGGCGGCGGTGAGCACTTACCATCTAGTGGGCCTCCAGCTTGTTTGCCGCTCTATCTTATAAAAAAACTACAAAGTATTTTGCATTATTTGTCACAAACATTCAGAGATCTCCATATTTGGAGATTGGCGTTGAGTGATAAATGTTGGTAGAGGATTTGGAATATAAACGTTTTGGTAGAAGCTAGAATGAAACGCAACATTCAACCAATTCATATCCAAGTAGAATTTAGACAGGATGAAGGCATCGACTTCATAGCAATCATAGTTATAAATAAAATATCTAACTGAAATATTTAACTGTAATATTTAACCGAAACATCCAACTGAAATATTCAACCAAAACATTCAACATAAATATCTAACTGAAATATTAAAGTGAAACGAGTTGGGAGCGACGGAGTCGGCAGTCGCAGCGTCGTCGAGTGAAGGCAGCGACGCAGCAAGTCGGCGCCTGCACCAGGGACAACGACCTGCGATGCTCTGCCACCCACTGCACCCGTACACACCACGAGCTCCACTCCCAGCCACTGAAATATTTAACAGAAATATTTAACCGAAATATTTAACCGAAATATTTAACTGAAACATTTAACTAAAATACTTTAACCGAATATTTAACTGAAATGTTTAACCGAAATGTTTAACTGAAATGTTTTAACTGAAACATCCAACCGAATTCATATTATTTCAATTCATAGCAATCTCCAAAACGCATAAACATCTGATGCAATAGCTACAATTATTCAATTGTCCAAGTTTCATATTTCGCTGCTATAGAAAAGTGTGATCTGAATAAATGAAGACACACAAAATATTCAGGTGACATCTTGTTTCCTAGGGATACATTCTATAAGATTTTTGATAGCCTGGTAGTATGCCCTTGTCAAAAATAAGATGTTAAATACTTTGAGTATACAGCCAGAAGTATACTCAAAGGTTAATAGAAACAGTTTCATATTTGCATCATATAAAAACTTTTCACTCGTTCGCTGCTGAAAACACACACCGTGCGTTTTTGATTTTTGGTACCGGAAGTAAAATAAAATAAAAAAAATTAAAACAAATTAAATTAATTTTTTCACAAGGGGTGCGTGTGACCTTCTGCTGTTGATTTTAGTTATGATTTGATGCCAGAGCTACGAAAAAAATTACAAAAAAAATAAACTAAAACTAAAAAATATGCGAAAAAGCGCCGCAGTCAAATTACACATTCTTCTTTCAGTTCGTCACCATAACCTTCGACGATGCCGTCACCGCCGCTGCCATGCCTAACTACAGGCAAATATTTTACAACCGTCGTAATATGAATGGTTGTCCCATTGGAGGCACTTTCTACGTCAGCCACGAATGGACCGACTACTCTGCCGTTAACGAACTTTACAACAATGGTTTGGAAATTGCTCTTCATTCCATCACCCATCAAACACCGCAAACTTATTGGCGGGAAGCCAGTTACGAAACAATTGTCGAGGAAATCGCGGATCAGCGAGGCCAGATAGCACATTTCGCGAATTTTCCTCAGACTGAAGTACAAGGTAAGTTTATACATAGTTCGCAATCTCGGTTAAATAATCATTCCAGTACATCCTCCACAGAAATCTTGATTAGCCTGTCTGAACCCGTCTGATACTGATCAAATTTTTAGGTGTCCGTGTACCTTTCCTTCAACATAGTGGCAACACCACCTTCCAAGTCATTAAAGACTTTGGACTTGGCTACGACTGTTCCTGGGGAACCATTAGCCACACCAACCCTGGTCTTTGGCCCTACACCTTGGATTACCAATCTATTCAGGATTGCCCGATTGCTCCATGCCCTACCGCTTCGATCCCTGGAGTTTGGGTTCAGCCTATGGTTGCATGGACCGACCTTCAGGGCTTCCCTTGCACTATGGTGGACGCTTGCGCATTTCCGTAAGTATTTCATTTTCATATTTTATGTCATAAGCTGGCTGTGCTATGCGACTTCGTCTATGTCAAAAATTAAATAATCTATCGGCCAAATTTTATACAAACTTATCTTACGACTCTTCTGTGCGGCTTCTACAATGTGGTATTTACTTTTCAGGCCTGACCGTAATGATGCGGACGCTTGGTATCAATTCATTCTTCAAAACTTTGAAAGGCACTATATGGGCAACCGGGCTCCTTTCGGGTTCTACATCCACGAGGCTTACCTCAGGGGCTGGCCGAGAGTTCTAGAAGCTACCATCAGATTCATCGAAACGATCACCCATCTGCATGATGTATATGTGGTATGTAACTTTATTAATGACTTTGTTATTAGAATTATTTTAGGGATAGTACTATCACAGTAATATTATATTACGTTTTTACCTACTCAAAACGTAATGAGTTTGAGTATAATAGGTACTGCGTGGAAGTCCTACACAAAAAGTTCTAGACCAGAATCATAAAGTGATGCTAAAGTGTGGATCTGCTCCAAGAACATTATACACAATGAAAGTTGCTTGTAGAATAAAGTATTGAAGACCAGAAATATGATATTGGATCATGTTTTAACTCTTTTCTTCACGTTGTTTTTAATGTAATGTGAGTGTGAGCACGTGTAAGTGAGTGTGAGTGAAGGTAATGAGAGTGCTCTCTAATAAGGGTAAGCAACACACCGGCAATACCTCTGGTTTTGCAGATGTCAATAGGCGGCGGTGACCACTTGGCACTTAACAGCAGGTGGGCCGCCGCTTACCTGTTTGTCGCTCCATATTAAAAAAAATGTATGACCATTTAAATCCATGTGTTTGTCAGATAATCTTATGATATTGTGAGCGAGATACATCGAGATAAATGTAAACGTAGTACATCGATGGCGAGATAGAAAGAGCCTTTGATAGGTAGGATGAATTAACTTGTCTTCACAGCAATGTTCTGCCGTGCAAAGTCTAGTTGACCAATCAACGACACGCCGAAAGCTAATACCAGTGGCTATTCATTTATCACCACCATATTATCACCACCCAAGGTACTCGTTCACAGCATCGTTCTACAAAATCGACCTACGATCCGCAGTAAATCGTCTATATGACGTTACAATAAAACTCAATTTACAGGTCAACAGCAAAGATGTACTTGATTGGGCAAAGAACCCAATTCCTTTGGAAGAGTACAGATCAAAACCGTGCAATTTCTGGCCACCAACTTCCTGCTCGCCTATTCTGTGCGCACTCACAGCAGCACATAACAACGTAAGTCATTGTTCTGGATTCTTAACAGACTACCCCAGTCTAGGCCTGATCTTGGATTTGAAACTTTGTAATAAATAAATGTATCTTATGTATGTACCTTAGCGTGCTACCTTCCTCGACCCTTAGACCTTTCAAAAGCGCGTCCGCATCATCACTTACTAACATGGGAGATAGTGGTCAAACGCTAGCCTATACAATACATCTATAAATGTAACCCTGAGGTGGTTCTTTTATACAATTTATTGAGATCTGAAAAGTATCTCCAGAGATATGAAAAAACTAAAACTTGAAGTTGGGTTCTTTAACCGACTTGAAAAAAAAAAGAAGGAGGTTCTCAATTAGTCAGAATTTTTTGTTTTGTATAAGTATGTTCGTCGATTAATCAAAGACGCCTATACCGATTAAGAAAATTGTTTTTTTTTTGTTTGAAAATGTGTCTGAAAATTACTAGCGCGGCATTTGAAGTACGGTAGCCGTAGAGTAAAGATGGTTTGACTTCTAAGCGAGAGTACGTAGAATTACTATTTGTTCTGTGGCGAGAGGTTGCCGGTTCGAATCCTAGCTCGGGTGTTCGTCTATAGGCAGGAGCATATTATGATATCGATGTTCCGCCTGATTTACTACCAAAAAGTAGGTTTTTAAACAATTTTAAGTTATTTATATACGCTGTAAATTATTAGTATGGGTTTTTTATCGATAATATTGTTTCTGTTTCAGGCGAACTATTATATGACAGTCTGCAACAGTTGTCCCCGTACTTACCCGTGGCTTGGCAATCCTCTAGGTCTCTAGGAGTCTTTAAGATGTTCATAACCGTACCTAACTTTGTAATAAATAAATGTATCGTTTGTTACATTTGTAATTTTATTTCGAGTTCCATCCCCGCCGTGCACCAATGGATTTTTTCTATTGAAAAATGTATGTGCGCTTTTCACAGTGGCCCTCCGGTGAAATAAAAACATTGCTAAGAAACCACCAAACCCCGCATGGTGGTATAAGACACTATCTAATGTCCGCCTGGCCAGCTATCACCATCAAGTTAGAAAATCTGTCGCCAAAACATCTATGTGTTCCGACAGCTATCCTTCAGAGTTGATCCTATACTAGGCCTAGGGTGCTACCATCCTTGACTGCATCATCACTTACCAACAGGTAAGATAGTGGTCAAACGCTAGCCTAAATATATTTTTTATTTTAATTGTGTGCCTGAGTGCTCCCTACTGTGAGAGCCCTGTTGGCGTAGCCGTAGAGTAAAGATGGTTTGACTTCTAAGCGAGAGTACGTAGAATTACTATTTGTTCTGTGGCGAGAGGTTGCCGGTTCGAATCCTAGCTCGGGTGTTCGTCTATAGGTAGGAGCATATTATGATATCGATGTTCCGCCTGATTTACTACCAAAAAGTAGCTTACCACCACCTTACCGTTCTGGCAGCACACAGTCCTTGAGAGTCAGAGTATTCTAGGTCTGGCAACATCATCGATTACCACCAGGGAAAATGGTGGTCAAACGCTAGCCTATAAGACATTAAAAAAAACCTATCAAATATGCTATGTGAGGGATTTGATTATTCACTTTGTGAGGGTTAGCTAAACCCTGTTTCTGTTACAGGGGTACGCAGAAAAACTGACAATGACATATTAGTCACAGAAATATCAATTATTATTCATATTTCTGTGCATATAGTATTGTTTGCACCGATAGAAAAATTTACCTTTATGTACCTACATATATCAGGCCTCCCTTACTCGCCCATAGCTACAGCGCTTTATACCTAAACTTTTGACCAGCGCCGGCGTTGGTATCCGCCAGTCGGTTGTCACTGCTCACGCGCGCGCAACGTATATTATTATTCAAATGACGGGATAACTGCGCATTCGCATTCTATATTAGAAAAGAAAAAAGAAAGATCTATGTTTTCATAGTCATTTTGACAAAAAATTAGCATAATATTTTTTTATTTTTAGGGTTCCGAACCAAAATTGGTACCCACCAACGGAACCCTATTACTGAGACTTCGCTGTCTGTCTGTTCGTCTGTCACCAGGCTGTGTCTCATAAACCGTGATAGTAAGACAGTTGAAATTTTCACAGATCATGTGTTTCTGTTGCCGCTATAACGACAAATACTAAAAACAGAATAAATTTTAAAATTTAAGGGGGTTCCCATACAAGAAACGTTTTTTTTTCGGCATTTTACTATAACGCCATCTATGAACGTTTGACTGTATTAAGTACTAGCAGCCCGCCCCGGCTTTGCACGGGTAGAACATATATGCCTACAAAATTTGCATCAGTTTGTTGCATCGAATATAAAATATTAACATATTTAACAATCATCGTCATATTTCCACCAATTTACACAAAACCTTAACGAATTATGCACCTAAACCTTCCTCATAAACACTCTGGCTATTGGTGAAAACCGCATGATAATCCGTTCAGTAGCTATTGAGATTATTGCGAACAGACAGACAGACGCAGTGATGGACTTTAGTTTTATTATACTTAGGTAGTGATATTGGATGGCCCTTTGGCGTAAAGGATAGTTACCCTGATTCTGACCCGACGGTCGTTGGTTCTAATCCTAGCTATATACCTACCAATGAAAGTTTTATGTGCATTCATGAATCATGGGTTTTCGTACAGAGGTAGTGGGGTCATTGAATCAAAATCAATCAAATCATGGGATCAAAGAAGGGGTATTATACGTTTAACGTGTGTATCTGTGTCTGTCTGTAGAGCCTTAGCACCCAACCGGATGAACCGATTTTGATTGTATTATTGATTTTTTTTTTGTTTGATAGATGTCTTCATCGAGAGTGTTCTTAGCTTGATTCATGAAAATTCGTTCAATCGTTATAAAACTATGAGCATTTTTCTAGTTAATTGCGCTATGAAATCAACTTTCATAGGTCTGATCAATTCGAAAATCTTCTTCTTCAACGATATTGTAAGAACATTGACGCATTGACCTGATGCTGGGACATCTCCTGTACTCTACAAAATACTCACACATTCTATATATAAGTGAAAGAATTTTTTAAATCGGTTCAGTAGTTTTTGAGCCAAATCATTACAAACATACAAAAATACAAAAATACAAAAATACAAATATACAAAAATACAAATGTTTTCTCTTTATAATATTAGTATAGATATTAATTACCTGTGCGTTTAGTTAGACAGTTGAAATTTTCACAGATGATATATTTCTGTTGCCGCTATAACAACAAATACTAAAAACAGAATAAATTTAAAAATTAAAGGGGTCCCCATACAAGAAACGTGTTTTTTCTGGCATTTTACTATAACGCCATCTATGAACGTTTGACTGTATTTATTATATTAATTACCTGTGGTAATTAATGTGTGTGGTAAGGTGTGTTAACTTTCACTTAGTTGGCGGTAGATGTTCGTAAGATGGCGTTGTACTAAATAATCACGCGGCTTCTGATTTAATAAATGTTTGGAATTGACACGTTAATATAATCTTATCCATACTAATATTATAAAGAGAGAACATTTGTATTTTTGTATTTTTGTATGTTTGTAACGAGTAAGCTCAAAAACTACTGAATCGATTTAAAAATTCTTTCACTAATACATAGAATGGACTTTCGGAATGGAAATAGGCTATATATTATCCCGTTTAAATCAAAGATACATTCATGGAGACCTAATTTGCAACCTAAGTCGGCAAATAAACGGTCGAAAAAACACGTTTCTTACGAACGCTGCTTAATTGAAAATAGATAGAAGAATATTTTCTATGCAAGAGTTGTACAACTTAAGTAGGTGGTTATTGGGTGTTCTACTCCAACCACATCTGTTGATTAAACGATATACCCAACTGCGTTCGCTCCGCTTGCTGCGCTCACTTGTTGCAGTTGGGTATATCGTTTAATCAACAGATGTGGCTGGAGTAGAACACCCAATAACTAAAAATTGATTATCTCTCGCCACTTGTGTTTTAGAACTCTCAAAGCTTCCGGTGTAATAATTTTGATCAACATGTTTTAGAACTCTCAAAGCCTCCGGTGAAAATTATAATGTTTATTAATGTGGTTACTAAACATTACTTATCATTCTGCGAAAAGCGCTCTTGCAATGAAGTTCGTTAAGCAGCCAATATCATTAAAATTCGAAAATATAAATATTAATTCTGAAAAACGCAGTTTTCGTCATGGAAAGCTTTTACCAAATACAATACGATGTATAATATGTGGCCCGTCGAACTGTGGAAAAACTAATTTGGCTATCGGACTCATCTTACATGAAAATGGTTTGCAATTTAAAAATGTTTATGTTTATTCAAAAACTCTTTATCAACCGAGATACATGTATTTGGAACAGGTATTACGAATGGTTCCTGGTGTTACTTTTTCTAAGTATCATGAAAATGAAGAAGTTCTTACTCCAGAGGCAGCAAAATGTAACTCAATAATTATATTCGATGACGTAGCGTGTGAGAATCAAAATAATATGCGCGACTATTTTGCAATGGGAAGACATAAATATATAGACTGTTTTTATCTAAATCAGACTTATAGCAAAATACCAAAACAGTTAGTGAGAGATAATGCAAATTTAATTGTTCTCTTTAAGCAAGATGATATAAATATGAGACATATTTATGATGAACACGTCAATACAGATATGACGTGGCAGGAATTTAGAGAAATGTGTGCAAATATATGGAAAGAACCCTACAGTTATGTAGTGATTAACAAGGATTGTGAAAAAAACAAAGGATGTTACCGAAAGAAATTCGATACGTTTGTTGTGTTTCATTAGTATGTATGTCGTAAATATGTCAATGCTTGTCGAGGTGTTGAAAAGTAAACAGCTAATAGCAGTAAACTTAATAATTAAATATAGAAATCATGTTTAATAATCCTGTGAACCGTATATACTCCACTGTATACAAACGTTTAAGAAGTTTCGATACCTGGCCTCGAGGATTAACACAAAAACCACAAGAAATGGCTGAAGCAGGATTTTTTTATGCAGGCTGTGACGATAGAGTTATTTGTTTTTACTGCGATGGAAGGCTTAAAGACTGGAACTCCGAAGATCAACCATGGGTAGAGCACGCGCGCTGGTTCCAGTCATGTCCGTATGTTTTAGTAATGAAAGGAAAAGACTACGTTAAGAGCATGAAAAATTATGTATACGAAGAAATTAAAAAAAATTGCCAACAGACTCCACTGGATGATCTACCTTTGATAGTAAATACATCATCTTCAATAATCTGTAAAATTTGTTTAGAAGAAGAGCTTAACACTTGTTTTTTACCTTGTGGTCATGCTGCGGCTTGTGCAAAGTGTGCTTTTTCCATTGGTAATAAGTGTCCAATTTGTAGGCGAGTATTCGCCAATATAACACGATTGTATTTCTGATTATACTCTATTGCTAGCCTACTATAAATAGCTGAAGTAAAAACATATGTTATCACTTTCGTGAGAACACTGACAATAGTTCAATCAATTGAAATTCAATTTAAAGATATGGAAAAAAATCTAAAGAGACAAATTGTAAAGGCTGCGGCAGCTGTTAAAAATAAGGTTAAAAAGATGCGAGATATTGAAATGGAAAACAATAGTATTTTGGAATCTGTTTTTAAACCAATTACAAGTCCTCTTAATGAAATGGTGGAAAAATCTAAAACGTGTTCCCAAACTAAAGGAGTACAATTTGAAACTTCAAGTCCATTAGACAAGGACAAGACTCTCAAGAGAGATTCTAACATCGAGTTCGACGTATTTAGTCCAAGAGACTCTAATGATTCAGATGAAAGCTATGAGAATTCAGAAAAATCTGATAATGAAGAAAATGAGGAATCATTTAAATCAGTGCAATCAGGTTCAAGTGATCAAGAAATTTCTTCGTGGTCCATGTCTTCCAAAACTTTACAAGATGTTCCGTTTGGCGTGAGAAATGAACGAGGTAAACACATGATGGGATCTTCGCGTGTAACTCTTTTTGATGATTATATTCAAGTTGGTGCAAACAAGTACAAATATACTCCTGGTATAAAGGAACTTCTGTTTAAAAAAGTACCTAATATATCTGCAATAACTGATGAAGATTTGAGACATTATAAAATAATGTTACTAGAAACAAATGTGCACCGAAGAGAATTCGATCCAAATAAACCAATCAGAAGTAACAGAGGTCGAAAATACTTGAATATAATAAAACCGCTATTTAAGTTGCGTAAAGTTTCAGCGAGCACTGACAGTAGTCAACCTGATTTACTTCATCAAGGAAAAGGACTACCTCTGTTGAAACAGTGGAAGAAAAATGTTGACTACGTTTACTGGGACAATCCTAATGAACTGGTTGAAAGATTAAAACTATTGATTGCTTCAAAAGATGCTGGTAACACTGGGTTAGATAATGAAATAATATCTATTATAGAAGAACTGCGCGAAAGCAACATTATACCTTAATAAATAGCATACATTTCTAAAAATAGTATCATTTGATCTTTGTCAACAACACCCATCAGTTCACAATAATGGATAAGTTTGGACATCATATTCATAATCGATTGCGTTTACCAGACTTTTTAGAAAATTTTGATAAAGTCTTGATGCGAACTGAAACCGGAGAGTTCGATTTACAAAATACAAGGTTGACTGGGATTACAATTCCATTGAAAAATACCGATGCTGTGAACAAGGAATACGTAGACAGCCAATCTCAATTGTTTGTAAAAAAACAAGAAGTCGATATAATATTCAACGATTTAAAAGCAGATGTTAAAAAAGGCATTGAGAATTTAAAAGCAGATTATTATACAAAGGCTGAATTAGACCAAATCATTAAATCAAAGAAATGAGTAAGCTACAAATAGTAAATGAAATTCATAAAACAGCTCGTAAAAACTTTGTTCGACGATCTGTAATATTAAGAGGAATTGATGATTTATGGCAAGCTGATCTTATGGATTTTCAAAATATAAAAAGTTGTAATAATGGATATAGGTATATTTTTGTTGTAATAGATTGTTTTTCTAAATTTTCCTGGGCTATCCCTGTTAAAACGAAGACTAAATCCGAAATAGCAAATGCATTTAGTTCGCTATTATTTAAAAATTATCGAAAGCCAGTTAACTTACAAACTGACATGGGCACAGAATTTTATAACGATGAATTTAAAAAAGTTATGCTAAAAAATAAAATTAATCATTACTCTACATATTCCATAAAAAAGGCTTCTATAGTAGAAAGACTAATCAAAACTCTCAAGAACAAGTTGTATAAAAATTTTAGTTTGAATGGTAGTTATAAATGGATTGGAAAGCTTTTAGAAAGTGTTATGGCAACATACAATAACACAATACATCGAACAATAAAATATAAACCAAACGATGTTAACCAATCAAACCAAAGTGAAGTATTGAGAAATATAATCAAATCACAGGAAATTAATTGTCTGTCAAAGACCAGAAAATTAGAAGTTGGTGACCATGTTCGTATAAGTAAATATAAAGGTAACTTTGAAAAAGGATACACCCCAAACTGGTCTACGGAATTGTTTTTGATTAAAAAAGTTCATGGTTCTAAACCTATCACTTATTCCATAGAAGATCTACACTATCAACCAATTTTAGGAAGTTTTTATGAACAAGAACTTCAAAAAACTAAGTGTCCTAATGTGTATCTAATTGAAAAGGTTATAAGAAAAAAAGGTAATAAATTATTCGTAAAGTGGTTAGGTCTACCTAGTACTGAAAACAGTTGGATTGAAAAACGAGCAATTGTATGATTATCTTTTCTATAGAGTTACATACCTAAGTATATAAAATTAAGTCTATTTAGATATTTTATCTCATTTATAACTCAGCTATGCATGGTGGTGGACTCGTTAACAGCATCATAAATAACTTACCATTTGAATTGCATTTACCTGGGTACAATTACTGTGGACCTGGTACCAGATTAAGAAAACGATTATTGAGAGGTGATCAAGGAGTTAATGAGCATGATAATGCTTGCATGAGACACGATATAGCATACGATAATTCAAATAAATTGGAAGATCGACACAGAGCTGATTTAGAATTATTAAATATGGCAAAGCAACGGATGAAATCGAAAAATGCAGGAAGAGGAGAAAAACTGTCTTCGTGGCTTGTGAGCAAAGTGATGAAAACCAAAATGAAGCATGGTGCTGGCGTGAGAACATTTAAATCGATCGTCTCTACAATACATAAACGACTGAAAAAATTAAAACCAAAAAGCAATTCTAGAGCTATTAAAGCTGCATATTCAGCTGCGAAAAAACTGATAAAAAATAAAAAAGGAGTGTGTCTGCCTCGTGTAATACCGTTACCAAAAACAGGTGGTATTTTACCACTTATACCAATATTCGCAGGACTGTCTGCTCTAGGTGCATTGGTTGGAGGTGCAGCAGGTATTACTAAAGCTGTAAATGATCATAAAGCAGCTAAAAAGAATTTGGAAGAAGCCCAACGTCATAATAAAACGATGGAAAGTATCGCCTTAGGAAAAGGCTTATATATAAAACCATATAAAAAAGGCAATGGTCTTTTTGTAAATAGTTCAAAAAACTAATAGAAAGGTTACCCAAGCGTGCTCTCACTGATATAGACATATTAGAGTATGCTACTAAACACATACCTTACTTTAGAGGTGTTTTCATGAGAAATGAATTGCCGCCAAAGCCTAAGGACATTGAGTGTGCGATTGTTAATTTAGATAGCTCAGAGAATGAAGGAACCCATTGGGTAGCCCATGTAAAACATTTTAACTATTGTGAGTATTTTGATAGCTTTGGTGATTTAAAGCCACCAATTGAGTTAATAAGATATTTAAAATTTAATATAACATACAATTATTGTAGATATCAACGTTTTAATACATCTAATTGTGGTCATTTATGTTTAAAGTTCCTAAGTGAATTTTGGAAAAAATGTTATGCTAATACTATTTGTATAAAATGTTCTAATAAAGTATTGTGACTATATATTTATAAACGTGTTTTTATTACCATCATTTCTAAAATGTCTTTCACGCTGTCAATAACAGGCAACACCTCTATTTTATCCACTACCTATTATCCAGCTTTACAATTTGATGATGAATACGAGTGTGCTCTGTTATATTTCTCAACATTCAATTCAATACCTAACATTGATAACAGAAACAATAAATATTATTATGACAATAACGAAGTCGTAGACATACCAGAAGGCACTTACGAACTGCAAGATATTTCTGATTATCTAAAGTCAAACGTAAAAAAAGGAGTCGCTTTTAATTTATTTTGCAATAATAACACGTTGAAATCGTTTATCTTCTGCTCTAAAGATATCCATTTTGAAAAAGCTAATTCTCCAGGAACTTTACTAGGATTTGGTAATAAAACTCTTAAAGCCAATATAATACACGAGTCGCAACTCCCAGTTAACATTTTATCGACAACAGTGGTAAGAGTCGAATGTGATATAGTGAGCGGATCATATATTAATGGAAAACCAAGCCATATTCTTTATGAATTTGCTCCTAACGTGCCTCCAGGATACCGAATAATAGAAGTGCCAAAGAATATAATTTATTTTCCTGTCAATCAAATTGACGTCAGCACTATTAATATTAGATTATTAGATATTAATAATAATTTAATAAATCTACGCGGTGAAGAAGTTCAATTATATTTGCATATCAGGAAAAGATGATCGACTTCAATAAAAGTAGTAATTCAATAATGAAACACATCAGTACTCATCGAACAATCCAAAAAGGAACAACTAAGAAAAAAATTAAATTGACCAGGGAAAATAAAAAGTTCCTGAAATTAATTGGTCTATTAAAATGAACATTTTGGATATAACAAGTTCACCAGCATACGATAACACCATAGACGGTATCGAATATCATTCATATAAACCTTACGTAACAAGTTTTAACAGGAATGATGAAATCCGCATACCTATCAATCAGCAGGATTTATACATACTACCATCAGCAAGTACCCTTTATTTAGAAGGAACAGTAAACATCATAAAGAAGGATACAAAACTAAAAGTTACTGCTGTGGAATTCACAAACAATCCATTACTGTTTCTTTTTCAAGATATTCGTTATGAACTAAATGGAGTTGAAATAGATAGAATCAAAAATGCTGGAATGACTACAACAATGAAGAGTTTAGTATCATTTAATGAAAATGAAGCTAAGATAGCAAAAGCTTGGGGTTGGGATATAAATGGAACAAAAACAACCCATGGAAATAGTTTTTCTGCCTCAATACCTCTTAGTAATATTTTGGGCTTTGCTGAAGATTATAAGAAAATAATTATGAATTGTAAACATGAACTGATATTATTACGCAGTAATACAAATTTGAATTCTTTGAAAGTTCCATCTGGTGAGGTTCTTGAAGATATAATAATAAATAAGTTAGTTTGGCGCGTTCCACACGTCAAGGTATCAGATAAAGAAAAAGTTAATTTACTAAAGTTATTGGAAAAGGATCGTTCTCTATATTTGGCTTTTAGAAATTGGGATTTATATGAGTATCCCTTATTACCTAAAACAACTAAGCATACTTGGTCAATTAAAACGTCCTCACAGATTGAAAAGCCAAGATATGTAATCATAGGCTTACAAACAAATAGAAAAAATTTAGCTGATCGCGATATATCAAAATTTGACCCTTGTTATTTAAGAGATGTCAAAGTATATCTTAACTCTAACTATTTTCCATATGAAAACTTGAATATTAGTCTTGATGATCATAAATATTCATTATTGTATGAGCAATATGTCAGGTTTCAGACATCTTATTATGGACGCAGAAGTGAACCACTGCTAAGTACTTCTGAATTCAAAGAAAAAGCACCGCTGTTTGTAATCGATTGCTCTAGACAAAGCGAAAACCTTAAGTCAGGTCCTGTAGTTAGCGTACGTGTGGAACTTGAATGTCATTCAGAAATACCTGATCAGACAGCTGCATATTGTCTTATTTTAAACGATTCCATCATCGAGTACAGACCGTTGAGTAATATAGTAAAAAAAATATCTTAAAATATGAATCCTTACAGAATAAAATATATATTCGTGGATGTACAAGGATTCAAAGATACACAAAATAATTTTATTATAAAAGAATTGTCTATTTTAAACGAAGAAAATACCCAAACCTTTCTTGTCAAGCCCCCCTATCCATTTAAAAACTTATCGATCGAAGAAAAGAAACAAGTGCGGTGGATAGAAGCAAATCGAGGATATTTCTGGAGTGAAGGCCACATTGACTACAGGGAATTCAAAAGAATTATAATACCATATTTGAATAAGAAAAAAGTGTTAACAAAAGGAACTGAGAAAGTTATGTGGATCAAAGGCCTTTGTGAGAACTGTGAAATAATAGATGTGGGAGAAAAAGGATGTCCTAATTTTTTAAAATTATATCACGACTATGAAAAACCTAATATAAATTTAAATTGTGTACAACACACGAAAATGTGTGCATTAAAAAATGTATTGTGCTTAAAAAAGTGGTATGATAATAATAATATACATTTATTCAATGTAAGCTAAGAATTTAATTTAATGTATTAAATAAAATAAAATAATTATTGCCTAAACTGGTTGTTGTTTTATTCTACCAAATTATATTTTAACGAATTAAAGTGGTGAGTATTTAGGAATTAAAATACAGCAGATATTTGAATAGGTTTTTAATATAATATCGAAAATTAAAACATATCTTAAATTTAATGAATTAAATAGTACAATGCATTCAGGGAGATACTACTTACTGATTTGATTAAACATCTTAAGAATCACTTCTAATTTAATTTAACTGATCTATTTAAAAATAATTTTATTCAATTATGCGTCTCATCAGTCAGAATCACTTATTATATTTTCAGATATATTTTTAATCACTCATTCGGTTTGATCTAATATTCTGTCCGTAAAATCTTTTACTATATATTGAGCCGATATTACAACATCACTTTCAGTGTCACTGTTATCACCACTAATGTCTATTATTTTGATCTGAATCAAACGTCTCCCTTTGCATGCTTCACGGTTTAAAACAAATGATGATCGCCGCATACTATTGCGAAGATTCTTAGTTTCACCAGGTGTCTTCTTTGTTTTCCGTTTTGGACGTTTTGGAGACGATTTCTTCTGATTAGTGATTGGAAAAATTTCGTCAAAGCCTTCTAATGGATTCTGCGCACAGTGGAAAAGAAGGTCTTGGGTATTAATTCCAAAAAGTCCATCTTGAGTCTCACTGTTATTATTTATTACAATGTCTGTCATAATCTGAAACAAAATAGAAAACTATTAGGGTCATTTTTATGGATAATATCGAGTAAATAGAAATAAACGAATAAAAGTTCAAAACTTACGTCTTAAGTCGACTTGAAAGTATGTGAATATGTGTGTTAACTGCGACGCTCGAACAGGGTATAATGAGCAGGGCATGATGAATTTTATTCAATGTTTGTCGAATGTGCAAAATCATGTAGTGACATGTCAGTGCACCTGCGTCGGTGTTAAAAGTTTATGCTGCGTTAGTGAATTTGAAGTATCTACGTAGATTACAGGAATAGCTTACACAAAATTTTTCACAAACATTAAATTGATTTTGCATTATTAACTTAAGCTAGATGTTAAGGCTCGTAAAATAAAATAAAAACAACAAGTATTCTAAATGAAATTCGTTTATTCACTATATTCTTACTTAAGGTTCACTTTACATTATTATTATAACATTATTATTATTATTATTATATTACATATTTATTTCATCTTACAGATAATCTTAAGCTACTTACATTAGATTAGACCCCAAGAATTGAAATATGACCCCAAGCTCTGCTTGATTTTTTATCTTGCGAAATAAATCGTTTATCGTCGCTACTAGAAAGCGCAATTTTGTTTACAGAACGTGTAAATATTTCATGTTTTATACTTTTAAACAATATGTTTTTCTTGCGTAGTGTATTTGATGTAAGCAATGTGTTTGTATAATCTAAGATACTAAGATCTCGAACAACACATGATTTTACTCCCTTAGCCTTTTTAATTTCAGTGTCAGTATTTTTTATACAATATAATTTAGAGCGTAATCCTACATATTCAGTGATTATTTTTCCACCCATTTCATCTTTGAAAAGTCCTGGTACTTTTTTGTTAATTATTGGTAATTTGTGATAATTATCAACAGAAAAGTTACTGGTATCAAAATACTCCAAAAACGTATTTTTCACATCTTGATAAAAATTTTTGGTTTGGATGTGATAAATAAAGCTGTCTGTATCAGTATAACACATCGTCAAGCGGTCCCTGTAAAATGGTTTAAATATAGAATAGTGAAAATCATACATATGTGATTTTGATAATTCCAAAACTGTAAATCCGATATACAGTGGCTTATCCAATACTATACGATTAGGCTTTAATTGAATCGCAACCAAACTTTCCGTAAAAACTGAAGCACTGTGAAAGTTTGGACTCGCGATTAATTTTTCTGCGTTATTTCTTTTTTTAGTTCTATTGTTTTGATCATTCCATTGATTTATCAACTCAACATGGACCTTCTTGCGGTTGTTTTCTAACGTTTTACCAAAAACACTGTTATTGAGCAATTTGAAAAAGTCTTGCTCAAAAGTTGACGTTGCTTTTTGACGCAAATTTGTATTAAGATCGATGTATTGTTTTAAATATGCACTCTGTCGAAACGTTATAGCACGATGTACTTGTCTCAAGATCAAACCATGTCTTAAACAGGTTTTTAAATGTACATAATGTATAACATAATTAAATTTGTCATAAAGATTTGGAATTAACTTTTCATTTTTTCCACCCGGTGGAATATCTTTTTCGGGGCAAAACGGTAAATCATTATGTTCCCAATGTAATTTTTTTGGATAAATGAGATCGACTTCTAGAATGAAGCCGAACTCTGCATCATCAGATACATTATTCACATCCAGTTTATTAACTTCTGATTGATCAAGAAACCTAAAGTTTGACAAGGGCAATGTTTGACACATGCTGTATCCATAAAGATTATTGCAGTCTATATAGACTATGAATGATTCTGGCATCAACGGATCATGGTCGAAAATAAATTCGTTGTTTGCTTTGGCATGCCTATGTGCTGCCATTACCACACCTCCTCGTATGCCTGTCTGTAACATATCTACTATAGCAAAGTCATCTATTAGTTCTAACTCAATGCCTGTTTTATAAAGCATAGCATCGAATGATAAACTCGGTGCTGTAACATAGAATGCAGGGTCCAAGTTGTAGTAATGTTTGCAAGTTTTTCTAAAGTTTTCAAATATATCTGTTAACAACAACACATCACTTTTTAAATACAAATCGGTATATTCGCCTAGGTTCCGAATTTCAAATTGGGTCCAAACTGACTGTGCGTGCTCATAATCTTTATTTGATATGTGCTCATTGTTGAGAGAGCTATAAAAACTTTCTTTGCTTGGCAGAAATGGCTCGTTGTAACGTTCCCATGCGTTCATGTACTCGTAAGGGTAAACGCCTTTACGAGTTAGAAGGGAAAACTCATTTTCATTTGGGTAAATATTCCTTAAATGAGTAAACTCATGAGTTTTCATGGTTTTAACCAATTTTTCTAGACTGGTTCCTAAAAATTTGAACGAATCTACAAATCTTAACTGAACGAACTCGTCTCTTGATATTGGAATGAATTTTGTGAAAGAGATATAATTTTCTTTCGTTTTAGGAATTATTTTTATTGGTCCAGGCGCTTCACCAAGTGTTTTTATAAACAAGTGACAATCATACCCTGCTAAATTGTGGAAAAAAATTGGCACAAACTTTGGAACTTTGTACTGTAAATTACATAAGCTATGAGCTGCACCCCGATACTGTCCAGTAAGGTGACAATGGTCTCTGACCTTATCTCCGAATAGAAAACTCTCACAAATATGACATCGAACTGCATTCCTAAAATCAACTGCATCGTTTGCATTAAAAATTATGGGAACGTTTTGTGATAACACTGCATGGATATCCCGAACATCTTTGTAAAGAGAGCTAACAAATTTTTCTACACAATGAGGACCTCTAAAGATTACGAATTTATTGTAAGAAGGGTCAACAGAATTAATCACATTGTAAGCAAATGCGATAGGTGTATGCTTTTGTGTAGTGCGCGTATAAGAACTTTGAGGATCTGATTCACTTTTGCTTACATCTTCTAGCATAGTTTCAAAGTCAGCATAAATTACAAAAGGAATGTCTTGTTTGCGTTCGAAATTCTTGAATTTAATTACTGACCCCTTTTCCGGTAGGACAGTGACAATTCCGTTACAGGTATGACTTTCTACATCCTCAACCGTTTTAAAAAACAACAAACAAGTGTCACAAAAATAGATCTGTCCTTTATGCTTCGTTATTTGACTTCTCACCAGTCTCGATAAATTCTTTATGAGACAATAGTGAGATGTTGTGTTGTTTTCTATCCAAAGAAGGTGAATCGTTTTTTTATTTTCATGGCTTTCTGATTTATAAAGCGGGCCTACAACAGTCTTGTTATTTTTTAAGCCAAAAATGATAAAACTTAGGTTTGGATTGTTTTCTTCGAATATTTTAACATCAGATAATGTCATGGGAAACGAAATGTTTTCAGTGTTTAAGACATTGCGAAAATGTACATATGACGAAACCCTTTCAGGATGGTTTTTAGCTGGATAGAGGGCTGCAAGTACGCTCCACAGAAAACAGTGTTTATCGTTGTTTTGAATATTTAAACATGCTTTCTTTTTCTTGATGAATATTGGTAGTTCAATATACGTGGAGCCGCGAAGTGGTTGATATTTATTAACATTAACCTCAATATGCATACAATTAAGAAAAGTCCAACCCGAATCTTGCTCTTCGAATTGGTCAATTTTTGTGCGTATTGTATTGATTACATTTAAATATAAATGCTCAAAATTATAATTTCCATAAACAGGGATATTTTTTGTCATAAACGATTTAGTTTCTTGTTCATTATTTTTGAAAAGTAAAAACTTTGAGAATATTTCGAAGTTGACTTTGACACAAATATGTTTTTTTATGCATTCATCTAAAATGAGTTTGACTTTGTTTCGTATTGAATCTAAAAATACATCAATAGAATGTTCATTTGCGTATTGCGCAGCAATCCTGTAAGATATTATTCGGTTCTGAAATGCTGTCGCTACAATATCTACGCCTTCCACATCGATATGCGGTACAGTTAAAACGTTTTGTTTATGTGTATTACTTCGCAAATGACCTGTCCAGCGCCTACCGCTTATAGATGTGTTACAAACTGAACAGAATGGCATTGTAGAAGCTACTTGCTTGTTTACCTACTAGATATAATTATTAATTTAAGTACCTACCTACATAGAAAGTTACCTATTTTTTAAAGTCAGTATTATAATATTATACGCTTTTAATTTTCTTTTTTATTTCAAATTAATTAAAAAAATTACTTTGAGAGTTTAATATAGTCTACCTACACTACATATATCAAAACATACTATAATAATTCTATCTACCTTTATGAACCTAACTTAATTTAATAAAATAAAAACCATAATAAACCTATGCACACGTTTTGTTTATTTAAAATTAATCTTATCACTAAATGTTGATGGTTTAGAATCTTTAAATAATTTAAACACCGTAATGAGAAACTCTTGTAAAATTTCCCACTCCTTAGTTTGTTCGTTGAGACGCAGCTTTACACTCGTCAACGCTTTTTTATAGCGTTCTTGAGGAGGCGTATTTTGAACGTCGACGACGTTGTAAAGCTTCACCTCAACGTAAAAGTCGCCTTCGGAGACTGTTGCGGTGCGTCGGCTCTGCCCTCCGGAAACCCTCGTCGTGAAGGAAGAAGTCGATACGTTGCCTCCGGCGCTTTGTGATGCGTTAGATGCAGCAACGCTTTCTTCCCCTTTCAGAATCGAAAAGATGTCTGACTTGCGTTTTTTAGACCTGTAAAACAAAGAAAATAAAATATGATGAAATACTGTTATGATAATATTTAGGAACTTTTATCATCATAATTAGATTCAGAGTTAAATAATCATTTAACGTTGCTCACTCCATACAATATACATTATTGTTAAATAATTATTATCATCATCGGTACAGGGATCCCAACCTGAAGCGAGGAAAGTACCAGGGCCGTGAAATTATCGTATTTTGACGTTTTTGGAGCAAAATTATCGTACACTCAGTATAATGGCTTAAAATACATTAAAAAATCATATAAAACGATAATTTTTATTACACTTTGTTTGTGTATACAGAACAGAATCAATGTATATTTAACTCCATACAGGCAGACGGGCTGAGAAGACAGACCACAGTACACAGATTTTATAAGCGTACCAACGTTTTGAAATTAAGAAATAAGCTGGCGCTGTTACCAATAAACAATAGTATCTCAATTTTTTATTGAATATGAGCGTAATTCTCAAACTTTGTGGTGTATAGAATTTATCGTGTATTTGCGTACATAATACGGAGGCCTAAATTATCGTATATACGTTAATTATAGTACGGTACGTTAATTATAGTACGGTTGGGGCCCTGCATCGGTACCTAGTAGTAGTTACCACCAAGCGATAAAAACGATAACCTATCAGATATAATATATATATATATATATACGTACCACGAAAATTCCGGCTCTTGCAAATCGGGTGGTGTGAAGGATGGTGAATATGATGCATGACCGCGCTTAGCAAGGGCAGCAGCGTTAACGACGGGGGTGATCTTGCGCTTTGAGGCTTTTGGCTTCTTGGTAGGCTGCGACAACACCGACGGTGCTGTGGCCACGATTGCTTCAGATTCGTATTCAGAGTCCGACCTGAGAAAAAAAAATAAAAAATGAGTATGGATGGAACAAAGATTTTAAAAAACACGTAATAAGACAATACTCACTCACATATTTCTGTAGATGTTTTCTCGAAGTGTCGTGGCTGCGCAATGTCAGGCGGCAGGCGGGCTGGCGGTGGCTGGCGGAGTCTGGCAGGCGGCGGCTGAGCAGGGTGGCAGGCGGCGGCTGAGCAGGGTGGCAGGCGGTGGCTGAGCAGGGTGGCGGGCGGTTGGCAGGGTCTGGCAGGCAGCAAGATTCTCGAGGATGATGAACCAGCGAAGAATATGTCAGTTTTCTAATTTTACGCGATTTTATAGCAAATACTTTTTATGTGTCAGCAAATAATATTCCAATTCAAAAGATATTAAGTACCCGTACTTTAACAAAACAAGCAAATTTGAAGCTAATGGTCACACCACCTTTGTCGCACCACCTTTGAAATCGGATCAAAGAAAGATTCCGCCTACTCGGATGACAATATAAAAACTCACACCATTACCCGACTACGATAGATTAAAAGATAGAAAAATTAAAAGTCAGTGCATAAAATATTACAATCATATTTTATGTGTTTAGATAATAAGACGGTATCTAATTATTTGAACTGTACAATACACCACACGGGAAGTATTACTATTTACTTTCTTACATAATTTAAGTTCGTTCGCAAAACAAAAAAACCGACTTCACATGCAGCGCAAGTCATTTTCAGTACTAAGTTTGAGGTATCTATCTCCATATCTCTGGAGATTCTTATCGGATCTCGTTAAAATTAAAATGGAACTACACTGTAAACATATTCTATTAATAATAATATCGTTTAAAAACTAAAAACGAACCGACTTCAATGCCGCGCTATTCATTTTCAGTACCAATTTTGAGATGTTTATCTCAATATCTCTGGAGGTACTCATCAGACCTCGATAAAATTATCATGGTACTACTACACTTGGAATATCTCCTTTCGAACAAAAAAAGAATAATCAAAATCGGTTCATAAACGACGAAGTTATCCGCGAACAAACATAAAAAATATCGGTAGAAATGAGAAACCTCCTCCTTTTTTTGAAGTCGGTAAAAAAATAAAAAAAAAAACATTCTCCAAATCCACACACAGTTAATAAATGATGAGGTTCTGAAGTGACAAAAAAATTAAATTATACAGACGAATTGAGTACATCCTCCTTTTTGTGAAGTCAGTAAAAAAAAAAAAAAAAAAACAAATCAGTTCATAAATGATTGAGCTATGATATAATAAACAAAAAAGTAATTCGTACAAACGCTATCTGTTAAGTCCTCGTTTTGTTAAGTCGGTTAAAAAGTAATTTGTCCTAAGGCCGCTACACACCTTGAGTTTAAACTGCTCGTTTTCACTAAATAGTGTGACTATACATATGAATGATAGTTTAACTGAATGGTAATAATTATAATTTAAAATCGTTAATAAACCAAAAGAACCAACTTCAAATGTCGCGCTAGTCATGTGCCAAGTTTGATGTGTTTGTCTCCATATCTCTTGAGATAGTCATGAGATCTCGATGAAATTTAAATGAAATTACTTGGAAAGTATGTCCTTTCAAACAAATATAAAAAATATTCTAAATCGGTACAGCCATCTTTGAGTAATCGAGAAGCATACATAAAAAAAAGATTCCGACGAATTCAGAACCTACTCCTCGGTTAGGTGTCGGTTAAAATAGCATTTAATTAACTGTACAGTGCAAACTTAATGGTATAAAAATTTATCTGTACCTACAGAACAGTTCAATCGCAGAGTTAAAAACGAACGTGTATGCGAACCCTTAAAAGAAATGCTTACGATGTACATAATTGTTATTCAATCCATTTTACCTTGATACGTTTGTACCTACTATCTAGCGTGTGAACAAAATCATTCATTATATAAGTGTACGGTGTCGGCTGTGGTGTCGGTGAGTGTATCTGTGAGTGTAGTTCTGTAACTATTTGGAAATAACAAGTAAGTACCTAGCTTTTATTGTATAATATTTTGCAACGTACTCTTTTTTGGTTGATTCGAAAATAAAATTAAAAACCAAGTTTCTGTCGTATTATATAATAAAGATTTTCTCAATAACTAGAAATCGCAAAAATAAAATAGGTCTTCATACGACAAAAAGCCCTATTAACCGACTTTAAAAAAAGGAGGATGTTCTATGTTTCACTGTAAATTTTTTTTTATTTATTTTTCTCTGTCAATTGTGGTCCGATTTTTTTAATTATATATTTATTTCAAAGATTATACTTTTGTAGTGGTCTCATTGTAAATTTATCAAGTATCTCCAGAGATATGGCGATAATAACTGCAAACTTGCTACTCAAATTGAATACAGTAGCATTTGAAGTCGGTTTTTCAAACGATCCTAATTATTTTGAACATGTTATGTAAATGTTATGTAAAGAAAATAATATTAAAAAATTACATAAAAATGATTATTTTTCGATTGCTGTTTATATTAACTACACACTGATTTAATGTTTAGTTATTTCCAAGTTTAATTTGATTTATTCTGAGTAAAGATTTTTTTAAATTAAATTGTGTATTCTTAGTTTTAAACTAATGTGTACCAATTTATATTTTACAGGAACGACAAGCAGCAGGGACAATGAGATCTTCATGAATTTAATAAATTAAAATCCTTTAGATGAAAATGGTGAGTGACTACGCTTGAATTTTTATTAACGTATATACACACATTTCTTTAAAGTACAGAAAATATAAAAGAGCAGATTTTAATTTTGTAATATTTTTTGGTTTATCTGACTATACGATATGCTCAAAACACAGGTAGGTTAGGGCGCGATAATTTATCGTAAGTATTCCAACAAAAAGTCATTACGGCTTTAGTAGAAGTAGTAGAACAGGTTTATCTGACTATACGATATGCTCAAAACACAGGTAGGTTAGGAATCGCAATCGGTGGAGATAATCCGACCTTGGGCTCCCAGAGTGAAACTTACCATGGATCACTTAACCGATTGTGTTTAGACATCGCAAACGGCGAGAGATAATCCTGCCTTGGACTCTCAGGATGATACTTACCATGTTTTATCCAACCGTATGTGCTGAGACATCGTATGCGGTGAGAGATAATCCTACCTTGGGCTCTCAGGATGATACTTACCATGGATCATCCAACCGTATGTGTTACGAACACAGTTGATCAAAACTATTACTCCGGGGTCATTGAGAGTTCTAAAACACGTCGATCAAAATTATTACACCGGAGGCTTTGAGTTCTAAAACACAAGTGGTGAGAGATAATCAATTTTTAGTTATTGGGTGTTCTACTCCAGCTACATCTGTTGATTAAACGATATACCCAACTGCAACAAGTGAGCGCAGCAAGCGGAGCGAACGCAGTTGGGTATATCGTTTAATCAACAGATGTGGTTGGAGTAGAACACCCAATAACCACCTACTAACTTAATAAGGCCTACAAAAAAGTCCGCGACAGCATATGTCTATCTCTTAAGGTTGACTCACAGTAACCATTTTAATCTTAAAATTTTTGTTAAAAAATATTACGTAACTTCCAAGGCTATTTTCAAGTATATAGTATTAATCCTTATCCAAATAATTACGTTAATTAGCTTGGCCACATATTATAGATTAAAATTGTCCTTTACAGTATAAAATTCAAATAAAACTCTAGAAGATATCACGAATTTCACAAACACGCATCGCAAAATTAATAAAATATTTGCAGTGAAACCACAGATTAGGTCATAGTTACAACGAAAATATTATTATAAGCTTAGCTATGCTGTAGATCCCCACCGATCACAATCAATTTGAAGTCAATATAGTATAATAATATGATCTATTGTATAAAATAGTATTAATCTATATATATAATAATATAATATAATATTTTAAACCACCCCGACTGATCTATGTATAATAGCTTTTTCCAATGACTCTAAACACAACATTTAAAATCTGAGCTGTAAGTTGGTGAGGATTTGAGTATTCTGTAGAGTCCAGGAGGCTTCCATGTTCTTACAATATCGTTGAAGAAGAAGATTTTCGAATTGATCAGACCTATGAAAGTTGATTTCATAGCGCAATTAACTAGAAAAAAGCTCATAATTTTATAACGATTGAACGAATTTTCATGAATCAAAGCTAAGAAAACTCTCGATGAAGAAATCTATCAAACAAAAAAAAACTATCAATAATAAAAACAAAATCGGTTCATCCGGTTAGGTGCTAAGATGCTACAGACAGACACACAGATACACACGTAAAACGTATATTACCCCTAAATTTTGCATCGGGGAACGCCGTAAGGTTACGGCGGCAGATGTACTCCTTGGTGGTAAGCTACTTTTTGATAGATTTAATGATTCCACTACCACTGTACGAAAACTCACGATTCATGAATGCACATAAATCTTTCATTGGTAGGTATATAGCTAGGATTAGAACCAACGACTGTCGGGTCAGAATCAGGGTAACTATCCTTTACGCCAAAGGGCCGTCCAATATCAATACGTAAGTATTATAAAGCAAAGTTCATCACTGCGTCTGTCTGTCTGTTCGCAATAATCTCAATAGCTACTGAACGGATTATCATGCGGTTTTCACCAATAGCCAGAGTGTTTATGAGGAAGGTTTAGGTGCTCACTAGCTATTGAGTGGTATTGAGTGGTGGTCACTAGCTATTGAGATTATTGCGAACAGACAGACAGACGCAGTGATGGACTTTGTTTTATAATACTTACGTAGTGATATTGGACGGCCCTTTGGCGTAAAGGATAGTTATCCTGATTTTGACCCGACGGTCGTTGCTTCTAATCCTAGCTATATACCTACCAATGAAAGTTTTATGTGCATTCATGAATCATGGATTTTCGTACAGAAGTAGTGGGATCATTGAATCAAAATCAATCAAATTATGGGATCAAAGAAGGGATATATACGTTTAACGTGTGTATCTGTGTCTGTCTGTAGCATCTTAGCACCCAACCGGTTGAACCGATTTTGATTTTATTATTGATAGTTTTTTTTTTGTTTGATAGATGTCTTCATCGAGAGTTTTCTTAGCTTTGATTCATGAAAATTCGTTCAATCGATATAAAACTATGAGCTTTTTTCTAGTTAATTGCGCTATGAAATCAACTTGAATAGGTCTGATCAATTCGAAAATCTTTTTCTTACGATATTGTAAGAACATGGAAGCATTGACCTGATGCTGGGACATCTCCTGGACTCTACAAAATACTCAAATCCTCACCAACTCAGATTTTAAATGTCGTGTTTAGAGTCATTGGAATGCTATTAATGAAAAGATTATACATAGATCAGTCGGGGTGGTTTAAAATATTATATTATTATATATATATATATATGAATATTCTTTTATACAATAGATCATATTATTATACTATATTGACTTCAAATTGATTGTGATCGGTGGGGATCTACAGCATAGCTAAGCTTATAATAATATTTTCAATGTAACTATGACCTAATCTGTGGTTTCACTGCAAATATTTTATTAATTTTGCGATGCGTGTATGTGAAATTCGTGATAACTTCTAGAGTTTTCATTTGAATTATATACTGTAAAGGACAATTTTAATCAATAATGTGTGGCCAAGCTAATTAACGTAATTATTTGGATAAGGAATAATACTATATACTTGAAAATAGCCTTGGAAGTTATGTAATATTTTTTAACAAAAATTTTAAGATTAAAATGGTAACTGTGAGTCAACCTTAAGAGATAGACATATGCTGTCGCGGAATTTTTTGCAGGTCTTATTAAGTTGTACAACTTTTGCATAGAAAATATTCTTCTATCTATTTTCAATTAAGCAGCGTTCGTAAGAAACGTGTTTTTTCGACCGTTTTTTTGCCGACTTAGGTTGCAAATTAGGTCTCCACGAATGTACCTTTAATTTAAACGGGATAATATATAGCCTATTTTTATTCCGAAAGTCAATTCTATGTATTAGTGAAAGAATTTTTAAAATCGGTTCAGTAGTTTTTGAGCCAAATTATTACAAACATACACAAATACTAAAATACAAACATACAAAAATTCAAAAATACTAAAATACAAAAATACAAATGTTCTCTCTTTATAATATTAGTATAGATTGTAGTGTGGTACGAAATCGGAACCCTGCGAGTGCAAGTCCGACTTGCACTTAGCCAGTTTATTTTATGCTAACGGATAATAAAATTACAAGACCGCGTAAAATTCACTTTTCCGACTTAAAATTTGACTCTTAGTTAGGAACTTTGATATTATTTTGTGAGGTAAATAAAAATAATTCGTAAAGTTTTTTTTTTATTTAATTGAGTCAACCTTTTACTGTATCGGGCGCGCGCCGGTACATCGCGCGCTGAACGAAGTAATAACAACACTAGGTCGAGTGCCTAAGACACATTTTTGCTTGTATTGTCTGAAATAGCGTTGGTATTGTGTTTTTGTAGGGGAGTAACATCGACTTCATAGCAATGAAGTCGATGGGGAGTAAAATATCTGTTACGTAGTAACTATTTTATAATCTGTGCCTATATACCTACAAGGGTATTAATCGATCAATTGACGATCATTATGTACTTAAATAAACTGGCCAAGTGCGAGTCGGACTCGCACACGTAGTACTGTTGATAAGATCGAGCACAAATCGTCTGAAAAAACACCCCCTTTTTATATTTTGATTTATTTTGTTTTTAGTATTTGTTTTTGAATCCCCCATAGTAATAGATACTTCGTGAAAATGTCTAGTATTAAAAATAGACTATAGAATAATTAAGTTAAAAAACTAAAACAACCGACTTCCATGCCCCGCGTTCAATTTCAGTAGCATGTTTGAGACGTTTATCGTCATATCTCTAGAGACAGATCTCGATAAAATTACAATGGGACCACATCGGAAACGTACCCTACCGATTAAAAAAAGAATCATTCAAATCGGTTCACAATTGACGGAGTAATCGCGTAACATACATACAAAAAAATTACAGACGAATTGAAACCTCCTTCTTTTTGGGAAGTCGGTTGAAAATAGTATTATGGTTAAGGAGATACAGCCATGTAAAGTGCGGACACACAGACAGACAGACAAATGGACGGACGGACGGACGGACGAACAGCAAAGTCTCAGTTATAGGGTTCCTTTGTTTCTATTTGGATACGGAACCCTAAAAAATAAAATAAAAACTGGCCAAGTGCGAGTCAGAATTTTGTCCCGCACACGGAGAGTTCCGAACGCCATCTATCGAATTTCTAACGAACTTCTAACACCAACTAAGTAAACGTTAACACAAAGGTAGAATAGTATTATACAGTAGTAATAGTAATAGTAGTAATAAAGATAAAATAAAGATATTTTATTTGCGTAAAACATGCGTATAACAAAAAGTTGTGACAAAATATTCAAACGATCGTCATGTTTTGCCTTAACAGGCGTGCAAACTTTGCAGATGGCGCTGCTTTACTCACTACATATAATCCAAATTTAAATACATATTACACAGCACAATGTCATAAAAATAATAATAATGATTATAATTTGTCACTTAAAAATTCGTCAATACCATAAGAACATTTCTGAAGTAAAAATTGTTTTAGCCTATTTTTAAACATAATATTGTCCATGTCCTTTAAAGATTTAGGAATTTTATTGAAGACTATTGGCGCCATACCAATTACATTTTTAAATAGTAATTGTAGTAATTAATATTATTAAATATCTGGTTGACCGAAGTTTGCTCGGTATTTTTTGCCACTTAAACAGACAAATATGACTCTTCCCGACATCTATTGACGAATAATGATACTATTTTTTTTAATTGAGAGCAACTAACTGCTTTACTGACACAGTACTTCTACTCGCCAATAGATGTCGGGAAGAGTCATATTTTAAGTTGATTATCAATAAAGTTGATTATTGAAAACACGAATAAAACAACATTTTCTGAAAATGACTCCTAGCTAGATCGATTTATCGCCCCCGAAATCCCGTGTAGGTATACTAAATTTTATTTAATCGTTGGAGCCGCTTCCGAGATTCAGATTAAGGTAAAGACGATAGCGCGCCATCTTTGATGCTAGATAGGAGGCGCTGCGCTATCGTAAAAAACTTTTTTTTAACTTTTCTTTAATTTTCAACTTTGTTCTGTTCTTAGTATTTGTTGTTATAGCGGCAACAGAAATACATCATCTGTGAAAATTTCAACCGTCTAACTATCACGGTTCATGAGATACAGCCTGGTGACAAACGGACAGACAGACAGACAGACAGACAGACAGACAGACGGACAGCGGAGTCTCAGTAATAGGGTTCCGTTGGTACCCTTTGGGTTCGGAACCCTAAAAACAATTTGTGTTGTAGGTTTGTTTTTTACTAACCGGCATTCACTCGCGTAACTCAAATTGTATTGTAAGTATTACATACAGTACGAGTACAGGAACACAGTTATAATGTTGAAAAAATGCCATTAGGAGTTCCCACCATAATTTTTAGATAGGTAGGTACTATTTATTCGTTAAGAGGACTATAGAGCGCGTCCGTGTCCATACAAATAGATAAAGCTTTTTTCTATCTCTTAATCTCAAACTATCATAAAAAAGGCAGACGGTCAGAAGGCGACAGTCGTGCCAAACACCCGAGTGAACGCAAGTTCAGTAATACTAAATGCTAGAGTAATACGCTTCCGCGCTCAGTTTGCTGCCAAGCGTCAGCAGGGTCGGACGCTTCGGTGCAGTATTACTTCGCATCGTTGCTTACGTAGTAATCATGCCGTATTGACTATGCCGGACTGAGCGCGGAAACTTGTTACTCAAGAATTTAGTATTACTGAAATTGCGGTCACTCGGGTGTTTGGCACGACTCCGTCTGCCTTTTTTATGATAGTCTGAGCTCTTAATATTGTCCGATTTAAATTATTCTTGTTTTCATGTAATCATCACACTATTTTATAGAATTTAATCTCTTACTTTTTTCAGTTGCTTAAATAACTTTAAAGTTGTAAGCATCTAAAACAGCCATGTAATAAGTTCCAGAAACCAAACTGTTTTTTTGAGAATACTGAAACATAGAAGCATAGAATATTTTTTCTTTTCAAGCTATTGACATCGATAAAAAACATTTTGTTACAATTTTGGGGGTGAAAAAAGCTTTTCCCCGAGGCGTAAATTTTGTCAAAAAATGTACCTATAAATCTCCTGAGCAGCAACTCTCTCTATCGGCGACATAGGGGGTCGGGGGAAGGTCTCATTACATATACAAGCAATAGGGATGCTCACAATTACATCGACCTTAGAGATGGGAAAGTAAACAATATCGTTATCAATATTATTTACCCAATCTTCCAATTATGATTGGTATAACTATCAATTTGTTCAAGCACCTAATATTTTTCTATTTTGTTGTCTATATATATATATATATATATATATATATGAATAGGTACGCATAATATTGCATAATATATTTAAATTATACAATTTGCGTACCTATATATAAAAACTCATAGAAACTACTTTGTGGACATATGGAAGCCTACAGTCAGCGATTAAAAGAACGATGACAGCTGCCGGGACACATCAGTGTTTAGCGACAGATTTTCCAACCACATAATTATTACCGATACTTGGACTTCGGACTCGATTGAAATAGTCATTTCTTCCATACACTTGAGAAATGTAGAACGAGCTGCCGTCTGCTGTTTTTCCGCAGAGCTACAACATGGAGTCCTTCAAAAGGGGCGTTAAAAGAATCTTGACAGGTCGGCAACGCATGAGTGATACCCCTTGTGTTGCACTTGCAAGTGTTCATAGACTTACTTCCCATCTGGTGGGCTGTTTGCTTGTTTGCTACCGAAATCATAAAAAAAAATACTTGAGGGCGTTAGCTGGCCTGGCGGACAGTCGGACACTACTATCTTACCATAGAAAAGATAATAATACTTGATCTTACTACCATGACAGGGATTGGGGGTTTCTTAACGATGTTTTTCCTTCCCCGGAGCACAGAATAAATAATAGTTGACCTGAGGGCCACTGAGAAAAGCGGGCATAAATGTTTCTATAGAAAAATCCATTGGTGCACGTCGGGAATTTAAGCCCGTTACTTCTCGCGTCAAAGTCGACCTTCCTTTGACTGCATCTATAGACCTCGAATTTCACTTAAGTATAACGAAGTGAAATCCTAGGTCGCCATTCTACCACTGCGCCATGACTATCTTTACTCTTTTTGTAACAATAACAGTAAATTAGAACAATCAACATGCGCACCCTCAATTTTATACGACGGTTCTCTTTATGCACAAACTCTTAAGTCCATATCTTTAAAAAAATATTAATACTACGTGTCTTTACTAAGGCCTCGGAACAATGGCTGCATTGTTCCGAGACTAAGGCAGTATTATTAATTATTCTGTGACTAAGGGTAAGACACAGACTGTACTATGACTTCAACTTGACCTGAAATGTGACTTTGACTGGGCATTACGACTTAAATTTACAAAAATCGTAAAAAAGGTTTTACACTGTAAAATACACTATTCGTGTGGAGCCATATTGTAACTAAAAAAAAGTTATGAGATGTTATGTTGATGTTGACACTGACATTAACAATCATATTGCCATTGTCCGTGTCGATTGTCATAATTGTCAAACAAAAGTCATATCATAATAACTATTCAAAATTTCAAATCAAAGCCGTTTTTTTTTTCTAAAAAATAAATAATACTGAATTATTGATCCTGAATCCTCAAATTTTAGCTAAATTAATAGAAATTAAAGCTACATATACATATCGAACTAACACATATTTTTATGCCTTATTCGTATAGAGGCAGAAAAAGTATAGCGCTCGATTTCCCGCCATCGAAGTGAAGTGAAAACTAACTAGTGCAATACAATGTTATCATCCGAAGATTTAGAAACTTTAATTGCATCGAAAAAGCGTGAGATTGAGAGGGAAAAGTCATTGCTGGGACTCACGCCACCTCTGCACAATAATGTAAGTTTAAAACTTGAAACTAAACTTACAAGCGCAAAGTAAATAGGAATTATTTCAACAACCTGTTGCATCGGCTAGTCTAGTCGCAGGCAGGGAATGTATTCTATTGATTTTCCTTCTCGTTCGTCGTTAGTAGATAAGCGCTGTGCTGTCGATTGGGTTGTATGCAGCAGCGGCTACGTCTTAATATTTATTTACTATGACAAATTATCAAAACTTAGTGCTAAGTGAAATCTGTGAGTAACTAACCAAACTAAAGTGCAATAACAATTTCCGCGTAATGTTTTTGTGTTAAAGATTTCCATGATTAGGTACTATAAAAACTGTTACGAATGAGCTTCAAATAAAAAATGCAGTATTGAATTAGCTCTAGTGATACTGTTTACTCATTGAGTGCTGTACATTTACTGTAAAGTAGGAGTCGGCAAGTGCGGGATAGCATGTGGCCTAAGTGTAGCGGGGACTAGACAGGTAAATAATTTAAGATTGTTTACAAAACAAATAAAAACAATTTCAAATGCCATGCTAGTCTTTTCTGTACTAGGTTTGAAGTTTTTATCTCCATATCTCTGGAGATACTTATCAGATCTCGATGAAGTTACAATGGGACCACCTTGGAAATGTACCCTACCAATTAAAAAATAATCATTCGAATCGGTTCACAATTGACGGAGTAATCGCATAACATAAAAAAATACACAAAACATTCTGACAAATTGAGAACCTCCTCTTTTTTGGAAGTCATTTGAAAAATATTTAAATTTTGATCCAATATATGGTCAAAATTGAAGTGTGCGAAGTGCGAAAAATGTTAGCCAAAATTCTCAGTTGCTTAACAGTGAACGGTAAGAGACTGCCAGATTTATATTCGACTATAAAGTACTGGCTAATTATACACACTGTTGTATATACAATGCATATTTTTTAATCATATACAGTGTTACTTATAAAAATCTGTTGATCAATTGCTGAACTGTCTCTCAGCTGAGAAGCTGTCAAGGACTTGATCATTGCTCAACTTTTTTTCACTCATAAACGTTAGTCAGTCGTTGCTTGGTTGAGACACGAAATAGATATGCTCCATGGGTAGTTGGCATACACTATAACCAAATTAGTCGACTAAAGAACGATTCCAGCCCTCAGATATTCATTTTTTATCTGTAACGGGCTGTAGATATGACAGATCAAGTGACAAAAAAATACCGCGAAATTTGAAAATCTAAAAACAACCCATATATCAGCTGATTGGTGCTGTCAACGCCATCTTGCCTCTCAGCAAGTGCTTAACTTTGAGAGCTGTCAATGCAATGCTGAACGACCTCTCAACTTTGATTACTGTTTATGAGTGAGATTTTCCTTGATCAATAGTTCAGCAATTGCTCAAATTTTGAGACACGTTTATAAGTAACACCGTAAGTCTGTTGCTTGACCATTACTTAAGTATCCCACCCTGTTGGTAAGCGTTGATGGAGTCAAGGATGTGGCAGCGTACTAGACCTTGAACAGCCCTTGATAGTCAGAGTATTCTAAGCCTAGCATGTGTACTGTCTTATACCACATCATTGCTTACCACCAGGTGAGTTAGTGGTCTATCGCTAGCGTATTATAAGATATATTATTAAAAAAAGTCTTCATTCCCATTCTAGGCCCCAGAAAGATAGTGATCAAACACTAGCCTATTAGCTTTACAAAAATATTATTGATTTGTCATTAACAGAACATTGCTCTGTAGTCTGTAGAACCTCGTAATAATTTAACGTGATAGAGTTTGCTCTTAATGACTTTAGAATTACCTATAACCCCTATTCAGCTATACTTCGTAACAAAAGTGGGGCATGAATTCAACAACTTGCATAACGTTCCCAATTTGTGCAATTGTTGCTTTTGACAATCTCCAGGCATTTTTAACCTATTTGAAAAAGGAGTAGGTTCTCAATTCAACTGTATTTTCAACCTACTTCAAAACATTACCCAGCAATTTATAAATAGTTGTAAGTTTTGTTCTAAATAAAAAATACAGGCTTGACAGCATAGTGCAGGACATGTGGGTAACTATGCTATTTCTAGCATAGATGTATAAAATAATTTCTGTATGAACTGTTTTGCATTATAGTTATACACTGTAAATTTAAACCAATAAACATTTTTATTATTATTATTTACTGGCTGTGCTGCAGTTTTACCCACTTAGACATTGTTGCCGTTGAAATATTTGGATAAAAAGTACCCTATATGTTATTCCAGGGACTAGGCAAGGGTTCCACCTCCTTCCTTCGTATAATTCATATGTAGGCCTCGATCATTAATCCAAAACAAAATAAAAATGATTTGATCAACATTTATCGAAATGCAAAATATCATAACGTTATGATGTATGATGTAATTGATGCATGACTATGTCATACTCTGATGGCATGATTTCTATTCAGTGTGAACGTGTGGTGGCAAAAAATCTTAAATTCTAATAACTGTCCCCCATAGATTTAGTTTGTAAATATTGGCACGTGAAGGAAATAGTTTGACCATCCCTGGTCTTGGCTATCTACATAACATATTTCAGCTCAATCGGTTTAGTAGGTTTAGTGTGGAGAAGTAACCACACATACACACAAATTTTTGCCTTTATAATACTAGTAGTAGGATTATAAAATGGTTGAAAAATATTTGCTTATTTACATATTAATTATCTACATACAAACATTGCAAGTTCAATAAACTAAAAACCTATTTCAGGCACATGAAGACAAAGAAAATGATCCAACGAAATTAATTAAAGTTGCTTTCCAAAACTTGAAGGAACCTAGATTGTGCCAAGATAATGTCCGCCCAGAAAAGAAGACTGTGAAGAAAGTTCTCTGTGAACAGGTTCACAATGAAAAACAAGAAGTCACGGAGGAAAGCAAAGAACTACCTCCATATGAGCCTGAGGAGATACCACCTGGTCTAGACAGATTTATAAGGGTAAGTTTCCTTTTTTCTAACAGACTTCACAAAAAAGGAGGTGGTTCTCAATTTGTATGTTTTTTTTTAAGTTTGTTACCTCAGATCTCCGTCAAACCTTAACCGATTTAGAAAATTATTTTTGTGTTTGAGAGAGTATTCTTCCCGATTGGTCCCATTTTAATTTTATCGATATTTGATAATTATCTCCGGAGATATAGAGATAAACATCTCATACTTAGTACTAAAAATTACTATCGCGGCATATAAGTCAGTTTTTTCGTTTTGTACGATCACTAATTGTTGAATGCAAAATGATAGGTTTGACTTGTTTAAATATCTGTCTTGTTTTTAAACGACTTCAAAAAAAGGAGGTTTCTCAATTTGACCGTATATATATATATATATATTTTTAAATGTTTGTTCGCGGATTTGGAATTCGTCGTTTATGAACCGATTTTGATTATTCTTTTTTTGTTAGAAAGGAGATATCCCAAGAGTGGTACCATGGTAACTTTATCGAGGTCTGATAAGTATCTCCAGAGATGTTGAGATAAACATCTCAAAATTGGTACTGAAAATTAATAGCGTGGCATTGAAGTCGGTTATTTTTTAGTTTTTAAACGATATTATTATTTCTTTATTTCTGACAGACACAGACAAGCACTTGCTGTCACGTGAAGATGCAGACAACTTGATTTCATCCCAATTCAGAATGCAACTATCCCAACTCATCTTCCATTTTAGTTGGCAACAGACACCATGCTTGAACTTTGCTACCCTTTGGTGATATGTTTTTGTGTGGGGTGGGTGATTCAGCCACAGCCAAATTCTACCACCAGGGCCATTTATTACCACCCATGGATCATGTGTAGGGTAGTTTAGGTCTAAGCCTACGGATGCAGAATGGAAACAATGACCATTTCATGGTTGACAATAATCCCCTATACCTGTCTCTGGTATAGTAGCTCCCAAAAGGATGGATTTTGATTAAGTCTTTAGTTTGAGAGAAGATTTCAATGGGAGTGTTCTTAGATATTAATATATTTGTTTTCTTTAAGAGGTACTGTCCTAATATAAATAATAAATTATTGTAGACCCAGTACAATATTGGAATAAGTAACAATTTATTTATTTAATTAATTAGAACAGATACAAGTCCAATTACACTAATTACAAAATCGAAATAATTCATGCAAATAATAATTGTCATTAACAAAGAATAATAATATTGTAAACACCCGACTAAGTCAAGTTGAACTTGCCCACCGAGGCTTCCGTACCAACCAATGAACCGTAATAACTCAGGGGTCTACTTTAATTGGCACAAACTATGTATGTATGGGGGGACACCCTTTAATTTTCATCTTTTTTTATTTTTTGGATTTTTTTCTTAATTTGTGCTGTAAGACCTTGCTTCTTGCCAAATTTCATGATTCTAGGTCAATGGGACATACCCTCTAGGTTTTCGACCCAAAATCCCCGAGGATATGTAGTGGGAGATCTTAGGTCCCGATTTCTAAGGGGACCTTGCATTTTTTGAGACAAAGCAAACCGCTGGGAACAGGTGTGCCTGGGGTTGATCTGAACTGATTTAGCCCGGTGGCCACGAAGTTCCCCCCCATCAGGTAGACAGGGGAGGGGGGAGAAAAGTGCGTCCGGCGCGCCTTACTCTAAGCTTCATATCTGCGTACATAATAGCAACTATATCGAGTTTGGTATCGTTTTCTTATAATTCGAGAACGAGGAATTCATTTTTGTAACTAAAAGTTCACTCACTCATACAAAATTAATATAAAAAAAACATAAAAAATTCTAAAATCAAAAAATTTCTTTACGAATTTTTATCAAAAAATTTTAGAATAAAAACTATAAAGATTTGCTCCTGAAAAAAAACTCTTATATAGCCCAGTTATCCTACAATATAGAATAATATACTTTTCAATTTTTTTTGTCTCATAGCTACTTTAAAATAATATTTTGTGTCGCGCGGCGGACCGCGCCGATGTAGGTACCGCGTAGGTAAGGCGCAGTCAGATTTAGTATATAGGTATAGTATATAGGTATTTTAGTATATAGGTATATACCCGCAAAATACTTACTAGAATTTATTTCTAACATTTTAGTTCCTTGTCCCAGATAAAAGCTTGCTTTAAAAAATATTTTTTACTTTAAATTTATTACTAGTCTAGTTATTTTGTAAATTTTCAATTGAAGTGTCATATTATAATATAAAGATTATAAATTATAGCATTCTAACCTAACAAGCAATAGAATTTATTCAATAGAAAAAATATAACAATGACATGTAGGTATGTATTACGTCACAGAACATGCCTCGATGATTTAAAACAATTGCCCCAGTACATTTTAGCTATAAAAAATCAACAATTGCGAATGGTGGCGAACTACAATTAATAATATTCAAGTGTGGGAAGACTATAGGTATCTACTATAGTTGCTTTGACATTGGTAGTGGGTAATAGGTGTAAATGAAGTGCAGTTTTTAACCGACTTCACAAAAAAGGAAGAGGTTCTCAATTGTTACCTCAGCACTCAGTCTGTTATAAACCGATTTAGAACATTATATTATGTTTAAGAGAGAATGCTTCCTGTTTTGTCCCATTGTAATTATATCGAGATATCAGATGGTGGTAACTGGTAAGGGATGATGTGGTCGTAGATGTTGAACATGCTAGGCCTAGAATACTCTTGATTCTCAAGGGCTTTGTGCTGCCGGAACACCATAAGGTTATGGCTTCAGGTTTTCTTCTTGATGGTAGCAAGCTACTTATTGTTAACAAGTAAGGTGCAAGATTTTTTTTAAGTTCGAAATAACGTGCTCCTTACCACCTGTGGACGATCACCCGTGCTAGGATTTGAACTGGCGACCTTTCGCTTAGATGTCAAGCCATCTATCCTTTATGCGAACGCCATAACTCTCATCCACACATTCATCTATCATACTTACACACTTTCGCATTTGTAATATTAGTAGGATATTAAGAGCTAGTTGCTGCTTTCATAGTGTTTTTTGGAGCGCTCTTGAGTTCCCAATTTACCTACTTGGAATTGGTGCTAGTGTACCTAATTACCTTTTAATATCTAATAAGCGATTTTACTAGTATTTATATTAGAAAAATCTCAAAGTTTGTATGTTTGTTACAATCCCAATTAATTACACAAAAAAGGTTCAACGGACTTAGACGAAATTTGCCTCACAATAACCTTGGATTAACACATGATACTTTTGCGGGCAAAGCCGTGGGGCACAGCGTAGTACTAAGTAAAATAAATGAGAATTAGATTAGTCTAAATAAAATAATGCTTAAAGCATTGTTATCTATAGTCAGATATCGATAAAACTTCGCTAACTACCGTCAAATCGGTGCGGATTGGGATCTGTTGAACACGCGAACCTATCATTCTGTTGTAATTTACTACACGCGTTATGTCTCATGTTGTAACTGGGATTTTTTTTTACTAGACTATGGCAAAATCGAAAGGAAAGGTTATGTCACCCACCGATCGCCACTTATTGGGTCTCTACAGACGCGATGGTCAACGATTCGAAAGTCGATTTTTGAGTTATGTCACCCACCGATCGTCACTTACTGGGTCTCTACAGACGCGATGGTCAACGATGCGTCGATGCCATGGTCGATTTTTTGGGTTGTGTCACCCACCAATAGTAACTTATTGGGTCTCTACAGACGCGATGGTCAACGATGCCATGGTCGATTTTCTAGGGAAGATCACAGAACAGAAGGTCATTGTTGTCTACCTGCGTCCTCGCTTAGACCTGCACCTCCCCTACACGTGATCCCTGGGTGATGCTAAATTGGTGACCACTGATGGTTCTGGCTTCAGACGTGGCTCAAATCACCAACTGGACAAAAGCATGTCACATGAAAATCAATCAATGATTAATTTTTTTTGACGTAAAAATGCCATCTAGTTATACTAAAATAAATAAACTTTGTATACTAATTAATAATTAATTAATTAATATTAGGTTGGGGAAAAAGCCTTTTCGCATTATAGTAAGTATAAACTTGTAATAAAATCTCTTTGCCTATACTATTTGTATGTGGCTGGTTTTGGTATCATTAAAAGTTTAAATTTTGAAGAAGATAATTCCATATTCAAATTAGGAAAATGCGTGATTTTCATTTGTTTTACGTACTGTGAAGTTGAGTGAATCTAATAAAGAAATTCGATACATTTTAAAATTTTACTACATAAATAATATCGTTTAAAAACTAAAAAAGAACCGACTTCAATGCCGCGCTATTCATTTTCAGTGCCAATTTTGAGATGTTTATCTCAATATCTCTGGAGATACTTATCAGACCTCGATAAAATTACTATGGTACCACACTTGAGATATCTCCTTTCGAACAAAAAAAGAATAATCAAAATCGGTTCATAAACGACGAAGTTATCCGCGAACAAACATTAAAAATATATATATATATATATACGGTCGAATTGAGAAACCTCTTTTTTTTGAAGTCGGTTAAAAAAAGGTAAAAATGCAACGCAAGCCGCGAATAAAAAAATTGCGATGTTTATGGACCTAGTGCAGTGTCTGTGAGAGTAGCACAAATTTGGTTTAAGCGTTTTCAATCCGGAAATTTTGATGTCAAAGATGCACCTCGCTCTGGTCGCCCTATTACGGATAAAATGGATGGCATTTTTGAAAAAGTGGAGCAAGATCGGCATATCAGTAATTATGACGTAGCTGAAGAACTGGAAATTGACCACAAAACAGTTTTGGCGCATTTAAAAAAAACTGGGTACACAAAAAAGCTCGATATTTGGGTACCGCACAGACTGTGGCGAAACCCGGGTTAACTCGCAACAAGGTGATGCTGTGTGTGTGGTGGGATTGGAAGGGCATTATTCAATTCATTATGAGCTGTTACCACCAGGCAGGACCATCGATTCTGAACTCTACTGTGAACAACTGATGAGATTAAAGCAAGAAGTTGAGAGAAAGCGGCCGGAATTAATCAACAGAAGGGGTGTGGTTTTTCATCATGATAACGCTAGACCTCACACATCTTTAGCCACTCGGCAAAAATTAAGAGAGTTTGGCTGGGAGGTGATAATGCATCCGCCGTATAGTCCTGACCGTTTTGGTCTCTTCAGAATTCTTTAGGCAGTGTCAGGTCAACATCACGAGAGGACTGCCAAAACTACTTAGTCGTGGTTTTTTGATCAGTAGCCCCAAAATTTCTATAGCAATGGGATCATGTCCCTACCTACAAGATTGCAAAAAGTTATCGAAAATGGTACCTACATACTTTAGTTAAATGTAAATAAACTAAGTATATTGAAAAATGTTTTGCATTTTTTTTTAAATGCGAAGAAACTTTTTCCCCTACCTATTATGTAATACAATACATATCATGCAAATAAAGAATCCAATCATGCTAAAGTGGGCTGTCTAGTGCTTCGTCTCAGTGCCGTTTTTTAATTGCAGACAAACAGGATTATTTAAAAGACCGTATATCTTCATCATATTAAATGGCCTCATATTAAAGGTGGCATAGCGGTCAAGTGCATGTCTGTCCCATCTGTCTGAAATATTAAAAAAAAATTAGCTGTCTATATTCGTCATTAAAAAAAAAACAATCGGTAGAGCAGTTACTAAATGATGTGCTTACCAACGAATAACATTTTATTATTATTTTCATTTTACTGTTACATTAAGTTGTTCCAGTCTAGACACGAGTAAATAGGTCCAACCAGTAGGTCGGTCCTACACGAAACGCGAGCGAATTAATATATTCATGAGCTAGTAAACGTAGGTGTAGTAAGAATAACTAACATAGAGATATGTGAATGAAAACTCTAAAACACTAAACACACGCGAAGGCAGAAAAAGCAGGACCTCGGGTAGTAGGATCACATTATAGCCTGACTTCCCACCAAAAAGTAGCTTACCACCATCAAGAAAATCTGTCTACTCAACCTTTTGCATCGTGGTAGGACACTATCTAGTGTCCGCCTGGCCAGCTACAACCCTCAAGTTAGAAAATCTGCCGCCAAACATCTTATGTGTTTCGGCAGCTATCCTTAAGAGCCAGTTCCCATTCTAGGCCTAGCGTGCTTATTATCACTTAACAAATGGTGAGATAGTGGTCAAACGCTAGCCTATTATAAGATATATAAAAAAACCTATCTATAACGATTGTACAAAGCGCAGGTTTCTCGCAAACAAATCAGAATAAATGCACGCGATGAGGGCTAACTACGAACGATCAAGTTAATTTTCTTTGACTGTTACGGTTTACCATTATTTCAGCCGACTCAAATGGTAAACACGCTAGACTTGTAAGTATTGATATTTAGCGTAATAATCAAACAGCATTCACTGTACTTAGGTCTCAGACTTTGGCAACGAATTTATTTTCAATGCCAAGATGTACGAAGGTCGAACATTCAGCCAAGTATCTGAAGAATTATGTCTTTAACCAGTAATCATGCAGTCAAACAGAATATAAAATTGTATGACAAAGACGGCGTTTATTACAGCACAAAAATCAGTCAAAACTTGATAGTAGCAATCACAAAATTATTGTTGATGTTTTTTAGGGTTCCGTACCCAAAGGTTACCAACGGAATCCTATTACTGAGACTTAGCTGTCCGTACGTCCGTCTGTCCAGCGGGCTGTATCTCCATGATAGGTAGACACTTGAAATTTTCACAGTGTGTATTATTATGGCCACTGTAACAACAAATAATACACGAAATATAATAATAAACAAAATGGGGTCCCACATACAAGAAACGTGTTTATTCGGCAATTTTTACTCAATTTTAAAAGTTATAAACATATTGTACGGTGGCACAGAACCCTTCGTGACCGAGTCCGACTCGCTTTTGGCAGGTTTATTTTACTTTAATAGTTGTTAGTACAAGTAGGTATACCTACTTAATTACCACTATTATCGTAAGACTCTTATATTTTCGCAGAACATTCTCTGAAATGGATGGTTTAAGTGCTAAAAAACGTAGGTACTGTTCCTGATTAATCCAATGATACTAGGCAAACAGAATAGCGTAGGAGTTCTCCACAATTTTAGTGGCCAACCTTCAGACGTCTTTCGAACACCGCGGCAGTAGCATGTTTTGCCACAAAACATGCTTACTGACATACGTGAAACTAGTCTCAGAAGTCAGTTTCGCTGACTGACTATTGAGGACAAGCAATTTGTTATGATTATCCGAGCAAAAAAACTGGTTAAGGAAAGTGCATTATTTGTTACTGAAAATGAAATTACGTGAACGCGAGTTAATTTTCTAATTACTTTTTATTTCGATATAGCATGCCGGTTGCTGTTGAAAGAAAAAATAATTTGAATAATTTTGGTCGGGAATTGTGGTTTATAGTGATTAAATATTTTATCATAAAAAATTAGTTCCTGTAACGTCATCGTATTGCTTTAAATTCCTTGGCAGATACAAGTTTTCAATGTCAAATTAATGCTCCAAAATATTGAAGCACTTTTGTGGCATTGTCTACTTCTTGAAATTTTGTTTGGAAATGTAAGAAAAGTTATTATAAAATTGCACTAGGTATATCATGATCCTCTTTTGTCATAATCTTCATTGAAACGAACGAATCCAATGAACATTATCCTTGATGTGTTACCACATACAGTGTATACACATAATATACTGTGTACTCTATACATAGATTATATCATGTGTTGCATCGCCGCTATCTAACGTTATGGTCGAGATTCCTGCAATAGTTCTGTAACACGCTTGTTGTTTGAAACGTGAAAAATGGAAATTCAAGAGGTGAGTAAAACAAACTTCTTTGTTTTCAGTTTATCTCTCATTTGAAAAGAGTATATGTTTTTATATTCAATAGGTTAATACTTATAGGCATGTGATAAAAATTTAAGTACCTCTGTGGTGACAAGCTTTGTTTTTGATTACGAATGTTAATAACATTTTTTTATTGTACCATCGCATGTTTTGCGTATATAACGACATATAGTTTTTGATAATGTTATGTGTAAAGTTCGCTTCACAACGAAAAATCGCAATGCTTTTGGCCTTTATTAAAGAAAATATAACAACATATTACAGATTTTTTTTAATGTATTATCTCCGATTCTCATTCGAGGACAATTTTTGTAAGATTGAGTAATTATCCAAAATATATAATAATACTTAAATTTAAAACCACCCCCGACTTATTTACATTGTTTAATTTTGTTCATTGAGACCATTCCAATGCGCCTAAACACGACATCCCAGACGAGGAGTTGAGAGTATTCTTTAGATTCAAGATGTCTCAGCATTAGGTCAAGTTTACCATATTCTTGCAATATCATGAAGTAACAAGATACTGAATTTCAAATTAATACATTTAGTTTGACTAATGTAAACTACGCCTAACAGACGGCAGCAGAGTCACATGCAGAGTGGCGGGTAAGCAGTGTGCACAAGCGCCATTTGATTTTTTTGATGTCCGCGGTCAAAGGGCTACGAAAGGTACTATCGTAGTCTCATCAAGTAAAAAAGAGCCGATAATAATTAAACGTTTGAACGGATTTTCATTGAACAAAACTAAAAACTAAAATCGGTTCATCCGTTTGGGCGCTACGATGCCACAAACAGACACACACATACACAGATACACACGTCAAACTTATAACACCCCTTTTTTGCGTCGGCGGTTATAAACCGGCTTACATTCGTCAATTTTTATGGTTAAGACGTCAAAATTTGAAATAGACTTTCCATATTAAGGTTTAACTTATCTACAGCATCTAATTTACTGTTGTATGGGATTTGGGCTTGTGCTCATACGGGGCTGCTAAAACAACATACCTAATTCGGGATTTGATCTACTACAGGATGCAAAATTTTTCGCCGATTATTTATCATCTGTATAAAAGCATACATGCGCAAACAAAGACAGTCAAAATAAAAGGTACATAATGATAGAACACCGTAAGTCAAGCTCAGTGCCGCGGTGTTGACTTAGCGGGGTACTAAATAAATAAATTAACAAGCTTTTATCTGGGACAATGAACTAAAATGTTAAAAATAAATTCTAGTTAGTATTTGGCGTGTAGGTACTTACCTATATTCTTACCGACTACCTACCTACTACCTAAGTATTTAAGAGAAGGCATGATGTTTTAAAATATTCCACGGATATTTGATGTGATTATGTGTAAAGTGCTTTAAAAGGAAAATCAATCGACTCGGTGGGGCTATGTTGCTTTATAACAAAAATGCCATGACCACCTTACAACTTCATCATCAGATACTGGCTATCATTTAAGTGTAAACTGCTCCTCAAGACGAATCATTTGAGCTCAAATTCACTGGGGTTACGTTATTTTAGCTCATAGATGCCGTGGCCACCTTTCAGCTTCATCACCAGTCGCTAAATATCATCTAGGTGTAAAGTTCTCTTCCATACGAATCAATCGAGCCCAAACTCGGTAGTGTTTTGTTTTTATCACAAATATTCCATAGCTGCCCAGCTTCATCATCAGACCCTGGATATTAATTATCTAGGTGTAAAGTTCTCTTCAAGACGAATCAATCGAGCCCAAACTCGGTAGAGTTACGTTGATTTATCACAGAGATGCCGTGGCCACCTTTCAGCTTCATCATCAGACCCTGGATATCATCTAGGTGTAAAGTTCTCTTCAAAACGAATTAATCGAGCCTCAACTCGGTAGAGTTACGTTGATTTATCACAGAGATGCCGTGGCCACTTTCCAGCTTCATCATCAGACCCTGGATATCATCTAGGTGAAAAGTTCTCTTCAAGACAAATCAATCGAGCCCAAACTCGGTAGGATTATGTTGATTTATCACAGAGATGCCGTGGCCACCTTCCAGCTTCATCATCAGACTCTGGATATCATCTAGGCGTAAAGTTATCTTCAAGACAAATCATTCAAACCCAAACTCGGTGGGGTTATGTTGTTTTATTACAGATATGCCGTGGCCACCTTCCGTCTCCATCATCAGACCAGCTCTATGGTACCATATTATTGTATTGTCACCGAAGATACATAAGTACACCCAATTTGAGTCCAATCAGACATCGGGAAGTGGGTCTAATTAAACTTCCAAGATTCCACCCGAACATACATAGTGACATACATACATACATACATACATACATACATTGCAAGTTAAATAAAAGCTTGTAAAATACAAAGTAAAGTACCCTTTATTACTGTATAGTATGTATGTATAGTACCTTATATTACTGTATAGTTCGATAGAAAATCAATGTTCAACGGCAATCCTAAAGTGATGTTTTCTACATTCTCAAATGGATTCAAGCCAAAATAAAAGATACCAGTTATCAGCATAATACGCCAAACAATACACAAAATAGGTTAACAATAGCCCTTGAAACGTCAAGTTCATGAATATAAATTGCTTAAGGCGCCTCTTTTATAGCTAATATCCGGTTACACGCTTTTGAATTATGGCAGAGAACTTTGCAAGGCTGTTAATGTTGTTTTCTTGTTTTAAAAGTTATGCAGTTCGTGGATTTTAACCTTAATATGGTACGGATATTTCTGCAAAATGTATATACAATATAGCTTGCGTAGCAGTCGAGCCTCTAACTACACAGAAAATTCTCGACTACATTGTTAATAGCTGCAATGTCAATTAATCTCGAATCAAAGTTTGGGAATTCTAAACCAAGTTAATTAAATACACCATAATTGTATACACAATAAACAATGTTATTTACATTCTGTACTGATTTCAGAAGGTGTCCCACAAGGTATTATACTAGGTCCTACACTATTATTCTTTCACAACCTCATAATTTCCTTCCTCATTAATAATAACAGTAACCTGTCGTGACAAAAACGACTAAACCCCGATGGTAATCATATTTTTCGCTTGTCCGGAGCCAATAAAGCTTGGTAAATGGAATTACCTTAATGTTTTCCCGGCGGTCCCGCCCAGGTCGCACCCAATGCGGCTTCGGCCGCTCCTCGTATTGTGTTACAAGGTAATGCGGTATTTACCTTATTAATAAAGTAGCACAAAGTTATCGGACTAATTATTTCAGACACCTGTCATTGATGTTACTCGATTTAGTTGGGTGTGAAAAAAACAACCGTGTGTCTTTTAAGTCAAATGTTGTCAAAAGGACAATATTTTATTTGCGCCCTTTAGGTCGGACATGATCAAATGCATTCATCTATGTACTTGGATTAAATAAACACGTTTTGTTCATAAAGTTTATAATTCAAGCAAATCATGATCTAAACTTTTGCCGTCCAATGAATGTTAACATACACATTTGTAATGGTTTAGTAAATAAAAGCACCTCATACTTCTTGGTATTGGTCTAGTTATTGACCTAGGTTTCGAGCTTGTCTAATACATGGACATCATCGATCTCGTTTTAAAGAAGATTATCGGCTTTCTAGGAACCTAACTGTCAATGACTTCTAGTAAGGTGCTAGGCTGGACGCGCCGGCGAGCGTCCCGCACTCGAGATCCAGAAGAAGGCCTCCGAATGAGGCCGAAACAATTGTCGATCGCTTTATCGACATCGCGTCCCGTTTTTAAGTTAATAAGACTTCTAGTTATTACTGCAAACATAACAACATTAATAAACAATTTAAACATTAATAAACAATAAGTGGTACAAATGCACGAAACATCTTTTGTAAGTTTTAAATAATTCCAGTTATACTAGAATTAACTGCCTTGCCAACAGTTCAACTCCTACATTAGCAAGCCGCATCAGCGATAAGCCATAACAGTTTTCGTTGAACTGCCAGAACACTCCCTTTGCCGATAATAATGAAATAGGTCGTCGCGTGCCATAAAAGTTTCGTTGCCGGTTTCAGTTTGCGAACTATTTACTTTGCTTTAGTTAGGCCTCGCGGTCCAAGGATTCCGAACATGCTTAGTTTGTTCCATTTAACTGCGATAAGAATTTCGTGTTTGTTTCTTGATGAAGTTGTAGTGTCGATATTTCAAGGGCGACCTTGATTGAGTAAGTTGTTTGCTTACACGCATTGTGTTATTGTGAAGTGAAATTGTTCAACGATTTGTTTGATTTGTTTTTTTTTTTACTTAATTGAGATTTAAGAGCCTATTGACAATCATTTTCTGATATATTCAACTTATTACTACATAATTTGCTTGAATATATGAAAGTATCTATTCTATCTATACATAGTATTAGAAAACAAGTTGAAAACAAACAGTCGCTTTCCGCTTTTGTCTGTGTGTATATCCGCTAACTCCTCTTACTCTTAAACCACGCAACGGATTTTGTTGCGGTTTTCACCATCAGTAAGATATTTTTCCACTGAATGCTTATATATATAAAATCTTATTATGTTTATGTAAGTTGAATAAACTTGCCAAGTGCAAGTCGGACTCGCACTCATAGGGTTCTGATTCCGTACCACAGTAAAATACTTTATAATTCGAGCAAAAATTACTGAAAAATCACGTTACTTGTATAAACCCCTTAGAGAAAAATGCGGGTGCGAGAAATTAAAAAAAAATAGGTATTTTACTTTAAAAGTACTATTGCCGTCGCGCAGTGCTCGAACAACTAACAAGAGTGCAGTAGGGACAACAGCAACTCAGACCCATTTTACCAACAAAAATGTGACTAAAATAAGGTTTCATATACCCCTGTTTTCTTATCGAAAGCTGATCCGATCAAATTATTTTTTGCGCTAAATTTTTGCAGATGAGTACATCCCTGCTCGTATCATTTTATTTTGTCTTAAAACCCTTTCAAATTTGTCTGGTAGCCATTAAGATCAGAGCAGTAAAATAGGTCTTTTTTCAGGTTTTTGAAGGGTCATATTTCTGTTTGCAATTGGTTGCTGCAATGGTGAAAAAAAAGAAATGACAGGGGCATAGCTATAGCAGACCTTAATTTTTTGAAGAAACACATTTTGCTCTACTAGCATTTTCCAGGGAGAAAACAGGGGAATACATTTGTGTGTAAAAATGCACCCCACCCCGCGTTCCCTCTTAACTTAATAACATTTCATGTTTATTGATTGGTTGTCAAAGCAGGCCGTAAATTATGATACCTATAGCTAGGTAATATGAAAACGGAGTAAAAATGTGAAGTGTCTATAGCTCTGTAAAAATGTGAAGTATCTATTACAGTGAATAAAATCGAGCATAAAGCGCCAGGAAAACACACGTTTTTTGTATGAGGACCGCATTTAATTTTTATCTTTGTTCTGTTTTCAGTATTTGTTGTTATAGCAACCACAGCAATGCATATTATGTGAAAATTTAAGATTCTATCTATTACGGTCAAAAGATAATGCAAAAACGCACAAAACACGTTTCTTGTATGGGGACCCCTTCAGTTTTTAGTTTTATGTTATTTTTTGTTATTATTTGTTGTTATATACTATTTGTTGTTAATTCCTCATAGTAATATATATTTTGTCAAAATTTCAAGTATCTACCTGATACAGTCCTGTGAAAGGCGGACAGACAGACGGATGGACGAACGGACGGACAGCGAAGCCCTTTACAAACCCTATTTCTGGGGTTCCTTTAGTACGCCATGGGGTCGGAGCCCTAAAAAAGAATTAAAAAATTAATTTGTATTTTATTGTCGTTTTGACTGTATATCTAATACTACAAGAATGTTTGTCCTGACATACTGACTGACTGACTCACTGACAGACAACGCACAGCCTAAACCGCTGGTCGTAGAGACTTGAAATTTGGAGGGTATATTTGTCTTAGTACGTAAGGGTGTACTAAGAAAGGATTTTCCAAAATTCACGCCTTAAGGGGATGAAATGGGGGTTCAAAGTTTGTATGGAGAAACAAGATTAGATAGTATTTTCTATTCGAAACCTCACACAAGTGTTTCAGTAAAAAAATAAGTAAATACGTGTTTCAGGTTTTTTCAAAATTCCACCCCTAATAGGGTAAAACTCGGTAACAAAGTCTGAAAATCAATATTGTATCCCATTGCTCTGAAATTTGGCATGCAAATAGTTATTACGACTTTAGTACCCTCAAAGAAAGGATTTTCCAAATTCACCCCTGAAGGGGGTAAATCGGGGGTTCAAAGTTTGTATGGAGAAACAAGATTAGATAGTCTTTTCTATTCGAAACTTCACACAAGTACGTAAGTAAATAAATAATAAAATACATGTTTCAGGTTTTTTTCGAAATTCCACCCCAAAGAGTAAGTGGGGTAACTAAGTCTGAAATCAATATTGTTTCGGATTGCGGTAAAATTTGGCATGCAGATAGTCATTTTGATGTAGGTATCCACTAAGAAAGGTTTTTTCAAAATTCACTTTCCTAAGTGATGAAGCGGGGGTTCAAAATTTGAATAGTCATTTTATTCGACATTTCACACAAGTACTTCTGTATAAGTAAATACGAGTTTCAGACGTTTTCAAAATGCAACCCTAAGAGGGTGAACTGGGGTAACAAAGTCTTAAAATAAATATTGTTTCGGATTGCGCTGAAATTTAGAATGCAGATAGTTATTATGACGTAGGTATCCGCTCAGAAGGGATTTTTAAAAAAATCCTCCCGGATACGGAACAACAAAGTTTGTATGGCGAAACAAGATGAGATAGTCTGTTTTATACGAAACTTTACATATAAGTACTTTTGTAAATAAATAAGTAAGTACGTGTTGTAGGATTTTTCGAAATGGTCACAAAGTATGAAAATTTGGGTTTTTCGGGTTTTATAAATATGAATCCCGATTTGCCTTAGTCACGCCATAACATGAAAACGGGTGAACCGATTTGGCTAATTCATATTTGATGTCTTTAATGATAGAATCGTTTTAACAAAAGAAAAGTTTCCAGTAAATACAAGGAGTTTTTAACGCGGGCGAAGCCGCGGGGCACTTCTCGTTTTTTATATACTAGTACTATTGTACTATAACTAGTGTCATTTTATGTCCATATTTGCATTTCCTTTTATCATATAAATATTTGGCGATAGAATATTATAGCCTTTTATTAAAAACATACTTATTATTTTTTTACTAAGTCATGTATCATCAAGTAATAACATAAACAATGCCGTAGAGACATCAGGTATTCAGAGAGCTTCCTCAGTCTAACTTAAAAGAAGATTCAATATTCAAGAAGACATTATTTCTTCAACGATCTACTTAGCGCGACTGCTTATATCGTGACCGGCGACCATTAATCACGCATAAACTACTAACAGCTCAATTAATAGACACGACAATTATTCGCATTTATGCGGTATAAAAAATATCACGGTAGACTTATTATTACGAACGAGTTCCGTACAAAATATGTTCTTTTCTCTCTTAAATACCTTTAAGATCGAGTCATATCGGTGCAATTTTTGTTTCGTTAAAAGTTGTGGTTCGCAAATTTTACAATCAATCTATGAATGAGTTTTATTTTCGCAAAAGGTTTTCGTTTTACCTGACGACCTTCTAAACTTCTTTTTTTATATGTCCTAATGGCGTTTGGCCACTATCTCCCTGTTAGTAAATGATGATGCGGTCGAGGATCTCTCATGGATAGCTGCCGTAAGTCGGAACACATGTAGATGATCGGCGACAGATTTTCCAATTCGAGGGTGGTAGCTGGCCAGGTGGACACTAGATAGTGTCGTACTATGCGGGGTTGGGGTTGCTTCTATCCGAATCACAAATCGAGTAGTTTGATTGGGTTGTAATTTGCAAACGCATTAAATTGAGACTCGATAAATTAGAAGTCAACTCTGTCAAAGCGATGCTGAAGTAAATCAAATAATTTAGTCGCACTGAACTGACTGAACGCACCGATTAAGCTGAAATTAGGCATATAAGTATGTAAGTTCGGTGACAATTCAATTTTATGGTATCATCGAGCTGATCTGATGATGGAACCGGAATGTACCGAGCTATGTAGCTCAGAACTCCGTCATTTACGATTTGGTAAATTATTAGTTTGTTTGATAGAAGTATACATACTGCCCATTTGGACCATTGTCATTTCATCGAGATCTGGTCTCCATAGATACGGAGAAAGACTCACCTACGGCATATGAAGTCGGATCTTTCGTTTTTAAACGATCTTAAATTATTTATTTTGATTTTAAGATATTATTTAGCCAAAGTACATGCTTAATTTTTATCAAAAGTTTTTTTAAAATATTTAATAGGCTAGCGTTTGACCACTATCTCACCTGTTGGTAAGTGACTATGCGGTCGAAGATGGTAAGCACGCTAGGCCTAGAATGGGAACTGGCTCTCAAGGATAGCTGCCGGAACACATTAGATGTTTGGCGACAGATTTTCTAACTTGAGGGTGGTATATAGTGGTATATATGGTATGATAGTGTCCTAACATCATGCGGGGGTTGTTGGTTTCTTAACGATGTTTTTTCTTCACCGGAGGGCCACTGTGAAAAGCGCACATACATTTTTCGATAGAAAAATCTATTGGTGCACGGCGGGGTTTGAATTCGGTACTTCTGGCATCAAAGCCGGCCGTACTCCCAATTACGCCACCGCACCCTCAAAAGATATAAAGGGATATACAGTAAGTGATGGAATGGAACCCAAGAACAACAACATCTAGCAACACGCAACAAGAATTTATACTATTTTCACGCTACAAGAATTTTTTTTTAGAGTCACTATCATAAACCGTTTAGTTGTATAATGACGGATTGGGCTTGTAAAATTAACTGTTTAACCATTGTTTATCAGAACTGAATCGATTAATTGATTTTTAATTATGAGCGAAATTGATGGATAAACACTAGTCTTAAGACGTGAAAGTGTGAGAAAACATCTCATTTTCTGGTATAAAAGATCTACACATCTACAAACAAAAGATCTACATCTCACATAAGTTATTACCACAGTGCGTTAAAACAATAGTGTAAACTTAATAAGTAAGTGTGATATTCCCTTAATGTTTTACCTTGGAAAATTATATCTTAGCTATCTAGGATCTTAGGATATCTAGCCAGGCCTCCCTCACTCGCCCATAGCTACTGCGATTTATACCTAAACTTTCGTCACCTGCGCCGGTACTATCTGCCAGTCGGTTGTCACTGCTCACGCCCGCGCAACGTATATTATTATTCTAATCACGGGATAACTGCGCATTCGTATTCTATCTTAGAAACGAATAAGTTTTTCGTAGTAATTTTGCGGGTTTGACAAAAAACAAGCACAATATGTTTTATGTTTTATGCTACCGATACTAAAATGTCAAGACGGCGCAAAATTCACTTTTCCGACATAAAATTCGACTCTTAGTTAGGAACTTTGATGTAATTATGTGAGGTAAATAAAAATAATTCATAAACTTTTTTTTTAGTTTATTGAGTCAACCCTTTACTGTATCGAGGCGCGCCGGTACATCGCGCGCTGAACGAAGTAATAACAACGCTAAGTCGAGCGCCTTAGACACATTTTTGCTTGTATTGTCTGAAATAAACGTTGGTATTGTGTTTTTGTAGGGGAGTGAAGTATCGATTACGTAGTAACTATTATATAATCTGTGATCTAGCTTATCTTCTTACTTTAAAGAATTAAAATCATAGTCGCCACATAGGCGTGATTTGATTAAACTACTGAATGGATTTTCATCATGCTGTTTTACCAATAGACAGAATGATTCATGAGGAAAGTTTAGGTGTGTATATTCGTTAAGATTTTGTATAAATTGGTAAAAATATGACGATGATTGTAGTATATAACTACAGCGTAACAGTGTAGGCAGTCAGTACTCGATACAGACGCTATGTCATTAACTATGCGATCGTATTGGTGTGTAATCATAACCCCATCAATCGCCTCCGTGATAATTGAATTTTTGATGACTGAACTTTACTAGAATAACTAGTGATCAATATTGAGGATACAGTAACCTTTCATATTACGAAGAAAAAGCTTTTGGCATATTAAGTATTCCGATGATTAACAATGTCATACATTTTCAAATATAATCCAGCTAGCTAATCAATTTTGGTACAGGACCTACAGTAAGTGCCGGTAGAGTAGTTTGGTAGAGGAAGGCCTAAAAAGCGGTGGCGAGATGATTTCGATGTTTTATGGCATGCCACTGAGCTCGATCTTCAGCCCTTCGCTTCTAACCGCCAGCTTGCATAATCATCATTGCTCCATCTAGCCTCGGCGTTCAACTACGTTTGCCGAGCTGCGGTCTCCACTCCAGAATACTTCTACCCCAACGGTTATCGGTTCTACGACAGTCGTGATCAGCCCACTGCCACTTAGCTTGCTAATCCTTTGAGCTAGGATGACCTCATTTTGAATACGAATTGCGATCCTTCAAAGAGACACCGAGTGTAGCCCTTTCCATACTTTCATACTGCATTTACTGAATTTGTGGACCAGTCGCACTGTATCGCGTTTTATATCAAAAACTTAATGCAATATTGGCATCAGCTAATTCCATTACAGTAGATAGTTTTGACGTAGATTTTGCATCTCGATTGGACTGTCTTAATAGCATGGTTTACTGGAATGGCTCGTGCGTCAATGGTCCATCGTAGCACTAAAACGTTCTACATAATCTCAAAGTAGCATTTCAGTCTGCACATGACGTAAAATCGAGCGCTGTGAAATAAAATAATCTACTTACAATGCCAACTGCCGTTTTGCCACTGACTGACTCCAATTCCGTAAGCTAGTGCAGTGCCAATGCGCTATTGTGATTGACTTACAGTTTACACACGAATCGAGACGAACACTGTCAAAATAGGCGAGCGAGATGCAAGTGATTTGCTATACAGTGGTTCGCTCGCTAGCTTAGATAATTGGGGCTCTGGAGTTCCGGTATGCTTTTCGTCAATCCAGTTAGCGGCAAGCATTTCTGCACTAGCTGGGTTGTAGGCGAATGTTTCGCCGTAAAAAGCGCTTGAAATAAAACATAAATCGTAAATCGAGAGTTTCTTTAACACAACTTAATACTCGTATATTCAGCAGAAATTGTTTAGAAGCTCAGGTTCACAACTGTGATATCGACTCAAGCTTTTATACAAGCAGTCAAGCACTCAAATATCTGACCTAGTGCCGATATCTGCCTAAATCAAGCTGCCTACTATACTAAATATAGGTACGAAGTACAATTATTTATTCTTACGAAATATTGGGTGTTATTTGGTCCACTTCACACTAAGCTGTAAACAGTGAGCCTAAAGCCTTATTATACAGAGTGGCATTGTTATTCCAAAGACGGACTTTGGTGTCATCGACAAGTTCATTTCTGATGTAATCCTCGATCACTTATGCATCAAGCACAATGTACAATTGTATATACTTATGCTTATATGCTTATAATTTTATAACAATATTATTTTAATGTCTATGAATCTTATATTAAACTAGCAGATCTGATAGACGTTGTACTGCCAATACGGCGTTAGCTTTTCCGATAATGCTACTTATTCGATATCAGCGCCATCTACCGGATTGAATTGTGAATCTAAACTATCTAGGGATTTATTTCTTTACCCGGGGAAATCCTTTATGGATACCATTCGCCTGGGAAAGCGTGATGGTTTTGTGGGATTGACAGCCTGAAGGGCGTATCGCACTAAAAACTTAGGCAGCTAAGGTGAGCCATCCTCCGCTGTAGTGGGGCAAGATGAGGTCGCGCTAGCATTCAACCACCTTGATTCGGTGGCAGACCCAAATGGGCCTCTCCCGCTGCGGTGGGATGGATGACCTTGCTCAATATAAGATCGTTTAAAAAACTAAAAACAAACGACTTCAATGCCTCGCTATTAATTTTCAGTACCAATTTTGAGGTGTTTATCTCCATATCTCTGGACATACTCATCAGACCTCGATAAAATTACCGTAGTACCACACTTGGGATATCTCCTTTCTAACATAAAAAGAATAATCAAAATCGGTTCATAAATGCCGCAGTTATCCGCGAACAAACATTAAAAAAAAACATATATACGGTCGAAATGAGAAACATCCTCCTTTTTTGAAGTCGGTTAAAAATCATCCATCACCGTATTGTGGGTTAGTGCAAGCCGTTGTAGAGTCCCCCGCCGACTTTCCGACAGATACGCCACTCACTGTAACAAAGGAGTGTGGCTTCCTCCGACGCACCACAATCTCCGACCATTTGAAATGATATGAGTGCGAAGGGCAATGCACCGTCTATCCTCTGATTCGCACGCCATTGCAAATGAACAAATATCCATCCATTCATCTCCCAATGACATGTAATTGACATGCGAGAAAACACACTCCGTCGGCCGTTATAAAAACCCGGATAGAAACTGTATTTCCTATGAACAGGCAACAGCCGATGCTTACCTGTCGGTAATGAGGCGAGAAAACTAATTGCTAATTATCACTTGGTTGTAAATTTGCATGTCGTTGACTCGCAAGTTTTCCTTAGTCGATCGATAACCACCACGACGGCATTAATAGCAGCAGGTATCTATGTATGCCGGACAAATAAACATTTGACCACTGCCTCACCTGATGTTAACGGTCGATGCGGTGGAAAATGGAAACGTGCGTGTCTGGAAATAGAAAGCAATGAAGTGCTGGAAACTGACTTAAGTCCAATCCACTTGCAGTATCTACAATAATCTGTCTGCTACTGACCCAAGAGCAATTCTGAGTGTTTTTACTCTGAAATCAACAAGCACTTGATCACGATCTCACGTGATGTCAAGACGTACGGTTTAGGCGCAAAATGCCAAATTCTCAAAATGGCAAATTCTCAAAATGCTTAATTCTCAATATGGCGAATTCTCAAAATGCCAAATTCTCAAAATGGCGAAATTTTATTATTATTTTTTTAAATAAAAAAGCTTACAATCTATGTGGGTTGTTCTTGTTAACCCCTTCAAAAAAGGTAAATAATGTGCTTGTGTCCTGGACTGGGTTCACGTCAATAGTGCAATGGGTGGGGATTGAAGTCACAACCTCTCGATCTCCAGTCTGACACCTGATCCGGCATAAAAAAGCGGCATGGCCCAATGGCCAATGTGCAACCACATTGATTGTAAACTTTTTTATATAAAAAATAATAATAATACATTTCGCCATTTTGAGAATTAGGCATTTTAAGAATTAGGCATTTTGAGAATTTGCCATTTTGAGAATTAGGCATTTTGAGAATTTGCCATTTTGAGAATTGGTCCTATTAAGACTCATATGCAATTTTGATAATTGTGCATTTTGCGCCTAAACCAGACGTACGGTTTAGGCGCAAAATGCCCAATTCTCATAATGGCATATGAGTCTTGAAGTAACGTTGAGTCGAAGGTCGTATTCACTGGAATTGGAACACTCGTGAACCACGACGAAACGCAGAAGATATGTATACAGAGTGTAGTGTAATTAATGATACAGATCGGGATCATCACATCTTATCAGAAAATAAAAATGTGTAGTCCGTAAAAGTGTCACGGTTTCCAAAATATCAGCCATTTACAAAATGTTGAAGAATAAGCACTTTATTGCCATAATTTCGATGTCGTGATCATAAAAAGTGAATTATTAATTAATAAAATTTGTCTTAAAATTATCTAAACTCAAATACATTAAGCGTACGTTACAGCAGTCATAAATTATCGAGATTAAACCGCAGATGTTTACAAATAATGGGTTGTGCAATGGCGCACAAATCCGTCAACTTTTGGTATAATAAAATCATTCTTTGGAACTTAGTACTTATAAAAGTTTGATATTGGAACGAATATGCCAGATCGTTAAAAAAGGGTAGGGCAAACTATTCTTTATAGAGACCAAAAAGATCAAATGGGTTAAATATTCATAATCGTAAACCGATTATATTGAGCGATACTGAAGCATTGATCCACTCAGAACAGAATAAAGCCATTTCATTGGTGCGGTTTACTAGACGAGATTAAACCAATCAAATGGTCTCATTCTATGCTAACTATGCTCAGCGTGGATCTTTTCTTTCAGATATCATCTTGAGCTTGAGCATCGTTCTATAATACCGACCTTAGTCTTTTAGCCTTCTTTCAGTAATGTTTGTTCTTTAGTCTTGTATGTAGCTCAGTTTTACTGAGAGTATTGTTTACGGATACCGGCCCAAATTTATTCTGCGGTTTTATTTTGGGTAAGTAGGTAGGTAGGTTAACCACAATTTCTCAAAGATCTTCACAAGCCAATATAGCACACAGTGTTGGAAATTCACTTTTATTTGTTACTGACAATGTCGGTATTTAATTTGTTACAGCCAAAGTATCACCAGTAGCCACCCATACGTGTGCTATATATCAAAAACTTCAAATTATTTGAACCATAGATACTCGTATACATATAATTGAGAATCTTTTGGTGAAGCTCCGATATTTTTATAGCGTCTACGCAGCGATGTTGTATCCTTGACCTAACTGAATTAAACATGTTTGTGAAGATATTGCGTGACATGCTCTAATATGGACGAAAACATTTCTTGATAAAAAGGGGTTGTTTGGGTTTTTGCTTTGAAATCTCTTAGAAGTTATACAACAGTACAATTTGCTTATAGTATACTATTAATTCGAAAGTAACTATCGCCTTCTGGTTGGTACGTTTTTATGGCTGGACTAGTTTGACTGAAATTTTGTTTGTTGATATCCAAAATAGGATCTATAATACTTTTGCGTGCGTGCGCGTGTGTGTTACCCCGTATTCACAAACAAAACTATGAGGTCTCACAGTGCTCGCAAATTCATACAATACATTATTGTATGCATTTGCGAGACAACGCATTTTAAGCGTTTGTTCTTTCCGCGTACGTGCGAGATGTGGAGTAACCTTCCTTCCGATGCAATGTTTTCCCACAGAAGGTTGATCTGAGTTGCTTCAAACGGAGAGTTAACAGACTCCTCTTTCAACAGAGCAGGCAACGCACCAGTATTTCCCCTGGTATTGTAGGTGTTAATAGGCGGCGGTAACCACTTACCATCAGGTGGGTTGCATGCTTGTTTGCTTCTCAAAATATATTTTTTTTAAAACATGTGTAATATCCACCACTATGCGTTTGTCAAAATCTTATTGAATACGGCCGTTAAGTATGTGGGCCCGGTGGCGTAATCGGGAGAACGGTCGGCTTTGATGCCGTGGTACCGAGTTCAAACCGCCGTGCACCAATGGATTTTTCTATCGAAAAATGTATGTGCGCTTTTCACAGTGGCCCTCCGGTGAAGGAAAACATCGTTAAGAAACCAACAACCCCCGCATGGTGGTAGGACACTATCTAATGTCCGCCTGGCCAGCTACCACCCTCATGTTAGAAAATCTGTCACCAAAACATCTACTGTGTTCCGGCAGCCATCATTGAGAGCCAGTTCCCATTCTAGGCCTAGCGTGCTTACCATCTTCGACCGCATCATCACTTATCAACAGGTGAGATAGTGGTCAAACGCTAGCCTATAAAGTATTTAAAAAAAAATGTTTATTATACCTATGAGACTGAAACGGTCGGACCGATTTGATTGATATTTCTCATCGCGATAATGTATATGAGATATACCTACGTTGAATTTATTCATAGAGTACATTAATTTATCCAATTTTCCGGAGTATAACTACTTATACCATAAAAATATTGACCAAGAAATTATCTGTCGAGTGGCAAAATCACCTGGAAATGGTTTTCTTATTAATAATTGTATGGACTGACGAACGACATGCACGTGTACAATAAAATAATGACATAAGCTTATTAATAAATCAATAACATTTGTTGTTTCCTATTAAGATTATTGAGTTTAATAGTAGGTTTAGTGCGAGGCTCTTGTGGGACTGGGCGGGACATAAAGTTGCGCCTTACTTGCTTGGTAGCCCAAAGAGTAGCTACCACCATACTCATACGTTATTCTGGAAGCACACAGCCCTTGAGAGTCAGAGTATCCTAGACCTTATGTGTTCACTATCTTCGACCACATCGTCAGTTAACACTATGTGGGACAATGGTCAAACGCTAGCCTATAAGATATAAATAAAACTGGCCAAGTGCGAGTCAGCATCGCGTCTCTTATCGCACACTTAGGGAGGGTTCCGTACAATACGAAACATTACAGAGTTTCAACCTCATATATTTGACCAAGAATATTTGGTTTGGTCGCGATCTAGAAAGACGGGGCTCGTTTACTAGCGCCATCTATGTCATTTTGCCGAAACTAATTAGATAGATGGTGGCTTTAATTTTTAACTTTATTTTGTTTTTAGTATTTGTTGTTCTAGCGGCAACAGAAATACACCATCAGTGAAAATGTCAACTGTCTAACTATCACGGTTAATGAGCTAAAGCCTGGTGACAGACGGACAGACAGACAGACAGACAGACGGTCAGCGGAGTCTTAGTAATAGGTTCCCGTTTTACCCTTTGGGTACGGAACCCTAAAAAAGTTCGCATGCATTTAGTTAGGTGAGCCAAAATTCACTAAAGGTCCCCACAGACGGCGTTACCTTACCACACCTTAACCCTACACGTGATCGCTTGGTAGTCGTAGTCCTAAATTGATGACCACTGGTGGTAAGCTTCGGCCGTGGCTCGAACCACCCACTGGACAAAACTAAGCCGTGTTCTGACAAGATGTTTGCTGCTAGCCAGAAGCAAATGTTAGTGTTCTATATGGATCGGACTAAAGTCATTTGTACCCATATAATTCGATGGTTGTACCACTGCCGTCTTCCATTTCTTAACAACCACGATTCCATTAGAGACCGCATCGTTACATAACATGAGGTGAGATAGTAGGCCAGTGCTTTTCAGTTCGGAATTTAACAAGAAATAAATGTATACTAAATAAGATCGTTTAAAAAACTTAATGAATCGAATTCAAATGCCGCGCTATTAATTTTAAGTACCAAGTTTTAGGTGTTTATCTCCATATCTCTGAGATACTTATCAGATCTCGATGGAATGGATGGATGGATTGATTACAATGGTGTACCACCCTTGGGATATCTTCTTTCCAATAAAAAAAGAATTATCAAAATCGCTTTATAAACGACGAAGTTATCCGCGAACAAACATAAAATACGGAACCCCTAAAAAAATATATAAATATACGGTCGAATTGAGAAACCTTCTTTTTTTGAAGTCGGGTAAAAATCTAAAAACCATGTTTTACATGTTATTTTTACCCGACTGCGCGACGCAAAGGAGAGGTAATGTGTTTATCAGTCTATATATGTATGTATGTATGTTTGCTCCTTTGTGTGTCCAGACGCCAAAATTTGAGGTTCAAAAAAATTTTTTTTCAAAACCTATCGAGTGGGGTATCGAATTAAAGGTCTTAAAATGGAGATTCACAATATATTTATAACAAATAATTTATGATCGTACAAATCTAAAAAAAAAACTATTTTACATGCCGCGTTAGTCAGTTTCAGTTCACAAGTTTGCGGTGCTTATCTCTGCTTATCAGAACTCAATAAAATTACAATGAGACCAAACTAAACTCATATTAACTCAAACAAAAAAAGAATTTTCCAAATCGGTTAAGAATTGATGGAGTTCTGAGGTAACAAACAACCTCTTCCTTTTGGTATAGTCGTTTAATAGTACAACTGTAAAGTAAGTGAGCTTAAAAAGCAATACCCTATCTATTTCACGCAGTTCGGTTTTTTGTTCAGATTACGGAATTTGCCGTCCTTTACTAAACTAAAAAGTGTAAAATAAAACATTAAATTAAAAAATCAAAAAACCCGAATGCGCAAAAAGTGAAGTGTTAAAAAACGAACTGAAAAGAAAAAAACAGCTAAGTCTAGTAGTTTAGACTTCTGTTTAGGGATATCAAAAAACTATACCATTTAAATTCTTTCTCGGTCGATACACTCATAATAGTAGTTTATGCAACTGTCATATAATGAAGGGTATTAAAATACGAGTGTGAGTTTCATAATAGTAACGAGTGTTTTAATACCCGTGTTATATGCAGTTGCATACACTACTTTATCTTCACTAATGCAATTAATCAAACAACAAGAGTAAAAGCTGACAATAGTTTATTTATAATAATTGTTCAAATTTTGGATGGTACAATTTTGAAAGTTAAAATGCCAAAAAGTTATTATATTCTTTTTCATATAATTTTCTAGATTTTTCTGGCAAAAGATTGTGAGTTACTTTTGTTGCCAATTCTAGAATATCCGGAGGCGTACAAATATCATCGTCACTATCCATTTTTAACTTTTAATTTGTATTTTAAAAACAAAACACATTGCGAAACATTAAATTCACGCGTACGTGTATTGTCAGTGAACTTGCCGCCATTAAAATCTAACCAATGAGAGCGCAGCTGCGCGCGCAGGGCCAATCAGGAGCGAGCGCGCGCTGTTCTTTTTTTATTTAATTGGCACAAGATCTTACCAAAGAGTTTTGTGTATGTAAGTTTAGTAGTTTCGACGAAGTTTTCACGTATAACCCAACTGTTTTCAAAAGCCAGCCTAATATCAAAATTTTATACAACTTGTATGAGGATTTTGACATAAGGCTCGCCAGGTTAATTGGTCGCGTTTTATTGATGTTATAATGAGATTTTACGATATCGATGTGGATATTATACCATCATGTGAAATTGCTTAAATTGAGTGTTTTGTTATCTGCGCTATAACAGTAGTAATTATAAGTCAAGTATTGGAAACATAAGTAGAATGTTATAACATTAGTGTAGATAAAATAAATTATACATTGTAAATTGTTAAACACAATCCAAAAAACAAGCAAAACAGAAATAAAAAATTAAATTAAAAAATCAAAAAACCCGACTGCGCAAAAAGTGAAGTGTTAAAAAACGAACTGAAAAGAAAAAAACAAGTAAGTCTAGTAGTTTAGACTTCTGTTTAGGGATATCAAAAAACTATACCATTTAAATTCTTTCTCGGCAGATACACTCATAAAATAAATTATACATTGTTATATGGAATATAGAGACTTTAACAGTCGGGACACATTAATCCCCATTCGTTAAGCCATTAATGTGTCCCGACTGTTAAAGTCTCTACATTCCATATAACAAAGTATAATTTATTTTATGAGTGTATCTGCCGAGAAAGAATTTAAATGGTATAGTTTTTTGATATCCCTAAACAGAAGTCTAAACTACTAGACTTACTTGTTTTTTTCTTTTCAGTTCGTTTTTTAACACTTCACTTTTTGCGCAGTCGGGTTTTTTGATTTTTTAATTTAATTTTTTATTGCTGTTTATTATCTTTTACGAAATATATCTGTTTTTATTTTATTTATATTTTTGAGGTTAGTCCAGCATTACATATACTATGTAATGTATTTAGAAACCATTGTCATGGACATTTGAGTTGTAAGTTTTCACCCGAAACGACAGACAGACAAACAAAAAAGTGAGTTACTACTCAATAAAAACGTGGTAAAAAGCAAAAAAAAAGCTGTTTCGATTGTCAGAAGTGCTATATTTTTTTATTTATAATTATTTAATATAGTATAATAGTTTAGCGCTTGACCAATATCTCTCCTGATGTTAGTGACAATGTAATCGAAGGTGCTTACCTAGAAGATACCTATTCTCTCGTGACTTGAAACTATGTGCTCGCTATTGGTAGACAGTTGGTAAATACTTATGTTGCCTTTTTTTTCCTTCTAGCGTTACATTGGGCTGCCAATAATGCTGAAAGCAGGGGAGTACTCGCCCAACAATCCCCTAGTACGCGGGGAGCGGGCGGTGGGAGGGGATGCATTGCTCGGCCTGGGGGAGTACGAGCGAAGGAGGAATACTCTGCGGCGGTACCGCCAGGCGCAGTACCGACAGTATCTAGATCAGGTAGGAACGGATTTTTGTTCTGTACTTTTGACTTTTATGTGTATTTTTGACCTTCTCAAAATGATGATACCTTGGTACTCGTCCGAATGTTGATTTGTTGTTTTTGTTTGATATTACCACTTTACCATTTAAAATCGCACTTCTCGCCATAGACAACACGCTCATCCACACATTATCGAGACTTGGACTTACGTAGTAACTATTATGTAATCTGAGCTTGGACTTCGCACACATCTCGTTTCAACCGGTCATTTCTCCCGTACACTTGTAAATTGTGGAACGAGCTGCCGTCTGCTGTTTTCCCGCAGAGCTACAACATGGAGTCCTTCAAAAGGGGTGTTAAAAGAATCATGACAGGTTGGCAACGCATGAGTGACACCTCTAGTATTGCAAGTGATCATAGGCGACGGTGACCACTTTCCATCAGGTGGGGCCGTCTGCTTGTTTGCTATATCATTAAAAAAAACCGTAAAATACTTGTAATACATACATACATACATCCCGCTGTGGTAGGCTAGGCAGAGACTACTTCTTTCCACATACTACGATCCAGACATACCTCTTTCGCTTATTCTACTCTCATAAGCGCCTTCATACATGATCAATGGTTATAGGTGCTTTTGACTTGTACTTTTTATAACACTTGTGTCTATCTCGTATACAAAATCTTTCAATCGATTACTGAGATTAAACTTCAAAAATGTTATTTATCTCTTTTCAGCAAGCTAAAAAGAAACAAGAGGCCAAAGAGGAAGCGGAACGCGAGCGTCGAGAGCAAGAGGAGAAAGAGAAGCAACGCGAGGAGAGAGAAAGACAGCTGCTGTTAGAGCGAGACAGACGCAGTCCTGAGCGGCGCGCTAGTGTTACCAGTGTGCCTATTTGTACGGCGCTTGTACATACCACGTAAGTTACTTTTTAACCGACTTCCAAGAAGGAAGAGGTTCACAATTCGTCGATATGTTTTTTTGTATGTATTTTACGCGATTACTCCGTCGATTGTGAACCGATTTGAATGATTATTTTTTTAATTGGTAGGGTACATTTCTGAAGTGGTTCCATTGTAATTTCATCGAGATCTGATAAGTATCTTCAGAGATATTTTTTTATTTTATTTTTAATATCTTATAGGCCAGCGTTTGACCACTATCTCACCTGTTGGTAAGTGATGATGCGGTCAAAGATGGTAAGCACGCTAGGCCTAGAATGGGAACTGGCTCTCAAGGATAGCTGCCGGAACACATCAGACGACAGATTTTCTATCTTGAGAGTGGTAGCTGGCCAGGCGGACACTAGATAGCCATGCGGGGGTGGATGGTTTTTTTAACCATGTGTTGCCGTCACTGGAGGGCCACTGTGCAAAGCGCACATAAATTTTTCGATAGAAAAATCCATTGGTGCACGGCGGGGATTGAACTCGGTACCTCTGGCATCAAAGCCGACCGTTCTCCCGGTTACGCCACCGGGCCCTCAGATATGACGATAAACGTCTCAAACTTGCTACTGAAACTGACTCGCGGGGCATGGAAGTCGGTTGTTTTAATTCATTTTCGCTAAGTTATCGTCGTACAAGTTCGGTTCCAGGCAGTTTGGATGACGATTGTTTTTTTTTTTAATATCTTATGGGCTAGCGTTTGACCACTATCTCACCTGTCGGTAAGTGATGATGCGGTCGAGGATGGTAGCATGCTAGACCTAGAATGGGAACTAGCTCTCAAAGACACCTGCCGGAACACAAATGTTTGTCAACGGATTTTCCTGCTTGAGGGTGGTAGCTTGCCTGGCGGACATCAAATCCTAGCAGTGCGTCAATGGGTTTTTCTATGGCTGTTCGTCCACATACGGTAGGAGGATTATATCGATGTTCCGTCTGACTTGCTTACAAAAAGTAGCTTACCAACATCAAGGAAACAATCTGCTGCCATCATAACCTTACGGTGTTCCGGCAGCAAACAGCCCTTGAGAGTATTCTAGGTATTCTAATTATAATTAATTATAATTAGAATACCTAGATTTATACTTAATTATAATTAAGTAATCATTATAATTAAGTATTAATTATAATTATATCTATTTATTTCCAGTAAGGTGGACACGGGTGTACAAGTGGACGGAATATCACGACCTCTCTCAGTGGCTGTACAAACTGACGACATAGACCTATATCAGGTACATGAATAAATTCCCCGTCCACTTTTATTCAAATTATTTAACTTGCAATGTAGGTTTTTTATGAAGTAAGGTAACATGACAAGTATTATGCTCGCCATAATTATGGTAAACCTGGACGTCTTCTTATTACAGATACAGTGGCATGCAATATTCTGGGTATCCAGAATTTTGCATGCCACTGTATCTGTATACCCAGAATATTGCATGTCATTACACTGCGCCTGTTACCTTGAGACAAGTACCCTCAGTACGAGTTTTCATACTAAACTTGAAATCGTATATCGAACAAATGTTGTATGAAAAACAGTACAGCGCCTCTAGTGGTTACAACTCTTCACTAAATTTAGACCAATCAGAGAGCCAGAACAAGTCGAAAACTATGTGAGATCTATCAAAAGCATTTACGATTAAAACTCGAACTAAGGGTAAAGAAGATGTTAAGTTAAACATACCTATTTTACTGCTGAATTAATTGGCTAAGTGGTGGTACCGCCCCAGGCGGACAAGCAGAAGTCCTACGAATACGAATGTATGTATGTTTTATTCTTGGCCTTCCTACAGGTGTTACGCAGAAGCCTCACACACCTGTGAGATGTGGAAAGACCTTCCCGCCATGATTTTTCCCTTCGAGTTTTAGAAAGGGGTATTAGAGACTTTAAAAACGTGTTATATTAGTCAGTAACGTTAGTAACATGTGGATTCTGATTGCAATGAATCTTAATTAATAATAAATAATGTCTATTTTCAGTTGTCAACATCACCCGTTAAGTGTGTGACACAAGCGGAGCGCGAGCTATCCCCTCGCACGGTGGATGACAACAAGGACTCCTGGTACAAGTGGGGGCCGACAGAGCGACGCAGGAGTTATGGAGACTTTGATGGTGAGTATGTATAATACAACCACAGTCAAGTGTGTGACATAAGCGCAAGCTGTATCCCACACGTTGGGTGACAGCAATACCTGGTTTAAGTAGGAGCCCACAAAGCAACGCAGGAGTTATGGAGACTTCGATGATGAGTCTGTATAATACAATCACAGTGAAGTGTGTGACATAAGCGCGATCTGTACCCCACACGTTAGGTGACAGCAAAAACACCTGGTTTAAGTAGGAGCCCACAAAGCAACGCACGAGTTATGGAGACTTTGATGGTGAGTCTGTATAATACAACCACAGTGTAGTGTGTGTGACATAAGCGCGATCTGTACCCCACACGTTGGGTGACAGCAAAGACACCTGGTTTAAGTAGGAGCCCACAAAGCAACGCACGAGTTATGGAGACTTTGATGGTGAGTCTGTATAATACAACCACAGTGAAGTGTGTGACATAAGCGCGATCTGTACCCCACACGTTGGGTGACAGCAAAGACACTTGGTTTAAGTAGGAGCCCACAAAGCAACGCAGGAGTTATGGAGACTTTGATGGTGAGTCTGTATAATACAACCACAGTGAAGTGTGTGATATAAGCGCGAGCTGTACCCCACACGGTAGGTGACAGTAGAGACCTGGTTCAAGTAGTAGCCCTCAGAGCGACGCAGGAGTTATAGAGACTTTGACGGTGAGTCTGCATAATCCAACCACAGTGAAGTGTGAAGTGTGAGCTGTACTTAATAGCTCGCGCTACGCTAATGTCACACTTGTCGATGGGTGACGACGAGGATACCTGGTACAAGTGGCAGCCCACATATAGCCACGCACGAACTAAATATAAATGTGGTCCGTGAACTCCATACTAAATATCCTGTGTCGCGGAGGCCAGCATCTTAATTAATGAGGAATAGGTAATAATATAAGTTATAATTCTAAATCGGTTAAAAAACTCATTCAACTCATTTTTTTTTTTTTTATGGTATACCGTAACAGGACAAGTACGACGCTCGCCTGATGGTAAGCGATGATGTCTACCTATTACAGATACAGCGGCATGAAATATTGTGGACTGCCAGAACCTTGCATGTCACTGCACTGCGCCTGTTACCTTGAGACACAAAGATATTAAGTCTCACATGCCCTGTAATTTCACTGGACACCTTGCCATTTCAACCGAAAAAACATTCCTATTGCACGGCTGAAAATAAATTGGCAAAGTGGTGGTACCGCCCCAGGCGGGCTAGCAGAAGTCCTACCACTGCAAAAATGCGCCGCTAGTCATTTTCAGTACCAAGTTTGAAATGAGGTGTTTATCTCCATATCTCTAGATGTAATCGTCAGATCTCGATGAAATTTAAAATTTATATGGGACCACCTGGGAAGTATACTCTCTCACACAAAACAAGAATTTTCCAAATCGGTCCAGGCGCCTTTGAGTAATGAGTGAACATAATATAAAAAATATGTACAGTGGAACATAGAACCTCCACCTTTTTAACCGACTTTAGAAAAAAGAGGAGATTTCTCAATTCAACCGTACTTATATATAATATTTTTTTTATGTTTGTTCGCCGAAACTTCGTTGTTTATCCGATTTTGATGATTCTTTTTTTTGTTGAAAAGAAAGGTACTCAAGGGTGGTACCATAGTAATTTCATCGAGATCTAATAAGTATCTCCAGAGATATGGATATAAACACGTCAAACTTTTTACTGAAAATTAATAGCGCGGCATTTGAAGTCGGTTCTTTTATTTGTTTATATTATTATTATTTATTATTTAACGATCTTATTTGAAGTTAATTAAAAACTATATACATTTGTTTCAGAACGCACATCAAGTATAAAGTCCAGCGGTCGACAGAAGGCGGCGTCAGAGCTACGTCACAGTTACCGCCCCTCTATATTCGATGCTGATGCTATTCAGATGAGAAACGCGCAGGCTGAGAAGGTAAAACAAGCTTTTATTTTTGGTACACTTTATCAACCGACTTACAAAAAGGAGGAGGTTCTCAATTCGTCTGTATGTAGAGATTTACTACGATAACATGGCCCGCCCCTCCAAATTACTGTTTTAATGTGTGTAGTCACATCCTTACAAAAGAGTTTGTATGTAATTGTAATTATTCGTCTTCAGTAGCAGCTCGGCAGTATCAGTACGCACACATGCGTTGTGGTGCGTTGTAAATACTTTCACAAATACTTTCAAACGTTTTGAATTTTGGAGGGGCGGGTTATGTTATCGTAGTAAATCTTTACTTACAGTGTTACTTATAAAAATCTATTGATCAATTGCTGATCAACTGCCTCTGAGCTAAGAAGCTCTAAAGGACTTAATAATTGCTCAAATTTTTTACACTCATAAACGTTAGTCGGACGTTGCTTGGTCGAGTTACGAAATAGATATGCTCCATCGGCTGTTGGCATAGATTATAACTGAATTACTTGACTAAAAAACGATTCCAGCTCTCAGATATTCATTTTTTATCTATAACGGACTAGATTTGACACATCAAGTGACAGAAAAAATACCGCGAAATCCGCGCCAGTCTAGACATGGCATGTATCAGCTGATTGGTTCTGCCAGCGCCATCTTGCCTCTCAGCAAGTGCTTAACTAGGTCCCAAAGGTGGTTAACTTTGAGAGCTGTCAATGCAATGTTTATGCAATTACTGTTTATGAGTGAAATTTTCCTTGATCAATAGTACAGCAATTGCTCAAAATTTGAGACACGTTTATAAGTAACACTGTAAACGTCAGGTGAGTTAGTGGTCAAACGCTTACCTGTCTATTATAGAATGTTTTTAGACTAAAAATTAAAAAAAACCAAGGGGTACCAACGGAACCCTATTACTGAGACTCCGCTGTCCGTCTGTCTGTCTGTCCATCTGTCACCAGGCTGTATCTCATGAACCGTGATAGTTGAACAGTTGAATCTTTTACAGATGATGTATTCCTGTTGCCGCTAAAACAACAAATACTAAAAACAGAATGGTTAAAAGTTAAAAATTAAAGGGCGTCCCCATACAAGAAACGTGATTTTGCGGCATTTTACTATAACGCCATCTATGAACGTTTGTTGACTTTATTAGTTATATTAATTGCCTATGTGTTAACTTTTACTTAGTTGGCGTTAGACGTTCGCAAGATGGCGTTGTACTAAATAAGCACGCAGCTCCTATTTTAATAAATGTTTGGAATTGACACGGTAATATAATATAAACAAGACACAAAATTAAAATTTTGAATATACACCCACGACAATGTCCTTTTGAAAATTAACGTCATAACTTCTATCTAAGAACCACCACTGATTAATTACGAACCGTTTAAAGACAAAATCGAACTAGTAGTTTTGGAGAATAATGGCAACATGGATTTGCACAAACAAATGTTTAATGCAGCGCCCCCTGGTGAGTTGTCACTGTAACACCTATCTAAAAACATGCACCAATTACACCCGAACCCATAACTGAAAACTGCATCAAAATCGGGACTAGCAGTTTTGGAGAAAAATGGCAACATATCCTCTCACCCCAAACGCATATACAGTTTACGTTCCGTTGTGGGTAAATAATAATTCCACCAAAAACATTCTGTAAAAAACTAGCCAAGTCTCGATGGAGCTGCTTGTTTATCTCTAAAAAGTAATGAAATCTAGACAAAGTCTTGCCAAGTCTAACGTTCCTTACTGCGATTTCTTTATTATCATAGTTAATGTTGTGTGACTTGGCCGTTGAAGGGTACACAAGGGTACAAAATCAGGTGCTTCATAACACCATTGCACCGATATGTCGCCAGAATAGTTTTCTATCAAAAGAACAAACTTGGAAAAACGAATCACCTCGTCGGGACTCGAACCGGGGTCCTTCATGGCGATCGATCTCCCACTGAGCTATCATAACATTGTAACAATAGCGATATACCTTCATATTCTAATTATATTGTAGGAGATTTTCATTGCCTGAAAACAGGGATAAAAGAACATTTTCTGAAAATGAAAACCTAGCTAGATCGATTTATCAATTTATTACAAGAAACGTGACTTGTTTCAGCATTTTTTGCTCGATTTTATAAAATATTGTAGTGTGGTACGGAATCGGAACCTGACGAATGTAAGTCCGACTTGCACTTGGCCAGTTTATTTTTGTTACGCGATTACTCCGCTAATTGTGAGCCGATTTGAATGATTCTTGTCATGGGTAGGTTTCATCTCTGTGGTTGTCTCATTGACGTTTTATCAAGCTCTTAAAAGTACCTATCTCTAGAGATATGGAGATAAACATCTGAAGTCGGTTCTTATAGTTTTTTTTTATTATAAAATATTTTTTGTTAAGGAAGCGGCGGCGCGGCGTCAGTTCTACCAACAAGAGCTGAAGAACCAAATACTCGAACAGCAGAGAATACGAGAGGAGAGGAAGTCGAGAGAAAAGTTAGTATTTTATAAAAGGCAGGCTTAGGCAGAGACGAAGCGTTTGATTACTTACTGCAAATATGCATATGACAGTGTCAAAAATTAAAAAAAACGGGTTGCACTCCGGGAGTGCCAGCAGAAGTGAAAACTTGAACTTTAACGTTGTGCATTTGGTCTACTCTCCCTCCGTCTTACAATCGATTAGGTTACGTGTCCTGACGCGAGTTTAACATTTTTTACCCATCCCAAAAAAAGTTCTACTCTTCCGTGTCTTACGAATTTTCGATCGGGTCACGTGTCCTGAGTGTCCTGACGCGAGTTTAATATTTATTACCCATCCCAAAAAGTTTCTACTCTCCCTTCGTCTTACGAATTTTCGATCGGGTCACCTGACGCGACGGTCCTGACGCGAGTTTAACATTTATTACCCATCCCAAAAAGTTTCTACTCTCCCTCCGTCTTACGAATTTTCGATCGGGTCACGTGTCCTGACGCGACGGTCCTGACGCGAGTTTAACATTTATTACCCATCCCAAAAAGTTTCTACTCTCCCTCCGTCTTACGACTGTTCGATCAGTTCACATGTCCTGACGCGAGTTTAACATTTTTCACCCATCCCAAAAAGTTCACAACGCCGCTAAAGAAGTAGGTACTATAAATTCCAGAATGTTGGAGCAAGCAGAAATGCGTCGGTTAGAAGAACAACTTCGTATGCTGCGAGTCGCGCAGGAAAGAGAGAAAGATAAACAGAGGGATATATCTGTCGCGGTGAGTTTTTGAAGTGAAACATCATACAACATAGGGCACTGGGGTAAAATTTTACGGAAGTTACGTAAGCGTCATGTTTTCTATATATATAAAAGAAAGTCGTGTTAGTTACTACACTTATAAGTCAAGAACGGCTGAACCAATTTTTATGATTTTTGTATTTTTGGAATTGTCTTTGTCAGGAAAAGGATAATAAGTATTAAAAACAATGAATAATTGACCTTAAAAAAATTATATAAGCAAAAATATTTTGCCAAAATGTTCCTGGGTCTAAAAACTGCCAATCATTTGATGTTCAATTGTTTATCCCGCCGTATTTTTTTTTTGGTATAATTATGGCTCCACACCATTATTGTATTTAGCCCGTGTCAAGTAGTAAGTCAAGTGAAAATTCTTCAAGTTTTTGTGAATTCAAGTCATGTAGATTTTAAAAATGTTAAATATTGTCAGTAATGATAATTGTTTGACATATTTATTGATTGTCAAATATGCGTGCGGCGTCAGAAATGTATGCTTACAAGCAACATAAAAAAGTGTATATTTCCAAAAACCATTTTTACTCCATATCTGTATTGCCATAATACATTAATAAACTCTATATCTCTTTTGTATTCATTTATTACGTTCATAAAAGCCTAAAACAAGTTCATCTAAAAGGTAACACAACATTTATTGTCTGATAGGTGGAACGAAGTTCGCAGGGCCAGCTAGTATTTTATATATGACGAGGGAGGTACCCCATGATTGTTTTTATAAAGTGTGTCGCCAGCAGTGCTGACGTCACCATCTTCGTCGTCATCATGGTGACGATCGCCCATAGTGCAAGACTTCAAATAAAATTCTTCTGTTCCATAATCAAGTAACTTTATGTGGTTACAACATACATATTACAAGTACACAGCAATGTCGGGAGCTCCGTACCGCTCGACGGTCCGAGCTCGAAAGAAAAGAGGTGTGTAGCGACGGGCGGCCGTATTTATACCAACTTCAGCTCGTTGAGTTTACGTTTAAACTGTTTGTACGCTTAAAATGTTTCTATGAGCCTGAAGCTTGATTATAAATCATATTATTTATTGGGAGTGTAATAACGCCTTCGCGCTGATATATATATATATATATAAACGCCCTCTATTGTAGAACTTCGTAGTTCAAACAAATGCCCGAATGATTTCGGGAGTTAGTGCTGCTAAGTTCTGTTGAGAAATATATTGAATGAACTGGCAGTTTCACTTCTAAATTCTAACATGTAGCTTTCGACGCACCCTCTTTTTAGGGTTCCGTAGCCGAATGGCAGAAAACGGAACCCTTATAGATTCGTCATGTCTGTCTGTCTGTCCGTCCGTATGTCACAGCCATTTTATTCCGAAACTGTTAGGACTACAGAATTTAAACTTGGTAGGTAGATGTGAACGGTGAACCGCTTTTCGTTGTTATACGTTACGTTGTTATAATTTGAAAGATAGGCACGTCGAAAGTAGTAAAATGTGTGTCCCCCCCCCTCTAACTTTTAAAGTATGGGAGTGAAAAATCTAAAAAAATATATGCTGTAGATCTCAATAAAAACTAACAACGAAAATTGGTTTGAACGAGATACAGTCAGCAGTTTTAGAGATATGGCGACCGCAAAGATAACTTTGTTTTTGTGATAGTAGAAGATAAGTGTTTGTATGAAAAACAAAGTTAATTTTGTAGTTGCGAAAAATCAAAGTTATGGAATACTTAACTGTGTTACGGAACTCTACGAGTGCGAGTCCGACTCGCACTTAGCCAGTTATTTTTTATGTGAAACATCTAATGGCACGCTTCAGGAGTGAGGCCGACTCTTGGCGTGGCGACGCTACGCTCGTTGCTCTCTGTGTAGTTTTAAAGCTCATGTTAAAAATTATTACTTGTCAAAAGATAGTAAAAGAAGTTTAAAAGGAAATTTAATGAATAGTTTTTTTCAAAATAGTCCTTATTTTTTTTAACACAATCCTACTAATATTATAAATGCGAAAGTAAGTGTGTGTGAATGTTTGTTACCACGTATCTCGATAACCACTAAACCAATTTTGATGAAATTTAAAACGTAGGTAGTGTGTTCTAACTTAAGACATAGGCTAATATTATTTTTGAAAATCATCCCCTAAGGGGGTTAAATAGGGTGATAAAGTTTCTATGGAAAATTTTATTCCTTGGGCCGATTTACTCAAAACTCGGTACAAATAAACCTTAAAACAAATAATGAGATACGTGTTTTTTATTTTTTCAAATCTACCCCTAAGGGGGGTGTAAAATGATTTTGTTTGAAAAAGTCATAGAAAATTCAGTAATGTTTGTTTTTCACGTATTCCTTGGCCCGATTTACTCAAAACTCGGTACATATAATCTATCCAATAAATAATGAGACACGTGTATTTCATTTTTTTTAAACTACCCCTTAGGGAGGTGTAAAATGATTTTGTTTGGAATAGATAGAAAAGTCAGTAATGTTTGTTTTCACGTATTCCTTGGCCCGATTCACTTAAAACTCGGTACAAACAAACCTTAAAACAAATAATGAGACACGTGTTTTTTATTTTTTCAAAACTACCCCTTAGGGGGGTGTAAAATGATTTTGTTTGGAATAGATAGAAAATTCAGTAATGTTTGTTTTCACGTATTCCTTGGCCCGATTTACTTAAAACTTTGGTACATATAATCTATCCAACAAATAATGATGCACGTGTATTTCATTTTTTCAAAACTACCCCTTTGGCGGCTTGAAAAATGATTTTTCTTTGTAAAAATTATAAAAAATTCAATAATATTTGTTTTCACGTATTCCTTTGTCCGATTCACATAAAACTCGGCACAAACAAACCTTAAAACAAATTATCATCTTTCATCATCATTATCAGCCAATTTCCCTCCACTGCTGGACATAGGCCTCTCCCATGGCACGCCACTGAGCTCGATCTTCAGCTATTTCTTTCCAACCGCTGCCAGCCAACTTGCGTATATCATCGCTCCACCTAGCTGGAGGGCGTCCTATACTACGTTTGCCGAGCCGTGGTCTCCACTCAAGAACTCGTCTACCCCAACGGTTATCGGTTCTACGACAGATGTGACCAGCCCACTGCCATTTCAGCTTGCTAATCCTTTGAGCTATGTCGATAACTTTGGTTCTCTGACGGATGACTTCGTTTCGAATTCGATCCATCAGAGAAACTCCGAGCATAGCCCTCTCCATAGCTCGCTGAGCGACTTTGAATTGGTGAACTAGTCGCACCGTCAGTGTCCACGTCTCGGCTCCGTAAGTAATAACAGGTAGGACGCACTCGTTAAAGACTTTCGTCTTTAGGCTTTGTGGTATGGGCGACGAAAAGACTCGACGAAGTTTTCCGAATGCTGCCCATCCCAACTGTATTCTTCTGCGAGCTTCCTTCTCGAAGTTGTTTCTACCCAATTGCAAGATTTGCCCAAGGTAGACGTATTCGTGAGAGGAACTCCGTATAGGGCAATCGGTTCCGGAATAACATGTTCGTTGAACATGATCTTGGTCTTATCCAAGTTCATCCGTAGACCGATGCGTGCAGAAGAATCAGCAAGGCTGGTCAGCATGTATTGCAAGTCCTGCACGGTTTCAGCCATGATGACGATATCATCTGCAAATCTCAAGTGTGAGAGGTAATTGCCATTGATATTTATGCCCCGTCCTTTCCAGTTCAGCGTTTTGAACATATCCTCTAGAGCGTTTGTGAACAATTTGGGGGAAATAACGTCCCCTTGTCTCACACCTCTATGTAAGTGGATATGTTCAGTCTGCTGATTTTGTACTTGGACGGTCAGACAAATAATGAGACACGTGTTTTTTATTTTTTCAAATCTACCCCTAAGGGCGGTGTAAAATTGTTTTTAATTTTGTTTGGAAAAGTCATAGAAAATTCAGTAATGTTTGTTTCCACGTATTCCTTGGTCAGATTCACTCAAAACTCGGTACATATAATCTATAAAACAAATAGCGAGACACGTATTTTTTTAGTTTCCAAATCTACCCCTAGGGGGGTAAAATGAATTTTGTATGGAAAAATCATATAAAATCCAGTCATGTTTGTTTTGACGTATCTGCATAACTAATTAACCGATTTCAATGAAATTTGACACGTAGATAGTGTAAGTTTTTAAATAACATATAGGGTAATTTGATTTTCAAAATTAAACCCCTGAAGGGGTAACATAGGTTGATAAAGTTTCTATCAAAATGTTATTTCTTGGTCTGGTTCACTCAAAACTAGGTACCAATAAAACTTAAAACAAATAATGGAGCATGTATTTTCTATTTCTTTCAAATTTAGCCCTAGGGGGAGTGAATATGTAATTTTATCTGGAGAAATCATAGAAAATACATTAGTGTTTGTTTCCACGTATCTGCATAACTATTAAATCGATTTTGATGATATTGGAAATGTAGATAGTATAGGTCCTGAAATAAAACTTAATAAGATAAGTACTTTAATTTTCAAAAATCATCCCCTAAAATGGTTAAACAGGGTGATAAAGTTTCTATGGTAAATTTTATTACATACTTGGTTTGATTCACTCAACATTCGTGTGCAAAATGAAATTTGTAAGTTTAGAAAACATGTATTTCCTCGTTCCATTCACTATGTAGGGAAATACAGTTTAACGTAAATAATGAAATCTGTATATATAAACGGAAAACGTTACCGACTGATTGACTAACTGACTGATCTATCAACGCACAGCTCAAACCACTTAACGCATCCGGCGAAATTTGGCATGCAGATAGTTGCTATGAGTTATGACGCAGGTTTCCGCTAAGAAAGGATTTTCCAAAATTCACTCCTTAAAGGGATGAAACGGGAGTTCAAAGTTTTTATATAGAATAAGATTATAGTCTATTTTATTGGCAACTTCTTACAAGTACTTCTGTAAATAAGTAAGTAAATATGTGTTTCAGGCTTTTTCGAAATTCCACCTTTAAGAGAGTGAAATGGGGTACAAACAAACAAAACAAAGTTTGAAAATCAATATGATTTTTGGGTTTTATATAAATGAGTCGATATGTCCCTTGGTCACGCCATAACTTGAAAACGAGTAGACCGATATGGTCTACGTCTAATTCAGTTTTTCATGTGTTTTTACGAAAAAAAATTAAAGAAATGAATGAAGTTATTAACGCGGGCAAAGCCGCGGGGCACTGCTAGTATTATATAACGAAGCGGCCAGCGCGTCTCACTTCCTTACTGTTCCTTGCTGGCTTACGGTTCCCCGCTACGCGATCGGAATATCCGTCACGGGGACGGAGGTATCGCTAAATACCTACTGCGCTGAAATATTAACTTTAAATTTATTTAAATTTCATTTGCAGATGAAAGACTCGACAAAAGAGTTCGAAAACAAGCGTACTGAGTTACAAAGAGATATAAACGTGGAGGAACGCAGGTTGCACCGCGCCGCCTCGCACACCGACAGACATAGATCGCAGGAGACGGCCGACCAACGATCCAACTTGCCGTTTTACTACGCTAATGTGTCGCAACCTGTCGACACTGACAAGAAACCATATTCGTTTAATATACCGGGTATGTAGGTGTATTTTATTTCCCGACTACGGCGAAGCAAAAAGGAATGTTATGTTTTTGACCGGTATGTGGGTAAGGTCAACTCGGCGAAGACCGGCATACTTAATTAAAATAATTACAAATGGACTTATTTTGGCTATTCTATAACCCTAAACTCAAATTTGGTTAAACTAGATAATAAGATATTTAGTTGACCTGACAAGATATATGTCAAAATGACATTTTTGAAAATACGGTGCAAACAGACGGATTTTGCTCCAATGTCGAATAAGACCGTCTAGTGGCAAATTTACCTAGTTAGTGATAGTTTGCGTAGTTACAGATAGTGTGTACGAATACCAGCGAATACCAGTTCCTGTAACAACTTAATTTGTGTACCCTAACTCTCAGGAATAAGGTTTTAAATAGCTAATTTCGGGAGATGCAGCATTTGCCGGGTAAGACCGGCATACTTTGCACTTTCAGGGGTATAAAACATATTACTCACCTTGAATAACAACGAATATTTTTTATAGTACAATTTATTACAAGACTTCAAAACGAACATATAGACACACGGACGGACGGACGGACGAATGGACAGCAGTCTCAGAAAGTGTTCACTTCATACCCTTTGGGTTCGGAGTGAGGGAGGCCTGACCAAAGGTTGACGACTTCTGAAAGTGGCGAAGACCGGCATATGACATTTATTACCCTCCACAACCTAGACGGACTTCTCCTCTACATATTTTGACGTTAGTTTTTATTTTCATCAACCATAACTTAGAAAAAAACGTAAATAATACTAATGTAATGTACTAATTAAATAGATATATTCAAAAAGAATGAACTTACTTGCATAGATCCTTCAAATTACTAAAATTAAATACATTTAAACTTTTTTTGTTAAAGCGTGGTGCACCCTCTCTGCAAGGTGCTCACCGTACTAAATTTAAAAAATCTTGTTTTTCCATTCGCACTGCATGCATCGCCATCCATATCAATTTCTAAGATCTGAAATGGTTTCATTATTTCGTAGATTGTATTGTCATGCTAGTAGTTCTGCTGAATTCGTTGTAATTCTTGTTGTACGGTCTTACCCGATAGACGGTCTTCGCCGAGTTGACCTTATGTATGTATGTATGTTTGTATGTATGTATGTTTGTATGTATGTATGTTTGTATGTATGTTCATCTGTTCCCTCGTAACTTTTAACCAATCATCATAATTTGACAAATGAGGTGTCGTTGGACGCGTCTTATTTGTCTGCTGGTTATGGGCTATGTAACGTCACAACAAATTTAATGTGGCGCCCTCTAGAGGGGACGAAGTCCAGAACTAAGAAAAAAATTTTACCCCTCCCCATCGTGTGTGGTATCGTTAAATAGGGATTTTAAAATGTAGATAAGGTTTAGTACCATCATATTTTTGTGGGCCTGATATATCCCGCCGAAGTCAAGTAGTTTGGAGGGTTATGTGTTTGTTGATCGCTGTGTATGTATGTAAGTATGTTGACATGTATACATGTATACATCTATCCAATAACCCTAAAATGCTTTAAATAACAAATAAACAAAACCCGACTCGTCTACTGAAAAATCACACTCTAAAAAGTATGAAACAAGAAAATATTCTCATCTGAGATCGCTATGTACAAACTATTCAATATGTATCGTGCATTATATAAACAACTTACTTGTAATACATATTTTATTCTATTTCATATATTTTCTTGTGGTGCTCAGAGGATAGCCGTGGTCGTATGTCACCTACCGTAACAAAACAATACACTCTGCAAAGTTGCATACGACCACGGGTCGTCGTGCTATTCTATAGCAAACTTAGTACTGAAAATGACTAGTGCAGCATTTGAAGTCGGTTTTTTTTTGTTTTGTAAACGATTTTAAATCAATAAAATGTTATTTACACTTGTAATAATTAATAACTCATTTTTCTTTTCACATTCCAGATAATTCCGTATTCTCATCAAACTACGACGTTGACTCCTATCTCAGAAGAAATCTAAACTTCAGAGACAAAATGGAACATGAAATAGACAACATCGGCAACACAGACAGACAACATGCCATAGACAAGCAGAGAAATACAGACACCGTAGACAACGATAGGTATCAAGAAAAAAACATACTAATAGAAAAAGCTCTCATACAAGAACCTAAAGAAAAACAAGAGAAACCTATTTTAAAAGACTACAGAAATAGTCCTAATAAAGATTTTGTAATAAATAATATAAATACTCGTCATATTGCAGAAGACTTGCCTGTTTTAAAACATTCTCAAGAATATAAAAGCAGTCCTAAACAAACAAATACAAATATAACGCGACAAATTTCAGAAGACTTGTCCATACCAGTGTTAAGACATTCGCCTAAAATGCAACAGATTTCAAATGAAACGACAAATTTAAGTGCGGCAATGAAGAAAGTTGATGATAAATGGAAAGTCCCGGCAGTACAGAAAAATATTTTGAAGACACTGCCCAATGAAGAGGGCAGGAACGTCAGTATACTGACCCAGTTAGGTTCTATTAGAAGGCAGTTGCAATTAGAGCAGTTGAAATTAGACAGATTGTTGTCTAAAGATGGCTCGTAGTCGGTTTATTTGGCGGTTGTTTTGAAGTTAATATTAAAATATATTCTGAATTAATTAATATACAAATGAGGATTTCTTGTATAGTTCTAAATATTATCGTATTTTACTTGTAATTTGGTCGAGTACGTAAAATACGGGGTAACAACTACGAATAAATCATAAATCAGGAACTCTAATTCAGAAGAAATTCTACATAAAAAGTGGCTCTCCTTCAAATTAAAACAACGTTGATTCAAAATAAGAATCACTTTCGAAGTTACAAATGATTGCCTTGGAGATTGATTTAAATTCGGATCGAAAGCAGGGATTGGTTCGCGCATGTGCTGCAATATCTGTTATGACAGTTGAGTCAAACAAGACAAATGTCCGAGTAATGACGAGCTGGACGCGACTTTTAACACCGCCTGCTTGGACACTACTTTTGTTGGGTCATTTTTATAACGCAGTTACTTTTCCTGACTTATTATTTATTCGTAGGGTAACAACCATATTCAAGAAGGTCTTGACAAATTCATAATGATGGACTTCACTACTCACGCACTTAGTACATATAAAAGCATCTAGATAGCGCTGGAGTAGGTTGCATCGTTCTCCTTGTAAATATTGCCTAAATGTATGAGATCCTGCATCGCGCAAACTATATTTTCCTCGATGTTAGAACCAGATGCACTTGCTTCGTCATCAAACATCTTATTATGTGAACTTTTGTTAAAAATATCGCATTTGTAATAATAGTAGGATAGTGTATTAGTATGAGTGCGTTTACGAGCACTGAGATCTTATAGTTTACTTACCTTCACTTTACGATATTATGGGCCAGTTTCACCAATTCCTGATAGCGCTAAAATGAAGAAATCTGACAGATTTTTGACAGCTTTTTTATAGAAATTATCGTGAGAATAACACATATTATAGTTAATTAAAACGGCTTTACACTCACGGGTTAAGATATCGAAATTACTCCGACACGTTTCGGACATTTTTGAAGTCCTTTTTCACAGGAGTCAGGCATACCGCGGCCTACTGAGTTACGTGCCGAATCCCGTCGCGCGAGGGACGTGCGGTAGGCCTGACTCCTGTGAAAAAGGACTTCAAAAATGTCCGAAACGTGTTGGAGTAATTTCGATATCTTAATCCGTGAGTGTAAAGCCGTTTTAATTAACTATAATAAGCTTTTATACGGCGTCATCTGTCAGATAATGAGATAACTATGTAACGCATCATCTGGAACCGGTGACACTAGCCCCGCCGTGATTTCTACAAGTTAAAACTTACTCGGAATGTATTGGGTCTAATACGTTTTTACGAAAAGTAACATTGAAACCTTTTATTCTGTAAAATACGATACAATTTTTATTACCTTATTCGGGCAAAGTGATATAAATTGTTTGTAAATAGCTCCCATAACTCGAATATTTATTCGTAGTTCCCATCTTATGAAACACTTTTTTTTTAGTTTAATTCACATTATTTCACAGGGAAAACATGACATAAAAGATAGACAAAGATCGACCACGAGGCTAAGTAATAATATTTAGAAATATGCAATAAATTCTCGTTTGACAACTTAGGCCGGTACTATAGAAGGACACTCCAGCGTAGATCTACTCGCTTTAAAGTAGGTTCAATTCCTACCCGTGCACCGATAGACTTTCTATGTGCATTCATGGGTGTTCGCCCACAGGTGGTTAAGATAGGAGCATAATATCGATGTTCCGCCTGACTTGCTACCTATAATGTTATTTGTTATACTTACTTTATTATTATTTATTGGTTTTGATGGTTTTAAGTAATTGTATATGAGTCAAAGTTACTCGAAATAGATGAATTTTATTATTTATTTAAAAGTAGCTTACCACCAAGGAGAAAACTTGCTGCCATAACCTTACGGTGTTCCGGCAGCTCTTGAAAGATAAAGAGTATTCTAGGCCTAGCGTGTTCACCATCTTCGACCACATCATCGCTTACCACCAGGCGAGATAGTGGTCAGTCGCTGGCCTATTAGATATAAAATAGATCTATATTTCAGCATCATTCGATATTACTGGTCGTAGTAATTTTATAAGTGCCTTTAACGTTCGAAATAATCGCTAAATAAGCAAAATGAATCCATCCCAAGCAAAAGCTATTAAATAAAAACATAATCCTTCCAAGCTTGGCTTTTATGTAACTCGAAATAAATACAGTGGAAAATATAGGATTCAAATTCTTATATAATAAAGAGATGAATAAAATTCAGAGTAGAAAAGTTGTTAATAGATGATGTTTAATATCTTAGTTTGAAGTTTTCGCGAAAATTATTAATTTTAATGTGAATCATTATCATCGTCTACGTGACGTCGTGACGATGACCTAGGTATTATGTCGAAACATGGTCGGAGCATATCCGAAGTAAAGACAACGCGAACAAAAGCCGGTACTATCATCTTTAACAAACGGTGACCTTATCGGATACCAATCTTGTGTTTAGCATTATTATTTTATTACAAGCTTTTATTTAGTTTCACCGGTCTCGTGGCAATCAAGTCTTTCGAGTTAAATTTGTCCCACTTCCTGGTGTTCAATTAGACTGAAGTTTGACCCACTTCCCGGTGTTCTATTGGTCCGAAGTTTGACTCACTTCCCGGTGTTCGATTGGAATTAAGTTTGACCCACTTCCCAGTGTTGTGTTCGATTAGACTGAAGTTTGATCCACTTCCCGGTGTTCGATTGGACTGAAGTTTGACCCACTTCCCGGTATTCTATTGGTCCGAAGTTTGACTCACTTCCCGGTGTTCGATTGGAATTAAGTTTGACCCACTTCCCAGTGTTGTGTTCGATTAGACTGAAGTTTGATCCACTTCCCGGTGTTCGATTGGACTAAAGTTTGACCCACTTCCGGGTGTTCGATTGGACTGATAATTGACCCACATCTGGGTGTTCGATTGGACTGAAATTTGACCCACTTCTGGGTGTTCCATTGGAATGAAGTTCAACCAACTTCCCGGTGTTCGATTGGACTGAAGTTCAACCCACTTCCCGGTGTTCGATTGGACTGAAATTCACACTGTAAATTAGATGACATGCAATTTAATGGTAACATCGAGATCCACCATCCATCGAAACCACCTAACGAGACAAGAGTTACCCATATCCGAGTTACCCATATCCTTAAAAAATCCAATATTTTTCACTGTATATTTAATAGGAAAATAAACATTAACTTATAGCTAGGAATGTTATAATTACCAAATAATCTTAGAAAGTAAGTAATCTTTGTTTTAAAAGTTTGTTAGTCATTTTACCAAATGTTGAACAAGTATTTTTAGTATTATTACTTTAATTGAAATTAATTTGTTTTATCGACTTTACATTGTTAAAGTTGTCCTATAGTTCGACCGATTAAGCTGTGCCGAATAATAAGATTGTTTTTGCTACGGAATATCGACTTAATAATGTATATGAAGATAAAGTCGAGGAAAATCTGACATTAAACATATAACGGCGAGTTTTGGCAGCTAGCTGTCCTTGAGAGCCATTTTCCATTCTAGGCATAGCGTGCTATCATCCTCGTCCGCATCATCACTTACCAACAGGTGAGATAGTGGTCAAACGCTTTACGATATAAATGATAAATAAAAGAAGCTGTATGAGTGCCGATTCTTTCGTAACTTCAAAACTTTGGCATAGCTTAATCGGATGTCCTATTTATTGATTTTATGCATTTACTTTTTAAAGTTAATAAGTTTACTTTAAGGCATGCCGCATGATATAATTTAATATATTTTTATTCAATAACAGTTTATTTATATTGATTTTTAAGCAAGAATTGTGATACAAACTATTTTGATAAAAATCGATGCTTTGATAATCCTATTCTTGCATTTTTGTGGAATTTTCTTTTGTTTTTCATTTTAATGATTGAACCGACTGATATGTCATATATTTCAATTTATTTTCTGCATTTAGATTAGTAGTGCCAAATGATAAACTTCCTTTTTCAATATTTTATCAGAAATTCAATTTTAGTGTTAAGTATTTTGTTGTAATTTTGTATCACAACACCTTTTCTATAACAGTTCTATAATTTTAAATAACGACACGTTAAAGATACAGTAGTTTGTCATGAATACATATTCAATTACAATTTAAAAGACATTCATAGAATAAAAACTTTTAAAATTACTTACATCATATTTAGCGCGAGTGATTCAGTAGCAAGTCGGAAGTGTTAGGGCCAATTTCACCGCTTCCTGATAGCGCTAAAACCAATAAATCTGACAGATTTTTGACAGCTTTTATATGGCGTCATGTGTCATAACTATACAACGCATTATCAGGAACCGGTGAAACTGGCCCTTAAACTCCGTATCTCTGAAAATACCAGTCTTTTAGAAAATGTATGAACAGAAAATCATCACCTGTGAGATAATATTTTGTCCTATTCATGAGGAAAACATTCATTCATACACGAGGAATGGAGTACCTAATAGGTACACAAAAAGTGCAAGCAAATGTCTAACCTGTTTATAAAATTATCGGAATTTATACCATTATTAATGTTACATACAGGCTGTAATTTACTTATGGTCATTGAGAAGCAGTGCTAACAATAAAATTTTCTCGATTCCCCGATTCGGTGTTGTCAATTCCCTGAAATTCCTCGCTATTTTTTATTTATTCCTCAAAAATTCCTCTAAATGGTATTTTTGGAATAAAAACACTTATATACGATATTAAATTTTTAGTGGAGCTTATTTTATTTGGAATAGTATATAGTATATTATTTTTACCATATTTTCGCAATAATCATATTGCGATTAGGTTCGAATAATATATATATATAATAATGTTAGTTGTGTCGAGCTGTATCTGCCAAGTCCGAGCGTGATTTTTTAGTTGTAAGTAATAATTATTACCCGACATAAATTATCTTAAGCTCACCAATAAAATTGGTCTAGATTCCCATCAAGTCACCGCAAATCGGGGATTTTCCCCGCTATTGGCAGCGCTGCTGCTGAGTGATAATCGCGATCTCACCACGTGACCTCACTCCCGAAGAAGAACGACGGACTCTCTCGAAACATAGCTCGAGAAAATTCTACTAGAGGTACGTGAATTACATCCGGTATATAACATTAATAGAATTATTAACCTACTCCGATTTAGATGTCTTTTAAAAATTAACCTTAGTCTCTTATAAAACACTATCTTACTATGTACTAATATTATAAAGGCGTAAATTTGTGTGTATGTTTGGTACTTCTTCACGCTATAACTACTCGACCGATTAAGCTGAAATTAGGTATGTAGACAGCCTAGACCCTGAATAACACATAGGGTACTTATTTTATCCCAAAATTTCCGAATGTTCCCAGTTGTCCCCTCTCATATGTCCCCACTGGTGGCAAGTGGGGAAAAAATCCCAGTTGTCACTACAGTCACTTAGCCTCGTCCTCAGTGGTGACAACTGGGAAGTTAGTATTGTCATCAGTGGCGCTACATGCCAATGGATCATGACAGGATAGAAAGACTAGCCTGCCCCCTGATTCTTAAATAATTCGAAAACCTATTCGGATTCGGAAGCTTCATTTTCAATTTTGAGTATTGATAAATCCGTGAGCTGTTTTGCCGCGGAAACCTTTCCATTTAGAATCACAATTTTTTCTAATTGAAACATCAAAGTAACCGATCGGAGCATTGGGAATTGCAAAGATCCTAGTCGAAGTAAAGGCAGTTTCCGAATCCGAATTTGCTTTCGAATGATAGAGAATAATCCTGCTAGAATCAAAATGATCTAACGTAAGTTTATTTACGAACCAGGTTTTTGTGCATTTTTGAACTTTAAAATATTTAATTTATCCCTTTAAAAATACAGAAAACTACAGCAGATGAATCATGTAAAATCTAACAAATTTATTTGCACACTACAAATATAATTACTTCATTAGGTACTTATAACTATTTTATCCTGTTTCTATTAGATCTAGTTCCCGTTGATTTCGTTTAATCAATCAAAATAAATATCTTTGATAAGATAAGCGTAACTTTAATGTAATCTTCATTTTCATTCAAAATATCTAATGTCTTAATTTTTATTCGTTATCTCAAAATGTTACTTGCACTTGTATGCATTTAACTAAAAACAGATAGACATAAAGTGAAGCTTTTTAACCGACTTCAAAAAAAAGGAGGAGGTTTCTCAATTCGACCGTTTTTTTTTTGTATGTTTGTTCGCGGATAACTTCGTCGTTTATGAACCGATTTTGATTATTTTTCTTTTTAATTAATTATTTTAATTGGCAAAAGCACCGGAACATGTTATTCCGGAGGTTGCGGGTTCAAGTCCCGTCGGTACGATGAAATTTTGGATTATGTTTAACAATTTATTATTTTTTTGTTGGAAAGGAGATATCCCAAGTCATGGTAATTTTATCGAGGTTTGATAAGTATCTCCAGAGATATTGAGATAAACACCTCAAAATTCTTTTTTAGTTTTTAAACGATATAATTTATTTTAATTTTGTATAAATATGTCTTTAAGTGAAATTCTATGTCGGTATCGGTACCTATGTATAATTTTATTCCTAATGTTTTCGTAATTAATGTCTAATTTTACGTGATTTTAATAAAAATAAATATAGTGCAGGAAAATTGCAACAAGATTGTAGAACTTCAGATGCTTATGGAAGATTATTGCTGCCTACAAACCAGGTACTATACACTTGTTGCTAACTGTATGGTTCTGCGTGGTTCAGTTATGCAACCGCATCATGTATTTACAATTACTTATGAGGATCGTACGGGTTCCGGACATTGATTGCTGAGGCGTATAAATTAGGATGCGGAGAGATGCATAGGGTTGATACAAGCGCTTTAATAATTTAAGGGGCGGATTCGTGGACTCCAATCCAAGCAGTTTTAATAATTGTTGCTCCTTGGCTTTTCGAATCGTGGATGCATGAGGCACGATAGGAAGATTTTCCTCTAAACTTTTTCATGCGTTTCGCTTCTTCGCGCTGAAAAGTTACTGCATCCTTCCTTTGTTCAATTAATGGATTGGCCACTTTTTCACGACGTTTTCCTCGTTGTTTTTTTTTCGTTCCTGCAACGCGGATCGAATTTTTTCAAGATCACATATAAGTACGACATCAACATCTTTTGATGGTACTTGCTACAATTGGTCGGTTATTTTAACTTTGCATTCAACGCAGTAACTATCAAATTTTTCAGTAGCCGATTGAGTAACTAAATTATTTTTGAATGAAAAGACACGCAATCGATCCATGCTGCTGACATATTAGTTCGGCAATGATATTACTCCATCCCTCTTGTCTTTTCCAATACGTTCGTCGCTCGTTTTTTTTTATTTTGATAATTTGTAACCACTTCTGTGCCGACAAAATTAATTTAATTTATCTGGAGTAAACGTTATTTGACAAAGACGCATTCGAGTCGTCTTTAGAGATGCACTTAAATGAATTAATTAATGGAAGATTCGGTGGGTCTATACACCACAGTATAAGCTTACTGAATTCTCATTGTTTTTATTGGTTGCCGGAACAGCAGCAAATTTACATTGCATGGTGCCGAGACAATCCAGATAAATATATAAAATAAATAATCACGATCCTCAAGGGTTTTTTACCAGTGTATAGTTGTAACCAAGGAAGACAGTGTGACTGTTTTTCAGATGGTCTCCGCTGATCAAAGGTCTTTCTTCATAGGATTTTTTAAACTTTATCTTGACCAAAGGTGTACTCGGCGGCCTATTGTCGTTTGTGATTTCGGACGTGCTTTGGTTAATGTCGTAGCTCAAGAATTGGCCAATGCAATGATTAAGAATATTTGCAAAAGTGTTACAATTGTCTTGTGCGAGGTTTTTCTGAACTGTCAGCGACAAATATATAAGGCTTGATGTAAGCCACTTTCTTGCAATGTTGGCCTGATGGAAATTCCTCGACATGACGATGATTGCAGCACGCTGATTTTACATACGTTGTATTTGCCAAATTTATCAGTCAGATGATTTTGAAACCGTGACTTTTTGATTGAATCACTACAAACTGGCTTTGAGTGAATCGATCGGTTATACGACTGGGCATACCAAATTTTGCACTAGCTGATGAAGTAACTAAATTATTTTTGAATGAAAAGACAGAGTCAATTGATCCATGCCGCTGAAATATTCGTTTGGCAATGATATTGTAATTGGCAATACGTTCGTCCGCTCGACATTTTTTTTTTTTTTGATAATTTCTAACCACTTCTGTGCCGACAAAATTTATCTAATTTGTCTGGAGTAAACGTTATTTGACAAAGACGTCTTCGAGTCGTCTTTAGAAGATGCACTTAAATGAATCAGTTAATGGAAGATTCGGTGGGTCTATACACCATAGTATAAGCTTACTGAATTTTCATTGTTTTTATTGGTTGCCGGAACAGCAGCAAATTTACATTGCATGGTGCCGAGACAATCTAGATAAATATAGGTAGGTATACAATAAATAATCACGATCCTCATGTGTTTTTTTACCAGTGTATAGTTGTAACCAAGAAAGGCAGTGTGCCTGTTTTTGAGATGGTCTCCGCTGATCAAAGGTCTTTCATCATAGGATTTTATTTAAATTTATCTTCACCAAAGGTGTACTCGGTCGCATATTGTATGTGATTTCGGACGTGCTTTCGTTAATGCCGTAGCTCAAGAATTTGGTAAATGCAATTATTTACTATAATATTTTCAAGTGTTACAATTGTCTTGTGCGAGGTTTTTCTGAACTGTCAGCGACATATATTAGGCTTGATGTAAGCCACTTTCTTGCAATGTTGGCCCGATGGAAATTCCTCGACATGACGATGATTGCAGCACGCTGATTTTATATGCGTTGTATTCGCCAAATTTATCAGTCAGATGATTTTGAAACCGTGACATTTTTGATTGGATCAATACTAACTGTGGCTTTGAGTGAATCGATCGGCTATACAACTGAAGGCGTTGCGGTACCACCTGAAATGCGGATGCAAGTCGTTACCAATGTTATTGAAGGTTACCCAAAAAGTAGTTAAAAATATTGACCAAAATACCTACTGACGACGTCGACGTTTTCCAAGCAGTTTTAATAATTGTTGCTCCTTGGCTTTTCGAATCGTGGATGAATGAGGCACGATAAAAAGTTTTTTTTCTCGAAACTTTTTCATGCGTTTCGCTTCCTCGTGCTGAAAGCATCCTTCCTTTGTTCAATTAATTGATTGGCCACTTTTTCACGACGTTTTCCTCGTAGCTCTTTTTAGGGGTCCGTAGCCGAATGGCAAAAAACGGAACCCTTATAGTTTCGTCATGTCTGTCTGTCTGTCCGTCCGTATGTCACAGCCATTGTATTCCGAAACTGTTAGGACTACAGAAGTGAAACTTGGTAGATAGATGTATTCTGTGAACCGCTTTACGATTTTTATAAAAAAATAAAAAATAAAAAAGTTTAAGGGTATGGGGCATCCCATACATGGAACTGATACGAAAAAAAATTTTTACTTCAAACCTATACGTGTGGGGTGTTTATGGATAGGTCTTTAAAAATGACATTGAGGTTCCTAAAACCATTTTTTCTCAAAGTCAATCATTTGAAAGGTAGGCGCGTCTAAAGTGGTAAAATGTGTGTCTCCCCACCCCCTCCCCCCTCTCTCTAACTTTTAAAGTATGGGAGTGAAAAATCTAAAAAATATATATGCTGTAGAAAATTAGTTTGAGCGAGATACAGTCAGCAGTTTTTTAAATATGGCGACCACAAAGATAACTTTGTTTTTCATACAAACACTATGAAAAACATAATTATTTTTTTAGTTGCAAAAATCATAGTTATAGAATACATTACTGTGTTACGGAACCCTACGAGTGCGAGTCCAACTTGCACTTGGCCAGTTTATTTTCCTTCGTGCAACGAGGATCGAATGTTTTCAAGATCACATATAAATATGACATCAACATCCTTTGATGGTACTTGCTGCAATTGGTCGGTTAGTTTAACTTTGCATTCAAAGCAGTAACTAACAAATTTTGCAGTAGCCGATGGAATAACTAAATTATTTTTGAATGAACAGTAGCAAATTTACATTGCATGGTGCCGAGACAATCCAGATAAATATATAAAATAAATAATCACGATCCTCATTTGTTTTTTTACCAGTGTATAGTTACAACTATTAAAAGTGTTACCCAAAAAGAAGTTGAAAATATTGACCAAAATACCCACTGACGACGTCGACGTTTTCCAAGCAGTTTCAATAATTGTTGCTCCTTGGCTTTTCGAATCGTGGATGAATGAGGCACGATAGGAAGATTTTTTCCTCTAAACTTTTTCATGCGTTTCGCTTCTTCGTGCTGAAAGCATCCTTTCTTTTTTCAATTAATTGATGGGCCACTTTTTCACAACGTTTTCGTAGCTCTTTTTTTTCCTTCGTGCAACGCGGATCGAATGTTTTCAAGATCACATATTATTACGACATCAACATACTTTGATGGTACTTGCTACAATTGGTCGGTTATTTTAACTTTGCATTCAACACAGTAACTAACAAATTTTGCAGTAGCCGATGGAGTAACTAAATTATGTTTGGATGAAAAGACAATCAATCGATCCATGCCGCTGACTTATTCGTTCGGCAATGATATCACTCCATCCCTCTTGTAATTTCCAAAACCTTCGTCCGCTCGATATATATATTTTTTTGGGATTATTTCTAACCACTTCTGTGCCGACAAAACTAATTTAATTTGTCTGGAGTAAACATTTTTCGACAAAGACGCATTCGAGTCGTCTTTAGAAGATGCACTTAAATAAATCAATTAATGGAAGATTCGGTGGGTCTATAAGTAGTCTATACACAGTATAAGCTTACTGAATTTTTATTGTTTATGTTAGTTTTCGGACAACAGCAACTTTACACTGCATGGTGTCGAGACAATTCAGATTGCATTTTAACAATTTATGCAATTGATGCACAACGATTAAATAATCACGATCCTCATGTGATGTTTTACTAGTGTAAAGTGGTAACCAAAGAAGGCAGTGTGTCTGTTTTTCAGATGGTCTCCGCTAATCAAAAGTTTCATCATATATTTTTTTAATTTATCTGTGTACTCGGCCTATTGTCGTATGTGATTTCGGACTTGCTTTGGTTAATGCCGCAGCTCAAGGATTTGGCAAATGCAATTATTTGCAAGAATATTTGCAAGTGTTACAATTGTCTTGTGCGAGGTTTTTCTGAACTGTCAGCGACATTTGCTCAGCTTGATCCTCACTTTCTTGCAATGTTGGCCCGTTGGAAATTCCTCGACATGACGATGATTGCAGCACAGATTTTATATGCGTTGTATTCGCCCAATTTATCAGTCAGATGATTTTGAAACCGTGACATTTTTGATTGGATCACTACTAACTGTGGCTTTGAGTGAATCGATCGGCTATAGGGGAGACCGGGGCAAGACGAAATACTTAAGAGAAAAAATGTCATAATATGAAAACCAAACTGTTTATTAAAAATATCTTACAACAAAAGCAACACCTATAGTTTTTATTACCATAATAATAATCTTTTGTGGCTCTAAATCACATATTTTTTTGGCAAATATTAACTAAATAGCACATGTCAAAAATCCCGTCTTGCCCCATGACCGGGGCAAAATGGGAAACGCTATGGGGCATAATGAGTACACATTTTAATCTTGTTAGCAACGTTTACATATATCTGCCTCTTCACTGTCATCGTCTACACCTGCGCAGGAAATTCGGATTCTTTTTCTTCTTCAGGTCTGTTCTATTCATACTTTTTACTGTCAGGTTTATTTTTTCAGTCGAAAATATATAATTTATTTATTTTTGTTTTTTATTTATATTTAATGAGATCATTTTTGAACGGAGAATGGTAGTATTTCTGTTTTACTGCGTTTTCTTCTTTTTATCTCTTGGGTTCTTACTTCCTTGGCTATGACATTTTCTGGAGTCACGGAAAACGAGAAATTTGCTGGCTGTGTGCAAAAGTCGAAACCTGAGGCAAAAACTATGTGCTGCACCCTCTGATCTCATTCATTGATTTTCGTAAATAGTCGATGATTATGTTCCAGCAGATATAGGTTCATGAGCAATCTCATTATGAGCTGGGGTAACGATATTTGTTGGGTTGCCACTAAAGGAGTAAACGTTGAAGTTCTATTTTCACATATGGGGCAAAACGGGGTACTATCCCATTATGCCCCGACCTTTTTGCCCCAACAGACACATTTCGCAAAACTAATAAAAATTCTATACCTATAAAATAATTCTGCTAAAAGCAGTTTATGTTAGTTAGTTTAACACTACTACAACAAGTATGTGGCAAAATGTTACCATAGCACTGGTATTTACTTTGGTGCCCATCGATTCAGAACAGAAACCTTCGTAAAAATCCTTCATAAAACCGTTTTATCTCGCCGCACAGCCAAAACACGTAGTGACATACATACACCGCTTGGACTCGTGTGAGGCGACAGTACATCGCGCGAATGGCGTTTTGGTAGGCTCTCTTTTGTTCACCAGTCAAGCACAAAAGCACACTTCCCGTCATGCCCCGGGCTTCGTCTTGCCCCGGTCTCCCCTACAACTGAGGGCGTTGCGGTACCAATGTTATTGAAGGTGTTACCCAAAAAGTAGTTGAAAATATTGACGTCGAGGTAATTGGTAGCGAAGAGGAAAATGAAAGAATGGATACAGATTGGAATTCAGAGGGCGAATTCAGGATATTTTATACCAGAAACATTAGCAAAAATATCGGCCGAAGGAAACGTAATCAATATGTCATAAATGCTATGAGGACAGATGCCTGAAAATGCCTGACTTCGCCCAACGCTTTTTTAAGCGTGCTTTTAGCAGTTGCTTCCATTTTTGCCAATTTGGACCAACATCATGCGACGTCATTTTGGTCAAGGTGACAAAATTAAAACGTGTTCGTCGGTAGAATCCGAGTTTGCTGATTTGAAACGTCGCGAATTTAATGGTAAATTGCCAATGAGTCTGACTGGTTTGTATGAATGTGATATTGCTATAAGATGGAGCAAAAATTCGGAAAAAATACGTTTCACCTCTTTTTATGTATATTTTATTTTTATAATTTTATTGTTATAGTGGCCATAATAAGTTTTCACCTGTAGTGGCAACTGGGATTTTTTCCTACTTGTCACCAGTGGAGACAAAATAGAGGGGACAACTGGGAACATTCGGAAATTTCCACGGGAACGATGTCTACGCGGGTAAAACAGCAGGGTACACAGCTAGTATTTATATAATGATAAAACACATGAGAAAGTTATAGTTAATAAGTAATATTTTGCTACCACTAGTTTTATTTATTAATTTTCTTTGCACAATTTAAAGACTGCATGTATAGGGTAAGTGGAAAGAGCTTGGATTTAAGGAAAGTGAGATTATGATAAGGATTATTATTTTAATATCTATTAATTTTATAAATTAGTATCTTACATTTTTACACTTTAATATGTGTGTAAGTAAAATACAATTTGATTCTGAGAGCTTCAATTATGTGGTTTAATTTTAATAATTTATTGTCAGTATTTTTATCTTTTATCTCTTGCGACTTGCATGTTTACAGTTGCGATTTTCTAATATCTAAAATGTATGTAATTTAATTAAACTATTAAATTTAAGTTTATAATTTATTTATATGGCATAGACGATGCGTGGCACGCAAAACAAGCTTTAGATTCACGTCTATAAAGGCGACTTGGTTTTATCTGAGTTAAAACAACCAATCACAACGGTATTAGTAATTCAATCTTCAATTGAATTATTAAATTCAATCTTCAAATAGACAGATGATTGAAATGCAATACAAGACGGCTACGGCTGTGTGAAATCTTTACCGTAACATGTAATGTATTCTCATTATCATTACTTAGTCTAAGTTATTATCTGATATCGATCGGACTATCGATTTGGACCTAAAGCTTGAAATTGTATTGTATTTATCTAAATTAGGAATCTAACTGTCTACGTTTTACCATGTTGTCTGTTTGTTTTTACATTCTACTTGATCATACCTACTTGTGAAAAGTGTGATAAAAGAAACTCGATTTATGTAATTTGACTAGTTATGCCTCTCGTAGTGTATCCATGCATTTTGTTAGTCGTTCCTGTTATGTTTTAATTCTGTACAATCTATATCAAAAACGTTTTCAATAAACTATAACATTGTAATAAGTTGGTTGTTTTTCTTTACATTACTGTATCTCATTTTACTTGTCTCTATGTACTTATTTATACAGCGCCATGGGCGTATCGAGGTACGGGCAGGGGGGCAGGCGCTAACTATACCCTTATTATACACAATAAACAAACAATTAGTATTTTTTCTACATACCTAATTGAAATTTAATATTTCACACATCAATAAGAAAATATAATATTTTGCTGAAAACGGTAGCCTCGAAAAAAGGGTCTTGAGAGACTGACAACAAAGTAGTCCTATAAGAGTTCCTTTGTTTCCTTTAAGGTACGGAACCCTAAAAATCTATATTTCCAGGATCTTTGAGATCCTACTGCTGTTCAAATATGAAAGCTGGGATTCTTATACTTGTACTAGACGTGTACCGCGGCTTCGCCCGCGTTATAAACTTCTTTTATTTACTTATGTTTCTTTTGTAAAAACCTTTCTATCATAAAAGACATCGCCAATAGAAGAAAAAAGAATTAGCCAAATCCGTTCATCCGTTTTAAAGTTATCACGTGACTAAGGGAAATAGGGATTCATATTTATAAAACCCGAAAAACCATATTGATTCATTTGAAACAATATTGATTTTCACACTTTGCTACCCCATTTCACCCTCTTAGGGGTGGAATTGGAAAAAAACCTGAAACTCGTATTTACTTATTTTTTTACTGAAGCACTTGTGTGAAGTTTCGGATAGAAAAGACTATCTAATCTTGTTTCTCCATACAAACTTTGAACCCCTATTTCATCCCCTTAAGGGGTGAATTTTGAAAAATCCTTTCTTAGTACACCCTTACGTACTAAGAAAAATATACCCTACAAATTTCAAGTCTCTACGACCAGCGGTTTAGGCTGTGCGTTGTCTGTCAGTCAGTCAGTATGTCAGGACAAAGATTCGTATAGTTTTAGATTGTATGTTTAGGTACATTTCAAGATGTACAAAAGCGCCATAATATTTTTTAGATCGTTACGTAGGTTTTAGGAAAAAAAAACATTAAAATTTCTTAATTTAGACACGTATTTGCCTTTTTGTCTGAACCAATATAATTTTTGGATGATAATTACACTGAAAAATAGAACATCAACAACAGTTTGACCAAAAAATTAAAATAACCGACTTCAAATGCTGCGCTATTACATTTTCAGTACCAAGTTTGAGGGGTTTATCTCCACATCTTTGGAGATACCAATCAGATCTCGATGGAATTACTATGGTACCACCCTTGAGATATCTGCTTTCCAACAAAAAAAAACATCAAAAGCGGTTCATAAACGACGAAGTTATCCGCGAACAAACATAAATATATACATATATATATATATACACGGTCGAATTGAGTAACCTCCTTTTTTGGAAGTCGGTTAATAATAAACTAGAATATTGGCGAGTGGCGTGCTTGCGCGAGGAGATGCTTGCTCCGTTGAAGGTCATTGGAGTGGTCCTAAGCCTTCTTTTTTCACTAATGTACAGTGAATTTGGGAAATACTCACATATACTTTAGCAACGACATATTATTCATCAAGCAATATTTTTTAAAGCTGATATAGATTTCTAGAACACCTACCGTAAGTAGTTGATTTGTAGTACCGCTGAGCCAGCGGTACTACTTAGCTCAAAGGATTAACAAACTGAAGTGGCAGTCTGTCGTAGAACCGATAACCGTTGGGGCAGACGTTCTGGAGTGGAGACCGCGACGCTGCAAACGAAACGTAGGACGCTCTCCAGCTAGGTGGAGCGATGATATACGCAAGCTGGCTGCCAGCGGTTGAAAAACAAAGAGCTGAACCAAGATTTGGGTTTACTCCCAACGTCCCCTACTAAAAAGTCCCCCGATGGGGAAGTTAGGACATTATTATTTTTTGTCCCAACGTCTCCCAGTGGACGAATACTGGCTGTTAATGATGATGATGAGCCAGCGTTCGTAAGAAATGCATTCACTAGACCGCTTCATCGTGACAGATGACATACGGTAGACTGTTACCACGAGAACTCTTTCATTTGAAACCGTTAATCAAAACTTTTTATTAATATCTATACTAACATATGCAGCCTATATCCATCCTGAAAGTATATTGTAAATATGTGTAAAATATTTTTTTTAATCGGATGGGAAGTCTCGAAGGTTTCCTGCTACATCCAAACTTTACCTCATAAATTATTACACTCGAGAGCAATGAATCCGGGTCACTTAAAGAATCCTAAAAATCTCGTAAACTAAGAATGCTAGCTGAAATAAATTGTGTTTAGTAGACATTTAAATAGGTACTCCTTAAATGAAAGTTTTTTTTTAGTTTTATTATGGCTCCACACGATTAGTGTATTTAGCCAGTGTCAAGTATTGAAATTCTTCAAGTTTTATGAAATCAAGTCGTAGAGAAGGGTCAGCCACATTTCAGGTAAGTTTTCAAGTTAAAGTCCGACTTAGAGAAAATGTATGACTTAGACCTTCAGTAAAGATGTGGAAAGTTCTTGAAGTTCTTAGTTATTGTAAAGTTATGTCATAAAAAAATTGTATTTGAAAAAGGGATACTTTTGAAGATGGAACTACGAAATTACTGCACTTTTATTATAAACTCGTCAGAGATGTATATTATCAAAGTTACAGCATTTATTTTTGCTTTTGTTTCTAATCTGTCATTCTTCATTCGCATTCGTATAAACCATGTTGATAGTGTTCAATGAGTGAGTGGTGAACACCATGCTTCGTAATCGCTTTCTCACAGGAACTGAACTTAAGAATCAGTTTCGACGCCTCGGAGGAAGTAACCCAAGCGCATGGACAGTAGGACGACTTGATGAAGATAGCTTTAAACCACTTAGGCCTGCAAACGGTCCTAAACTGGAGCGTGGACATCGTATTTCAAGATTAAAATATACCCAGAACCACTTAAATTGGATTATTAACAAAAATTATGTTCTTCGACGAATCTATGCGTATGACGTACCTATGCTCTATAAGCACGATTGAAGACACAGAGTGTATAGAAGACCAGGGTATTAGAAGATTCAAGCAAGCATGCATCGAAGAAAAAGTAGCCTACGATGATGAGTCTGTACTAGGGTTCATGATTTCTCGGGTCCTCTCAGGTTGTCGAGAAATTTACAATTACGTTTGTAATTTACATCTTTTCGGTTCAAATAATGAAAAGAGTCGTCACAAAATTAAGAATGTGTATTATAATAATTTTTAACAATAAAAACAATTGAAACAGGAAACTAAAAAGAAAAAACTAATGACAGTCACAACCCATCTAGGTGTGAAGTTCTCGTCAATACAAATTAATCAAGCCCAGGTAATTGCTGTAAATCGTTCAGGAGTTCCCTCGACTGTCTTTCGGCTTCATCATCAGATCGACTCCAGACCTTCACTAAATAGTAGTGCTTTAAAATACTTAATGATAAAAATTAACAAACGCACTAGTCGCCACTACGATTTTCGAAGGTTCCCCTCGATTACTCTAGGATCCATCATCGGATCCTGGTTTCCTTATCATGGTACCACCCTTGGGATATTTCCTTTCCAAGAAAAAAAGAATCATCAAAACCGGTTCATAAACGACGAAGTTATCCGCGAAAACACAAAAAAATAATCGAATCGAATCGAATTGAGGTATCTCCTTCCTTTTTGAAGTTGGTTAAAAATAATCTTATTTTAAATCAATAAATAAAGTAGTTTTCCTCTCAAGTAAAAGTAACATAATAATCATTTGCCAGTTTTCAATAAAATGAGCTTTTCTCACACAAAACAAAAAAAAAACCATTAAAAATTAAAACGTTAATTTTTTATTATTAGATTAGGGAAAACCCAACGTAAAGGCTTGCAAGATCAGTAAAACATCTGAAAATCATGTGGAAGAAATCCTCAATGAACCCGTTGGTCCATAACCGACCTCATACTCTGACCTCAACTCATAGTTGGATTGTGAATGACTAGTTACTTTCAAGAGATGAATTACTTTTATAGCACAGTGTGACCTAAACCCGCACTTTACGCACGCTTTTCCGTGACTTAAATAGTCGATTATTGCATTTGCATATGAACTTCACGCCGTGCAATAATCGCCTATTTGACGTAAAGCGTAGCGTAAGCGTAAAGTGCGGGTTTATGTCACACTGATATCTATAAAATAATATACGATAAGTTTGACTTAAGCACATAATAATGAATAGTACAAGTAGACTTAAGTAGTCGATTATTAGCGGCGTAGCAACTTCACGCCGAGCAATATAATATGTATATATAATATATTATGGAGTGGCCAGCACGCAACCCGGATATCAACCCAATCGAGCATGCTTAGGATGAGCTAGAGAGATGCGTAAAACAACGAAACCCTCCCCCAATCACGCTTCGTGAGCTCAAAATTGCTCTCACAGAGGAATGGGCGAATATTCCTCAAAATCATAGGAACTTGGTGTACAGCATGCCAAACCGCGTAAACGCAGTAATGGAAGCACGAGGAGGCAATACAAAGTATTAAAAATTCAAGAAAATCGTAATGTTAATTGTTAGACACAATCCAAAATTTCATCGTACCGACTAACAATTTACAAAAATATAAAGTGTGTGTGCACTTCAAAGAAACATAATAATCATAATGTTGTTAAAAAATGTCATGTTTCCTATTTTTGTTTTTTTTTTGGCAAGATCACCATTTTTTTTCTTTACTAATATAATTTTTTGTAAATAAAGTGTAGCGACTCATAACATTTTATTACTTTAATTTAAGTAGTATTTGTCTATAAAACACAATTATTAATTATTTCATTAAACTAGCATTCTTAGTTTGCGGGATTTTTAGGATTCTTTAAGTTACCCGGATTCATTGCTCTCGAGTGTAATAATTTATAAGGTAAAGTTTGGATGTAGCAGGAAATCTTCGAGACTTACCTCGAGTGTATTTGCGTATATGATATCGAAGATAATAATACAAGTACTTATAGGTACAATTTTTTTCTGTTCATAAATATGAACATGGAATCGTGTACATTGTATACATTCATTTTGTTGCGCCTTTTTATTCACTATAACTTACACAAAATAAAAAAATAAAACTTATTAACCAAAATTTGTATATTTACAAGAAAAATCTACTATCTCTATAAAATTACTGTTCACATTTAAATTACCCATAAGATAACATATGAATCTAAGGGCCACTTTCACCGGTTCCTGATAGCGCTAATATGAAAAAATCTTACAGATTTTTTACAGCTTTTTTGTTGTGTGTCAGATAACTATCTAACACATTATCAGGAACCGGTGAAACTGGTCCTAAATCATTTTGACATATGATAGCAATAATAAGCTTTGCCAGTTTCTAATAGAAATCTGAGAAATAACAAGATACGTATATTTGGTAGATAAGTTCCTAATTAGCTATCAGGGAGTCTACCAGGAACCGATGAAACAGGACTTTAGTCGGAAACAAAAAATTTGTTTCATGCGAAATGCATTTTATAAAGATTTAAATACATAATACAATTAGGGTCAGTTTCACCGGTGCCTGATAGCTCTTAATGAGAACTTATTTGACAGATGTTTGACATCTTTTGTAAGGTGTTGTCTGTCAGATAACTATCTAAAACTTTATCATGAGCCGGTGAAAGTGCCCCTAATCTTATAGTATCTAATCAACGGATACTACAATTCGTTCACATAAATCACATTTATTTACAAGTAATTGTAGCTGACAATATTCATTCCTATAATATTAGGTAACATTAGTTGGTAAATATAAATCTACGAGTACAAATTCTCAGTCATTTTTTTAAAGGTTACTTTATAAACTGAACAGAACAAATACGTTTTAAAATGATTAAGATTTTCTTTTATTTTGAATATATTAACTGCATCTATATAGAAATGCTGTGTTTTAATATTGCATCGAAATTCAAAATATTATAAACGAATACAGAAAAAAATAAAAACTAAATGTTATAAAACTGAACAAATACTACATTTACTAATTGATACATTAATGTTAGGACAAACTATTATCAAAGCCCCAAGTTACATAGAATATTTTTTGTTCAAATACTAAATATGAAAAACAAATTCCATTAATGAATATCGCCTTTGTTCCTGTTAAAAGCATATTTATAAACTGCAATTTGGAATATTATACCTATAACTGCCTCAAAAAAAAAAGCTTGTTATACATAATATACTATTACTAACATACCCTACTAATACCCCCATAAGTATGTATGGTAACCAATGCAATGATTGACACCTGAAATAGATTTTTATCTATCACGTTGTCTATACTCTTATATAGACAACTCTGTTTATTGTATCTCCGCAGGTGGTGAACGATGATGCGGTCGAAAATGGAGAACACGCTAGGCCTAGAATACTTTGACTCTCAAGGGCTGTGTTCTGCCGGAACACCATTAATTTAAAGTTTATGGCGGCAGCTTTTCTCCTTGATGGTGATAAGGTACTTTTTGGTAGCAATTCTGGCGGAACATCGATATAATATGCTCCTACCACCTGTTTCATAAATTTTAGAAAATATCATCAATCGAATGCCAAACGCCAATGACTAAATACTCCTATCGAAGTTTACCCTAATAAGTTCATGAAAAACTATATACTATTATTTGTAGGAGACTGTAACAAATTACTTAGATATTGTGTTTAATGGACTGTGGCTTACATTGACTAACAATTTCAAATCTAAATCTATAAATTTTCACAAACAGAACATTCCAAAAAACTTTTCAAGTATTCAAACTCTTATAAAAACTAAATAAAGATTATACAAAAATATTAAGGGAACATCAGTTCAAATCCCCAATCTCATTTTCATAATTCAAAGATAAATCTAAACCTAATCTATTAAAGTAACTCTATATTTTTTTAGGCGGAGTTTTTCTTCATTATTTTTAAAATATCAATGATTTTTTTTCCGTTACATTTTTTGTATTTTTTTTAAAATTATTATATAATGTTAGATTAAGTTCATCATAATTCTCGACTCATTACAGTCTTTTATTTCTAGACGAGCTAGATTCGTCAGACTGTATAGTCACTTTTTCTGAAGTTATAATTGAGGTAAGGTCAAGTCTACGCATGGATTTTTCTAAGGAGTGTAACAGGACAAGCAGAACGTTCACCTGATGGTAAGCGATGAAGTCTGCCTATAACTCACCTATCATTCCATCTCCATAAGATACTTGCAGTTTTAACTGAACAGTTTTCCTGGACCGAACCAAATATTCGCGAGAATGTGTATTTTTTATAATGAACAATAAGTATACTTAATTTTTTTTATTTGGGAGAGGCCTATGTCCAGCAGTGGACTGATACCGGCTGATTATAATGATAGTTATTAGTAACATATTTTTTTATATATTTTAATTGAGCAATTTCAGTCCAACTGTTCTATAAAAGCAGTTTGCAGTCGAAAATTCTGAAATTTGCTATTTCACGCGATCAGAATTAACAGTAACACTTTAAGGGAATATTAAAAAAAATAATTATAAAGATTACGATTTATTAAATGTAAGTTGTCTGTAAGGCTCAAAGCAGACTGAACTGGGAGCGACGCGACGCAAACATCATTTCAGGCAAGCTTTTCTATATCATATAACATTGTTCATAAGGTTTATAATGTTTTTTATAAACTTACTTGTTATTAAACTGAAGTCGCGTCGCTGCCAATTCAGTCTGCATTAAGCCTAAGAGTTAGCTTTGGGCGGGAGTATATTTTTTATGAATTAGATTTCTTATTATCAAAATCACGAGTGCCTCAAGAACTGTCGTAAAGTGGGTCCGAACTTCCCCAGGGGGTCTTTAGGGAACATGATGAAGTCATTGACCCACGTGAAGGGTAACACCTTGGATTCTATGACGGTCCTCCAGCGAGGGTTCTCATGAATTAGATCACGGTAGTTGTCCCCGGATACGATGATACCGTCGAATTCTGCCGCACATTGGATTATGTACCTGAAAACCAACATCAATATATACAGGTAGTAGGAGCATTATATCGATGTTCCGCCTGACTTGCTACCAAAAAGTAGCTTACTACCATCAAGGAGGAAATCTGCCGCCATAACCTTACGGTGTTCTGGCAGCACAGCCCATGAGAGTCAGGCAATTTTGGGCCTAGCGTGTTCACCATCTTAGACTACATAATCGCTTACCACCATGCGAGATAAAGGTCAAACGCTATAAGATATAAAACAACTCGATCGATTTGGCTGAAATGTTGCAATCCATTATACTAGCTATAGCTATAGCTAGTATAGTGAATTAGGACTAAGGATTCTTTCTAAGACGGGCGAAGTCGCGGGGCGTAGCGAGTACAATATAAAGGTGATTTTGAGGTTTTAGCGACAATTTTTCCTGAACTAGTGTTCTGTGTATGTAACAAATGTGGATTATAACCATTATGTGCCGGGGAATTTGTACAGCGTCCATTACACGATAGGTTATCCGTCATTCAAAACCTAAAATATTTTAATCGCGCTGAGTCACAAGTTAATTTTTTCACAGCTGAAAGATACTGTAGTTACGTAGTAACTATTATATAATATGTGACTGTAGACCCAAGTATTTGTTGTTGTATACATTTCAACCTGATAACTCTTCGTGTTCCTGAGAAAAAGGGTCTTGACAGACGGACAACAAAGTGATCCTCTAAGGGTTTTTTTATTTATTTTTAAAGTACTGAACCCAAAAAAATGTGAACTGACCTGTCATCATACGGCGAGACTGTCCTGCCCTGTATCTCACGCGAAGGTGTGTATATCACGAGACCGGCACGTTCTAAATAGTCCAGTAGTTTGGGGTCAGAGCTCATGCCGTGTTTACATCTGCAATGTTACAATTAACCAACACAACGTATACAGACAAATATTACATTGAACAAATCTAAGCATATTAATTAACACTCTAGGCCTAACATTATATCATAGACTCTCTTATAGTATCTTCATTCACACTCACTCACTCACACCACACAAACACATGAACGCGCACGCTTGCACACACACACACACACACACACGCACACACGCACACACACACACACACACACACACACACACACATAGAGAGAGAGAGACAGAGAGAGAGAGAGAGAGAAAGAAAGAGAGAGACCTATCTGGAAGAGATTGGTTTATGCGATAAGACCGCCGATTATAAAACCTATTCTATTCCTCTCTATCTTCCTATCTATCTCTCTCTCTCTATCTCTCTCTCTCTCTCTCTCTATCTCTCTCTCTCTCTCTCTATCTCTCTCTCTCTCTCTATCTCTCTCTCTCTCTCTCTCTATCTCTCTCTCTCTCTCTGTAGAGACAATTATAGCTAATATATATATATTGTCTTTCGAACCGTGCAATGTTTGGATAACTGACAATATGGTGATACCGTTTTAAACGGACCTCTCCACCTAATTCTCAATAATTCGAAAACCTACTCGGATTCGGAGTTTTAATTTTAAATATTGATAAATCCGTGATTTTTTTTGTCGCGGAAACCATTTCAATTAGAATCACAATTTTTTCGAATTTAAATATTAATTAAAAATAAATATTAAAATAATTAATTTAAAAATTAATTTTTTTCAAAAAATAATTGTGAACTGTATAGATAAAAGTCAAAGTAAAGGCAGTTTCCGGATCCTAATTTATTTTCGAATGGTGACGTGTCGGGGGTTTAAAAGCACCCAGAATACAATTACCTAAATTAAAGATTATAATTGCGGTACTATAGCATTCCATAAACAGGATTATTAATAAAACACCGTTGATGAAATTATACACCAAAAAAAAAAAGATGCGTGTTTATAACATAGCTTTTGTTTACCTGAACCGCGGCACAAATGCCTTAACGACGTGTCCCTTGCGAAGAAAGTAATCTATGCATATTTGTAGACCGCGCACTGAAAATTGTTGACCGCGACCGTGTCTGCAAGTTGAGATTGTATGTGTATATAACGTCACTAATAAAACCTACTCTAGGGTTGCCAACTTATGAGAAAAATCAAAACTAAAAATCCGTTTTCAGATGCCCACAGTCATGTTCAGTAGGTATAGCAAGGTTGAGATGAGTAGAAGACGTCACTAGTTTTATCAGAAAATATGACGACTCTGACGACCTAAGACTTCATTACCACATGAATGTCGAGGCTATCCAGCGTCTTTACAACACGGACATAGTGTTAAGACTATAATATCGTTTAAAAACTAAAAAAGAACCGACTTCAATGTTCATTTTCAGTACCAATTTTGAGATGTTTATCTCAATATCTCTGGAGATACTTATCAGACCTCGATAAAATTACCATGGTACCACACTTGGGATATCTCCTTTCGAACAAAAAAAGAATAATCAAAATCGGTGCATAAATGACGAAGTTATCCCCGAACAAACATAAAAAATAAAATAAAAAAATATACGGTCGAATTGAGAAACCTCCTCCTTTTTTTGAAGTCGGTTAAAAACGGATAAAACTTTTTCAGTGAGTGTTGTAAAATTGAATTATTGTAAACTCTGACTGCAAAGAACACAAGAAAACAGTGTCTTCGCCTTAATAGAGACAGTAGGAAAAGTACCCTTGGACACATTCTTCTTAGTTACTATAATTAGCAGTTTATGAACAGTTCGTGACATGGCGAATCTATAAGGGTTCTTTATTGACTGCGGAACCCTAAAAACAGTAGGGAGGGTACTAAAAAATAACTTAAAACTTATAAGTGTGATTAGATACAGTTGGCAACCCTAGATGACCCTTTTAGTTATTTTCATCATAGAATCTTGCTCCGCTCAGAATCGAACTCGAGCCCGCGAGATTAGAAGTAAGGTAACAGCACACTGAGTCACCAAGCTGTCAATTATCTGCAATTTTAGAAAACTTATTAATTAAGTTATTAAAATCAAGAATACGTACCTTTTGCTTTATTTATTGTATCACCGTAGACATATTTTTTTGGGGACAGAGGAGCACTTGAACATTATTTCACCTGATGTTAAGTGATGATGAAGTCTAAGATAAAATCGCGTTTGATGTACTGCTAATACAGTCCAAAATTATCATTAATATAGCTTATTAGTTGCGCCCCGCAGCATCGCCTAAGTTTTAAAAGCACGATATGTTTTATATTCTATCATACTGGATGTGTTTGCAAAAATTTCAACCAAATCGGTACAGATGTTTCACCGTGAAGAGCAAACAAACATACAAAATAGGTATACATTTTTTTTATTATTGTTGAGAAGTGTTGACAAGTTTCGTACCACGGGTTTACCCACGCATCCTGTTTTACTGTATCGCCAAGGATCGTGTATTAAGGTCTACTGCGGGCAGTCATTTCTTGGACACAATCTCATCTGGTGTTAAATGACGACGCGGTGTAAGGCGGGTTTGTGTTTGTTTGGAAGTGGCAGAAACCAGTAAGAAGAGAAGTAGCACAGCTGAGTTTAATACACACAGCGAAACTATATCAACACGTCTTTTAGTAAGGTAAGTACCTACCTCCCAATCACCAGCCGTATTAGTAGGTTCAATTTTACTTACATCAAAGAGAAAATACCGCCATAACCTTAGTGATCCGGCAGCACACAGTCCTTGAGAGTCAGAGTATTCTAGGCCTAGCGTGTTCATCATCATCGTGACCACATCATCGCTTACCACCAGGAGATATAGTGGTGAAAAGCTAGTCTATCTATATATCTATAGATATAATAATTTATGATCATACAAAACGAAAAAACCGACTTCACATGCCGCGATAGTCAAAGTAGCCAGTATCATGTCATCAAAGTATACAAATTTGTTTATATTGTTTATCTCTATATCTCCGGAGATGATAATCAGAACTCGATAAAATTTGAATGGGACCAAACGGGAAGCATAATCTCTCAAAAAAAAAACAAATCGGTCAAGATTTGACGGAGTTCTGAGGTAACATACATAAAAAAAATATATGAAAGATAATACCATAGCATCTCCCCGTACGAAGCTATTTGCTTCTTCTTTCATCATACGTACCGACAACTGCCAAGGAATGGAATTCCCTGCCTAGTCTGTTTCCAATCAGGTAGAATTTGAAGGTCTTCAAGAAAATATATTTTTTTGGATTAGGGCACTACATCCTCGACCTCATCGTCACTTACCATCAGGTAAAATTGTTTCCAAGCGCACACATTTCAAAAGTTTAAAAAAAAATGGATTACGGAAATAACGTGTTTTCTACGGATTTAAGTCGAATCCACATAGCTCAAATATCCTGAACCATCTTACGAAAACTCAGTGTTGTTTTTTTATTATTTAAGATAACGAAACATGCATTCTGCTTGTCTGATGAAAAGCGATGACATCTGCCTATAATAGGGGTGCGTTCATGTCCTTGAAGCAACCAAACCGCGCTCACAAGCACGAACTCAGAGTATCGCATTCGGTGGTTGCAACTGTGTCGATCACGACCTCGATTGTGTTTTTTTTATTTACGACTAAACAAACGTTGACTACGATCTCACCTGATGTAAAGTGCCGATTATAGCCGTAGATGTAGCACGCTTGCTTAGTAGGTAACTATTCACTCTCGATTTGAATGTTTTTACTCTAGTTGCAACTTTTTAATCATCAAATTAAAAAACGCTATGACGTTTGTGACAGTAATTCGACGGCTATAAAGCTGTCATTTTTTTATCACACTCGGAGTAGAACAGAAGAATATGAATAGTGTATGAAAAAGAAATTTGCTTTGTCGAGGTCGAGACGAGAACTAACATAGGTACTTCAATAATTTAGGATCGTTTACAAAACTAAAAAAAACCGCCACGCTAGTAATTTTCAATAGCCAGTTTGAGGTGTTTATCTCCATATCTCTGGAGAAAACTCGATGAAATTACAATGGGACCAAACGCGAAGTAAGAACGAAAAAGAACCCTTTCAATTTGAGATGTTTATCTCCATATCTCTGAAGAAATTTCGATAAAATTACAATGGGACCAAACGCTATAACCAAACGGTATAGAAACGAAAAAGAACCCTTTCAATATGAGGTGTTTATCTCCACATCTCTAGAGAAATTTCGATAAAATTACAATGGGACTAAACGCAAAGTATAGAAACGAAAAAGAACCCTTTCAATTTGAGATGTTTATCTCCATATCTCTGAAGAAATTTCGATAAAATAACTATGGGACCAAACGCAAAGTATAAAAACGAAAAAGAACCTTTTCAATTTCATATGTGTATCTCCATATCTCTGAAAAAATTTCGATAAAATAACAATGGGACCAAACGCGAAGTATAGAAAAGAAAAATAACCCTTTCAATTTGAGGTGTTTATCTCCTTATCTCCTAAGAAATTTCTATAAAATTACAATAGGACAAAACGCAAAGTATAGAATTAAGATAGAATAAAAACTAAAACAACCGACTTCCATGCCCCGCGAGTCAATTTCAGTAGCAAGTTAGAGACCTTTATCGTCATATCTCTGGAGATGCTAATCATATCTCGATGAAATTACTATGGGACCACCTTGGAAACGTACCCTACCAATTAAAAAAACTGGCCAAGTGCGAGTCAGACTTTTGTCCCGCACACGGAGGGTTCCGAATTTCCGAAGTCCGAACGCCACGCACTTCTAACACCAACTAAGTATTTAATAAGTAAGTATTAACCCAAACAAAGGTAATTAATATAATTTAATTTAATTTAATATATTTAATATAATTAAATATATATTAAAGCTCTGTAAGTACTAAAATTGTGTATGTATCATTCAATACAGTACACTACTGCAAGTAGTCAACTAAGTAAACAAATCGACCGAGGCCCACAAATTTAACAAATGAAACGCTTGCGCGTGCTAATTTTTCCTGTGCTGCCAACTAGCTGCGTCGAGGTGAATTAATTTCGTATCGTATCATATCGTAATAAACACGTTTTTTGTTGTAAACCCTTTAATTTTTAACTTTGTTCTGTTCTTAGTATTTGTTGTTATAGCGGCAACAGAAATACATCATCTGAGAAAATTTCAACTGTCTAACTATCACGGTTCATGAGATACAGCCTGGTGACAGACGGACAGACAGACAGACAGACAGACAGACAGACAGACAGACGGACAGCGGAGTCTCAGTAATAGGGTTCCGTTGGTACCCTTTGGGTTCGGAACCCTAAAAAAGAATCATTCGAATCGGTTTACAATTGACGGAGTAATCGCGTAACATACATACAAAAATAACATACAGACAAATCGAGAACCACCTTCTTTTTGGAAGTCGGTTGAAAAAGAACTCTTTCAATTTGAGGTGTACCTATATCTCCATATCTCTGGAGAAATCTCCTTGAAATTACAATGGGACCAAACGCAAAGATAGAAACGAACGCGTAAAAGAGGTAACAAACATAAATAAATAATACATTGCAAGTTAAATAAAAGCTTGTAAAAAACATATAGTGTTGAATTGTGGCCTACTCTTTTTTTTAAGTATTATTAAAATAAAGAGCAGATACAATTCATCTTAAAAATTACAGAATTTAAGAAAATTAAAAATAATGAACGGTTATATTAATTATTTTTAATTTCTTTTTAATTATTTTTAATTTTTTCAAATCGTTCAATCAATCGTCAGCGCGCAATGTTAATGTCACAATTTAAGTTACATTAAATCTTCTACTCTCTTCTCCGTGATCAAACCTACTAGTCTATTCTCCGTGATCAAACCCATGATCGTTCTGTAGCCTCGAGCGAGTTGCAAAATAACCGAATATCCGACACCCAGAGGACGTGAACGCACTCCAGAACTTTTTATTTTAGATGAGTTTTCCGTGTCATCATTACCTTGAGACAATTAGATGTCGAGTCTTATGTCTTTCTAATTTAACTTTGACTTCGAACCGCAAAATGTGTATTCTCGGCTGAATAACTGAAAAAATGGTGGTATTGCCCCAGGTGGACTAGCTGAATACCATATTTACTAGTAGGTACATACTACATATATCTCAGTTACACAATATACAATTATGTACTTCCATTTCCAAAAAAAAAAATGATTTCAATAACCAACTGACCAAGAGAACATTTAACTCATAAATGAAATCTGCATAATCATAAATCGAATAGGCCTGAAATCGCTAGAATAGAATCGATAAGAAGTCGTCGATTGCCACCATTCTCCACGAGTGGTAGGAGCATATTATACCAAAGTTCCACTTATGTTGCTACCAACAAAATTGCTGACCGGCGGCAGATTTTTTCTTGATGGATCAAGAAAAAATCTGCCGCCATAACCTTACGGGGTGTTTCGGTAGCACACAGCCCTTGACAGTCGGATTATTCTAGGCCTAGCGTGTTCACCATCTTAGACCACATCATTGCTTACTACCAGGCGAGATAGTGCTCAAACGCTAGCCTATAAGATATAAAAAAGACCATTTTAGGCCTAGCATGTTCACCATCTTTAATCACATCATCTCTTACAACCAGGCGAGATAGTGCTCAAACGCTAGCCTATAAGATATAAAAAAGACCATTTTAGGCCTAGCGTGTTCACCATCTTTAATCACATCATCTCTTACAACCAGGCGAGATAGTGCTCAAACGCTAGCTTATAAGATATAAAAAAAGACCATTTTAGGCCTAGCTTGTTCACCATCTTTAATCACATCATCTCTTACAACCAGGCGAGATAGTGCTCAAACGCTAGCTTATAAGATATAAAAAAACACCATTTTAGGCCTAGCTTGTTCACCATCTTTAATCACATCATCTCTTACTACCAGTCGAGATAGTGGTCAAACTCTAACCTACAAGATATAAAACTAGACCTTACTATGCCTAGCATGTTCACTATCTTCGATCACATTATCGCTTGGCCAGATCCATATGTTTCAATCAATGTCTATAGCGCTATATGTGAAGAAGATGGCACCTACCGAGCCAGACTGAACCATGAGCTAAACATGATACTGCGTAACAAGACCATTGTCAGGTTCATCAAGACTCAGGGCTTGAGATGGGCTACATAGCCAGGATAGATGACACCAGGGCTGTTAAAATCCTGACAGATTGGACTTAAAGACCCCGAAAAAGCTGGCATAAAGATGTGGAGGAGGAAGATCTGAGAGGACTTGGAAAGCCAAACAAAACAAAAGGACATGGGATAATGCAGTAAGCGATAGAAACAACTGCAGGAAACTGGTAGAGGAGGCCAAGACCCATGTAAGGTTGTAGCGCCGCAGGAAGTAAGTATGTAAGTCTGTAGCGCTCATTGACAAAATGTTCAAAATGTAAACATTGTACCAGTATAGCACCACCCAAGGGTCAGTAGTAGAATATAAGCAAAGTTATATTTGAGGGTGATATTAAATATACTGTACCATGACAGATGACATGATAACTGACAATGACTTTAGCATTTGGTGGGTGACATTAAACTACTGAGTTTATTTTATAGTGAAGTTATGATAAAACATTTTGTTTTTATTAAATTGTTCCACTGCTAACCACATTCATTCTTAGCCAGTAGGCTTGGACTGACACCCTGAAACTTTTAGGTCTTAGTCTCTAACAGCCTGTGAGAGCAACTGACAAGCATTTGATCACAATCTCTCTCAGTCTTTCTATGTAATGACATAGAAAGTGACAATGCATATTGTCTGTCCCAGCACTTATTGGTTCTACAGCAGTTGTGAATATCCCTTAAACGAATTATTTTACTTATCTCACATTATTTTACTTATCTATTTGATCCCACTGAAGTCACAAGACAAAGGTCTCTGGTTGACAGTCTGAAAACTATGACCGTGTATTTGATAGGTACATAATTATATACCTGTTTTGTTACTTACTGAATTGTATTTAGGGGTAATATGACGTGTACTGATGTCTCATTTGAAGTGTATTTTGCATTTCTCCAGAATAGCAAGCTACCCAAGTATTCTTAGGTCTATTAAGAAGTCGAGCATAGCTCTAGGTTGCTAACGCAACACTCCCAGTGTTAAGGACGGTAACTGTGATATAGATTACAAAAGATGTGACTCACTGCATAGCAACATTACTTCCATCGATGATGATCATTCGGAGTCCACTCCGAGGCTCTTGCTCTTCCGGTCTGTAGACATTACTTCCTACACTGTTGCGAGAATTACGCCGGTTGAGAATCACCTCTTTTATGTATGTGTCTAACGGAGTATCAGTTGCTCGCAGTTGGGGGAGGGAATTCTGGAAATAGGGCAATTCATTTTTAATGTCTGACAAACTAAAAACACTAGCTAGACTATCTTACCTGCTGTGAATATGCAGTTCAAAATGGTATCGTGCTTGCCTAGAATGAAAGACGGCACTGAGATGAGGTGCTTGCAGCTAACTTTAGTCCCATCCACCTTTTTTTATTACTTGGGGAAACCCGGTCTGATACCACTTCATTGTGGGGTCAATGAAGTGGTTATGACCAGCTCCAATGGACTAAAACCCTAAGGTGCTCCCTCTTGACACCGAGTGTCGGGGCTACGGGTACTTTTTCGCACTTGTCCGCGGCCCCGACGGAGTTTGTCTGCAAGGAGCCATCCTCGGGGGATCACCAGGCTTTCGCCCTTCCCCCTTCGTCACGACGTACCAGAGCACACACAATAATCCACCTATCGCAACTATTCCAACTGATAATGCAAAATGCAACCAAAAGTTATCGGGGTGTCATTAAATGAATTAGAATTTAAGACATAAATTTGACAGGATACAAGTGTTGGGCAAGCTTGTATTAATCATCAATAATGCTCTACATAGTGGTAGGTAATTGTCTAGTAATACACCTGACTAAATATCTAGCAGTGTTTTATGACAGCTGTCCTTGAGAGCCAGCTCCCATTCTAGGCCTAGCATGCTACCATCCTCTCTCACATTGTCACTTACAAAGGCTATAGGCTAAGATAGTGGTCAAATAGAATTGACTTTACGACTTGTATTTACCAAATTCTGTCAGTGTAATTTTGCATGCCAAAGTTTCTATCATGATGTCTTTGCTTACCAATCAGGTCAGCACCTTGATTTTCCTGAAATCTAAATTAGTTTAACTCACCTTAATATTACTCAAGCTACTGTGCACCTTGGCAGGAACTTGACACCCATTGAAGATGGTCTGCGTAATTACCTCCAGAAGCTTGCCTTTTTCACTAGCGTTCAAATTGGCTATGCCATTTGTAAACTTCTTTAGTTTCCTATTCATTGGTTGCCTTAGTACTGTGACGGCAGAATCTCCACTCATCGAACTACAGTTAGACGTAGAGACTAAAGTTACGTCTTGATCTGTAGCCTCTAAGTCGATAACCGTTGGTTCAGTTTTAATAATACTTGACTCTGCTGTTAAATCAATTGTTAAATAAGAATTGCTATTTATTGTTTTAGTTTTGTTTAACTGCAGATTCGAATTATTCCAATGAGATATTATAATATCATCCAAAGACTGTTTAGGTGTTGAATGATGAAGCGAAGGCGTGCGTTTTGGTGTTAAACTTTGGACGCTGTCATCAAGTATTATCAAACTTTCTTGTTTAGTTTTTGTTGGGTTTTCTATTACAGTATTCTGGGTATCATTTAAATCTATAACATTTACATTGTCTATTACAGTATCCTGCGTGTCATTTAAATCTATGGCATTGTGAGCAAGGCTGCTTTGTGAAGTGTTTCGGCTGGAGTTTCGGAGGTGTTCAAATAGCTTGCTGATTTTTCGCTTGTTTTTATCTTTATTACACTGTTTTTGTTTGGCTTTGAGCAGCATATTTTTATACTTGCGACCTTTTCTCGTAAACTTGCCGCAGTTAATGTCTGTACTCATTGTTTTGTTATGATCAGAGGATTTTCTCTGGAAATGAAGAGTCAAAACATTAGGTATTAAGAAAATATTAATTGAGAAGTCAGTTTGTTAATATATCAGTCTTACTAAGTAGATGGCGCAAACAAACTATATGGCTGGAATCTTGCATGGTGATTGTCACTGAGGTAGAATGTGACATAGGATATTAGTTTTCTTTTTGTATCATATGGAATAGTAGATCAAGGATGATGAACATGCTAAGCCTTGAATGGTCTGATGGTTGTGGTGCCTAAACATTGTAAAGCCCATTGAACTATTATTACTTACGTAGTAATTACAACTCATTGGTAAAGCCTGCACATGTTGGACAAGCTTATGCCAACACGTTTTTTACGTAAGATTTCATGCTATGCCACAGCTTTGATGCCTATAAAAATGAGTTTCAAACCTGATAAGAAATAAAATTACATAAGTAATAAAATACGCTTTGAAAAGAAAATACGATAAAAATAATACTAACAGAAACTGCATTTGACGTCGACGGTTTCCCCATGGTATGTTATCAGAATGGTATACTATCTCCAATCTTCTCTTTGCAGTCTTTATTATTAAAATTAATGTCGATGAAAAATACTAGAATTCCTGAGGAGTTCTCTTCGATCAATCGACGAAAACACCAAAAGAAAAATTTCGAAAAATACTCACAAAGTACAAACAAACAAGGAAGCAAGGCAAAAAATTAAAAACGTCAAAAAAAATAATTATGACAGCAATAAAATGAAATGACAAATGACAGTAATGAGACAGACAGCAGACTGATCATTAGATAGTCACTCACAGTTTTTTTGTTTAGTTTTATTACGGCTCCATACGATAGTGTATTTAGCCAGTAAAATACTTCAAGTATTTGTGAATTAATGAATGAGGACATTACTGAAGGCTTCCAGTGGAAGTTTGAAGTCAGAAGATACGGAGAATAGACTATAGCCCGGCAATCTCGTGCGCGACCGTTTCGCGGGGTGACAGACGGTGACGGGGACGAGGTAGCGGTCATTCTAGCACACGGCTACGTAGTAACTATTATATAATCTGTGACACGGCTACACACGCTTCCCTTCCCCGCTACACCACCCGCTACCCGATGACATCTTGGGTACCTCGTCCCCGCCACCGTCTGACACTCCGCGGGACGGTCGCGCACGAGATTGTCGGACTATAGTTGACGTGTCAGAAGACTTGAAATTTTCACTAAGCTTGTAATATACATGGGTGCACAAAGCATGTAATATACACTACAGGGTGGGTAAACAATATATTTGACTTGCTTTGTATGTACGTTGTCCGTTAAAATTTCACTCCTCAGGTGGTAGGAGCATATTATATCGATGTTCCGACTGGCTTGCTACCTTGTAGTAAATTTACACAAACGTGAATAATTTTAATATGTAGTAATACAATTTTAATAGTAAGGTACTTGACTATATCACAGAATAATGAATTAGCTATATACACTAATCGTGTAGAGCCATACTGAAACTAAAAATAATTAAAAGTTTTTATCTTTTTCATGCAGATGTTGTGCTGGCCAGTGTAGTTATCTGTTATACCATAAAACTGGCCAAGTGCGAGTTAGACTTGTCCCGCACACGGAGGGTCCCGAATGCCATCTAACGAATATCTAACGAACTTCTAACGCCAAATAAGTGAACGTAAACACAAAGGTGATTGAGTAATAGTAAGTATTAAGTATTATTAATTAGGTAAACAATTGTTCATAGATGGCGCTATAAAAAAAAACACGTTTTTTGAATGGGGACCCCCTTTAATATTTAACTTTGTTCTGTTTTTAGTATTAATTGTTATAGCGGCAACAGAAATTCATCATCTGTGAAAATTTTAACCGTCAAGCTATCACGGTTCATGAGATACAGCCTGGTGACAGACGGACAGACAGACAGACAGACAGACGGACAGCAGAGTCTCAGTAATAGGGTTCCGTTGGTACCCTTTGGGTTCGGAACCCTAAAAAATGAGGTTGGCGCACTGACATGAAATAAGTATTTATTTATGCATTTTCAGTGGATTGGTAGTATAGAAAATTATTGAGTAGAAAGGTTCGAATTTTAAAAACTCTTTCCACGCTAGCGTACAAAATGCACATTTCCACGCAGATTTCGAATGATAAACAGAACCTTTCCGAGGTTGTAAGTGAAAAATATATATTTTTTACCATTGCCACTCAAAGAAGAGCACTTTATTCATCGACAGCAGTGAACAAAACGCTCTTATACTCACTCGGTGAATAAAAAAATTTTGAATTTGGAACAAGCATGAAATACGAATTATGGTCAAAAAATAAATAAATCTTGCTGAAAGTGCCTACTGGCTGGCTAAATGGAGGTAAACGATAGAAGCTATATAATTAAATAAAAATAAATATCCCGCCAATTTTGGTTACATTCTTTTTTGTTTTCATTATGGCTCCATACGATTAGTGTATTCAACCAGATTCAAGTATCAATGTTGTTCAAGTTTTAATAAATTCAAGTCATAATGTTGAGTCAAAGTCACATTTCTGTGTTGTGAGTTCTGAGTCAAGTTGAAGTCACAGTCTAGTCCAAGCCTTACTAATGATGTGACTTTGTTGAAATTAAAGTTAACTTTACTGAAGATTTTCAGTGGGATTTTGGTGAGAACACAAATAGCATGTTTTTCAACATTGTTTCCCTACACTCGCACACATTCACCGGCTTTAAGTGGTTAATAATCCATATATATTACACATTACTAATAAAATATGATAAACATAAATACTATTAGTAGGTACTACAATTTATTTTCTCGCAGTCAATGGTAAAAAGAAAATTACACGACTCATGAATAAAAAATTTAATATCGGTCCTTGTATCCCTCGCTCCGCTCAGGATTCTAATCAAGAATTCAACTCTAGAATTCTTCGCTGCTCTCGGGATCCCACTTAGTCCCTCGAATTAAATTGCCTTTTTATTCATTTGTTGTATAATCTACTATTTATACATAGTTCTACATTACAACACAAATCAATGGAACTTGCAGTAGCAGCGTTGTTTGACGACAGTTCTCTACGTGTTGATTCCTCGACCGCAGCAAATTGAAAAATATCCAATTCCATCCATGCTTATTGGAGTACCTACTCTTGAAAAATATTAGCTGAATATCAAATCTACCCACTTGTCAACGTTTATGATGTCCTATAGTATTTAATATTAGGTTACCTACTTGACTTGAAAGTAATAATTTATTTCAACACATTTGCTCAAAAATGCATCAACGAAGCCTACATATTACCTACATTGTTCAAATGTTAAACATTAGACACCATATAACCACCGTAAAACTGTGATACAACGGAGCGTGCGGTAAAATAGATACTCTCATCTAGAGTCTGTGCAAAAAGAGAACCGTCGTGGCTTTACGATGAAATAACATTAAAAGATAAAGAAGGAAAGTATTTACCTACCTAGTACCCCCCGATAATAATAAGAGTAGGTACCTACCAAGGTATCAAAAATGTTTAGTCGTATTATGACAGAGCAATGGTATTAACGCAACAAAAACAGTAAATTAGAACCATTAACACGCCCGCCCATACAACACAACACAACACGCACAACAGTGCATACTATTTCTATGAAAAAGATTTAATCTGTGGAGACCGTGTTGTGCACTGTGACGTCACTTTCTAATTGACAAGTGGTGATGTGTTTTGCAAATTAAAATTTCCCACGCTTTTTTTACATTTTTCATATAATATTTTAACACATTTAAGAGTATTTTATTTATAAAAAAATGTTTAACATACAACACCAGTACAATAATGATTCGAAAATAAATGATTTCAAGTAAATTTATACCACATGCATATTCCCTATTTCACGCTCAATTTCTTCGGTTCTCTTTTTGCACAGACTCTGAGTAGGTACCTATCTATGTAACCGCACGCTCTATTGTATGGCGCCGGCGTATCCTTTACAGTTTTTTAACCGACTTCAAAAAAAGGAGGAGGTTTCTCAATTCGACCGTATATATATTTTTTTTTTTTTATTTTTTTTTTTTTATGTTTGTTCGCGGATAACTTCGTCGTTTATGAACCGATTTCGATTATTCTTTTTTTGTTCGAAAGGAGATATCCCAAGTGTGGTACCATGGTAATTTTATCGAGGTATGATAAGTATCTCCAGAGATATTGAGATAAACATCTCAAAATTGGTACTGAAAATGAATAGCGCGGCATTGAAGTCGGTTGTTTTTTAGTTTTTAAACGATATTATTTAAATTCCAGCAAAGAGTTTCTCATTGCGAGAATAAATAAGCTGAATCTTAGAACCTCATTGGAAGCACTTTTGCTTTGCTTAATACGTTTGTCTCACTATAATACAAAAGAGTAATAAATTAGACGAAACCATAGACGTAAGAATGGTGCACTGCAGATGTTTTGACAAATTCAATGTAATCCGTATGCTCCAACGATACAGTTGTAATTGTTTTGTAGAACGAAACGGCCCAATCGAAACCCGGGTGGGAGTGTGTCCTTGTCTAACAACCTGCTATATATGTTCTATATGTATAGTATATATATAAGTCGTCCATAGAAAAAAAAAAGGGACAAACTCCGTTCTAGGTTGGTCTCATCAGGGCCGTTTTGCGCAGTCAATTTATATTACGTCTATGAACGAAACGAATGATCAATTTTTATCTTCGAGCATGTACCTCGAAGATTTTTATTCAATATTTTGATCCAATATTTACTAGATTTGTTTGTTTTAGGCCGTGTCCGCACAGCGATAATTCACATGGCGATTTTTATTCTAGCGATTTAACTTCCGCGATAATTTTCATCAAATCACAGATTTCCACGCGTGATTTCTTTTCCGCCAGTGCGGATACGTCCAATAGATTCAATACTTCACAGAATTGCGAAAAAAAACGCGCTGTAAAAAATCGCTGTGCGGACAAGGCTTTATTACCAACATGCGCTCCGCGACTCTGCCCGCATTTAATCCTGGTTATACACCTTCCTCTTGAATCACTCTACATATATTGCTGAAAACTGTATTAAAATCAGTTGCGTAGTTTTAGAGGATTATAGAGCGCGGGCGTGTCCATACAAATTGAAAAAGCTTTTTTCTATCTCTTAATATTATCCGATTTAGATGATTATTTTTTCCATGTAATCATCACACTATTTTCTAGGATTAATAGTCTTACTTTTTCAGTTATTTTAATAATTTTAAGTTTAACTTTAAAGTGCGCGGGCGCACGCGCTCTATAATCCTCTTAAAAGATCTAAACGTACGGACAGCGGGACTGACTTTGTTTTATACTATGTAAAGATGCATGTACTGCTTTCTCGCAAATGTGTTGAAAAACATTGTATGACATACGTGCGGAATTGGTATTTACCTACAAACTCACGACTATGGTATGCCCTCGCCTTTGTCTCGGGCTTACATTTGTCTACTCGTTTGTAAAAACTGTCTTACCGCACTAGTAGGTATTGTAGGTAGGTAACAAACATAACTATTCATCAAAATCATTACGTATTAAAAAGCGCTTAAAACCTAGATCCAAAATTCTTGTATACCTGTGCGAAGTTTTCTATTATCAATAAGCTCTTTATAAAGTTTGACTTTAAGTTTAAGTTTGACTGGCGGTTTGCATGAAGTGAACTAATTATACTTCAACAGATTTGATACACATAATGGCCAAGCCAATACCTACCGAATAGGTACTCTTGAAAAACATTAGCAATACATAACCAGTCACTTTGTCAACGATTATGAAGTCACAGTTATATGAAGTTCAGTGGTTCTCAATCATTCGAATACAAATTCGGATTCGGATTCAGCTACCTCTCCTTCGACTCAGATCTTTGCAATTCACAATGTTCTAATTACTTTTGATATGTTTACTAAAAAAAAACAGAGCTTCTAATTGGAAATGTTTCCGAGTCCAACCCACGGAATATCAACTATTCGAAATTCAAAATGACGCTTCCGAATTCGAATCTATCTGATTGAAATAAGAATATACTATGCTGGTATTTGATAGCAAATATGAAAGTTATCAAGATTTTACAAGATTTTAAATCAAGATCATACGAGTATAGGCGTTTTCACACTGGACGATAACTGTAACTACACGATATCCGTGACACAAATTAAACAAACAGCTTGTAATGCGGTTAGTAAAGATGGGTTATACTAGGTAAATTTGGTAGTAGGTGCACCTATACCTATTCTTTAGAAATACGTGATCCAAATGTATGTTCCACCTAGTTGCACCTAGTATTGATTGCGTATGGATTATAGTAGTCAACAGTCAGTATTGCATCATTTCGGCCTCACATACTAGAGTGCGAGTGAGAGAGTAATATATTATCATACTACCCTCTCACTCGCACTCTCATTGCACTATTACATTTAGGTACAATTTAATTTTGGAAAGTGATGATAGATTTGAAGCTGCAACACCAAGCTGTATACCCAGATTTTGTTATCATTCGTTTTTTTCGAATTGCTTTCCTATGAAAGTAAATTTAAAGTCGTATTCACGTCGAAATAACAGTTGTTATTTGTTATTTTGTGTTGTTATTTCTTTATAGAAATAACAGTTGTAACAGGTATTCAATTTAACCTGTTACAATCCATCCCTCGCCTATGCCACTCCCCCCGTGATCTTGCTTCACCCCGCACTGTGTCGTCTCCGATATCGGCACAACAATCTGTTGGCGACGATATCGTTGACTATTACACAGTGTGATAGCATTTAGTAGTAATTGTATCAAACTACCAGTCCGACGATATCGGAACGATATCGTGTAGTTACAGTTATCGTCCAGTGTGAAAACGCCCTATACATATGTATTATTTCATATAATAGATGCTTAGATTTCAACCGACATCCAAAAAGGAGAAGGTTCTCAATTCGTCTGTATGTTAATTTTTATTTTTTATTTTTGTATGTATGTTATGCTATTACTCCGTCAATTGTGAACCGATTCGAATATTTTTTTTAATCGGGAGGGTACATTTCCAAGTTGGTCCCACTATAATTTAAACCATATCTGATAATTTGATAAGTATCATCAGAGATATGACGATAAACGCCTCAAACTTGCTACTGAAGCAGACTCGCGCGGCAAGGAAGTCGGTTGTTTTAGTTTTAAAAATATCTTAATTATCTAATAACGAGCAATAAAAAAAGTTTGCCTCATATTTATTTGCAAGTGTACACTTCAACAGATTTTATACATGTATCACATTCTACATTACAACACCAATGAAACTTGCAGTTACAGCGTTCTTTGACGACAGTTCTCTTCGTGTTGTATCCTCGACCGCAGCACATCAGAGAGCATCCATCCATGCCAGACGAGGTCCGGTTGCATGCTCGCCCTGTTGTGCCTGATGAACCCTGAAAAATAAAGAATAGTATTTCTTAAAATATGTTTAAAAATACCGTTAGTAAAATTTCTTTGTCATACCTATAAGTTTTTTTATGCCTGACAGTCAAGCACCAGTCAAGAACTTGACCATTATCATACTATGAAAAAAATGAAAATGAAACATCCCATTTGTCTTTAAAGGTGGCTTTGTTACTTGTACTATTCATTATTCTGTGGCTTTGTTTGGTTGATAGTGCACGCCGCGGACAAATCCTACAACTAGGGGTCACCCTTTGAGCACCACCCAGGGATTATTTCTGAGACGGTAAAACGGATTTGACGAAATGATAGGATTCGGATATTTTTAGGTAAAACGACGTAATTAGTATGGTGCCAACAGTTTTCCTAAGGAACAATATTATGTTTAAAAAAAAATCCAAATCGGTACAGGCATCTTCGACTAATCGGTGAACATACATGAAAAAAAAAAATTTCCGACGAATTGAGAACTTCCTCCTTTTTTGTGAAGTTGGTTAAAAATAGCCTAACGATTTTTTTATGATAAATAATGATTACCTATATCATTATTATTATTTCATGGCATTGTGTTGTATCCTTTTTAATTTAAAATTCAATTTAGTATATAATTCAATTCAATTCAATTCAACCGTTTATTTTCAGAATCAGTTCCATTGTATTAGTAAACACCGTCTTATATCTAATGTTAGTATCCATCTCATATCAATTACAATAAATTTAATATATATTAATACCGTACCGACCATGTCAAAAAATAAAATAAAATCGAATACACCTATTTCATATTAAAAGTATTATTTACAACAAGTACGGTTTGACGCCATGACTTGCGTTCTGGTCCAGTGTCTGAGTATGGGGCCATCCACCCTCTCAGCCACAGTACGAAGGAGACTGTTGGCGCTGTCCCGCACCCGCCGCATCAGGGAGGCGACACGCTTCCGTATGATAGCGTAGAAGTCGTCCACTCGTGCCTCCGCGAACATACCTGACGCGCTACAGTGACGGGGCAATCCCAACACTGCTCTGAACGCATTATTGTACTGGACGCGCAGAAGGCGTATAAGAATGATCAATGTTTGGATGTATATTTAGCTTAGTAAAGCTGCGCCATCTGCGAAGTTTCATGAAGATCTCTTGATTAATTTTGTCACAACATTTTGTTATAGGTACGCATGTTTTACGCAAATAAAATATCTTTATCAGGGATTACGAGTAAGTCTAAGCCTGCGGCTGCAGAAGGATAACATTGAATTTTTTTTCATTGGGTGTGATCATTTTACAACATATGCCATCATTTCTGATGCATAGATTGGATCTTTGCTTCATCATCAGATCATCTTAATAGTATCATAATATGCAATTGTCACTGAACTTACCTAAGTAACAGAATAAATAATAGTTTAAGAAGTACCTTAGTTAATAAATGGATAAATGGATGGATATGTATAAGCATACAATGAAAAATTTACAACAACTTACATACATTAGGTACTAAAACGAACAAAAAGCATGCGAATATACATACAACAGACTCGTTCTTGACGCAGAAGTTGGGCGAGTCTTCCAAATAGACCAGGTCTTGAGCAGTGGGCAGGCTGTACCGAGGGTCGGTGATTCGGAGCTTCCCCCGGCGTGACACCTTCACCTCTGTGGCACCGTCGTATTTGTCCTTCAAGTAGTCTCCTTGAGAAATAAAAATAATATAGTCAAGTAGATAATAATATTATACCGGGTGACTGGTAAAAGACTAATAAGGTACGTTGAGGTTTACTATGTAGTTAATCCAAGGAACCCTTATAGTTTCGTCATGTCCGTCTGTCTGTCTGTGCGACGTTTTTGCTAAGAGACCGTTAATACTAGAAAGCTGTAATTTAGTAGAAGTATGTAGGTATATAAATTACGCCGACAAAGTGGTGAAATAAAATTTTGAAAAATATTTTTATTTAGGTTAGATCCCCTACATGAGAAGTGGGGATGAATTTTTTTTTCGTCGTCTACCCCATTGTGTGGGGTATCGTTGAATAGGTCTTTTAAAATGATTTTAGGGTTGCTAATGCCATTTTTCGATTGAATGCTCCATTTAAGAAATATTAAACTTAAATTTTGGTTCCAGTACGACAATTCGTGATAATAGTGCATTTTATGAACTTTAAAGGAAAACTATAGCGGTTAAGATAATTTTATTAGTTTAGTAGTAATAGTCGTTGAACTTGGGTGTTGGATAATTTTGTACCAAATACAAAATCCTTAGAATAAATCCTTTAAAGTGACAAAGACGAAGTACCTAGTTGCTTTTTTATAACGGGTAAAGACTTGCATTGAATAACGGGCTACCACGGAACCCTACATAGCGCGTGGCCCGATACGCACTTGGCCGGTTATTTTATTTTATCTATCTAGGCCTGTATCGGCGATGAAAAGACTCGAGTCTCGACGTAGAAATATTTCGAAGTATTACAATATAAAGCAATAGGTATCATAGGCATCGAAGTCATCCTCCCTTAATTAAGTCGGTGAATATTGTGGAATAGTCAGTCAGTAGCCTAGCTGCCGTAGTCAACTGCAAAGTAACTAAAGTTCATTTTTCTGATATTTGGGCCATTTTACCTTTATTACCTGCCTCTGGTAATAACAAAACATTGAATTTATGATCATTCGACCGTTTACCATTAACAGGCCATCGGTAACATTTACGAGCTGCCTAAAATCGTTAAATTTGAAACGTATGCCCATTTTTATCGCTTTTATTATTTTATTGGATGGAATTTGACGTGGTTTTTAATTACGGCTTTTGTTTCTTTGGGTGGTCTAATAGGTTATTTTACTGCTCAACATATATGAAGAATACAATCATAAAAATATTTATATTTATAGCTTTTAGAGAGTGTAGTTTTTCTCATCCGACTACAGTAAAAAGGAAGGGTTTTATAAATTAAGGGTTAGTCCATAGCTTACATAATTATGGAGTGTCTCTACCAGTGTTCTGTGGTGACTACCCTCATTAAATGTATTAGCGTAGCGTCATTCTAGGTCTGTGTTGTCATCATAATCAGCCGGTATCAGTCCACTGCTGGACATAGGCCTCGCCCAAGTCATGCCATCTATGTTGTGTTCCGGTCTATGTTGTGTTCACATATTATCCTCTCAGCGCTAAGGTGTCAAGTATAAAAACACAACCCCATTCCTAGAAAGCGTCCACATTATCATCCAAATTGAGTCATAAACTGTTCTCATTATACCTCATTGTTCTGCCATAGATCGATGCCACAGATTAATTGCAGCTACTACGTTAATGAGAAGCAATACATCCTCCTCAGTGTTGCTGTCGCCCTGGTACTTGACTTAACGGCTTGATTAAAATTTTAATTATTCGTGTTGATTTTCGTTAATTAACGCTTCTTTTGTTTAGTTAATGAAGGTTCAATGCCCTTCCATTAACATTTTTGTAGTGAAAACTTCTTTCGGCACTTTTTGCACGGAGCACTTTTTGGGTGAACAAAAAGCGTGAAATTCGGCGTCATCGTCACCGCATGCTTCGCATAAGCTATATACATGTATACTTGTAACGAAACAGATCGACCACCTCCGACTAGCACTTATCTATCTACTAGGCTGATCCGCACGTACCTGCCGAATCCTACAAAGGGAACTAAGACTGAAAGTAAACAAATGGATTAATATTAAAAATTATACGACTGTCGGAACGGGGACGTTTGTATGGAGAGTTTATTGAGACTTTACTATTGGGGAATCATTCGGCACTACTCTGGCTCCTTGAATCCTTTGAATGAAAAGCTACCACGATAAGCTTACATACTCGTATCTCGCTCCACCGTTGTCTATGTTCAACAGTTCACTTTGCAGCATTTAGACGCTTCGTAGAGTCAAAGATCCACATTATATAGAACTCGTAAGCTTAGAGATATCCTCTATTTATCAGAACCAAAACACCTTGACCGTTCCTTTCAATATCAATTGTCGAGCCCCGTCAAAAATGTTTTCTCCGTCATTCCGTAAAATAAAATTTTGAAATCGAATCGAGATAGTAAAATTATATTAGACTCAGGGCTAATTTCACCGGAGGGAAGTTTCTGATTTAAAAAAAATTATCACAGTTAGATAACTGTCAGAAACAAAACGCTTTAAAAAAATTGTCAAAAATCTGTTAGATAAGTTGTTAATAGGTCTGGGCTAAGAAAAACATCGTGGCATAGTAGTAGGTTACTATCTAGTGTCCGCCTGGCCAGCTACTACCCTCAAGTTGGAATATCTGTCGCCAAATCGAATTCCGACAGTTGTCCGTAGCAGCCAGTTCCTATGCTAGGCCTAGCGTGCTACCATCCTCGACCACATCATCACTTACCAACAGGTGAGATAGTGGTCAAACGCTAGCTTTTACAGCATTAAATAATTTGAGATTTCAAAACGAAAAAAACCGACGTGCTAGTCATATTCAGTACCAAGTCCTCATATCGCTGGAGATATTTATCCTACATTATTATTAATATTTCTGTGTACTCATCAGATCTCCATAAAATTAAAAAAGGACCAAAGGGGAAATACGTTATCAAAAAAAAAAAAGAATCTTCCAAATTGGTTAATAAAGTACGGAGTTCTAAAGTAACAAACATAAATAAAAGAATACAGGCGAATTGCGAACTTCCTTCTTTTTTAAGTCGGTTAAAAATAGTAAATCTTACCAATTTCCCTGAATGAGGCGAGCTGCTGCCAGCATGTGATGAGACTGCAGGATCCGGAGACACCGTGACACTTGCATGTCACCTTCGACTTGGCTATCACCGCCTGGTACACAATACAACAATATGTAGGTGTTTTTGTTATGTTTTAGAGCCATTATCACCGGTTCCTGATAGTCCTTAAATACCTTATTAGGAAACTTGTCTGGCCTTAAATTATATTAATTAGGTTTTTAGAGTATCGTTTTGGAGCGGGAAACACTGTCACTTTCACAGCACTTGTTGCACGTATTTCATCTCATGAAATTAGTGTCGTCACGATAAAACCGGCCAGGTGTGACTTGGACTCATCTGAGGCTTCCGTACAAACTCTTCAAATAAGATTAAAATATACCTAGACACGGTTAATGCACAACCGCAACTAACAAGTTTGTAGTAGTAAATTAGTTTACCTATTTTTTGTTATTGAACTACATTTACAGTTTTCAGATTTTTTCCTCTAAAAATGCTGCTAGACCTTGCTTCTTGCCTTAATCTAGGCCGGTATATTTTTAAATAGTATGTCTGAAACGTGGATGAGTACATCCACGTTTCAGACATACTAGATAGTAATCCAAAAAGATTAAATAATAAAAGCTATGTTTACCCGTCTGCCGGCCTCATTGTTATGTCTGTTCATCAGCTGTCGTCCTTGCTCACGGCTCCCACGCTTCACTTTGCGCTCACGCTCACGGATGTCCACGAAACTCTCCGTGAATCTGTCAACATTATAATATTTTTTATAAAACCGCAGAAGCGGCTTTGGGGCGAGCCATCGACTTCAGTCGATGGGGCGAGCCGACGGTGAGTGGCGACACCGCGTACCCCTATCCTGTGAGGGCTAAATACCTCTGACCCCTGGTTTACCTTGACTGGCCGGCCAGTGGTGGGAATCGCAAGAGCTAAGACCTAAGCTCCAGGGTGGAGGTGCTAAAGGCATAAAGCCACTAGTAGCATTTAGTGAAAGTGCAGCACACCTCTCGACACTGTAAGCTATCCACGCCACTGTTGCCCTTCGGCGCCAATATAACGGTTTGCCTTTATGGAAGGGGCCCTTTCAGTGTACTTGTAGCGAGTCACTACCCACTTTAATATTTTGAAATGAGGCATAATTGGCGGGTGCGGTACCTCATCACATTGACCAGGAATTTGACATCAATCAGCACAAAGTCATAGCCATGATAAAAATGTATAATCTTTTCATAGTTTTTCATCACTCCGTCCAATACATAAATAATAATAAATAATAATAAGCAAAAGTTGTAAAGGGCATCTTGATGTTGGCTTCGGCTCCATCAATGCCCTCCAAAAGACCGAGCGTGTACAACCCGTGAAATGTTGCGATTCCTATTATTATTATTTTTAATTAGGTACCATCTCCAAAATGTTGCCACCATAGATTAAGGACAGCGTAACGTAATACGAGTAATACGAGGTTGCCACATTATCTAAAGATACAGACTACAACTTAATACCTAGGTATATTGAAGGTCTATATTTAGGATTCCATAGTCAACAAGGAGCTCTTATAGTTACCGTAAGTAAAATTAATTTTAAAAGTTTCGAACGGTTAGACTCACGTAAATAAACTGGCCAAGTGCAAGTCGGACTCACACTTGTAGGGTTCCGTAACACAGTTAAGTATTCCATAATTATGATTTTTCGCAACTACAAAATTATCTTTGTTTTTCATAGTGTTTGTATGAAAAACAAAGTTATCTTTGCGGTCGCCATATCTCTAAAACTGCTGACTGTATCTCGTTCAAACCAATTTTCGTTGTTAGTTTTTATTAAGATCTACAGCATATATTTTTTTTAGATTTTTCACTCCCATACTTTAAAAGTTAGAGGGGGGGGGGGGGACACACATTTTACCACTTTAGACACGCCTATCTTTCAAATGATTGACTTTGAAAAAAAATGATTTTATGAACCTCAATGTCATTTTTTAAGACCTATCCATAGACACCCCACACGTATATGTTTGAAGAAATTTTTTTTTTGTTTCAGTTCCATGTATGGGATGCCCCCCTTTAAACTTTTATATTTTTGTATAAAAATCGGAAAGCGGTTCACAGAATACATCTACCTACCAAGTTTCAATTCTGTAGTCTTAACGTAACAGTTTCGGAATAAAATGGCTGTGACATACGGACGGACAGACAGACAGACAGACAGACAGACATGACGAATTTATAAGGGTTCCGTTTTTTGCCATTCGGCTACGGAACCCTAAAAAGGCCGACTGTCTGTATGACGTCCGACAGGTTTCAAAGCAATACGTGCTTCATCTTCATGAGTCTATTATGTGTGCTCCCGGCGAGCGCCACCCCGGTACCTACCTTATAGTTTCGCCATGTCCGTCCGTCTGTCTGTCTATCCGCGGCTTGGCTCAGAAACCATTAGGAGTATGAATCTGTAATTCGGCATGAGTATGCATATTTGTCACGCAGACAAAGTAGTGAAATAGAAAAAATAAATCAAGGTACTACCTTACATACACGTAAAGAGGGTTTTTTTTTGTCTATTCCATAGTGGATTGTTATTGAATAAAATCACAATTGTAGATATGGAAAACTATCAGTCGAATATTACTCGTTTATCTAGAAAGGTATATATATAGTCAGCCAACAAATTTTTAGATAATGTGACTAGCAACTACGGAACCTTACAAACCACGTGATCCGACACACACTTTGTCGGTTACTGATTTATTATACGAGTATTACAGTGCTATTGCCGCTTTTAAAGTTATTATAACAGCCAAGAGTATTTCTGTCTACAGCAATCATAGGTGTCCTCTAAATACTTAACCCTATTGCGAAAATCGATCCCACACATCCTACTCACTCTGCACAAAATCATCTATCCTCTCTTACCCCACACCAACCCCAACCAATGCCAATGTTTTTTTTTAAATGTATTTTTTCTCCAAACGTCAAAACATCCTACCAGGACATAATGAAACGGAGCATGTATTAAATCAAAACAATAAAAATTTAGAAGCTAAACTGGCATTTTGGGCACAAATTAAAAGTTGCCTCCTGCGTTGTAGGCATTTTGTATTTTTTATAATTTTGTAAGGTTGGTGTTGTGTTTCCTTCAAATGCTTGATATGTAATTCGTATAATATTTTGTATATTATGTCTTGACATTATAAGTGCATAAAAATGGCATTAAACTAAAAATCACTTATATAATTTTAATTGAGCTCATATTATAATATACTCCTTACCACGGTAAGTGCTTACCTACGTCTTCGTAGCTTCCCCGCGAAAGAGACATCAAGACAAGGACAGAAAGCACCGGCTACGGGTATTGAATTTTCGCCTACACGAAGCTACGCCCACCGCTACGTCATCACCACGAGGGTTGATATCGATTCGTAGCAATGTTATCATCAAAGCAAATTAAACCTTATGCGATATTAAATACGGCTCAATTATGTAGCATAGGTGGGTGAGTTTGGATTGTGCCCCAAATGTACGTACCTCTTGTTACATTACTCCTGGTACGGGTTTTCCTAAAGCGGGTTTTACACTTGTCTAATTAAAGATGTTGATTCATTTGTATAAAGATTTTTCTCCTGTTTGTTTACCTAGTTAATAAACCTAAGTCCTAAGTAAAATGTTACCACTTAATTTATTTTTAGTTTTAGCATTTCATTTATTTTATTTTATTAATTTGATAACGTCATTAAGTATCACGTGATATTGTAATGTTACGGAATAAATTCGGCCATAGCAACAACTATACTACATTTTGAAAAAAGGAATGTAAGTTATAAGCCTTCATGGAAAAGCTAACCGGGAGGCGGATTAACAGCCACCTTTATTCTATGTTTGCCTGGTTACCAAACTCGGCGAAAACCGGTTTTAGCCCAGCTAACCCGGTTTATCCCGGGGTAAGCTATTTCCGGTTGCGCAAAAAACGTCAAATGGAGATCTATTTTGCGCACTCCATGTAAGTGTAATTTTCATTTGGGTATCTTCACCTATATAGATATTGATTGACTTCTAGACGCCTAATCATTTCTAAAAGTTATATATAAAAAAGTTTGTTTATTCATATTCATTGAATATTAAGGTATGCCAATAGTTTTATTGGGGAAAATTTTCTATTCAGCATCAGCAAGTGCAAAATGTTGCATAGAGAGTTCAAATTTTAAAATGTTTGATGACGAAGCAAGTGCGTCTGGTTCTAAAATCACGGAATATGTCGTTTGCGCGATGTAGGAACTCATACATTTAGAGTTTAGACAATAACTATGTACAACGAGAACGACGCAACCTACTCCAGTGCTATCTAGCTAGATATCCTTGGTGAATATATTAAAGTCAAAAGTCAAAGCAAAGTATTCAATCAGTATATAGGCAAATTAAAAACTCTGCACTTTTACACACGTCAAAATAACAATAAATAGATCATAAATCAATAATTATTATTCTAAATATAACAAAATACATGATTGAATGAAAAAAAAAACTATACAAAAGTAATGAGTCATTTAGCTTTCATCTAAACGTCGAACGTCGAACGTCGAACTTAAAACATTGTTTAATTCCCCTGATTAATGTAGGGTTGCAAGCTGTACTATTACGATTAAAATTAAAATGTTGCATATTATGAACGAAAGTTATCTTTGCGTTGGAACTCAATCAATAACAAGAGTAAGTAATAATTCATAATAACAGTTATTTTAAACAATCCAATATATTAATTTAGAATTCGAAGAGACGATACGTTCAAGAAAAGTTCAACGAATATTTAATCCAAAATTTTCTTCACTTCGGCGCGTTTCAAACATTCCCCGAATACCTCACGGTATCTACCGTTTTATGCTAGCCTGGTATAAAAAATACCCAAATGCGGGAAAATCTCCTCTATGAAAGGAAAGGAACTCTCTTCTCTTGGGAATTCCAATTCTAATTCGCATTCCCTGAATTCTTTAACTCCTGCGGTTCCTAAGGTCCTGGCAGAGAAAATTCAAAGCGGGATGCCGGAAAAGCTTTTTTAAAGTGCCAGGAAAAAAGTTAAAAAAATGTTTCTTCATATTTTATGTAAGCTACCTATCCTAACTGCAAGCTACGATGTGTGAGTGAAAAGCTCCGTTTCTTTCGCACCCTATAAATCAAACTATACAAACCTACATCTGGATTATAAGCTCCTAGTGACTGAGGCTTTTACCTTCAAAGCCTTCGCAGGGTGTGAGGAAAATGAAAAGTAGAATTGTTAGTTTGACGGTATTATTTGTTGTTTTATTGACACAATAAATTGCAAAACATTTTCGGTTTACTTTTATTTGACACCATATTTGCCAGAACTTTAGCAGACAAGCAAAGGGTTTATTCAAAGGTTTTAGGTAAGAAAAGATGTAGAAAACTTTTGAAATGCACTATTCAGTAATTAGAGAAACCACGTCATTTTAATGTTTATGGAACAAATTAAACTGCAACTTCATCAACATTGTGCTTTATTAATAAGGAGCACGAGGCAGAGTTCCACCATAGTTGTACTATTCATTATTCTGTGACCATAGCAAATTATATGCTAATTTGCCTGAAAACCTTTTGGTGCTAAACAAATTAAATGAGTAAAAAATGTACTGGACGGACGGATTAATTAATTTATTGTTTTTTTTATTAATTTTTATTAATCAATTTCTATAGTATACATGGAAGAAGCTAAAACGGCTAGGTCCTTGGTTTGTTCAGGTGAGGTTTTAGTTTTTACCCTAAAATCTTAGTTAGCAAAGGTTATGGGACGAGCCCATTTGTAAAATGATTCAAGACGAACTAAATTTTACTTGGCAAAGGCTATGGGACGAGCCCCTTTGTAATATGACAAATTATTTCAAAATAGTGTGGATATTAGGATCGTCTATCTCTTCGTCGATCGTCTTGCTACACGTGAACAAGAATCTGAATACTGGCTACACGCATTACCTTCTTCTAACATAGATATCGTTATGGACGATGACACTGCGGCAGTGAAGTAGACCGATTAGGCCACCACGGCCAGTCATGCCGCCGCAGCGCAGGAGTCTCTCACGTCACGCCTCCTTGAATTATGTCATTCATCGGGCCCTTGCCATCGTGAACGTGCCGGCTTTATTATAGCGGAACGGTATATCACGTGACGATGATAAAAGCTCCGACGGTATGACGTTGGTTCCGTGGTGCCGAGGGAGACCGTTGGTGTGGGACGCGATGTGCTGACATATTAGCGGCGTCCCACATATGCGGGACCTCACGAGCAGCGGGTGCGGCAGCAGATGCAGCAGAAATCCTCAACCGGAGGAAATATGCTGCTATTGATGATAGCTATATTTTTCTCCCGTTTGCGGTCGAAACAATGGGTCCGTGGGGTAGAGATGCCCGGGGTTTTGTAAAGGAGCTGCCCAGATGCTTAATAGACGTCACTCATGACCAAAGAGCTGGCGCTTACCTCAGCCAACGGATTAGCCTAACAATTCAACGAGGTATCACCCCCAGCTTGTTGTGAACGTTACCGGCAGACAGCGACCTAAGTTCTGTTTTGTATTTTTTTATAACCTTTTTTAATTATAATATTTATTTATTATCAGTTAAAATAGTTTTTAGCATCACTTATTTTTAGTTGTTATGTACAATTTGTAAATATTTTATGTAAATATGTAAATTTTCATCATTAATGTTTAACTCTGTGAAAGTCATGTGACTACAAACTCCAAGCACGGTGGTTGACGTCAATCACGTATTACAATAATTATTGTATTTCATGCATTTTTTATACGTGCAAGCATTTGACCAATATTTTATCTGATCTTAAATAACGATGCGATCGACGATGTTGTGCGTTTGCCTAAAAGATACCTGTTCACTCGCGATTTGAAGACCCCGAACTGTACGTAAAATTATAATTTTGTTTTTTTTTATGAATGTGAACTTTTATTACATCGCCTCAAATTGTTTCGTCCCTCTATCGCATGTCGCATTACATATTAACCGGTGATTTAGCTTAATTGGTTGGATATGGTGTATGACATTTAGGTCTAGCTGTGATTGGCGGACGCTTCCGCTGCCATATTTGTGTACATGCTAATGTGTCATGTCAACTGCTGTCATAGTAGATAGCTACCACATAATAAAAAGTTTCACTTGCATCGTGGTTTCATAAAACCACACCACACTTTTTTCACTTGATTTTGTCATTTGACCCTCGAACTTGTAAATATTGAAAAGACTCGCATAAACTTATTATATCTACAAAAGTGGAGTCAGAATCTAAAATCTGAGAAACGGAAATTTAAATGTAAAAATTCTCGACTTAGTATTAGGTAGAATTTTATATCCTTAAATTTTTTTATCCTCGACCGCATCATCTTTTACCAACAGGTGAGATAGTGGTCAAAACGCTAGCCTATATAATATTTAAAAAAAAATTAACAGACCCAGGACACTATTGTATACAAGCAGAGAAAATATTAACTTTACTGGTTATTAGCGACACCAAAGCTCTGTATTGATTCTTGTAGATTCTTGTACAACATATTAGCTATTCTGTAACATGGAGCTTTTTCTGAATGAATTTTACCGCTATTCGCTTCTCTTCATAGCTCATGATCGCCTAGTAGTCCCAAGTCATTTATGTGACGTAGCAGAGTACAGTGGTTCGTGGGCGTATAAGCTGAGTCCCACTACTACGCTCGCTCATGAGAGTGGCAGCCCGTAGTTTTTTTATGGCATATAATAACCGGACAAGCACGACGCTTGTTTGATGGTAAGCGATGACGTCTACCCATCGTCTACCTATTACAGATACAGCGGCATGCAAAATTCTGGACTGCAGAATTTTGCATGCACTGCACTGCGCCTGTTACCTTGGAGTCTCACATGCCCTGTAATTTCACTGGACACCTTGCCATTCCAACCGAAAAACATTCCTATTTCACGGCTGAAAATGAATTGACAAAGTGGTGGTACCGCCCCAGGCGGACTAACAGAAATTTTATCACTAAATTGATAGCAAAGTGTAATTTGAAAGCTCCGTAGATCGTACCGTACTCACATACGGTATTGCTTTATTGTTTTTTCGGAGCTTTTGAGAGACTACGTTTCGGAAATCTATTTTTGAATACATTTATTTGAAATTCTAATCATTAGTTTATATTGTAATTTCTTCTAAACATCTTGAATATATTTTTTATGATAATATTTTAGCGCTTGACTACTTTATTCTGATGTTAAGTGACGATGTGACGATATAAACTGGATACTTTGGCCCAAAAAGTAACATAATATCTAAGTCCTACGCAGCTACGTCACATCTCTTGTGGCTACGTGATTATGAATAAAGAAAACCCAACCTTTGTGAAAATACTCTGTCTTTTCTTTTCATGTTACCTTAGTAACACTGCTACGAAATATGCAGAAAATCATCTGTTTTTTGTGAAATGTATGCTTTTAAATTCTAATTAAAAAAATATTTTTTTCTAAAATATGAAACAAATAGGTTAGTTTAAAAACTAAAACAACTTTTACCTCAATTCAGGTTGTGGAAAGTTAGTGGTTCTTTTTTGGGGAACTGTATACTTTTTTATAATAAACTTCCTAAAGAATCAACTGTCTATGAGCAGATTTAAAACCTTTGTAAAATCCAATTTAATGAAGAAATCGTACTATACATTAAATGACTATATACGAGTAAATGACAAAAATGCTTGGCCTGAATGCCCCAAGCTCCAAGATATAATATAAATTGTATGATACCATAATTATTTATTGTAAATTTAAAAAAATATTTATTATGAATTAAATAAAAATGAATTAAAATAAGTGACAAGCCCCATAGAGTTTCTTGGTGTTTCTTCTCTGATGGGAGTACTTCCGAAACACCAGTAGATTCAACAGTCAATCAGTTTTCATCTTTTGTTTGCAGATCTAGGGTTGCCTGTAGAGACGGTATTATGCAGCTGATAGACGGACAATCGGTTCCATTCGGAATATGATTTGTACTGCAATTAGTCTGCGTTGTATTTATTTATTATGTTTCATTATTTCATATTTTTTTGGATAAAAGTTGTCTGAAGTACTGAAACATGCACTGGGTTGCGGGTGCACATAATAGTACGGTTGGCAACCCTACATTAATCAGGGGAATTAAATATGTGTTTTAAGTGTGACGTTCGACGTCTAGATGAAAGCTGAATGGCTCAATACCTTTGTTTTTTTTTGTAAATTCACAGCAATAAGTTATGTTTCTGTTATATCTATAATATTTTTTATTGAATATGATCTGTTTAATGTTATTTGACATGTGTAAGTGCAAATTTTTAATTTGCCCATATACTGAATAAATGCTTTGACTTTGACTTGGACTGACTTCCATGCCGTGCAGGTCAGTTTCTTGCAAGTTTGAGACGTTTATCGTCATATCTTTCGAGATACTTATCAGATCTCATTTAATGATAGATCAGATTCCAATTAAATAAATTAAGGAAAAAAATATGTTAAACGGTTTTATTGAAAATAAATATAATAATGATGTAGATAATATACTAAAAGCTAAAAAAATATTCAGTAGATCCTAGGATCTACTACTATTAGTACTACCTACTACTACTCCACTACTATCTACTACTACTACGGTACCAGTTATCACACCACTCTCCTCATAAATCTAGGGCATTGATTTAAAAAAAAAACGGATGGAAGCACAATTGGGTCGTGCCTCAATTTTTTTTACAGGGAATAGTCCAGTCAAAATAGACTAAATTATGATTCCAGTTTGCATTAATTCCCAACAAGCTGGATTTTTGTGCAGGCCTTGGATGCGTCATTACAAATAACATGTCAAAAGTCCCCATCGATCCCGCTTGTGTGTTGTTTTTTATTCGAGGTCAAAGGTCACAACTTTGCGTTTCTTGCGTATATCTCTGAAACAATGAGAGCTACCGAAAAATGGTTCAAACAAAGTTTGTAGATCGTAAAATTGTCTACAAAAAAAATCGCAACACTTTTTCTTCTACGGTGCACTGTTCTTGAATTATGGCTATTATAAACATAGAAAATACGAATATGCACTCATACGTGGCCAGTATGCATCATCGGGTTAACCATTTGAACAAAAAATATTAGTGTCAAGGAAAGGACTAAATACGTACTTAGATATAAGAGAATATAGAGGAAGAAGACAGTGAAGAGGAAGAAACGAGTGACTATGAAGAATTTGATGATGAACGATGATGTTATTTTCTTGCTGTTAAAATTTTCATTAAATTGAAATAAAAAAAAATGTCATCAATAAAATAGTGTCTCATTACGTTGCGCGCGCGCATCCCTCCGTAGTGGACGCGTTTATTACGGTTGCACTTGCTAATTACGTGCGTGCGGCAAAAATGACGAAAGTATTGAAGTGCAACGAGTGTAATATAGTCATAGACGAAATGTTAGCATACGTCCAAAATAAAATATCGGTTATCGACGAAGACAGTCTGGTGAGACTGTGTACTTCATCGTTTACGATCGACGAGATCAAACAGTCGAAATCATTATTGTTTGATTCAGTTCCAACGGACTGTCGCAAAGTTTTGAGAAAAAACAAAGGAAAGGAGGAACGTGATTTAGCAGATATCATCAACTTATTTAAATCTGTGGAACCCGACATCATACCTGTGTTTGTGGCGCGTCAACTGGAGAAATTACCGCCAGTTACGTGGAACAATATAGATTGTACGAAACTTTTAAAAGACATCGTGCAAGTGCAAAGTGAAATCAAACAGGTTAACGAGACCTATGCAACACTAGGGCACCTGCAAGAGCTTAAAGAGGAGATTTTAAAGCTGAAAAACGACTCGTTACCACCCACAACAGTAAGTAACATAAATATGAAAAGAGGTGGTTGGTTATTAGACAGCGAGCTAATGGGTCTATCCAATCATCATAGTTCCACGCTTAATGAGACTTACAATAATGACACAATATTGGAAGACAATGGACCTAAAAATGCATCTAATAATCTACTAGAATATAAGAACGTGAGGGTAGTGGCAGAACAAACCGTCCGTGGTGTTTCACCGGTGGAAGCGGCGCTCGAGCCAGCGATAGCGCGCGAAACCGGATCGGAGGCGAGCATTACGTCACCCATTGTACGAGCAACCGCTCTGAATGCACAACTGGATGATAACAGCGACACCCATAAGGCGCAAAACAGGCGCAGCGGTATGGTATCGAGTGTGGTTACTACGCCGATTACCGACAATGCACAGAACGAACCGTACCCATGGAGAACGGTAAATTATCGCAAAAAGGCAAAATCAAAGCATAATTATCGTTATCTTGGGAAGTCAGGTATAGCACGGGACTCAGCAAGCAACTTCAAGGCAGCTGAAAGGAAGATACCAGTCTTCATTACGAACATCCACAATGAAACTACGACTGAAGAAATTGTCAAATACATCTACGCAAAAACTAAAGAAACGATATCTTTAGAGAAAATAGATACCAAAAAGAGAAATGACCATAATGCATATAAATTCTTTGTATCTGAAACTAAGTTGCCAATATATTTAAATGAGAAGTTATGGCCCGTAGGAGTAATATTCAGGCGTTTTATAAATTTTGGATACAAGCGATCAAATGAAACCTCGTCTGTGAACGGCCTTAGTAAAACCACTAATGGATAAGAGTTCTTACAAAATGGTTAGCTATAACTGCAAAGGAGTAAAGCGTTCTTTGGACAGTATCAGGGAGCTTTGTCGTTCCAGTAGCCTGGTTGCCCTGCAGGAGACCTGGCTGTACCCGGACGACATACCATTTCTGAGTACGATCGACGGCGAGTTCGGGTACACAGGTACATCAGCGGTGGATACATCGGCGGGAATATTGCGCGGTAGGCCGTTCGGTGGAGTAGCTTTGCTTTGGAGAAATAGCGTATTCCAGCAGGTGTCGGTTCTCAAGTGCGATAGTACGCGTGTGTGTGCCGTAAAAATAGTAACAAATGAGCGTCCCATAGTAGTTATGAGTGTATATATGCCCACTTTATCTAAGGACAACTTGCCGGAGTTTACGGATTGCCTCGGTACGGTGAGTGCTATTATAGAAGAGTGTGGTGTAGAATCCGTATACATATTGGGTGATTTTAACGCAGATCCTTCTGAATTATTTTATAGCGAACTTATAGATTTTTGTTTTGAACAACGATGGTCGTGTATTGACGTCGATATATTAGGCATTCAGTCCGACACATACACATTTTATAGCGAACCTCACAGTTCATGTTCATGGCTAGATCACTGTGTCGTTACTCAAGCGGCAAAACAGTCTGTAAGTAAAGTATATGTATGTTATGACATTACTTGGTCAGATCATTTACCACTTTGCATAGAATGTGATTTAAGCCTTTTAGTGCCTAAAACTACAAGTACATTAGTAGTAAACAATGATGTTCGCTGGGCTGATCGAACAGATGATGAAATACTCAATTACGCCAAGCAGTGTCATAAAAACCTTAGATTTATTGATTTTCCCGTGGAATTGACAGATTGTGCGGATCGATATTGTTATAATCCGGGTCACAGGCATATTCTTGATAGACTTTACTCCAACATTGTATCTAGCCTATGCGACGCTGCTAAGGTGAGTTGGGGGAACATGCGTACGAGTAAACGGGGGCGTGGTCCGCGCATAGTGGGCTGGAATAAGCACGTCAGCGCTTCTCATATGGAGGCTAGGGTGAAGTTTCGTGAGTGGGTACTGTGCGGTAAGCCTAAGTCCGGATGTGTCCATGAAGAGATGTGTCGAAGCAGGCGGACATTCAAGTCTCGTCTTAAATGGTGTCAAAACCATCAAGAACAGATAAGAATGGACGTCCTCGCTGAGAAGCACTCTAGTGGACATTTCCGCGATTTTTGGCAGAGTACAAATAAAATAAATGTTCGTCCTGGCCTCCCGGTGAGCGTCGATGGTAAGAGTGATCCGAAAGGCATCGCTAACCTCTTTAGTGACTATTTTCGTGTGAAGTCACCACTCGGCCCGACGGGGACCGTGCTCGATAGTGTGACGCCAGATGGGGAAGTGAGGACCAGGTTTATTGCCGGAGATGTAGCCAGAATCATAAATGCATTATCAAAGGGCAAATCACCTGGTCATGACGGACTCAGTATTGAGCACTTGGTTCACGCCGGTCCTCATGTATCACGGATCTTGGCGATGTTTTACACACTGTGCGTGAGCCATTCGTATCTACCTTCGGACATGATGCGGACTGTGGTTGTGCCTATAGTAAAAAATAAAACGGGTGACTTAGCCGATAAAAGTAACTATAGGCCAATTTCTCTGGCTACAATCATAGCGAAAGTGTTTGACGGCTTGCTTGACACACAGCTCAACAAGTATCTAGTCCTGCACGACAACCAGTTTGGGTTTAGGCCCAAACTTTCAACTGAAAGTGCAATACTGTGTCTCAAGCATGTCGTCAGACACTACACGGATCGAAATACTCCCATACACGCGTGTTTCCTCGACCTGTCCAAGGCATTTGACCTGGTTTCTTATGGTATCCTGTGGGAGAAGCTGGAGAACATAAACATACCACGGGAGGTTACCAGTATTTTCAAATTCTGGTATAAAAACCAGGTCAATACTGTCAAGTGGGCGGGTGCAATGTCGGAGCCGTATAAATTAGAGTGTGGGGTGAGGCAGGGCGGTTTGACCTCACCTTCATTGTTCAACCTTTATATGAATGCCCTGATCGTTGAGCTCAGCAACCAGCATGTCGGTTGCCATCTCAATGGTGTATGTGTGAATAACCTCAGTTATGCAGACGACATGGTGTTGCTGAGCGCTTCGGTCTGTGGACTTCGAAAATTATTGCACATCTGTGAGGAGTATGCCCTTGGCCACGGACTTAAATATAACGTGACTAAAAGCCAGTGTATGGTGTTTGAGGCCGGTTTAAAACGACCCAAAACTGTTCCGCCCGTTTACTTAAATGGAGTTCCACTAGAAAGGGTGAAACAGTTCAAATATCTGGGCCACATTGTCACGACTGATCTCAGGGACAACGCTGATATTGAGCGTGAGCGAAGGGCATTGTGCATACGGGCAAATATGCTTGCTCGTAGGTTTGCGCGTTGTTCGGGGGATGTGAAGTTGACTCTCTTTCGAGCGTACTGCACTTCCCTCTACACTTGCAGTCTCTGGGCAAAATATACTGGCTCGGCGTACAATGCTCTTCGCGTACAGTTCAATAATGCGTTCAGGGCGGTGATGAGATTGCCCCGATACTGCAGCGCCTCAGGCATGTTTGCGCAAGCTCGCGTGGAGTGTTTCCACGCGACCATGCGCAAGCGTGCCGCGTCCTTGGTGCGCAGGGTGCGGGCCAGTAAGAACACCGTCCTGGCGATGATTGCGGACCGTGTATACTGCCCTTATGTCATGCATTGTTCCCAGAGACATGCCGGATTTTAATATATTTTATTTTATTTTTTGACATTTGTTTCCTATAATTTTTAATTTATGTTTTATATAATTTACGTACATGACTTCGTTTGATTTTGATTTTATTGTGATTGTATATACCTAGTAATTTAGTAATGATTTTAATTTAAGTATATTTTACATGTATGATTACTATTGAATTTCTTAAATATTGTGTTGTGGTTTTTTTTTAAATTGTATATGAGTCAAAGGTACTTGAAATAAACGTATTTTATTTATTTTTTATTATTTATTACATCAAAACTCTCAATCAAAATATATTGTGGAGTGTTCCTACTGGGGAAACCACGTTAAAAAAAAGCGCCGTGTACACTACTTGAGAGGTGGGGCGGAAATGTGTGCATATAGTTGAAAATACGTCGCGCTAGAGGGCACGTCGCGCTAGAGGGCACCGCTGGTTTGTTTACGTTTCAAATTGGTCTGCGTATTTTATTTGTTTAAAAACAGTTAAAGTGAATTAAATTAAAATCTTTATGTAAAATTGCAAAGTAACAGTGCCAAATTTGAAGGTAACAACTGTAGATCCAGGTTTTTGTGACATTATAAAGTTTTAAATTACCTGAACCGAAACCTGTGAACTGCGGCTTATTAACTATGTTCTCATGAAGAAAGTAGCTGTAAATATATCCCACAAGTGAAATAACAACAAATCAGTGTAGTGCACGAAAATCTGTGGTGGAACAGTGCAATATTCCCCAAATCATATAATATCAATTTTGCATAGTCATTACTGATTGCTCGCCTATTGTGATTAGCGCCATCTCTGCTGACTACTGTGAACCACTAGCACACTTACTAACATTGCAACGACTAACAACTTAAATAGTTGACTTCGCGATTTAAGCTGCTAGATCGCGCTAGGTGGCGCTTTTTACACTTTTTTCACCATAAACAGAGACATATTATAATACTTTTATCAACAAAGATGAATTGCAGTGGTTGCAGGCGCCCACTTTCTCCCAGTGAAAGCAACCTGACCTGCAAGTTCTGCAATGACTGCTATCACTGCGAATGCTTAAATATTAAGCCTGCACAATTCGCCTCTTTGCCTAAGGAATTCAGGTCAGACTGGAAGTGCCCCCCGTGCAGCAACGTAACACGACGGGAAATATCTAATTTAGATACACCTGTCCGTGCAACGCAGGTACCTACGTGTGACCTTTCAATGGACATATCTTTTAACACTAAAGATTCTCCCGAGCCAAGCTGCAGTATAGAAAAATCTCAGACTCTAGGTGAGATCGACCTCGACACTTTCACTCAATTATTGTACGGGAAGCTACATGAATGGCGTAAGGAAACCAATAATGACATACTTTGTATCAGAGACGACATCAAGGGCACTTTATCTGAGATAAGAGACGAAATAAAATCACTGAAAGCCGAGCAATCCGGCCTCAAGACGAACTTGTCAACATTGAATCATGACGTATCGCACCTCAAAGATTCTGTTCAATTTTGCTGCAGTGAACATCAAGACCTCAAACAACGTGTAGAGGACGTGGCCAGCCGACTCGAGGCCAGCCCGGCTATCGCCAGCCTGGAAGCCAAAATCGACCATCTTGAGCAGCAAGCCAGGGCTTGTAACATCGAACTCTGTAATGTACCTGAGAAGCGAAACGAGTACTTGCCTGCCCTTGTCAATGGCATTGGAACAGCACTAAAAGTCCCTATACTACCTCAGGACGTCGTCTCAGTTCACCGCGTGCCTCACGCGCAGCACAACAACAACAGACCGAAAAACATTATCATAAAGTTTACATCACGTATAACACGTGACAATGTTCTAGGGGCCTATCGCAAAGCGAAAACACTGAATTCAGACCAACTTAATATCTCGGGGACTCCAAGCCGAATTTACATGAATGAACACTTGACACTAAAAAACAAGCATTTATTTCGTAGATGCCGAGAGGTGGCTAAGGAAAACAATTATAAATATGTGTGGATTAGAAACTCGGCAATCCTCGTACGCGAACGCGATGACTCAGCAGCCTTTGTTATACGCTCAGAATCGGACCTGGACAAGATCAAACCCACCAGCTGCAATGGATAACATTGAGCTCACTGATATCCCCAATGTAATTATTAAATTTATATTGAGTCGTGCCTCCTTTTTTAAATTATTGTGTTTAATTGTCAGAATAAACGTATTTGTTAATTATTATTCAATTTATCTTCAGCACTCGACCATGCGCGTTCAGTATTTTCAGTTACTTTTTCGATTTGCTAATAAAAGTTTCTTTTTAATTTACTATACAGGGAACATTTTAGACTTATTGAATATTTGCTACAGTGCACTTTCATACAACCGGACTCTTCTATGTGTGATAGTTATATACTGCTTTATTAACTCATTGAAAACTCAATTACCAAACTACGTAAGACAATCTCCCGCCGTTATAAGAATATTAATTTTCACAATACACCTTTCTATATATATCAAACACAATTACCTTGAAAAAGAGTATTTGTTTGCTCGTCTTTATTTATACGTATATATTATAGTACACAAATTTTATGGATAAGAAAGACAAATTATCAATTTATTATCAAAACTGTAGAGGTTTAAGATCTAAACTACACACATTATATATGAATATACTAGCTTCTACCTACGACATTATAGTACTGACAGAAACTTGGCTGATACCGGATATATGTAATAGTGAATTCATAGATCATCGCTACTCCGTATTTAGACGCGACCGGTTGGCTGTAGGAAAACGGGATGGCGGAGGTATACTAATCGCGATATTACGTAGTTTGCAACCTATCCAATTTGACATTCCGAGTAAATCACACAACAACACTCCCCTGCCTGCATCTGTTGAGCACGTACTGGTGGAGCTGCCAAGTCAATATAAACATAAAAAGCACGTTATTAGTGCCGCGTATATCCCTCCTTGGGCGACTATGGACGATTACGAACATCACTTTGATTTCCTTCAAGACGTTTTAAACGACGCCAGCATAGATAACCTATGCATACTAGGAGATTATAATATGCCAGACATTACCTGGACCAGTAATAACCCTGTTAATTCAAACAACTCCGATGGATTAACATGTAGCGATTCTTCGTCAAAAGGATTGTTAGTTAGCAGCTGCATGTCTGTGCTAAACTGTGCACAATATAATACATTACTGAACATGAATGGCAAAATACTTGACCTACTCATATGCAATTCACCTTGTTATGTCCAGTCACAACCCAATTCCCTTGTTAGTCCAGATCAGTACCATCCCCCCTTTGTTGCATATTGTCTAATTAGTTTACCCGAGCAATGTTTAAATAAAAACCCTATGACTAAGCCCAATTTTAGAAAGGCTAATTATATTGAGATAAACAAAGCAATAGCCGCCACAGATTGGAGTCAAATATTATGTGATCTTAATGCTGAAACCGCAGTTGACATATTTTATAACAACATTAATGGCATTATTCGGGATAGCGTCCCATTAATTAATTCCAAATCACCCAATTTTCCCATCTGGTTCACGCATTCTTTAATTAGTATTTTCAAACGAAAGCAGAAGGCATGGGTAAAATGGAAAATTTATAATAACAAATTAGACTACGTAATATTTTCTGAACTTAGAGCATCATTCAAAGATAACTGCGATAAATGTTATAAGCGATATATGACATCCGTCGAAGATAATATTAATACGAATGTTAAACATTTTTGGACATATATATCCAACCTTAAATCGAAATCTGGCATTCCTGCACGTATGACATATCTCGGTAAACAGTCAACTCATCCGGAAACAATATGCAAAATGTTTTCTTGCTTTTTTGAATCAGTATTCGAACCCGCTTCGCCTGCTCTCAGTTGTTGGACGCCACCCCGAAATAATAACATTAACAACCACCCCAAAGACATCTTAATAAGTACTCTTTCTTTTGATAAATACACAGTATTAAAGCAACTTAAATTATTGGACCCAGCAAAAGGTCCTGGTCCCGATGGTATACCATCCAGTTTTCTTAAAAACACCGCTGATGTCATCAGCGTGCCTTTAACCACTATATACAATAAATGTATGACTGAAGGTGTCTTTCCGGAAGTTTGGAAACGCGCTTATATCACCCCAGTTCATAAGAGTGGTGATAAGCATGATATCGAGAATTACCGTCCTATCTCTATCTTGTCGGCTTTGTCAAAGCTTTTTGAAAGGTTGGTACATAACGAGATATATCCAGCCTTGCATAACATAATCATTCACGAGCAACACGGATTTGTTAAAAAAAGATCTACGACATCTAATCTCAACGTTTTCACAAGTGACCTTTTTGATAACATGGATAAGCGTATTCAAGTAGATGCTATCTATACTGATTTCAAAAAAGCTTTTGACAAAGTTGACCACGAAATTCTACTGAACAAGATTGCGTATAACGGCATTTGTGGCGATCTTCTCCGTTGGTTCATTTCTTACATTACTAATCGCACTCAGAAAGTGGTCATAAATGGATACCAATCCCATAGTGTAATGGTAACTTCTGGAGTCCCTCAGGGCTCTATACTTGGTCCTCTCCTCTTCATTATTTTTATAAATGACATAGATCAGTGTTTTCAAAATTCTAAGATACTACTATATGCTGACGATCTCAAAGCTTACAAACCTATTGCGTCTATTGCGGACTGTATATCTTTTCAACAGGACTTAAACAGATTCACAGCCTACTGTACGTATAATAAATTACAACTTAGCATTCACAAATGTAACACCATAAGTTTCACAAAAAACAAAAATGCTACATCATTCACATATAACATCTGCGACACCCCTCTTAATAGGGTAACTTCCATAAGAGAATTGGGAATTCAATTAGACAGCCAACTCTGCTTAAATGAGCACGTTGAAATGATCATCAGTAAAGCTTTCAAGATGTATGGTTTTGTCATGAGGTCATCAACTAATTTTAAAAGATACACCACATACTTGCACCTATATACAGCACTTGTACGTCCACAGTTAGAATATGCCGTATCCATTTGGAATCCATATTACAAGAAGTACATCACTGCAGTCGAGAGAGTCCAACGTAAGTACCTACGCACTATGCACTATAAATGTTTCCATAGATTCACCTCTTATCCTGACTTACTTAATAAATATAAACTTTTATCCCTTGAGTCCAGACGCAAGTATCTTGAAGCTATCACCTTATTCAATATAGTCAAAAATAAAATCGATTGCATAGATTTAGTTCGAAAACTGTGCTACGTTGTTCCTAGAACAGCAAACACGCGAGAAGCTCGAGCTCGCTCTCTTTTTGCTTTAAACACCTGCCGCACTAACTCGGGCCTTCGTTCACCTGTTCGTCGTATGGTCGAGTCCTTTAATAGGTCGTTTAACAAAGACATTGATATATTTACATGTTCATTGTATGAACTCAGAAAATTATTGATAAGTTTATTAGTTAAGGAAGACTCTGTACTGTTTCAAAATAGTTGAACTTCTTTCAGCTTTGTCACTTCTACTTTGTTTTAAATTTTTTGCGGAAAAATTTCAGAAAAAATTTTCCATCCCTCTAGTTGCTTTTCTATAAGTATATGTTTATATTCAATACGTGAATAACGCTGTGGACTACGTTATTAATAATACAAACATAATTTTAATTTTTGTCAATATTATATTTATAATGTAGTTGTTTGTTATTCCTAATAAATAAAAAAAATAAAAAAAATAAAAATACGACTTTCCTGCGGTCTAAAGTCACGATATCTCGAAAGCGATGCTTTGTAGAAGAAAAGTGTTGAGATTTTTTTTGTAGAAAATTTTACGATCTACAAACTTTTTTTGAACCATTTTTCGGTAGCTCTCATTGTTTCAGAGATATACGCAAAAAACGCAAATTTGTGACCTTTGACCCTTCTAATTTGTGACGTGAATTAGATGAACGTCTTACTTGGAGGTAGTCTTATGTCGAGTAGAGGTCACGGCGAAAAAACGATGACACGAAAATTGTGTACTTTTACGAGCCTCCTGCGCCTTACACCTTAACGCCACGTCAACATCGATGGGTCCATAATGCCCCATTGCGAGTGGTGAGGCACGTTTGATGCGACTGACGATGATGGCTGTTGTGCGTTATCTTTTATATCGTATTTCAGCTATCACAGGTCCATAATTAATAAGATTTCATTAGGTAAATCCCGCGACTTCCTTCAGGTACACCGAAAATTGTATCACTGTAAAGCTCTGTCAATAAAGATTTGTGTGAGTTATTTAAGTTGTGTGAAAATCATTATTTTATTTTCACAAAAAGTAGCCTCATGCTATAAAAAAAGGAGATAGTTAAATTTCAGTAAGATCGAATCGACCGCATGATTAGGTAACAAATAGACAGACTGCCAATATTACAAACGTTTTTAACCCCCGACGCAAATAGAAGGGATGTTATAAGTTCCGCGTGTGTATCTGTGTATGTATGTGTCTGATCGTAGCGCCCAAACGGATGGACCGATTCTGATTTATATAGTTTTTTGGTTTGTTTCATTGATGTCTACATCGAAAGTATTCTTAGCTTTGATTCATAAAAATCCGTTTAGCCATTTAAAGAGCATGAGCTTTTAACCGACTTCAAAAAAAAGGAGTAGGTTTTTCAATTCGACCGTTTATTTTTGAAGTTATACTTCTTTTGGCGCGATAGAGAAAAATGATGAGAGTGAATTTTTACGATGCGCGCGCACACCGACACCTAAATTTAACATCGTGAAGTTAGTTCTAGGTGGTACGATGCGCGTGCACACCGACACCTAAATTCTACACCGAAGTTAGACACCGACTGAAGTTAGTTCTAGGTGGCATGACTATGTTCAAGTTGTATATGTCATATTTAACGTCATATTTTTACGTTAATAAAACCTTTTTTATTTAAATAAAATCTTTTTGATTAATTTTAATATTTATCGTTAATCACTACTGCATTTTAGTTTTTTTTTCCATACGCCACAGAACTATTACTTCTAACGCGTGAACATAAGTACACACACTCTTTTTTTTTTACTGAAGCACTTGTGTGAAGTTTTGAATAGAAAATACTATCTAATCTTGTTTCTCCATACAATCTTTGAACTCCAATTTCATCCCCTTAAGGGGTGAATTTTAGAAAATCATTTTTTAGAGGGAAGTAACGTCGTAGTAACTACCGACATGCTAAATTTCAGCGCAACCCGAAACAATATTGGTTTTCAGACTTTGTTACCCCATTTCACCCTTTCAGGGGTGGAATTTTGAAAAAGCCTGAAACACGTATTTACTTATTTTTTTATGGAAGCACTTGTGCGAAGTTTAGAATAGAAAAGACTATCTTATCTTGTTTCTCCATACAAACTTTGAACCCCCATTTCATCCCCTAAATGGGTGAATTTTGGAAAATCCTTTCTTAGTACACCCTTACGTATACTACGTACTAAGATAAATATACCTTCCAAATTTCCAGTCTCTACGACCAGCGGTTGAGGCTGTGCGTTGTCTGTCAGTCAGTCAGTCAGTCATTCTTATAGTATTAGACTGGAAGTGACCCGCGGCTTCGCCCGCGTTAAAACCTTCTTTTATTTACTTAAAACTTTTATTTTGTCAAAACCTTTCTATCATAAAAGAAATCAAAGAAGTAAAAGCCAAATCGGTTCACCGTTTTCATGTTATCGCATGACTAAGGCAATTCGGGATTCATATTTATAAAACCCGAAATACCTAAATTTACAGACTTTGTTACCTACCCCATTTCAAAAATCCTACAACACGTACTTTATCCCATCTTGTTTCGCCGTACAAACTTTGAATCCCCGTTCCGTATCCAGGAGGAATTTTTAGAAAATCCTTTCTGATCATACGTCATAATAACTATCTGCATTCTAAATTTCAGCGCAATCCGAAACAACATTGATTTTTAGGGTTCCGTACCCAAAGGGTAAAACGGGACCCTATTACTAAGACTCCGCTGTCCGTCTGTCAGTCTGTCTGTCTGTCTATCTGTCTGTCTGTCTGTCTGTCTGTCTGTCTGTCCGTCTGTCACCTGGCTGTATCTCATGAACCGTGATAGTTAGACAGTTGAAATTTTCACAGATTATGTATTTCTGTTGCCGCTATAATAACAAATACTAAATACAGAATAAAGTTAAAGATAATAGAGGGTCCTCATACAAGAAACGTGTTTTTTTCGGAATTTCACGCCATCTATGAACGCTTAGTTAGGTAAACGTCCCATAGATGGCGTTATATTGAAATGTCGATCCCTAACACCTTTGTTAGATGGCGTTATAAGAAATAAAATGTTTATTAATTATTATTTTTTGCGGGCGAAAAATGATAGTGGTATTTTTTGCTCGAACTTATAAAATACTGTAGTGTGGTACGGAACCCTACTAGTGCGAGTCCGACTTGCACTTGGCCAGTTTATTAGACTTTGTTGCCCCGGTTTATCCTCTTAGGGTGGCATTTTGAAAAAGTCTGAAACTCGTATTTACTTATTTATTTACAGAAGTAAAACGGTTATTCAAACTTTGAACCCCAGCTTCATCCCCTTAAAGAGTGTATTTTGAAAAAATCTTTCTTAGCGGATACCTAAGTCAAAATAACTATCTGCATGCCAAATTTCAGCGCAATCCGAAACAATATTGATTTTCACACTTTGTTACCCCATTGTACCCTCTTAGGGGTGGAATTTCAAAAAAACCTGAAACACGTATTTACTTATTTTTTTTATTGAAGCACTTATGTGAAGTTTCGGATAGAAAAGACTATCTAATCTTGTTTCTCCATACAAACTTCCCCATTCATCCCTTTGAGGGGTGAATTTTGGAAAATCCTTTCTTAGTACACCCTTACGTACTAAGACAAATATACCCTCCAAATTTCATGTCCCTACTACCAGCGGTTTAGGCTGTGCGTTGTCTGTCATTTAGTCAGTCAGTCAGCCAGTATGTCAGGACAAAGATTCTTATAGCATTAGATAGATTAGTCGGAGGTGGCCTATAGCCTTAGTCTAGTGTTTTAATTTTGAATGTTAGTATTATTTTTTATAGATCCCGCCGACCGAGCAAGCAAAACAGGGTTTCCTGTCAAAAATAAAATCGTTGGGCTTTCGTTTCCAGAGTCTATGTTTCTTGTTGAGTAACAGACCGGTGGTCTTTAAATCGCAAATGAACAGAAAACTTCTCAGCGTGCTGTAGATTTCTGAAGATGTAAAAGAAGATATTTATTTATAATCAGGTGAGATAGAGGTCAAATGCTTGCTTGCAGTAAAAAAAAAATTAAGAAGTTTTTTAAACACCAGCTTTTTGTGAAGACGTTATCATGTGCAATGAAAAGTACTAATGAAAACAGTACATATACGAGTACATACTAGCCCAATTTGGACTGTTCTACCATTTGCCATTATCGTACGTAAAAAAAAAGCTCATAAAGACCGTAACTAATAAATACTGTTTGTGTCACTCTTGGTTTCCCTTATTTTCAGGCAACTAACCCTTTCAGTACGTGAAAACGTCCCAGGAGTACATAGCATCAAGGAGGTGGGTTACGGCTTACTACGTAGCGTACGGTAGCGTAGCACTACGGAACGTACTACGGTGATGTCAGAGAGTCGCTTCGGGGTTTGGAAATTGTAGTGGAAATTATCTGCCTCGACCACATTTTGTCAAATAATTTTGTAAGCTGTTGATACTATAATACACATTGTGTTCATAAGGCCTCTTGTACCAATGTACCCTACACGGTTACACAAAATAATATTAAATATATATATATATATATATATATATATATATAAATATAATAAAATAAAATTAAAAATGATTTGATTCTATTTTAGTCTATTCAAATATCAAATTATTTTTTCGTAAGGAAGGAATAGTTGAGTACATATTTTTCTATATTTTATAGGCAAGCGTTTGACCACTATTTCGCCTGATGGTAAGCGATAAAGTAGTCGAAGACAGTGAACACGCTAGGCCTAGAATACTCCGACGCTCACGGGCTGGGTGCTGCCGAAACAACGTAAGGTTATGGGGCAGATTTTTTACTTGATGATGAGTAAACTATTTTTTGGTAGCAAGTCAGTCGGAACATCGATTTAATAAACTCCTACCACTTGTCGACGAATACGCGTGCTAGGATATGAACTGGTGACCTCACGCTTAGAAGTTAAGCTATCTATCCTTTACGCAATGGGGCTTTAATCGTATTTTTGAAACATAAACGCCGAGTTTTAAATGCCTATAAAAAAAATGCTGAGTTAATTTATTGTGAACGATTCGATTGTTTTTGAAGTTATACTTCATTTGGCGCGATAGAGAAAAATGATGAGAGTGAATTTTTACGATGCGCGCGCAAACCGATACCTAAATTTAACACCGTGAAGTTAGTTCTAGGTGGTACGATGCGCGCGCACACCGACACCTAAATTCTACACTGTGAAGTTAGTTCTAGGTGGCATGACTATGTTCAAGTTGTATATGTCATATTTAACGTCACATTTTTACGTTAATAAAACCTTTTTTATTTAAATAAAATCTTTTTTAATTAATTTTAATATTTATCGTTAATCACTACTGCATTTTCGTTATTTTTTTCCATACGCCACAGAAGTATAACTTCTAACTCGTGTACATAAGTACGCACACTCTTTTTTTTTTGTACTTCGTTTCATATTTCTTATTAAGCCTGAATTACTGTCTACGTACGTAAAATGATAGTCCATAGCTCTAAGCTCTTCCAGTCATTAATGATGTCCCTTCCATGAATCGTGTATTCCCGTAGTAACCCCTTGTGGCCCGGTCCGTAGCTTGCGGAAAACCCGGAAGCTTTTCTACTTCCGCACTCCTATAGACTTCTATGTGCCTGGTACCCAACCTGTCGTAAGCCATGCTTTGACAACCGTGAAGACAAACTGACAGCTAAATTAATGAGGGGGAAGTAACTACAAATTTAACCTTATTGGGTACGTTTTTGGGGAAGAATAACTTTCAGGTATTCTCGATAAGAATCAGTTAGAAAGCAAACTAGTAAAATAAGAACCACATAGCTTATTGCTTCGCGAACACTACAAATGTAAAGCAGACAGTCGTCAAATCTAATGCTTAAAACATCTTGTATTTTTTAAATAAGCATATCTATAATTCAATCTATTATTAATAAAAGTAGTTTATTTTAACGACTTGCTTAAAACCTAAGCCCCTTCTCCTAAATAGTGTAAAGTGAATATTACTATTTTGTTTGTTTAACTTACAAACGTTATAACAAATTATCTCATTAAATTACCGTATCTTGTTCCCAACTCACCTTTACCTTTTCAGTTGCCACTTTGTTTACCTGAAGAGTGCAGGTGAATTTTTCACCTGTCTTACATCTCACCTGAATACTAGGACTTAAGGAAGCACCAAGAGGACCATTACCTTTCCTTTTGATGAATTTCAGGTGAAAACTCACACAGCAGCTAACACCGGCCGGTGCGATCATAACTGTAGTGTGTGTGAATGAAAGCCCATTGAAAAGTTTCCCTCACCGACGCGTTGTCGTTTCATGAATGAAACGGAAATATCTGTGTGAGTTTCTCTCTCTTTTTGTGTTAGTAGCCTCAGATCACATGAGTAAAGTTTTCTTTACTCATGTGCTTAGGTATAGAAAAGATAATTAAGAAACCATGTGCAACATGCACGAAAGTCATATTCAGTAGCAAGTTTGAGGTGTCCAAATCCATATCTCTGGAGATAGGTACTCATCGAAACTTGATAATTTTATCATGGGATCAAATGGGAAGTATATATATATACTTGATCCCATATATATCATAAAATATCCATACCAGGGGCTTGTATAAAACTTCAAAATCGATTATTAAGGAATAACTCCAAAAAAATACAGGCTTATTTAAAACCTTCTCCTGTTTTACAATTGGTTAAAAATTGAGGTTTAGCGCCTTATTTGAAAGTTTAGAGCGAGCATTTGAAATCTAGAAAAAAAAGACGTGGCACTCGGGGACTACCGCGGTAAAGCATAGCATTTTTTTATTTATGCAGTAGAACTACTAACTACAACTACTAAAAAGATTAGTATGATATTGGCGATTTTCCTTCATGATTTTCTAGACTTAGGACTTAGGACTAGCACAATTTTTACCTGTGGTGCAAATATTGTGGCGCATTTAAAAATCGCCATATATAGAATGATTTTATATAAAATTCGCGCTAACAACTTCTCTAACTCTACCTTCCCTAAGAAATTATTTACAAATTTTACCTTCTGTCCGTCCATTCCGTCCGTCCGTCCGTCCGTCTGTCAGAAGGCTGTATCTTCGAAATCTCTCTTCTAAATTGCACTTTTAATTAGTCAATAATCAATAACACACTCAATCCTAAATTAAATCACTTAAGGGCTAACACAACACAGCAATTAACACAAAAAATATGGAATTCACCGCACGCACAAATCGTTCACAGCAATCGAACCACGGATCGAAGTAAAAACTGTAAAAAGTGATTAAAATGTTTGAAAACAAACACACGCGTCTTGGCGCCAACCGCCACATGCGCGCGCATTCATAAACCCATTCTACATTTGTTCTATCTAGTTATCGTAAAGTTATTACGACCTTATTTTGAAAGCGGTAAGGTGCAAAGTTGTAACTATAAAAACCTGTCAAAGGTCAAGCTTTAATGAACGCTTTTCGGTTTCACGCATGCGCAAAGCAAAGTGCAACTGCAAAAACCAACTGTCAATTACAGTTCGATCTAACGAAGCTCATTTTTTAAGCCTTAGCGTAGTAGAGATAAGGTCGTCTTTGGTTTCATCAATAGTAGTGAAATGTTACTGGATAATGTTAACTATGGCTATAGCCAATATTCGCTCTGTCTCTGTTTTGAACGTGATGAATCAATTAGAATAAAAGAGAAGGCATAATTATGGGTGTTAGGTTATTTTCGTTACGGAATTTATGGATTCGGTCTCCACGCTCAAGGCCCGCGATAGAAGCTATGCAATAGCTTAAAAATGTAGAGTATTTATTGTTTATAATAATAGTTGTGGCCCGGAGGTCAGATTCGAGCATTATTCATTTAATTTTTTAAATGTATTTCTAATCCATTTTATTAAAAAAGAAATAGCTTAATGCCCTACTCTCCATATACATTTTAACTGTGTCAAATTTCACGTTCATCCGTTCCCGCAATTTATTTAAAAACGGGAACAAAGTTTTCGCTTCATCCATTAATTTATAGATTATTTTTTATTTGAGAGTTTTCCACAAAATTATTAAAATTAATTTAAATACTGTCTAAAAATATTATATAAATTTCTATTTTGATAGAAATGTGCTCTACATAAACTAACAACAAATAATTTCGGATACATTTCGGAGAGTGTGTGCCTCCCAATTGCACGAACTTATTCCCCCATCACCTTTTTTCAATCGGACAACCAGACGTACTGATACGCGCCACCGCTACATGATGGATATTCCATCAATCCGAACAAAGCGATTTGCTTCCACATTCATCGTACGTACCGCCAGGGATTGGAACTCCTTTCCTAAGTCTGTGTTTCCGGAAAGGTATCTTCTAGCCAAGCGTGCTACATCTACGACCACATCGTCACTTAACATCAGGTGAGAAAGTGATCAAACGCTTGACTATAATGAATTTTTAAAAAATGTGAAATATTTTTTATCTTCATTCAACAAACAATCACTACAATCTAAACTATGTACGAGTACATTTAGTTTAAAATTAATGGGGTATGACAAAACAATATAGCATCTTTTACTCCAAAAACTTAACACAGACGATAGAAAAGGACGAATATAGGTATTACTTGCGTCTACAAAATGTGGATTCACGTTTGATAGGATTTCCCAAAGCACACATAAACAAACTGAAAACGACCTACGGGAAAACACCTTTCAGGAAAACATCAGGTAAAATCCCAGGTAAAGTTACCTTCACAATCGTTCTGACTGCCTGGTAAAAATGTACGAGGTGAAACAGGTGAGATACCTGAAATAGTAGATTTGTATCGAAAATATATTTTTAAAATGACGTTGCATGATTCGATTTTATAAAATTTCCCACCTGGGTAAATTGATCGTGATGACTAAATTAACTTTAAATGCTACATGCATTTTAGATTTATACATTTTATGGACAACTTTGAGTCATTAAACTAATTCTGTAATGAAGATTAAATAAGTAGTAGTGTTAAATAAACGTACAAAAAAATATATAATTTGTCAATATAAAATGATACTTACATAAGTCTAGTGACAAATAAATTTACAAAACGAAATCAACAATCAACGAACCAATCGAAAATACACAGACTTCTTTTTCGCGGGGAAAATTTCGATAAAGTGGGGGAAAAATACTAGGCGCTCATGTTTCTTATAGAGGTGGTTGCTTTGTACTTTCGTTGTCATGGTTACTGGCAAAGCTCGACGCTCTCCTTGCCAGAATTTAAATAAAATAATAATTTCCGATTGGGACAACAGTAGGCTACAGGAGCTGTTTTATAGATAATATATTCTACTAGAATTCAAGGTGATTGTAGTAGAAAGTTGTAGTAGAACATAGTTTATTCTACACGGGGATCATGAATTGGCGAAGGCGTTTCTTGTAGTTTGTTCTAGTTGTACCACCTAATGGCCGTAGAGGGATCCTATGTACGCTAATGGCTCAATATTTAAATTATAATTCACCGTCTTACTTTGCCTGCTTGCATCAGTTACTCAATGCGTCACGTGCGATAGCCCCTTTAGTGGAGCGCCTGGAGCGCCAAAACCATAAACCTCGGATTACGGCAGGAGTCAACGAAATTAAAAATATAGAATGTTTGGCTAGTAAAATATATACAAAAAAAGTTACTGAGCATCAAATAGTATACCTTATTAGTCCAGTCAACGAATGGCTCACAAACAGGTGTTGATTGCGTGATCGAGCCCCAGCAGAAGTACTAAGTACTTCAGAAACTTGTTCAGGATGCTTATGGTGTGAACAAAAATCCTGACGTAAGTAAGTGCGACAGAGAGCCGAATAGGCGGTGACTTGTTTCTACATTTTATTGCCTAGCGGGTAGCGAGTACTTAAAATGACTATATGAATGATGGTATACACTCACTTGTATCCATACTCCAGGTTATCCCCGCATCCGCCCCAAACCCACTCCTGGTGAAGATGCCTGGGTCTCGCAGCTCGACTACAAGTGCAGCTTGACAGACGACCGTCTCGACACGCGCGGGATATCGATAAGGAAACCCCAGCCGAAGTGATGGCATAGGCGAAAGCGGTCTCGCGTGATGCTGTGGAAAAGAAACCGTATTTAAGGCACAGAATTTAATAAAATACTCTTTGGTCGAGGTCGCTGAAGGACCAAATAACTGGGCTGGTAGACTTCTACATTGAAAATAATTTAAGATCGTTTAAAAAACTAAAAGAACCGACTTCTAACATCGCGCTATAAAGTAGCCAGTAGACGTAGTAACTATTACATAATCTGTGCCAGTAAGTAAAGTGCCAGCCAAGTAGTAAGTCATCGAGTTAAATAAATGCGTCGTAATACAAATGTTGATATATTAAAAACGGCTCGGCCGATTTCGTTAAAATTTAAATGGATCCACCTGGGAAGGGTACCCTTTGAAACAAAAAAAGAATTTTCCAAACCGGTTCATCTTCGAGTAATCGGTGAATATAAATAAAAAAAAAGGTTCCGACGAATTGAGAATCTCCTCCTTTTTTGTGAAGTCGGTTAAAAATGAAAGAATCTTTCTTGTCATTTACAAACGTCTAATAGATACAGCTAGAGTGTAGCTAGAACTCATCTTCGAATGGCTAACAAGATTTTCTATTGTCATAACTTAAATTATATTATATTATCTAAGAATCATATCTTCCGATCAAGTCACCTTTCAAACAAATAAAATCTAACTAATCATATACGACAGAACTGGGTTGTTACAATAAAATCTTTAAATTTAATATTCCAATTTGTTGTTTTGAGATGTTCAATTCCATATTTCTAGAGATTATCATAAGATTTTGTTTAGACTGCAGATATCAAATAAAAAAATATCTAAGTAACATACTCGTAAATATGCCAGATTAGTAAAACAAACACACTTGGTTAGAACAACGCTTAGTATCTATCTCCTTCTTTTGTAAAGTTATTCAAAAGAAGTCTGGGGAAGCATAGGTACCTACTACATCTTGGAACACATCGTTTCTTAACATCAGATTATATAGAGTTCCATCGCTTACCTGTTGAGTATATAAAATAAAGATGACAATTTTTGTATATAAAAATATTTATGCAATCGAATTCTTACAGTTAATTGATACAACCTTCAAACATCTCTAAAGGTAGGACCACACCGCGGCGTCCTGTGTGCGCGATCTAGGCGGCGATCAGATAGCGCAGTAGTATTTGACCGACTGGTTCACACCAGACGCGATCTACGACGATCAGAAAACAATAGAAATTCAGATCGCGCATGCAGAAGTAGGACGCCGCGGTGTGGTCGTACCTTAATACACAAACTCGCTACAGTTTTACTTTTACAGTATACCAGCAGACATTGAGAAAGTCTAGTCTTTTTCCTTATTTTATCTAGCTCTCTCTGTTGGCGACCAGTTGATCAATATAGCCTTTTTGATGGATATTCTATTTTTAATTTCTGTTTTGTTAGCTTTGTTTTTTATATGTCAAAATTCTAGTTCAGTCTGCAATATACTTTTAAGGGAAAAACAGTGGTTTTTTATTTTCTCATGATAAAAGCTCATCTAGCAGGCTCAAGATATTTTAAGGTGAGTTCTCAACATATTTTGGTGTCAGAAGTGGGATATTAATGTAACATGCCCATTACTAGGTCTATAACTAAAGCCTTTATAGGCCAAAAACCTGTTGCGAGTAGCGCCTTGCAGGGACCATCCTCTTCAATAGCCGACGTCTCTATTTGTCCCACGCCGACTCTCTTAGATGGAACTCTGCCGTGCGCAGCTACTCACGACTCTGTAAGCGTTTCTGTGCCGGAACCTAATATTACCATAGCTGGCGTCCCTATTTCGCCTACGCCAGCTCTAGACGATACCCTACAAGACAAAGTGCCTTTTACAAGACCGCCGTCTTCCAAGGCTTCTAGCATTAAATCTAACAAGTCTACAAAGGCTCAAAAATTAGCTTTAATAGCTCAACACCATCGACGTCTCGTTGAAAAGGAGAAAGAGGTCGCAGTCTTAGAGCTGGAGGCTGAGATTGCGGCATTGGATGCCGCGGCGTCCGAAAGTACGAGTTCTACTAGAAAATGGTTGGTAGAATGTAATAATAATACTTTCAATATGGAAAATAGCCAACGATTCTGTTACAGTGACCCACAACCTGCCCCCGGATGTACTTTACCAGTTTTTGATGGGGACTGTACCCGACAAAATGAGGAAGTCCCAGCCGTGTATAATACACCAGCCGACGTGCATGCGGCCCAGGGTGGCGTTAAAACTACCGCCGCCAACGGTTCATCGTTTCCTGGTGGCGCCTTCGTACAAGGAAATACTACACATGCATGTCTATTAGGCACTCAACATTCTAGTTTACATAATAATTGTTTCGATAACACAAATAAAACTATTGATTTAGGAACACATAATCCTTTATTACACCTGGCAGAAGTCATCGACAACGCGAGCAGACGGTTACAGGTTAGTGGTAGAAGTACACTTCCTTTTTTTGATGGCCGTGCTTCTGAATGGCTACGTTTCAAGAAAACGTTTACGCGAACAGAAGCTAGTTTTAGCCCTGATGAAAATTTGGCACGACTAGACACTGCGTTGCAGGGCACCGCTAAAGAAGCTGTCTCTGCACTTCTGATGACTGCCGTTCATCCACGGCTTGTGATGAGCTCCTTAGAGACACGGTTTGGTAAGCCAGAGTTCATCATCCTTCATGAGCTCTCAATCTTAAGATCACTTCCTAGGTTATCTTTAAACGAATCTGCTCGTGATCTCAACGTTTTTGCATGCCGCATTCGGAATTGTGTGGAGATTATCCGTGAGCTTCGTCAGCCGGAATATTTGGCGTCTCCAGAGCTCACACAAACTATATTAGGTAAGCTCACGCCTTTATTGCGATACAGGTGGGCAGACTATGCGGCATCAAAAGACTCTAGTAAGTTTAAGTTAGAAATCTTGGCAGATTTTTTGGATGCAGAATCAAATAAATTAATCAGATTTAGTTTATATTATTCACATGAAACGAATATAAAAAATCAATTTATTTCCGTTGCCAAGCAACCTGCCAAAGATAAAATATATTACGCTAACCCTTCAAAGTTGTCAAAAACTTGTAGATTTTGTTTGGACGACTCTCACGAAGTCGTTCAATGTAAAAAGTTTTTATCACTATCTATAGATGAACGTTGGCAATGGGCAGTTAAGAACAAAGTATGTTACCGGTGTTTGTCGAAGGGTGGGCATAGGTACAATGTATGTCAAATTAAATGCAAAACGGACGGCTGTAAGTATAATCGTCGTCACAATACATTACTACACAGACCATTGGCAGAAACTCACATGTCCATTGAAGAGCTCGAGGATCAGATAGTTCAACCAAATGAAAAACTCAAATTGAAGAAGGAACCCGTAGTATCAGTGGTATCCCATTGTTCTCAACTAGTAGGACAGAGACCATTGCTCAAGATTGTTCAGGTTACTGTCAGCGGCCCTCAAGGTACCTTAGATACGTTTGCGCTTTTAGACGACGGTGCCACCGCATCGTTTATTGATCAGTCTGTAGCAAACTCCATTGGTGCTGAGGGGCCCAAGGAGTCTCTCCAGATTAATTGTATCGGTGGTCTCAGTAAGGAAATGAACGTAAGTTTTGTAAAAATTAAAGTGAAAGGTTATCATAGCACAGATGTTCACGAGATAGTCGTGCGATCAATTTCAAATTTAGCAATTACAAATCAATCGGCCCGTTCAGATTTAGTAAAAAATTGTGAATATCTTAATGATATACGTGATTTTCTGTGTTACGAAAATGCAAAACCTACACTTTTAATAGGAATAGATAATTGGCATCTCTCGTATTCGAAAGCGATGCGATGTGGAACTCCATCGCAACCTGCTGCCGTCTTAACACCATTAGGTTGGGTTTTGTATGGTTCTGCGTCAAACGTATCAAAGTCAATAGACTTTGTCAACCACATCACTGAGGAGACCACAACAGTTGACCGTACGTTGGACCAGCTTATAAAAGAAAATTACAGGTTAGAATCAATTGGAATTCAAAATAAAGACTGCCGTTCCCTAGAAGATGAAAGAGCTCTGAAGTTGTTGGATGAAACCACTCAACGCCTACCTTGTGGTCGTTTTCAGACAGGTTTGTTATGGCGGGACAACATAGATCACATCCCAGACAGTCGTGGCCTTGCTTTGTCACGTTTTAGATCTTTGGAACGCAAGTTGAACAAAGATTTAGAATACGCACAAGATTATAAAAAAAACATACAAGGTATGTTAAGCAACGGTTACGCTGAGGTATGTTCTCATATCCAACCATCACCTACTGGCATAACTTGGTATCTTCCACATTTTGGAGTGGTACATCCCAAGAAGAAAAAACTCCGCGTTGTCCATGATGCTGCTGCTAAATGTGACGAGGTAAGCTTGAACTCTTTACTTTTACCGGGCCCGGATCTGCTTCAGCCTCTTCTGGCAATTTTGATGAGATTTAGGGAGGGACGAGTGGCCCTTTCAGCAGATATTAAGGAGATGTTTCCTCAAGTGAAGATTAGACCGCAAGATAGAGATGCTCAACGATTTTTTTGGCGAGATGGTAAGGAGATATTAGAGTATCGCATGTCTTCGATGATATTTGGCGCAGTATCATCACCCTGCACTGCTTTATATATTAAAAATAAAAATGCTATTGATCACCAAAAGGTGTATCCTCAGGCAGCAGCTGCAATCATAAGCGACACATATATGGATGATTATTTGGGTAGTTGCGATAATGAAACTGAAGCCGCACATTTATGTGCTGACATTGTTGCAATTAATTCGGCTGCCGGTTTTGAGATGAGATCCTGGGTATCAAATTCTCCCAAAGCCTTGTCCATGATACCACCTAATCTGTGTGCAAAAGATATTACAGAGGTAAGTGTAAGTTCAATCTCTACAGACCAAGTACGAGTACTAGGTGTCACTTGGAATGTTGTGTCCGATTCTCTTTCTTTGCCAAGCAACTCCTTGGTGAATTTACCTCAAAAACTTACTAAACGCATAGTACTCTCAAATCTAATGAAAGTATATGATCCGATTGGTTTTCTCACGCCTATTATCATAAAAGGTCGTGTACTATTTCAAAAGACATGGAAATTAGTAACCTCTTGGGACGAGGCTTTACCCGATAAATTCTCTGTTGAGTGGGTTATATGGTTTCAAAATCTAGAAAAAATGACAAATGTTTCAATTCCACGTTGTTACATTGATTCTTTGGAAAAAGTTGAGTCTATCCAAGCTCATTTCTTCGCGGACGCTAGTGAGCGTTCTTATGCATGCGTAGGATATTGGCGCTTTTCGTTTCTAAGTGGAAATATTAAACTGGCTTTAATCGGTAGTAAAGCCAGAGTTGCTCCTTTGAAACCAACCACAATTCCAAGATTAGAGTTACAGGCAGCTCTTATTGCAGCACGTTTCGCCAGTTATGTAATTGAAGCGCATAAACGTAAGCCAGATAAAATTTATTTCTGGTCAGACTCTCAAACGGTTCTGAAATGGATACACACGGACCCGAGCTTGTTAAAATCTTTTGTTGCTCACAGAGTCTGTGAAATTTGTGAAATCACTAATATTTCTGATTGGAATTATGTGCCGTCATCTCTTAATATCGCAGATGACGCAACACGATTCAAAGATGAATTTACTCCTTCTGCGCGGTGGTTTACTGGGCCACCATTTCTTCTTTTATCTTCAAAAGAGTGGCCCTCTAAACCAAAAACTGATGTTTTACCAGCTCTTGAACTGAAAATGACTCAGGACCTGGTAGGACTAATAGTCACACAATCATATGATTTACCTTCACCGGTAGTTGCTGAACACCAGCGTTTTAGCACTTGGTTACGTTTTGTTCGTGCTACTGCACGTATCCACCAAGCAGCATCTGTTTTTCGGAATTCCTCTCAAAATTCTAAATTGTCATTACTAGATCGCGATAATGGCTTGTTACCTTTAGACGTTTTTTTTATTTCATCAGCGGAACGTCACATTTTTTTGCGCGTTCAACTTGATTCATTTATGAATGAGTACATTGCAATTGACACAACACGCCCCGTTTGTAAAGAGAGTAGGTTAAAGAATATTTCGCTTATCGTATGTGAGGATAGGATCCTTAGATTATCAGGCCGCACAAATGCATCACCAGTGATTGATTCTCATCCGATAGTACTTGATGGAAAACACTAGTTCGCTTACTAATCCATTCTTATCACGTGAAATTCAACCATGGAAATAATGAACTTGTTGTAAATGAAATGCGTCAACGTTTTTACGTTCTCGGATTGCGCCCCGCTGTAAGAAGTGTTTCAAGTCAATGTCAACTATGTCGGAATTCTAAAGCGAAACCAACTATACCACCGATTGGTGATTTGCCCGATGTCAGAATGGCTGATCATACTCGTCCTTTTACTTTTGTTGGTGTGGATTATTTTGGGCCATTACATGTCTCAGCTGGTCGTCGCAAAATGAAAAACTGGATAGCCTTGTACACATGTTTAACCGTTCGAGCTGTACACATAGAAATTGTAGAATCGTTGTCATCGGATTCTGCGCTAATGGCTCTTCGTCGTTTCATAGCCCGCCGAGGAAGTCCTACACGCATCTATTCAGACAATGGAACCGCATTTGTTGGCGCCTCCAAGATCCTAGCTGACCTCTACGATTTTTCTGTGAACAGAGGCATACAATGGAAATTTATTTCACCATCTTCGCCTTTTATGGGTGGCTGTTGGGAACGTTTGGTGAGAAGTGTGAAGACTTCGTTAAAGGTCACATTAAAGGATCGAACTCCAAGACTGGAGGTTTTACACACATTGTTACTAGAAGTAGAGGCGATAATTAATTCACGACCTCTAACACACGTGGGAGTTGACGCAGACAGTGAAAAAGCTCTTACCCCTTTTAACTTCCTTATAGGAACTACAAGTAACGATCTGCAACTGCGCGAGTTTTCAGATGTGGACCTAAGCAGACGAGTGGATTGGCGAAAAGCGCAACGTCTAGCGGATCATTTTTGGCAGCGATGGGTCAGAGAGTATCTACCCCTATTGATCCCGAGACAAACCGTATCGCCGCATCAACCAGTGGATATTGGAGATTTGGTGTTGATTGCAGATGGAAATCTTCCGCGCAACCATTGGCCTCTAGGTAGAGTTATTAAGAAATATCCAGGTAGGATAGATAATGTTACTCGAGTTGTTGATGTAGCCACAAAAGGGGGTGTGTTGCGTCGGCCTGTCAGAAAACTGGTTCGCCTTAATGTTTAAATGGTGCTCCACACCGCTCGGGGCCATGTTGGCGACCAGTTGATCAATATAGCCTTTTTGATGGATATTCTATTTTTAATTTCTGTTTTGTTAGCTTTGTTTTTTATATGTCAAAATTCTAGTTCAGTCTGCAATATACTTTTAAGGGAAAAACAGTGGTTTTTTATTTTCTCATGATAAAAGCTCATCTAGCAGGCTCAAGATATTTTAAGGTGAGTTCTCAACACTCTCCTTTATCTAGAACTCTAGGAAGCTGAGCTGTCAACATAAATCTTTAGCCGTCAGTTACCAACGGGAATTTAGTGCTGTTACTTGTTTAACACTTGAAACAAATGAAGTGTACTTTCGGTACATTATCTTACGCTTTGTGATACTTTTATATATTGTTGTCATACCTATGATTATAGCAATTAGCGTTAATGCCTGAAATAATTAATATATTATCCAGAAAGTGTCGAAGAGCACTTGCTTTGTTATTTTAGGAACTAAAATTACTTTAATAATTATGTGTATCAATTTTGCTTTAGCTTATACAGTTTATGTTTTTTTTAGATATATCTGATAGGCTAGCATTTGAATACTATCTCGCCTGGTGGTTAGTTATGATGTGGTCGAAGATACACTAAGCCTAGAATACTCTGAATCTCAAGGTGTGATGTGAAATGTATTTTGTCTAGGCCTACAAACGAATCGGTTTATATCTCATTAATCACATAGCTCCACGTTGAAATGTACATACATAGATCATATAGATACAATAACTTCTTACTACTTACTTAAATTAGCTTACCACTATAAAGAAGAAAATCTGCCGCCATAACTTTACGGTGTTCTGACAGCACGTGAATACTCAAAGGACAGCACACAACCCTTGAGTGTCAGAGTATTCTAGCGTGTTCACAATTTTCTACCACATCATCGCTAACCACCAGGTGAGATAGTGGTCAAATCAAACACTAATTATATTGTAATACAGGACTTATAGCGCTTAAAACATCGTTTAAATCAACGAAAATCTGCCGATGTCGTCAGTATTGTGTGTCGCAATGGCAAATCCGATCAAGATCAAATGAGGGTAGTTTCAAACTACTCTCTATCATAATAATGCTGATACCCCACAAATTCAGTCTTCTCGTGACCACGGTCAATGCAACTTGATGGAAACGTCGAGGTAAATAAAATTATATTTTTAGCGCGATAAGTCCCGTATTACAAATATAATTATGTGTGTAAATCGCGAAAGTTTAAAATTTACTAAATCAAACACTAGCCCATGAGATATCAAAAAAAACATGCATACATAATGCACACATACATACATACACTTCTGAAAACACAACTCTCCCGCTTGGCTTTCCCGTAGTCGGATAAAAATACTACATTTTTATACCGATTTTAGTCTCTGGAACCGTATCAAATAAAAAAATAATAAAAGAATATCAAGTAACTAACGAAACAATATTCCGCCCAGATTTATGAACAATTGTCTATGTTTTTATTACGCTAGACATTCGTTTCAGCATATTATGGGAGTACATTACATTTTATCTCACTGAAGTCGTATTGTTACGACCTTCTAGGATAGTTAACGGATATTATGGTAGGTACTTATTCAAAGGCCTTGAAGAGCTTATGTTTTTATTGAATAATTGATGTCGAATATAGTTTTTTTTATTCATGAAAAGGACTAGTTGTGTATATTATTATTTAGCGCCAATTGATAAATTTTGAACTTTTTTGTTGATCGCAGCCTGACTCTAGACAAAATCCAATTTCTTGAGAGTAATAAGATCGTTCACAAAACGAAAAAACCGATTACAAATTCTGCGCTAGTCATTTTTAGTACCACATTTTAATTGTTTGTCTCCATATATCTGAAGATACTTATCAAAACTCTATAAAACTTACAATGGGACCAAACGGAAATCATACTCTCTCATAAAAAAAAACAATTCAATAAATGACGGAGTTCTAAGGTAACAAACATTTTAAAAAATACAGTTGAAATGAGATCCTCCTCCTTTTTTAACCGACTTCACAAAAAAGGAGGAGGTTCTCAATTCGTCGGAATATTACTTTTTTTTTCGGTCAAGATATACTATCCTAGTACTAAGCAACCAAGCACACAAAAAGAAATAGGAACTATCTGTTCAAGCATACCATTAGCATCAATAATTATCATCAAGGGAGATATCCTTACCAATAAACGTGAGTGGACCAAACACAGTTCCATCTTCAGCAACAGTACAATTCCATCGTCTTTCACTGAACTGGTGCTGGCATTCCATTATTCCATTTCTGACTCCAGCACTAACCACTGGCATATGTTCCTTGTGTCTTCTGCAGACTCTTCTTTGCCCTGGTGTCAGGCTAAGTCGAGAACAAAGGCGAGAGCGCTCGGCGAATAGGTTGGGCTGGTTGGACCATTTCTCGAATTCCAGAAGACCCATATTACTGTAACAACAGAGATTTTTTTAATTCATCACTAATTATTATTTACATTATTTTATTTGTCTCTTGATTTTACTATCAATTGGCGATATCTTTGTTCTGAGGATAGTGGTCAAATACACATTATTTCATTATTTTACAATTCTTTGCATAAAAATTGTCTGAAGTATTGAACATGTATTATTGATGCTTGTTAGTACGGTTGGCAACCCCTACATTAATCAGGGGAATTAAAAATTTGTTTTGGGTGTGACGTTCTTCGTTTTGATGAAAGCTGAATGGCTCATCACTTTTTTTTAATCCAAAACAATGATAAATGGTTTTGTTATATTTAGAATAATTATTGTTGATATTATCTATTTAATGCAATTTTATTTGACGTATGTAAGTGCAGATTTTTAATTGCCTATATACTGAATAAACGCTTGGACTTTTGGCTTGACTTTTGACCTGTCTCTAAGAAAATAATGTGAGAGTTTTGTGACAAATCTAGGTGGTTAAGCAAATATTTTTTTTTATAGTAAAAACAAGCTGCATAATAATACAACGAAAGAAATATTCAAATAGGTGATGAGATTACTATATCAACTCTTTATGTCAATAAGATTTAATTTTATTCACATTTTTGTCCCTCCTCATTTTCAACTGACTTCCAAAAAGAAGGAGGTTCTCTTTTCGTCTGTATGTTTTTGTTTATTTTTTGTATGTATGTTACGCGATTACTCCGTCAATTGTGAATCGATTTGAATGATTATTTTTTTAATCAATAGTGTACGTTTGTTTTGTAGTGGTCATTGTAATTTTATCTAGATGTGATATGTATTTAACGAGATATGACGATAAACATCTCAAACTTGCTACTGAAACTGACTCGCGTGGCATGGAAGTCGGTTGTTTTAGTTTTTAAACTATCTTAATTATGTGTTATTTATTCGTTGATACACCCGTATGTTGCTATTTATGTACCTAAACCAAAATTAGGTCGACAAACTTATTTTGTTAGTTTTCTATAGCCTTTCATTTCCAGCAAGACTTCATCTTAGACCGCATCTACGCTTCACATCAGCCTCTTCTAGACAAAGTTTTATATCTGTTAGCGTTCAATCCAAACGCAACTAAAAATGTATGCGAATGACATTTGTTGCGGAATTGCGACAAAAGAAATGTCATGTGCAATCATTTTAGCGTGAACGGTAACAGAAATTGCATTTTGTCTTTAGGGGCAAGTGATATAACGGTAAAACGGTAACGGTAACGGTTCTAGAATAGCAGAAACTAATCGAACTCCTTTTGATTTTGCTGAAGGTGAAAGAGAATTAGTTTCTGGGTTTAATGTAGAATATAGAAGAGGAGGATTTGCTTTAATTTTTTTAGCTGAATATTCTAGAATTTTATTTATAAGAATATTATTTGTTTTAGTATATTTAGGGGGTTATAATATAACTTTATTTTTTTCTTTAAAATTAGTTTTTATTTCCTTTTTATTTATTTGAGTTCGAGGTACTTTACCTCGTTATCGTTATGATAAATTAATATATTTATCTTGAAAAAGATATTTACCAGTTCTTTAAATTTTTTATTATTTTATATAGGATTAAAGATTTTTTTAATTAAAAAAAAAAAAAAATATTTTTAGTATACATTAATAGAATAATAATTCTTTCTTAAGTTTTCAAAACAAATGCTTATAACAAGCTCATTAATTAATAATTAATTATATAAAAGTTTATCTCAGTAAATATTAGTTAATGGGTTAATAATAAAATAAGAAAAATAAAAAAATGTTAATAGTTGCTAGTCAGACTCATATAAAGAAAATCCACATTCCACGTATGTAGTAAATTAATAGGATTAGTTGAATGAGGGCCCGGTGGGGTAGTGGGAGAATGGCTTTGATGACAGAGGTACCGAGTTCTATCCCCGCTGTGCACATTTGGATTTTTCTATCGAAAAATGTATGTACGCTTTTAACAGTGGCCCTCCGGTGAAGGAAAAACATCCTTAAGAAACCAACAACCCCCGCATGGTGCTAGGACACTATTTAGTGTCCGCCTGGCCGGCTACCACCCTCAAGTTGGTAAATCTGTCGCCAAACATCAAATGTATTCCGGCAGCTCCTTGAGAGCCAGTTCCCTTCTAGGAATAGCGTGCTTACCATCTTCGACCGCATCATTTACCAACCGATGAGATAGCGGTCAAACGCAAGCCTATATGATATTTAAAAAAAGGTAAATATTACGTGCTCTTTGTTTGCATATTTTCCTGATAAGGCATTCTAGAAAATTCTGACGTCGTTCAACTTTACGCAACAAATTATATATACCTAAGCGGTCGAGTAATACTAGGCATGCTCTAATTTATTTGCATTCTCTCTTATCAGCAGTTCTTGGATCCTTTACACTAAGATGGTTCGTGATGGCGCGCAATCATTTGCGTTTTACCCTTTTTTATTAGCAAATAATTAATAAAACTTCGAGTACTTAGTCATTTATAACAAACTTCTAGAAAAGAAGGTCGCTGAAAAAATATTGGTCTAACTTTTTAACCGATATCCAAAACGGAAAGAGTTCTCAATGCGTCTGCTTTTTTGTGTGTTTGTTATTCGGTTTCTGCGCCGAATTGTGGTTTGATCTCATTGTTTTTTTTTTCAAAAGTACCTAGGGCGGCAGTCGGTAACAGACGGACCTTACCTGGCGGAACAGGGCCCCTAGACAAAATCCAATTTCCTGTTTGCCTTCACTCTAACGCAAGTTCAAAATGTATGGAATGACATTTATGTTTCCGCAACAAAAATGTCAATCCCATACATTTTGAACTTGCGTTAGCGTGAAGACAAACAGGAAAATGGATTTTGTCTAGGGGCCCTGGACCGACCTTATCCTTATCCGGGCCGGATACGGACCGGATAAGGACCGCCAAATATTGTAAAATATATCTACATAATAAAATATTGTAGGTACTTAATCATAATCAGTTGTTTTATGGACCTCGATATATAATATTTTTCAGTATTTGGACCACAATTAAAACTACTTGCCGACCCTTAAGTCAAGGGTATATCTCATTGAAAAAAAAAATGAAGGACAGGCTTAGTGCAACTCTAAGGTTCTCAGTAAAATTACAGAATGTATTATATCATACTTAACATTAGAAATTAAAATGTTTAGAGTGTGTGGTTTTCACCGCTGAAGCATTTACATGTAAAGGAAAATTAAGACAAATATTCTTTTATGTACAGATCGATTGGAAGTTACATGCGCAATTCGCTGAAACGTGATTGTAACGAAATATTTTAATTAGCTGTGATACGCAGTTTCGCCCGCGTCACATGTCCAATGAATCCAAATTATAATACTAGGTACACTCTGAAAGATACAAAAAATATATATCTCCAAAATCAAACAGAGTTCGACCACTGTACCTAAAGAATAAAAAATAATGTAGTCACCGTTGGTACAAGTCTGTATAGCCATATATCAATGTCTCCCTCTTTTTGTCCTAGCTTACAAAAAGAAGGCAGTTCTATTCTCTTTTGGTCTCGCAATTTAAATAATTCGCCATATTTTGGACATTAAGTTTTTCTGAAACTGAATACATCGAGAACACTAAACAAAAGTAAAGTTTAACTTAAATATTTTTATTAAAACAATTTAACAATATAAATAATAATAAAAATAGGTAGGCAATATAACGTTTTTGGCACTAAAGTTAAATTATACAATTTTAAATACTGACACTTATTTCACAAAATATAATTTACATTTTTAACAGTTAATAAAAATAAAATTTTATGTAGACACTGCTTAAAAATCTTGATATTTTTACATACACTTGTAAAATAAAATATAGAAGTGACTTATCCAAATTCCATATTTCACAAACGAGTAGTTTTATAGTGTCAAGAACACGTCCGTTTTTCCGTTTTCAAAATGAACTGTAGTAATAATATCAGTGGTTCAAAAACCATTTAAGAGTATCTTCCATAGATGGTAACCGTGAAATTAAATCCACCTCCTCGTTGACTCTTCAGTTTCAGCCTCAAAAATCTTTGGCCAACTCCACCAGCTGCCATAATGGGATATCCACCACTGCCGTCCGTATCGTGATCCTTTACGTAAATGGCCCTAATCACTGCATAGTTCTGTTGTCCTTGTTCCGGGAAGTCGATTATACTCGATCTGACTACAAACGGGAATCCATATTTGTACTCGTTTGCTTTATAAATGACTACATCTCCAAATGTCGCTTGACCGATATTTAAGTCGTGGCTTTGGCCGTAAGCCGTAGCCAGGACGCAAAGGAGTGAGAAGATCGTTAAAGCACGCATTTTCGTTTAGTATCGTTTGGTACTGAGATGCTAATTGAGAGGAATTGTTTTATATCAGCTAGGATGGTGGTGTGCGAGAGTGAGGCAAGATTGTTTTTGTGGTTGGTGATAAGATAAGATAAGGTAATATAGTAGTAAGAGTATGCAAATTAATTTGTTATGTACCTGGACTGAATTTATTTTAATTGCTTGTTGTGCGCTCATTATTTTAAATACATTCTATGGCCCTATTATATATAGGTAGAAAAATGAAGGTCAAAGTATATTATTTGATCTGCGTCATGTGAAGACAGAATTTTGATCCAACTAATCGGATGATGGGTCGACAGCTGTTTCGCTATATGGTTTAAAAAAAAAGTCTGTTATCCAGCACTTTGGCTTATTGACTTGACTTTCAGACAAGAACAATCCAATTTTGACCGCATCGTCATCTAACATCAGAAGAGATTGTGGTTAAGTGCTTGTCTGTATAAAAAAATATATTAAAAACTGTTAGCGATTATTTTCCTCTATAAATAAATAAAACTTTCTTTCTTCCTGGCTGCATTTTGCATGAAACCATCCCAACGGGCAATTCTAAGCCCATTCTATTACCTATCCATCACGACGAGACAAGTCATATGACGCAGGTTTACTTTATGTCATGACTAAAACAAGGAAAACATAAGGATGCGATATAATCAACATTTTTTTTTTAAATATCTCATAGGCAAGCGTTTGACCACTATTTCTCTTGTTGGTAAGTTATGATGAGGAAAACTGGCTCTCAAGAATAGCTGCCGGAACAAATTAGATGTTTTTGGCGACATATTTTATAAAATGAGGGTGATCTAGTTGGCCAGGCGGACACTATAGTGTCCTACCACTGCTGAACGGAATCAAAGCTCGCGATTAAGACACCTTACAAAAAAAAACTAAATCAAATATGTTTCTTTATTATATTTTTTGTACATTTTTAAAACCAATATAAATATAATACCAATATAATATATACGAGTATGCATAATTGGTTAAATGCAAATCCATTACTTTCGTCGTATCGATAGATGGGATCCTAACGTAGCTGAGTTAGAACAGCGCCAGGCATGTTTCCCGAAGACGCGAGTTCGAGTTCCGTCGGTATGATACAATTTTGGAATGATTTTTTTTAAATATATATATATATATCTTATAGGCTAGAGTTGACCACTATCTCACCTGTTGGTAAGTGATGATGCGGTCGAAGATGGTAAGCACGCTAGGCCTAGAATGGGAAGTGGCTCTGAAGCATTGCTGCTGGAACACATTAGATGTTTGGCGACAGATTTTCTAACTTGAGGGTGGTAGCTGGCCAGGTGGACACTAGATAGTGTGACCTACTAATCTAATCAAACAATGTATAAATCAAAACAAGTTCATCCGTTTGGGCGCTACAATACCACAGACAGGGCTAAGGCTAAGGGGTAGTTACTATTATAATTATCATTTAGTGTGGTTACACCCTAATGATTGTAGATGATAATTTCCACAGTTTGACGGAAGTAATATTTTACATACAAAATGTGAGTCACTGATTGGCAAAGTTAATTTAAGGTGACACTTCATTTTAATTAGTTTTGTAAATACTATGTTGTCATAAAAATGCTTGATGACAATAAAGTTTTAATTAATACAGCAATGAGTGCAAAATTTAAAAAATCCCAATAGACCTGGCAGACATTTTAAAAACCTTGCTGTATGTTGGTGGGGAGTAAGGTATTAGGTATCCAGCTGATTGTAGGAGATTCCTCAACATCAGGTCAAGGTTATGTTCTTGCAATATCATTTAACTAACAGGATATAAAATTTCGAATCGATAAAGGAACGGCCACACCGCGGCGGCCTTCGTTCGCGTGCGAGTTCGCGATCTGATTTTCAATCGCGTTTGGTGTGAATCAGTCGGTACAAATACTACTGCGCTATCTGTCGCGACACCCCAGGGGGTCGCGTCGCGACCCACACGTTGACACTGATACAGACGAAATATTTGCTTCTACATTCTTCATACGCACTGCCAAGGAATGGAATTCCTTGTCTGATTCTGTTACCCGATTAATACCACCTGGGGGTCTTCAAGTCAAGGAGAGAATAGGTATCTTCTAGGCAAGCGTGTTAGGTAGTTAGTTAGACCACATCGTCACTTAACATTAGATGGGATAGTGCTCAATCGTCTAATTATTAATTATTTTATTATTAATTATTATCCCGCTTGTAACTCATAGTATATCGGCAAAGACCCTAGCCCGACCATTGGGTCAAATTGTAAACCAGCGCTGCGTGTGCAACCAATTGTGCACGTAGCAGAAACTGAATTTGATCCCGTTGCCATTTTGTATCGTATGTTTTTTGTATACCTTGTCTTGTATGTTGTTTTTTTGGCAATAAACTATTTTTTATTTATTTAATTCAGCATAAATATATCACCCTTCATTTTCCGCCAGGGGTTATATTATAAATCTAAACTTGCGCAAGGCATAAAGTTTCTAAGCAAGTTTTTCCCTCAGGAATAGTCTGAATTCTTCAAGTTTTGTTTTCAAAGGAGGAGAGAAAATGAACACGTTGCTTTAGTAAAAGCAGTACTATTATGAGTTCTTTGGCATTGCAGTATGAAATGTGAATCCCCGAGGTTATTATTTAAGAAGTAGTGTGAACGTGTGTATAGTATTTATTTTCTAACCACTTTGAAAAAAATGTAAGAGCAGCAAACGAAAAAATTATGCGTGCTTTTCACAGTGGCCCTCCTGTGAAGAAAACCATCGTTAAGAAACGAAGAACCCCCGAATGGTGGTAGGACACTATCTAGTGTCCGCCTAGCCAGCTACCACCCTCAAGTTAGAAAAATCTGTCACCAAACATCTAATGTGTTCCGGCAGCTACTCGTATGCTTGAGAGCCAGTTCCCAATCTAGGCCAAGCGTGCTTTCCATCTTCGATCGCATCATCACTTACCCATACGTGAGATAGTGGTCAAACGCTAGCCTATAAGATAATAAAAAAAAAGGTGAAAAGAAATAAATATATTTATCAAATGCCCTGTTAACCTGTTAATTTGTCAAAATTAGAAATTTCTTCAAAAAAATTGCGACATAGATAGATAGATAGATAGATAGATAACTCTTTATTGTTACACCTTCTTAAAACTAACTTACATAGTAAACTTAAAATTAATGTGTTACAATGGGCGGTCTTATCGCTAATAGCGATATCTTCCAGACAACCTTAGGATGGAGAGGATAGAGCATGTGACTAATGGCGGGTGTATCTAACAACTCTAAACACTAATCACTTACATATATACCTATAAATAAACTTAACATCTTATATAAATACCTAGTGGCTCAAATATTAAGCGTAAATTAATCTTATGCAGCTAGAACAGTACAATACTAAATAATAACCTTGAAAAACAATAAATAAATAAATATAACAGGGGACTCCAGTTACAACGACAGATAAAATTGCTTTAAATGATCCTTAAATATGTTAATGGATTGAGATGCTCTAATGTCCTCAGGTAGAGAGTTCCACAGGCGAATAGCCTGTACTGTGAAGGATTTATCAAAAAACACAGAACTGTGAGGTGGAAAACTGAGGGTATAGTTTTCTGACGACCTAAGAGAAAGAGTATTTGCGCTATGAAGGAAGTTGAAACGTTCTTTAAGGTAACGTGGTATATATGGATTAAAAAGAATATACATAGACATAGACGGTCATATATTTTAATCGCATTGTCAAGTTTGTTTTTTTCACAGCTGAAAGATACTGTAGACCTAAGTATTAGATATAAAGTCCGGCAATTATAACTTGGCGCGGCTGTGCGCCATTGTGCTTTTACTTTGTACTTTGATAACAGTTTCTCTTAAACCACTTTTAATTACTTTTGGCATTATTGAACTATTTTAATGTAGCAGATTTATCAACAATAATGTCGCGGTAATCTCTCAAACGTCAAACTCACAGTTTCAAGAGAGCGGAATTAGTTCCAAAAACCATCACCGCCAAGTTATACTTGTGGGACTGTACATTTTAACATGATACTTCTACGCGTTCCTAAGAAAAAGAGTCTTGACAGTCAGATGGACAGACAGACAATAAAACGATCATATAAGGATTTCTTTTTCCTTTTGAAGTACCAAACCCTAAAAACATATATAAATACTAGCTGACCCGGCAAACGTTGTTTTGCCATATAAATAAATGGCTATTAAAAAATAAGGGTTGATCGTAGAAGGGTGAAAATTGAGGATTGTATGTATTTTTGTATGTTGTATCATAAAAAAATAGAAATTAAAAATTTTGTCTAAAAAAAATAATAATTTAGGGGTGGACTACCCCTAACATTTAGGGGGATGAAAAATAGATGTTGGCCGATTCTCATAGATACCGGATTAGCACAAAAAATTTCATCAAAATCGGTCAAGCCTTTTCGGAGGAGTATGGCAACGAAAACTGTGACACGAGAATTTTATATATTAGATAAATACACACAAAAATTAAACCACCTATTTTGAAGTCAGAAAAAATGTAATGTATAATAAGATTTATAAAGATTTGTATATGTCTTGATAAGTAACTGTGAATCCCAGATTATTTAACCACAGCCTGACTCATTTGGTGATCTCATTTTCCTTATGTTTATTTGAATGTTATTGTGGACATTACTTCTTCAGTTATCTATGTAGAGAGTAGATAATAAGTGTATATATGTTATGAAGCGTAGGTACATAGTCCTACTGAAGTACTTTACATAATAATACTATGTACGTTACAATTTCCTTGTCTTTAAGTTGAATTCCAAGACACAGGTGTTTCTAGAATAAAATTTAATTGTGACTGGAAAACATTATGGCGATTTTTCACCTGACTGCCATGGCTACCAAAAAGTAGCTTATCATCAAGGAGAAAATATAAACATTTTGTTTTTCATTGCAAATATTAATCTAACTTGAACATTTATTGCTTGTGTTTTAATTATTTATGGCAGTGTGTTGATATCCATCTAATATATAAAATTATAAGTCTGAACTTTTTCATAACTTTTGTATAATCTGTTCATGTGAAAATAATCTCATTTTATTTCATTTTAGATCTGCGTTTTATAGTAAGTAGTAAAAAGAGAATCACTAATAAAACAATAAACAAGCCAATAAGTACAAAACAAAATAATTTATTCCAATCAATATAAATCAACATTTCAGTACTTCCTAGCAAACTGTGTGTATGAATCCTGTACATTATGATACGGTACATTATCAAAATAATTACTGCCACCTTTTGTTATATATCTTGCATTCGAATCTTGGACGTATACATCAATTATAAATTTATAGCCTCTTAAAATTGAAGGACTCTTCAGACCGATTGTAACACTGTTAGTACCAACACCACCGTTTTCTATATAAGATTCACCGTCCTTGTCCTCTCTAAGATCTGTCACATATACGGCACTTATGATCTCATTGTTCGGAGCATTCACTATGATGTCATCTGTACGGGTCCACAGCGCTGGATTTGCTTCCTTTATTTCACTAAAGATCTTCCTCGATTGCGATGATACCAATCCAATACGTATGTCGTTGGCCTTGACTATGCTTGTCAATGATAATACGAAGATTAAACTTGATAGTTTTGGATACATCTTGAAACGCAGTTGGTGAATTAATTGAATTAAGTAGTTCTTGTAAGGAGACTGCAGATCGAGACACGTAGTGATGCGATTATTTTCTGAAGCGAGTTCTTCGTAGCGCTGGATGAGAGTAGCCGAAGATAGCTGATTGGTGTGTTTATAAAGGCTTATCTCCTGGTATAAAAGCTGATGAAAACAGCTTGGAGTATAACTATCAAATGGCAGTACAGTAACAAATCTTCGTTTATAAAGAGACGGAATGAGTAGCATTAGATCATACACAAGTTATATTACATGTTTCGCATATAACTGCTAAATAAGTCATATTTAGTACGCGATATAGAATTAAGAGGAAGCAACGTCGAAATATAGATGTGAAGATTCTTATGAATTACTTACTCATTGTACTGCAAAGTAGTTATACAGTTCTTAATTTACGTTACAATTTAACACTAAGGTGTGACTTCAAAATGATTTCATTCTTGTTTTGATTTTTCTAACATTTTTACTTTGCCTATCAAATTGTGAAGACGCATTAAAATGACTTCGCTTAGACTTCTGACACTGTTCTTAGTGTTTATAAGTGTTAAATCCAATGATGTCTATCTCGGCTACCCAGATGTGTCGTCAAAGTTAATTTACAATGAAGTTCATCAAGAGAATCCCGCTGTTTGGGTCAGATCTGAAACGTTCACTGTCAATTGTACACCGAATGAAGTAATAAGTGCTGTGAAGATAAAAGATTTAAGAAAAGACAAGTGGGGAGACGCCTTTATAAAAGGAGGAGGTATTGGACAGAAGTCTGTTACAATTGAATTGGATAGTCCTACCATTTTCAGAGGATACAACTTCTGGGTGGAAGTGTATGCTATTGAAACTAGCTATTTCGTTAATAACCATGGGAAGTAATAAACAGTGATATTCGTGAGATGAGTGATTTGTGTTATGTTGATGTATTAAAGCTGATATGTTATAATTACCTACTCAGACTTTTATTTTGTCTATTTTTGTGTCACATAAGTACTTGACCACTATCTCTACTGATGTTAAGTGACGATGCGCCTAAGATGTAGGTAATCGTGCTTGTCTCGAATTGTAAGACGGCAGTGAGATGAGGCACTGGACAGCTGAATTTCAACTCGTCTTCCACACCGGTTAGCTTCGAACATCATGCCGAAACACAGTGAAGCGATCACAGATATATATATATATAATATATATATACATACAATAGATAACGCCAATGCATGTACTTCCCGTGTCCGAACTCTGACCAAGTATCAAGGTCGGCCGCCTCTAGGTACTGAAAGTCAGGGCGCGTCTGTTTTTGCAGCCAGAAAGACGCGAGATCTATAAAAATGCTCTTTTCGTGATAATTGAAAAAACTGCAATAGCCGAAACATTTCGAGCCCCTAAAGGCAAGGACATATTTCCTATAACTTTTTAGGTCACTAAATTTCGGCTGTGCCGTCACAAAATGTATTAAAAAGTTGGCACGCTTAGTTTCAGTACAAATCTATTATTATACAATATATATATATTTATCTGTGGAAGCGATTGGTGACACATCTTTGTCTGGTCGGTAGTTCAAGCCACGATGAAGCATACCACCAGTGGTCACCCATTTAGGACCACCCAGGGATCAGCCAGGGATTGGGGGTTTTTAATGTCTAATGTCTAAACGCAGGAAAGCAATAACCCTACAGCAGACATATTGAAAACCCTCTCAATATTTAAGTTGGTAAAGTCTACAATATATTTCTGAATTTCCTCTTCAACTGAAAATACGACTTTAAGGTTCGGACACACCGCAACGTCCTGCGTGCGCGATCTAGGCGGCGATCAGATAGCGCAGTAGTATTAGTACCGACTGGTTCACACCAAAACGCCATCAGAAAACAATTGAAAGTACTGATCGAGATCGCGCCCGCAGATCGCAGGATGCCGCGGTATGGCCGTACCATTAGCCTTTCCAAGTTAGCTATCAAAATAAAAATAGTCTGCTCAACAGTAGATCATTATCATATCTATATAATAGATGATAGTAATGTTCGTATCGGAAACTTTTGATATTTCAATTCTGATAAACCAACGTTTCAAATCCTAGCACAGGGTGGTATGAGCATATTATATCGATTTTCCGCCTGACTTGGTACTAGTAGCCTACCACCATTAAGGAGACAATCTGCGGCCATAATGTTACGGTGTTCTGGCAGCATATAGCCTTTGAGAGTTATAGGCCTGTGTGTTCTCCACCCTCGACCACATCATCGCTTACCACCAGGCGAGATAGTGGTCAAATGCTAGCCTACAAGATCGGATAAATTGCTGCGACCAAGCTTACAAAAATGACGCTTCCGGATTTGAATGTGTCCGATTGAAATTAATATAGCTACGCAGGATTTGTAGTTATTCACTTTTAAGTAAGTACTTACTACGATAAAAGTGATAAAGGTTATCGGAAGTAAGTATAAATAAATATAATACAATCGGAGTTAAATAGGTTTATTTAAAAGTAATATTAAAATAATATTTGAATATTTGAGATAGCAATTGATTACATTCAGATATTATATGACACATTATAATATATCACTCTCGTATTATACAGCATGATAAGTACCGTACAAATAACTGTCAAGTCAACCAGGTTTAAAAACCATTTAAAATGACAAAAGGGCATATCAAAGACAAATGCGATTTATGGAAAATTTAAATTTGATAATTTGCAACCGTGGATAATAACTCTGTTTGCTCCTTTACAGACCTTAAATCAGAATCACATGGTTCGAATAAAATTGATCTGCTTCCATTGATCAACGCAATATTTAAAATGAATGTCCCACTGCTGGGCAAAGGTCTCCCCCCTAGCCTTCCACGAAACTCTCTTTAGGCCTGCGTCTGTCTAACCAGGATGGTGGGCCACTATATCATCACGCCACCTCTTTTGTGGTTGACCACGGCGTTAACTACAATAATCATTGAAATAGCCATCGAGGTACATGTAAACCAGAGGCGCCCATCATAAACTGACTTACGTGCCGAGCGGTGCGTAATCGGGCGTGAGGAGTACTCACGCTAAACTAAGTGAGATTTAGATTCAGCATTGCTTTTTATTTAAACGTAGCGCTAGTTCGCGACGCGTCATCTGGTACGTAGTACATATACATCGATGGAAATAGCAGTAAACTAATACACTAACAAAATTACAAATAACATTTTGAATAAAAGAAGAAACAGAAATCACTTATCAGTAATCACTTAATTATCGAGTACCTATTCACATTCACAAGGATCACGCATAAATTTCAACTAAGAATTTCAATCCGGATCCGCGTTCACTCTTCAGCTTTATGTTTGCAAAATTAAAACCTAATCCACCTCTATTGATAGAAGGCTCAGCTAATCCATTCTCAAGGTCTTTTATGGCTATTCCCTTGATCTTCTGGTCTCCATGAGGATATTCGAAACTGACTTCTTCTTCGCGTTTCAAAAACGGAATTCCAGCTGCCTCGATTTGTTTCTCAAAAACTTTTCTCACTTGCCCTCCGTAGTCGTGTATTTGGCCGACAATCACAGTCTTACAACTCACATATGTAATGAAAGCACAGATTATTAAGAATTTAAACATTTTTATGTCTTATTCTTTAATCTATATGTATCTTATTTGTACGCGTGTGTCGCTGTTAAGATTGAGCGAGCGAGTATTTACGAGGTCAAAGTGGAATGCGAAGTAAAGGTTAGTTTACATGGAATTTTCCTCATGCCTGAGTCATCGATAGGGGGAGATATTTTTTATAAACATTGAACAAAGATAAGCTTGTCTTTGTGTTGTTAAATTATGTCATTGGTTGATGGGTAAAATCATTCAATAAATACATAATTGTAATTCATATACTTACTTTAATTATCATTAGTTAAATATATAATTATTACATTATTATTTAATACATTTAAATTATTATTAATATTAATTTATTTTTTTTAATTAAGTATTTTTGTAGCTATCATGTAAAGGGCCTTAATTATTATTGTAAAAGTTTATGTACGAAAGAGGGATTGGCAAAATGTAGTAGCAAAAGTGTTTTAAAATAAGGTAGATATAATAATAGTTATTTATCTACCCTATTTTAAAACTTACGGTAGATATAAAATAATAGATAAAATAAATAAGTTAGATATAGGGGAAAAATTGACGGTATTTTTCTTTGTCTAGCACTAAAATAAGGCCATAATGCTTTTTATTAAGACTTAGGTATACTTTATTATAACTTATTAAATTTCTAACATTACACATAAATCTCAACAAGAAATTTTATGCCAGATCCTCTAGCACTTTTCAATTTAATATCGACATAGTTGAAACCGAGTCCTCCGCTGAAAATAGATGGCGCTGCTAATCCATTCTCCAAGTCTTTGATCATGATTCCTTTTATAGTCTGTAGGTTTTCGCAAGCGTAGTGGATCTCTTCTACTCTCTTGAAGAAAGGTATTGCGGACACTTCGACTTGTCTTTCAAATGTTTTCCTCAGGTAACCGCTGGCATCGTGGATTTGGCCGACAATCACTGAACTACTTTGGACGTAGCTTATAGCACAGATTAAAAATATACTCTTTAACATTTTTTTCTTTGTTAGGCGTCAATATTTTGTAGTGTTATGTAATGTTCTGATAGCGTTCTTCTGATTTGTGTGAAGTACTTCGATATATTTAATGAATGGTTTACATAAGCTGTAAGCTGTAACTACCAAATTACCAACATGACTAGTGATTCAATGAGAACAGTAGACCTCGCGTACCTTTATAACTATGCAGTAACCAATACTTTCCCTTTCCCCTGGCTTAGCAAAGCCATGTCAGAGTTTCTGCAAAATAGGGGTATAAGTTTTAGCGATTTTTTGCGTTCCCTTGGTCCTATTCAGATAATTATTTTCTATATCGTATTAATGTATTTAATTATGTAAGTGTATGTATTATGTGATATAGATATAGGTATATATGTAAGTATTTGTGTAAATGTATATGTTTATGTAATGTATATGTATATTTGCATGTATGTTTGTGTATACACGTGTATTTATGTATATGTATAACTATATAAATAGCTAAGATTTAAAATAGATACGCCATCGTCCGTCACAGTCTCTCAATATCACTATCAGTTTGGTTGTCTGGAAGAAATCGCTTTAAGCGATAAGACCGCTCTTTGCATTACTTAGAATAAGTCTGTTACCTTAAGTATTTTCTGTATTATTGGTGTGCAAATAAAGTATTTATCTATCTATCTATCTATCTATCTAGTGTTTGACTCTTTGACTGATGTCTACTAGTTTGTCTTGTTATGACAGCAGTTTACATGATACATGGATATGTATGTAGAATGGTATAAGTACAGCATGTATACGACTATGGCTGCGGAAGCGTTCGCCAATCACAGCTAGACCTAATTGACCAAAAAATTTAAGGCGATGTAAATAAATTGTTAAACACAATCCAAAATTTCATCGTACCAACGGGACTTGAACCCGCAACCTCCGGAATAACATGTTCCGGTGCTTTGCCAATTAAGCCATGGTGCGAAGTAACGTTACGACGAAATTAGTGGATTGCATTTGTTAACCCAATTATGCATTGGTGGCGCCATCTATGACTACTTATTACGTAAGTTAATCATTCGGAAGAAATCATTACAGTTTTCTAATCCGACGAGAGATGTTGCACTGCGTAAATCAAGTATTATGTTTATTTGAAGTGTTACACACTTAATATTTTTGAAAATTGTTAAACACAATCCAAAATTTCATCGTACCAACGGGACTTGAACCCGCAACCTCCGGAATAACATGTTCCGGTGCTTTGCCGATGTAAGTAGTAAAAATTTCACTGAAAAAAAATAAGTTCGAATCTTGTAAACCAACCTTAACATTTTATTGCAAGACTATCACAACAAGGCTGACCAAGAGGTCATCAACTACAATCCCGTCAGTTACTATACGAATGTATACTCTGTTGGTCAAAGAATAGAGTTAATTTTATCTCTTTGCAATTTTATGTGTTAAATTACATTATCGATAGGACTTTGTGTTTATAAAAATGAGACGTTTATCTGTTCATTAACCGATTTCACAAATAATGAGGAGGTTCTCAATTCATCGGAACCGATTTGGAAAATTCTTTTTTATTTTCAAAGGGTACCCTTTCCAAGTGATCCCATTTAAATTTTAACGAAATCAGCCGAGCCGTTTTTAATATATCAACATTTATATTACGATGCATTTACTTATCTCGACGACATACTACTAACTACTGGCACAGATTATATAAAAGTTACAACGTCTACTGGCTACTTTGACTAGCGCGACGTTTGAAGTCGGTTCTTTTGGTTTTTTCAACCGACTTCCAAAAACAAAGGAGGTTCTCAATTCGTCTGTTTTTTTATTGTGTGTATGTTATTATATTATACTAGCTGGCCCGGTGAACTTCGTACCACCTAACAGACAATGAATGTCGCGTTACCTTTTACAAGAATTTAATTTAGGCTTTTATAAACGTAATACAATAAATACAAAAGAGATATTACGTTTAGTAATGTATTATGGCACTTTGATTATCAAGTAAATAATCCAAGTTATGGCAATACAGAAATAGAATAAAAATACAACAATCAAGTACTTCAACCGCGTGTCAGTAAGACATGATGCAATGAAACAATGTTGTTATTGTTATAGATAAGTTATTAACTTGAAATTAGTTCGATTGAGTTTAATTTTAATTGTAAAAATATAATCACTAGTATTTAATTTTAATTCTGAATAAGTAGGTATACTTACTTCATGAATAACTGGCTAATATTTTATTGCCTTATGGATAAAACTGTATATACCTACATACGGCACTCATAAATTGGCTATCACACTCTTGCATATATCTGTATTTACTTACATTCTGACAATATATAAAATTGATTAGGCATTGATTATTAGTCTTGATTGCTTGTAAGCATACATTTTTTTAAGTTTCATTATGGCTCCACACGATTAGTGTATTTAGCCAGTGTCAAGCAGTGGCGCAGCGTGGGGGGGCCGGGGGGGCCATGGCCCCGGGTGGCACATGTAATGGGGGACAGCAATCCGCGATTCATGTTGATATGTTATAAAATTTTAAAAAAAATCTCAAACTCTAAATCGCACTTCGCGCTGACACAAGCCGGAAAGCGCAGGCGTTTTGGGCGGCGGCAACGTTTTCAGTGTTCAGATTCAGTTGTTTTCTTACCCTTAATAAAACGCAAAATAACTTTTTCGCGTGACTTTCGTTTCAGCTTAATTATGAAAAATTTCGCGCTCGCTTCGCCCGCACACTACTATTTTCGATGTAACAAATTTAATTTAGTTAAAAAGTTTATGTAAGCCTTTAAATGTTTATACCTAAACTAGAAGTGTATTGGACTTCGATGCAAACTTCCACTTGCTCAGGACATTATTCTTGCTACTGCAATATTACATAATTTAGCTAGAAGCCAAAATGAAAGAGACCAACCTGTAGACCAAGAGATACAAATACCCCCCGAGGTAGTACTTCAACCTGTAATTGCTCACCACCCAGGATCTCAACAAAGTCATACCAGAGGCTCTATTTTGGAATATTTTGAAAATCTGGTGAGCTTAATTCCCAAGAGTAATGAAGTGCACTTTATAAATGAGGCTAATAAATAAGTATCACTTTGTTGTCTGTCCATATCTCCGGAATGCGTAGAGGTATCAATTTATACTAAATACTTGGGTCTACTACGGCTTTGAGTATTCAGCCAGAAGTCTACGGTATCTTTCGGGTATGAAAAAATAAAAAACCTGTAAGTCATCGTGATCAAAAGATATGACCGTTTATGTCGCATATTTTCTCATATATTGCGATTTTACAAGGGAATCAAAACCTATATATACCGCAATTTGGCATATGCTTATCTCGTTCCTACAAAATCGGCATGAAGGTAGTAACAAACAAATCTCAGGTAACAATCTGACCAGTATCAGAGTATTAAACAATCGCAAGTTCGTATTGGTCGGGTAACTGGACAAATACATTTATTCCGTCGTTAGTTACCAGACTTATAAATCTCTATTTGAAAAATCGGCCCTTAATGAATAAACTCAAATGGAAAAAATGTGAAGTTTTATCGGGGTCTGTTGGGCCACAAATAAATCTATAGATACATACAGGAGGAGTACGGGATTGTAAGTGGGTGTCAGATATTCTTATGGAGTTGATACTACAACAAATACAATACTATTTAATAGATAGTTACAGTTTATAGGTCTTAAAATGTGTAATCATAAAAACATTTTTATGTTAAGGGTACAAAAGTGGGATAAATATAGTTTTTTGTTGTTCGTTACGTGGGATTTTATAGGGCTTCTTTTGAAGGTTAGGTTTCATACAAAACATTTTCATCAGATGTTAAATTTTCGAATTACAGGGTCATGAATTTTGACTTACATAACTTATAAATACAGCCACCAGTGCTTTTACGAATCCCTAAACTAAGCATGGCCCTGCATGCTATTATTTACCATCTATTATAAACAAATCTCTACAAGTGAATAGGTATCTTTTATCGCGCTATATCATCAATCACATCGAGACATAAGATTAGGTGAGAAAATGGTCAAGCGCTAACCAAAAAAAAAACGACTGCAAATACCGCGCCAGTCATTTGCAGTCCTAAGTTTGAGATGTTTATCTTCGTATCTCTGTAGATACTTTTCAGATCTCATTGAAATTACAATGAGACCATCTTGGAAATATACTCTGCCAATTAAAAGAATAATAATTCGAGTCGTGTAATCGCTTAACATACATACAAAAAAAAACATGCAGATGAATTGAGAACCTCCTCCTTTTTGGAAATCGGTTAAAAAACATATTATGAACTGTTTTAAAAATTAAAAATACTTATATAATTTTTTTTCTGGTGAAAATAAACTACTATACTGTAGATCAATAACAGCGAGTTAGTGAAACAGGTCACGTTATTATACGGTTATAAATTCAAACTATAGGGTACCGTTTCACCGATTCCTAAAAGTCCAAAAGGGCTGTCAAATTATTAACACCTTTTATGGCGACACAATGTCAGATAACTATCTGAAACTTACCAAGCATTAATGAACTGATATGAATTTATCATGATCATAGAGTTTCACTTAATATAATATCTGAAAGTAAAAACAAAATTGTCACGCCAAAGCTATAATTGTCACACTTGTCTCATCTCTATACATATAAATACAACGTTAACCCTACACCCCCATATCTCATAGGCGTGAATATAATGACCCATAATAATGTTTAAGTAGCCCTAATGAGGTCTCGACGAAGTGCCTCCTATAGACCTCTTTGTGTGGAACTGGTTTGGGACAGTTTTTTGGTAATTATTCATTTTGGATGTGGGTATGGGATAGCTCTGTTTAAGTTTTGATTGGCTTTATGGAAGGAATATTTTTTTTATTTCTGACAGATAAGCACTTGACTACTAGCTCATTTGATGTTAAGTGACGATGCGGTCTAAGATGCTTATCTGACGACGCTGTTTAGAGAGACGCTGCATGACTGGCTTTAGCATAATCCAAAGAGTAGAACTGTCTTTAACCCTACTTCGAAACAATTTTCTTAAACGGATATTTTTTTATATCTTATAGGCTAGCGTTTGACCATTGTCTCGCCTGGTAGTAAGCGATGATGGTGAACAGACAAAATTTCATAGATTAATAGCATAAGTACGTAAAGTTTTAACCATTCAATAACTTTGATTATTTTGCTACATCTTTTTGACAGGCGTTAAGGTGAATTTTATTTTTAAGCAATGTAAAATATGCTTTTCCAATTGGTTAAAAATAAAAACCACTTAAACTCCTGTGAAACTTGTACCTTATTTAATTTTTTTTTACTACGTTACTACGTTACTTTTTTTTACTACGTTAGTATGGACCAGATGTTCGACTGCAACCTCTTAATTATGTATATTTTTTTAAATAATGTTGTAATAAGGTTTAGGCACAGAAAAAAGATAATTTCATTTACTGTGGTTTTTAGGTCAGTAGATATAGACCATACTTGTTTGAGAAGTTGGTCCTTTAAAATGTCAGTGAATTAGATTATCTGGATAATTCTCTCTTTGTTCCAAAAAGTATATAACTCCATGTAACCGTTATCGGGACAGTAAAGTTAGTAATGCGTCATTACTCGTATAATACTTTCTTTCAGTTTATTTAGCGCCTTTATTTTTCCATCATTCTATTTTTTTTTCTAACATATAAATTAAGGTGTTGTAGAAGATAAGTTATACTTGCCTTCCTAATTTGCCTCTGTAATGTCTATAATAAAAAAAAACCATTTAATTCAATTCATTTATATATCCATATACATAATATTGTGCACTTCTACAAATCACAAATCTACAAATGTAAAAATCTACAGAATAACAACGCTCAATCATTGCGGATTTTTATAATTACTAAGCTCTACTACTGTTTTATCTTCTAATATCTATATCCCATAAAAAATGTCATATATCTGTTTCAGTTAAGGCCACTGTCTAGTAAAATTGACTCGCGGCAAATTATTTGTGCAACGTTAATATTTTTTTAAAGCAAATAAAATTGATGTACTATCGAGGGACAATAGTCCAGTAGCACCTCAATATTCATAGTAGCCTGCACGATATTTCTGTCGAATGTTCCAACGCAAACAATTACACGTAAGTACGGCATAGATGGCATGCTTAGCCAGACCACAGACGAAAAAAAAGTGAAACGTAGCGTCAGATACATTTGGTAAACATCAAATAAAGATAACAATATTCCACTGAATACTCGTTTTCTTTTTGTTGAGTTAACATAACGTCGAGTAAGCTAGGCAACAAGTAACGGATGCTTAAATTCGAATAAGTCTTTAATGGTAGTTTGGTCGAGTGGTAAGATGAACTGATAAGGAAGCAGGAGGGCCGAGTTCGAATCTCCATGCCATTGCATGATTTTGTTATAATTTTGAGGGGCCCGGTGGCGTAATTGCGAGAAAACCGCGTGCAACAATGGATTTTTCTATTTAAAAAAATATATGCGCTTTTAAAGGATTTTTTGGTTTGAAGGAAAAACATCGTTAAGAAACCAATAACCCCCGCATGGTGGTAGGACACTATCTAGTGTCCGCCTGGCCAGCTACCACCCTCAAGTTAGAAAATCTGTCGTCAAACATCTAATGTGTTCCGGCAGCTATCCTTGATGTCCAGTTCCCATTCTAGGCCTAGCATGCTTACCATCTTCGACGGCATCATCGCTTACCAACAAGTGAGATAGTGGTCAAACGCTAGCCTATAAAATATTTAAAATAAAAAACAATTATAAATAGCTTGTATTATTTTATATCTGTTTAAACAAACTTCGCTACTATAGGTAAATTGGTGATCTATGTTATATGTGAAATAAAATAATTAGCACGGTATCTTAAGTTTTTGAGGAAATATTTATTTGTATAACTTAGAAGAATACACAGCAACAATGTTTTAAAATAAACTGATTTACAACATATCGAAATATCATAAACTACTATTTTTATTTCATATTATATTCAATTGAAACCGTTTTCATTGACAATTTTATTCTTTGACACAATAACACTCGTTTGGTTGCATCTAAGAATTGCTCTTGATTATTTAAGGTTATAAGCTTAATTATGCATTTTCTCTAGGAAAAGAGGATTGAAGCTTAATCCTTTATAATCATAACTTACACAATGACTTATTACAAATTATCACATCCGGCACATCGCCTAGTTTTTATATACTTTTAAATTAATATTTCGTGTGACGTCTATTGTTTTCGATGCAGATAAGAAGCCTTTGAGTATTCAACCGAGAAGCCTTCGTAATCCACTGTATTCGCACATACTATGTCTGTCACGTAAATTTTCCCCAAACTAGATCCAGGGGGACTACAGCCAAGTAACTATTATATAATCTGTGCTACAGCTGCTCAGGACATCTCTCGTCCGCGCTTCTCACCTTAGCATTATTAAACTCCATGGCATAGAAAAGATAATAATATGCCCATAGAGTGCGCGGCCAATATTCCATAATGGCGAATAAAATTGAAACCACCAAATTTGAAAACCGTTTGAAAACACCAAATCTTATTAACACACTTTATTAACAATTTACTTTTACAACTACGATTTCTCAACACTTATCACTCAGCAATAACTTACACTTATGCCGCTTTCACTATACATTTGAGATACTATAATTTATTTAGTCCATTTCTATGCAATGCCTCAATATTCGCCGTCTTTAATAATTATATTTGCTTGCATTTTGATTTTTTAAATTATTTATTAACCAAACTTCAACCACCACCGAAGTTCACCAACCGTCAATGTTATCTTCATACATTTATGCCATCAATACATTTTGTTTCAAATCTACCCTCATTATTTGTAAAACTGATAAAAGAAACAAAACTGGTCTAGCTATTCTACTCATTAATACATGCGCTCTTTCTTATGGATTCATAATGAAAGAGTGCGATATATGGGTCTTTCTATCTCGTCTATCTTTCTCTTTCATTATGTTACTTTCGAATCGTCTTATAGAAGAAGGTCGTATGTGCATATTTTGCTGTCATGCTATTGCTTTTTGAGACTGCTTCTCCAATTTTGACCGATACTGTACATAAATATTCTGGACATAAGTCATCACTACATATTTTTTTAAGGATCATCACGAAGTATTATGGTTGGTAAATCAAACGCTAAACAGGACTCTGCCGTGCCTAACACCATTTCGGGTTAGGTTTGAATACCTAGTATAAGGAAATAAATAAAGAAATAGCAAATCTTTTCAAGTCATACCTTGAAAAACATATTTTTATTAAATACTAGCAGCCCGCCCCGGCTTCGCACGGGTAGAACATATATGCCTACAAAATTTGCATCACTTTGTTGCATCAAATATAAAATATTAACATATTTAACAATCATCGTCATATTTCAACCAATTAACACAAAACCTTGACGAATTATGCACCTAAACCTTCCTCATAAACACTCTGGCTATTGGTGAAAACCGCATGATAATCCGTTCAGTAGCTATTGAGTTTATTGCGAACCGACAGACAGACGCAGTGATGGACTTTGTTTTATAATACTTACGTAGTGATATTGGACGACCCTTTGGCGTAAAGGATAGTTACCCTGATTCTGACCCGACGGTCGTTGGTTCTAATCCTAGCTATATACCTACCAATGAAAGTTTTATGTGCATTCATGAATCATGGGTTTTCGTACAGAGGTAGTGGGATCATGGAATCAAAATCAATCAAATCATGGGATCAAAGAAGGGGTATTATACGTTTAACGTGTGTATCTGTGTCTGTCTGAAGCATCTTAGCACCCAACCAGATGAACCGATTTTGATTTTATTATTGATATTTTTTTTTTTTGTTTGATTGATGTCTTCATCGAGAGTGTTCTTAGCTTTGATTCATGAAAATTCGTTCAATCGTTATAAAACTATGAGCTTTTTTCTAGTTAATTGCGCTATGAAATCAACTTTCATAGGTCTGATCAATTCGAAAATCTTCTTCTTCAACGATATTGAAAGAACATGGAAGCATTGACCTGATGCTGGGACATCTCCTGTACTCTACAGAATACTCAAATCCACACCAACTTACAGCTCAGATTTTAAATGTCGTGTTTAGAGTCATTGGAATGCTTTTATTGAAAAGATTATATATAGATCAGTCGGGGTGGTTTATATATAGATCAGTCGGGGTGGTTTATATATAGATCATAACTATAGTATACAATAGAATTTTAAATTTTACAGTAAAAATATATTATTATACTATATTGACTTCAAATTGATTGTGATCGGTGTAGATCCCCACAACATCGCTAAGCTTATAATAATATTTTCTTAGTAACTATGACCTAATCTGTGGTTTCACTGCAGATATTTTATTAATTTTGCGATGCGTGTATGTGAAATCCGTGATATCTTCTAGAGTTTTCATTTGAATTATATACTGTAAAGGACAATTTTAATCTATAATATGTGGCCAAGCTAATTAACGTAATTATTTGGATAAGGATTGAAAATATATATACTATACTATATACTATATACTATACTATATACTATACTATATACTATACTATATACTATACTATATACTATACTATATACTATACTATATACTATACTATATACTATACTATATACTATACTATATACTATACTATATACTATACTATATACTATACTATATACTATACTATATACTTGAAAATAGCCTTGGAAATAGCCTTGGAAGTTATGTAATATTATTTTTAACAAACATTTAAGATGAAAATGGTTACTGTGAGTCAACCTTAAGAGATAGACATATGCTGTCGCGGACTTTTTTGTAGGTCTTATTAAGTTGTACAACTCTTGCATAGAAAATATTCTTCTATCTATTTTCAATTAAGCAGCGTTCGTAAGAAACGTGTTTTTTCGACCGTTTTTTTTTGCCGACTTAGGTTGCAAATTAGGTCTCCACGAATGTGCCTTTGATTTAAACGGGATAATATATAGCCTATTTTCATTCCGAAAGTCCATTCTATATATTAGTGAAAGAATTTTTTAAATCGGTCCAGTACTTTTTGAGCCAAATCATTACAAACATACAAAAATACAAATGTTCTCTCTTTATAATATTAGTATAGATAGTATAGATAACTTGGATAGATTTTTCTTAATATCTATCATATTTATAGAAATAGGAATAATTATTCCTATTTCTGTGATCATATTCATAACTCACATTTTACTAATTCATGTTTTTTTTAAGATTTCGTTGTTTTAGTAAGAAACGTGTTTTATCGGCCGTTATATTGTTGTCATAGCTTGCAAAATAGGTCTCCACGAAAATATTTATAATTATGTAAACGTGATGATATATATCTTTCGATGGGATGTAAGGGAGCACGGGATGTAAGGGAGCACACATACCATCTAAGTGCTCCCAGCCAACCTCACCTGCCCGTGGTGCATCCTGCTGACCAACAAACGGGGCTCTGGCGACCGACAAATGGCGGTATAACCATTTCAAATTATGGCGTAGCTAAATACTACAGGCCGGTGACGGGCAGCAGCGTCACCGGTGCGAGAAGCTACGTCCTGCGATCGCCAACACGCCTGCCCAGCATGGCGATTAGGGCATATCCCTCCCAAGGGATGAAACCAAAATGGAAAGTCACAATATGCTGCGGCCCCCAGTTCCCAGCCGCCCTGCTATTCCTGACCACGGCGGCGGTCACGGTAACGGCAGGGCAGGAAGTGCTAAGAATCTCCGGGCTACGGTAGGCCGCCAAAAAAAACTGACCCTCGCAACATATAATGGACGCACGATTCGGCTGGATGATCATCTGGCGCAGCTGGAGGAGGAGCTGGGACACATAAGATGGCACATTCTGGGGTTATGTGAAGTCCGAAGTCAGGGAGAAGACACCATAACTCTAGAATCGGGCCATCTTATGTATTACAGAGAAGGAGACCAGCCATCCCAAGGCGGCGTCGGGTTTCTGGTCAACAAGGTTCTCAGTGACAACATTGTAGAAATCTCCAGTGTGTCGTCCAGGGTAGCGTACATCATAATTAGGTTAACCGAGAGGTACAGCCTCAAGGTTATCCAGGTTTACGCACCGACCTCGGTACACTTGGACGAAGAGGTGGAGAGCATGTATGAAGACATCTCTAGAGCTTTACATACCACCTCTAAGGCTCACTACAACGTTGTCATAGGAGACTTTAACGCCAAAGTGGGAGTATAGACCTGCAGTGAATCGACAATAGGACCACACGGATTTGGCAGTAGAAATCACAGGGGGCAAATGCTTGTCAACTTTCTCGAGAAAGAGGGGCTTTTCTTGATGAACTCGTTCTTCAAGAAACAGCCCCAAAGGAAATGGACGTGGCAAAGTCCCGACACTGTGACTAAAAATGAGTGTTTTTCAAAAAAGGAGACAAAACCCTCTTGAAAAACTACCGCCCGATTTCGCTTCTGAGCCATGTCTACAAACTGTTTTCAAGGGTCATCACGAACCGTCTTGCGCGAAGACTCGACGAGTTCCAACCTCCGGAACAGGCCGGATTTCGAAGCGGTTACGGCACCATGGACCACATCCACACAGTGCGGCAGATTGTACAGAAGACCGAAGAGTACAATCGGCCCCTGTGCTTAGCGTTTGTGGACTATGAGAAGGCCTTCGACTCAATCGAAACCTGGTCTGTTCTGGAGTCCTTGCAGCGTTGCCAAGTCGACTGGCAATATATCGAAGTGATGAGATGTCTGTATAATGCCGCAACGATGAGTGTACAAGTACAGAACCAGCGTACTAATCATATCCACCTGCGTCGAGGAGTGAGACAGGGGGATGTCATATCCCCGAAACTGTTCACTAACGCCTTGGAGGATATGTTTAAGACGCTGGACTGGAAAAATTGTGGCATCAACATCAACGGCAAGTACATCTCTCACTTACGATTCGCAGATGACATCGTCATTATGGCAGAGACGCTGCAGGACTTACAGAGGATGTTGAATGGCCTAGCTGATTCTTCTCGTCGCATCGGTCTCCGGATGAATTTGGATAAAACCAAAGTCATGTACAACGAGCACGCTGTTCCGGAACCGATTGCCGTAGATGGAATCCCACTCGAAGTTGTCACTAAGTATGTTTACCTAGGGCAGACGCTCCAACTAGGCAAACATAACTTCGAAAAGGAAATCCAGAGAAGAATTCAGCTGGGCTGGGCAGCATTTGGAAAACTCCGTCGAGTCTTCTCGTCGCGACCACAGTGCCTAAAGACAAAAGTCTTTAATCAGTGCGTCCTACCCGTCCGAAACGTGGACACTCACGGTTCGACTGGTCCACCAATTTAAAGTCGCTCAGCGAGCTATGGAAAGAGCTATGCTCGGTGTTTCTCTGCGGGATCGAATCCGGAACGAAGTAATTCGCCAGAGAACTAAAGTGATCGACATAGCTCATCGGATTAGCAAGCTGAAGTGGCAGTGGGCTGGTCATATCTGCCGTAGGACCGATAACCGTTGGGGTAGACTGGTTCTAGAGTGGAGACCGCGAATCGGTAAACGTAGCGTAGGACGCCCTGTGACCAGGTGGAGCGACGACATTCGCAAAGCGGTGGGCACTGACTGGAAACAAAGAGCCAAAGATCGGGCTCAGTGGCATGACTTGGGAGAGGCCTATGTCCAACAGTGGATTGATACCGGCTGATTATGATGATGATGATGATGATGATATATAAGTACTTATATAGATGTATGTCCAATGTCAATCCTGCAAATCTATTTTCAACCGACTTCCCAAAAAGAAGGATGTTCTCAATTCGTCTGTATGTTTTTTTGTATGTATCTTACGCGATTACTCCGTCAATTGAGAACCGATTTGAATGATTCTTTTTTTATCCGGTAGGGTTCATTCCCGAGGTGGTCCGATTGTATTGATTATTGATTCATTGAGATTTGATAAGTATCTCCAGAGATATGACGATAAACGTCTCAAACTTGCTACTGAAATTGACTCCCGGCACAGAATAATGAATAGTACAAGCTCCCGAGCCCCATTGTTGTAGCACAAACTACAACAACCGATCGAACCTATCTCAATTATATATGTTATTGAAAGAGTTTTTTAAATCGGACGGATAGTTTCTCCTACATCTAAATATACAAATCATGATTTATTATCACTTATCAATAAATACGAAAATAAAAATATCGATAAAATTAAAAATTCAAAACATAATCATCCTTATTGACTTTCGTATCGTTAAATCTTTGATAAATAAAATTATGAATTGACTATCATTACATAAACATTTTTGGTACTAAGCTGTATCAATTCCTTCCCACTTTTTTTAAAGTGACAAAAAATATTTTACTTAATTTTAATTTTGTTTTATTTTATTATATTTTAAATGTGTTAAAACATGAATGTGTTCGTTGTAATTCTGAGTGTGGTGTTATTTTTTTGTTTAGAAGTGAGTTCTGATAAAAGGTTTACAATTCATAATGTGCCGCAAGGCGTGGCCGTTAGACCAGTTTGTATCGAAAGTGTCAACCACGAAAACCCTGCTAGTGAGATGAATTCCACCAACTTTAAGTCAGTTAACCATTATTATTGTACTACTACTGAAAATACAGGTTAGTGGTTAGTATTAAACACATTAGAGCACCAATGCATAATTGAATCCATTAGTTAGGTACTCGTACGTCGTATTGATAGGTTCGTACTGTGACTTTGTTGGCCAGAGCGCCTGGGCACAGAATAATGAATAGTGCAAGGACTCTTCTTTCTTAGAGGCGCGGTTTCGAGTCTTGTCGGTACGATGAAATTTTGGATTGTGTATAACAATAACAATTCAAAGTCGCTCAGCGAGCTATGGAGAGGGCTATGCTCGAGCTCTGAAGGATCGAATTCGAAACGAAGTCATCCGTCAGAGAACCAAAGTAATCGACATAGCTCTGAGGAATAGCAAGCTGAAATGGCAGTGGGCTGGTCACATCTGTCGCAGAACCGATAACCGTTGGGGTAAACGAGTTCTAGACTGGAGACCACGGCTCGGCAAAAGTAGTGTAGGACGCCCTCCAACTAGGTGGAGCGATTGTATACGCAAGCTGGCTGGCAGCGGTTGGAAACGAAAAGCTGAAGATCGAGCTCAATGGCGTGCTATGGGAGAGGCCTATGTCCAGCAGTGGACGGAAATTGGCTGATAATGATGATGATGATGATAACAGTATACATTGTACTTTAGGCCTTTTTAACGGACTTCCAAAATGATTCCAAGGAGATCTCAACTCGTCTTTCTAGGATTCCACAGGTGGTAGTAGCACATATTATATCAATGTTAGATTATATCAACGAGCAATCACTCATCTCATGGAAGTGGAAGAAGCGAAGGAGGTATGCCAGGATCGTAGCATGTGGTAAGAAGTAGTCTCTGCCTACCCCAACGGGAAAAGGGTGTGATGGTATGTATGTATGTATGTATGTATGTATGTATGTATGTAACCACTCATTACGGCCGCTACATTACATCTTAACTTATGTATTAAGACTTTTGAAAATTCGCGAAATAAAAATCAGCTGCTTCATACATTTTGTGACAGGTCATTGAACTTTCCTATGGAACAGCATCAGCTGATAAAATAATGATCTTTTATCGCAAAAAAATAAAAAATCGCTGAAATGAAGTTGTGTGTGAATGTAATGTGTAAAAGATGATATATTGAGAGCTTGTTAATCAATTACAAATAAGCCGGAATAATTTATTTTCATATTTTCAGATTCCGAAGTAATCCTATACGGTATCAGGTCCTGGGAGTTTCCCTTACAAGATGTCAACCTGAATCTGACATATCCTACCGCAGACGTAAGTTTTTTTTACTTTTGATTGAATGACTTCACAAAATATCAATCTAATAACGCCCGCCTGTATAGTGTGGTACCGTTTGTGTACTGCCCGCCTGGCTAGCTACCACCCTCTGTATGTATCACCATCTGTCAACAAACATTTAACGACTTTTTCCATTCTCGTGCTAACGTGCTATTATCCTTGTTAAATCATTACTTACCAACACGTGAGATTGTGGTCAAATATTAAATATATAATATAAGATCGTTTAAAAAACTAAAAGAATCGACTTCAAACGTCGCGCTAGTCAAAGTAGCTAGTAGACGTTGTACGGAGTACATTACTTCACTTTATATTTGCAACTTAGCACATTTCACAACAACTGACTTACTTAGAGTACGCACGCGGTCGAGTGAGAATCGTCTTCCATTTTACTGTAATTTGTGTCTAAATAAACTCAACTTAAAAACGATTACTACTTCAACTTTATTATTTTGTACGGTCTTAACTGGGATCGTACATTTAATGGTCCTTCGAACTTTGTGTTTAGTGTGTGTTTTGTGACATCAAATGCGAAAGCGAATCGGTACCTGGCTTCCCACAAGCGGGTCTCACCAGGCTATTGAGAAGGCGTATAATTTCGCGGTACGGGTTGCTGGCTGCACTAGACACACAACGGACATTCAAGTGTCAAGTTCTATAGTCGACTGCGGAGAACAAATATCGTTGTAACGATACTTCACACCGTGGCTTAATTGGCAAAGCACCGGAACATGTCATTACGGAGGTTGCGGGTTCAAGCCCCGTCGGCAGGATGAAATTTTGGTTTGTGTTTAAAAATCTACAAAAACTAAAGAACTTTACGAAACTACTAAGGAGAATATCATGGAACTTTTGACATCTCACCAACAGAAACGTACTACAGATGAGGAGGAGAAAATGCTAACTAGCATCGACTTCGACTTAAGCGACATTTTAGAAACTGCACATCACGAGGAAACTGCACCTCCTGATGAACAACTGAAACTACTGATCACTCAACAGAAATGTAATTTCAAGTCTCTAGAGAGAGCTATGTCAAAAATCCAACTAGTAACTATTATATAATCTGTGTCAGTAGTTAGTACTACGAGTAAGTCGTCGAGATAAGTAAATGCGTCGTAAAACAAATGTTGATATATTAAAAACGGCTCGGCCGATTTCGTTAAAATTTAAATGGGAAGGGTACCCTTTGAAACAAAAAATAATTAAATATTATGTTTCTTTGAAGTGTTACACACTTTATATTTTTGTAAATTGTTGAACACAATCCAAAATTTCATCGTACCGACGGGACTGGACCCGCAACCTCCGGAATAACATGTTCCGGTGCTTTGCCAATTAAGCCACGGTTAATGCCACAATTAAGTCCCGTCGGTACGATGAAATTTTTGATTGTATTTAACAATTTACAAAAAAAGAATTTTCAAAATCGGTATTTTGTTTTTAACCGACTTTCCAAAAAGAAGGAGGTTCTCAATTCGTATGTTTTTTTTTGTATGTATGTTACGAGATTACTCCGTCAATTGTGAACCGATAGTAGTATATATATTTTATATATTATTATATGCTAGAGGTTTAAGACATGCATATGATCAGTGGTTGAAAATCCCGCTCGGAAACCAGGTTGTTCTAGGTTGTCTTATAGGTTATTGTTCGTCCATTATCCCTGTGATTCTGTTTAAGACCAATTTAGAAAATACTTTAGTTTTGAATGATGCCTGTAGTTTTCAATGATGTTCCTATCTCCTTTGCATGTCATAAATCAACTAATAGAAAACTGTCAAGAATACGGTAAAGTTTTGTACATTGGATTTGTGGACTATAGTAAAGCTTTCGATTCGATAAAGCATGATTCGCTTTGGAGGGCTCTAACACAGCAAGGGATGCCAAAGAAATATAAACGCATAATCAAAAACATATACGCAAATAGCGTAGCACAAATAAAATTAGAATCAACTGGCGATGAATTCCCAATAGCTACAGCAGTAAGGCAAGGCGATCCATTATCCCCAAAACTTTTCACTGCAATTTTGGAAAGCGTATTCAGGGATCTTGAGTGGAACAATTACGGCATAAATATTAATGGCAGGCAACTAAACCACTTAAGATTCGCGGACGATCTAGTCCTGATAACTGACAACGCTAACGCTTCAACATCTGCTACAACAGTTGACGGAAGCAAGCAGAATAGTTGGTCTTACTATGAATAAATCAAAAACAAAAATAATGACGAACAGGCAAGAAATAACCATAAAAGTAGAAAATGAAGTTAAAGAATATGTCAGAAATTATACATATTTAGGAAGATTATTATCATTTAAAGACCAAACTGGCATAGAAATTATATATATATATATATATATATATATATATAATTTATAAGAGTGGCAAGCGCTTGGAAGAGATACTGATCTCTTAAAGAGATATTCAAAAGTAAACACTTTCCTGTAACTGCCAAAAAAAAAAGTGTTCAAATCTTGAATTTTTCCATGTCTCACGTATGGATGCCAAACTTGGGCGTTGACTCAGAAACATCTCCTAAAACTGAGAACATGTCAAAGGGGAATGGAAAGAAGCATGTTGGGTGTGATGCTGAAAAGCCGTAAAAGTGCAGAAGAAATCAGATCTACAACAAAAGTAGAAGACATATTAAAAAAAATAAGACTATTAAAATGGCGATGGACTGGACACATGACAAGAGACTGCAGGCTAAAATGGACAAAAACTATAACGGAATGTCAACCCCGTGATGGCAAAAGGAAAAGAGGCAGACAAGCTAAAAGATGGATAGACGATGTCAGAATTATTGGCGGAACAATTTGGTCGAGAAAAGCTACCAATAGAGAAGAATGAAAGAAGCTGGAAGAGGCCTATGTGTCACAAGACACGCTGATCACTAAACCGATGTATTAGTAGAAGTACTTCTTAGTTTAAAAAATGTATGTATGTACTGGTTTTTATGACGGATCGTTTGCTGTGAACACTGCCTGTGAAGCGCAGTCTCCAAATACATTCATTCATTCTCCGTCAACAATCCAAGACATTTGCTACAGCAGATATTATTATATAAAGTTGAAATTGCTATTTATTTATCAAATGTTGTAAATTTTCCCCTATATTGGTTTGTATATTAATCTTAGTTAGTAAGTCTTTAATTAGTAGGGTAGGTTAGTATCTTTAGGAAGTAAAGTTAGTAGGTATATTAGTTTTTTGCTTTTAAACTTATATTAGAAACACCTCCGTCTATTGTCTTCTTTTCTATAAGTCCTCTCCATCCAAAGGTTGCCTGTAAGAAATCGCATTCAGCGATAAGGCCGCCCATTGTAACACTAATAAAATGAATGATTTGTATGTTATTTCTTAAGTTATGAGGTGTGACAATAAAGAATTTTCTATCTATCTATCTATGTAATTTTAGTATCAGCAATAAAGGCCTAATAACAATAAAATATGGTAGAGGTGCTAGAAGTCTTAGAGACTGCTAGAAGACGAAGTAAACCTGGGTTTATCCGGGTTAACTAAGCATAGCTTAATTCTGTAGGGCTTATTCTGTAAGCTAGTTTACGCATCTCGCAAGCGGTGAGATTTGAATTTCGTATTACGAAATTCAACCGTATTACAATCGCGTTACGATTTAAATTTTATAGTACGAAATTCAAATCTCACCGCGGATTCCGCTTGCGAGATGCGTAAACTAGCTTACAAAATAACCCTACTGTTGGGTAAAGCTCAAAAACAGACGAAAATAATAATACATTCGCCGTCTACCCGCGTAGGTACACCTAGATCTACCCAATTCTGGCTAGGTCATGTTAGGTGCTGATAAGAAAAGTTCTTGGTTTCAAGTTATTCATTCCAATATAACTTTGGGTATTGCACTCATTGGTGGCCCTTGGGCCACCCATAGGCCCAGCAAACATGTACCATTTTACATACGAACGTTATTTTAATTGGATTTTTCCAACTTTATCAAATCAAGTGTTGGGTAGACCAAAGTATACACGGGTAAACTGCACATTAATATTTATTTTTGTCAGTTTTCGAGCTTTACCCAACAGCATTGGTTAATACTAAATATCCCGGATAAGCCTAGGTTTACTTCATGATATAGCCATTACCCGTAAGTCCTAAAACATATAACATTTTATCATGGTGATTTTCAAAGTTATGAATAGAAATACATAACTTGTATCTGAAATCAGTCCGTTTTCTACTACAAGAAAAGAAACCCTTATAAGTTCATAATGCCCGTGTCTCTCTGTCAGTCCATATAAACTCATAGTTATACTTTTATGTATCGCTCTCGGCGTAAATTAATATATTTTTAGTGGTGGTTCTCATGTAAGTAATCAGACAGACAACTGAACAGACTGGCACCTGACCATCTGAACTGATGTTAAGTGACGATGCAGTCTAAGATGTGCTTGTCTGGTTATGAAAGACCTCAGTAAGACGAAGCCCAGGAAAAATGACTTAAGTCCAATCCACAGAGCAATAATGTCTGCCAACCTATCTGCCAACCTATCTGCCAATCTGGCTGTCATCGAATATCATGAGTTAATTTCTACATTGCTATTGTATTTTCTCAGACAGATCCTCAAGCAGTTCAGAATGAGAACTACTTAATCACTGGGTTTAAAGTGCTCCTTTACATCGATGGTATCAACAGCAAGGGATACATTGTGGATGGTGGAATCATGCAGGTATTTATATTTATCCTTATCAGTGTCATTAATGTATCCTAGGTACCTACTATAGTAGTCCTACTTATACATTACTGATACTGATTATTCAACACCAACCAACACCAATATTATAAATGAAAGGCCCGGTTGTGAGGGCCCGGTGGCGTAATCGGCAGAACGGTCGGCTTTGATGCCGTGGTACCGAGTTCAAACCGCCGTGCACCAATGAATTTTTCTATCGAAAAATTTATGTGCGCTTCTCACAGTGGCCCTCCGGTGAAGGAAAACATCGTTAAGAAACCAACAACCCCCGCATGGTGGTAGGACACTATCTAGTGTCCGCCTGACCACGCTCAAGTTAGAAAATCTGTCACCAAAACATCTAATGTGTTCCGGCAGCTATCCTTGAAAGCTATCCTGAAATTTGAATGTACAGAAGAAATGTACAGTGATAACCAGTATTATGGATTAGGCTATAAGATAATTTTTAACGCAGGTCAAGCCGTGGGGCACAGCTAGTTAATATTATAAAGGCAAAAGTTTGTGTGTATATATGTTACTTCTTCACGCTGAAACTATTGAACCGATCGAGCTGAAATTTGGTATGTATAGATAGCCTAGACACTTATATAATAATATATAGGTGTATAATGTATAGATAACACATAGGGTACTTTTTACCCCGATAATCCCACGGAAACGATGTCTACGCGGGTAAAACCACGGGGCACAACTAGTCATGTTATAAAAACTCACGTTTATTAGAAACTTATTAATTTAATAATTAATTTAAATTATTTAAAAACTTAAACAACCGACTTGCATACCCCGCGAGTCAATTTCAGTAGCAAGTTTGAGACGTTTATCGTCATATCTCTGGAGATGCTCATTATATCTCGATGAAATTACAACGGGACCACCTCGAAAACGTACCCTAATGATTAAAAAACTGGCCAAGTGCAAGTCGGACTCGCACTTGTAGGGTTCCGTACCACACTACAGTATTTTATAAGATCGAGCAAAAATACCACTATTATTTTTCGCCAGCAAAAAAGAATATTTAAGAAACATTTTATTTCTTATAACGCCATCTAACGTCAAACAAAGGTGTTAGGGATCGACATTTCAATATAACGCCATCTATGCGACGTTTACCTAACTAAGCGTTCATAGGTGGCGTAACATTGAAATGCCGAAAAAAACACGTTTCTTGTATTATTTTTAACTTTATTCTATTTTTAGTATTTGTTGTTGTAGCGGCAACAGAAATACATAATCTGCATCGATATGAACGTAATGATAATCTGTGAAAATTTCAACTGTCTAACTATCACGGTTCATGAGATACAGCCTGGTGACAGACGGACAGACAGACAGACAGACAGACAGACGGACAGCGGAGTCTTAGTAATAGGGTCCCATTTTACCCTTTGGGTACGGAACCCTAAAAATGAATCATTCGTATTGGTTCACAATTGTCGGAGTAATCGCGTAACATACATACAAAAAAAAATGTTAATACATACAGACGAATTGAGAATCTCCTTCTTTTTGGAAGTCGGTTGAAAATGTATAAGCAATGTCGATAAAGTGATCGACAATGAGGCGTTTTAAAAATATACACTTGCATGTAGAACCTTCTTTCTACATGTTTCACGTGTGAATGTAATCAAATTCTTGTTAAGTTCAATAAATACTTGCAAGTAAAATTTGACCCACTTCTTCGTGTTTGATTGAGCTGAAGTTTTGCATATAATATGATTAGATGGATTGGATTGGATGACAATCCAATGTTATGGTCTCCTCGAGCTGATCTGATGGTGGAGACGGAAGGTGACCGTCTCCTTTCGAACTCCTAAATTACACATGTATTTGGGCTCGTTGGATTCGCCTTGACACAGGCTCTGATTGTAAATCATATAAAAGCTTGTTTTTAAAGGTTTTTAAGATAATACTTGTTGAAGTTGATTATATATTGTTGTATTTTCAGGATTCCATCAAGCTCTCATTCATAGTGAAAAGAATTACGTCGCTGACCTACCGGTTCTGGCTGTACGGAACCCCTAAAGATAGAGTGTTGAAGCCGTTTTTACAAATAAACAGTGAATTTATTTGTGAGTACATTGGTGGTCTTTCTTCTTCATTTTACGATATTGCCATACCTTCAATTTGAAACTGTCGGGTAAACAGGTGGGTAAATAGGACACTGTCTAGTGTCCGCCTCGCCAACTACCATACTCAAGTTGGATCATCAATTTCCGACAGCTGTTTTAGAGAGCCGGTTTCCATTCCAGGTCTAGCGTGCACGTTGGCATTATTGGGTCATCAAATCGAGTGAATACTCGCGTCTGAGTAAGCGCACTCCATCATCGATCGCTTCATCACTTAACATCAGGTGAGATAGTGGTCAAGTGCTACCCAGTTCGGTGTAAAAAAAAAACTTCACTTACCAACAGGTTTATTTGTTTTATTTCCGGCTCAACTTGACCAATACCCGCAACTACCTCTACCTTGCTTTCTCTTTCTATGATCAAAAACGATCTCATTTCACTTGTTTGTGTAAAACAGTGTCTCTACATCCAATACCTACTAAGGTAGTAGCGTTTTATTACAAGTCTAGACTCAGGGCTCAGGTGGCAATCCTAATAAACCTGCCATATGTTATACCCTTGGTATACAACGAAAACAATCTGCAGATTTTGAACGTAAATTCTTCTTGCTTTGCCAACTTATGTTATGCAATATTATTTATTCTGTGGTTATACTAGGACGGAATAAATGTATAGGACACCGAGGGGAAGTAATTACATCAATATGTACGTTAAATTCGAAGATATCAAAATGTAAGTGAAAGGAAACATTATTGTGTTTTTTATATAGGAATAAACAAATACAATATTTTTTGAAAATTCTTTTACGGGCCGGGAATGTTTTCCCCTAAAAAAAGTAAGAATACTGCTTGAGTAAACCAAACAATAGGGTCTATAATAAATTGATATAGATAGAATCTCTCAAAATATATAGTATCTGAAAATTACAGAACAACCTGAAATTTAGCAAACATATTATTATTATCTGATTAAGCTCAAAAATACATATATCGGATTAGAACAAACATATCTTAAATATTGAATGTACCTACTTTCCCTTCGTGTCCTATAATTTTTTTCAACTGTGTATAAAATACTAACATGGTCACCGCTTGTCCTAAGCATGTGTCAAGTGAAATCGTAGAGTGCTATGTTTACTTTCAGATTAAGTAGTAATCTGGTATAAAGCTTGTTATTATATTACCGTGCTTGCAATGTATTTCTTGCCAAGGCTTGTTAATTGGGGTTTGTGGTACCTTAGGCGTTCACGAACCTTTAAGTATGGTTTAAACTATAAGATAAGCTTGTGACGTAAGCACCTTGCCCGGTGAAGCTGTAATGATCGGCTTTGCTAGGATATCGATGTGATCGGCAGAGGCTAATAGCATACATTCTTAAACAAATTATTAAGATTGTTCAAACAACTAAATAAAAACCGGCCAAGTCGAGTTGGACTCGCCCACCGAGGCTTCCGTAACAACGTTGGTTGGTACCAATTAATCTAGACTTCTAAATTGTATGGGCGCTCATATAACGCAGAGGCCTATCTTAATTTGGGTAAACTATGTATGTATGATAACGTAAAGTAAAGATGTATGTAGGAATCATAGGGGGCAAATGCTGGTCATCTTCCTTGAAATGGAAGGGGCTTTTCCTGATGAATTCATTCTTTAAGAAAAGCCCCAAAGGATGTGAACATGGCAGAGCCCCGACACTATAACATAAAATGAGATCGACTTTATCATAACGGACAAGAAGCGTATATTCAGAGACGTCTCAGTGATCAACAGGTTTAACACCGGAAGTGATCACCGACTTGTACGAGGCTCTCTGAATATCAATTTTAAGCTTAAACGTGTCCGTTTGATGAAGTCTAGACTCCGACCTACCCTGCTCCAAGCAATAGTGGGATCTGAAACGTTCCAGTCAAATCTGGAGAACAAATTCGCTGCCGTGGAAACCACAAATAGCGTTGACCTATGTCAAGGTCTCAAGGGTCTGGTCTATACCAGACCCGTGACCGAATGTGGTCGGAATCCTCAGGGAGGAAGGTGTGAGATTTTGTGAAATGCAGCGTACAAGCAAGAATTCAAAGTTTTCGGAAGAAACACTCGGGCTTATGAAGGAACGACGTGAGAACCCACCAGTCATTTTGTCAGACCGGCATACTCTAAACAAAAGAATTGGCAAACAGATACGACACGTCCTCCGATGCTGAAACACTCGCTCTTTACAACGAGCAATCGAGCAAAACCGGGGGTCCAAATTTTTTGTCCAATTTCTTGGGAGAAGCCATCTCACAAAGATGACAACCACGGATGGAGTTGTCGTTGCTTTCAAGCCAGAAGTACTTTCGGAGATTGAAAACTTCTACAACCAGTCAAAAGTCAAAAGTCAAAGCATTTATTCAGTATATGGGCAAATTAAAAATTTGCACTTAAACACGTCAAATTACATTAAATAGATCATATTCAATAAACAATATTATAGATATAACAGAAACATGACTTATTGCTTTGAATTTACAAAAAAAAAAACAAAGGTATATAGCCATATGGCTTTCATCTAGACGTCGATCGTCACACTTAAAACACATGTTTAATTCCCCTGATTGCACCCGCAACCCAGTGCATGTTTCAGTACTTCAGACAATTTTATCCAAAAAATGTGAAATAATGAAATATAATAAATAAATAAAACGCAGACTAATTGCAGTACAAATCATATTCCGGATGGAACTGATTGTCCGTCTATCAGCTGCATAATACCGTCTTAACAGGCAACCCTAGATCTGCAAACAAAAGATGAAAACTGATTAACTGTTGAATCTACTGGTGTTTCGGAAGTACTCCCATCAGAGAAGAAACACCAAGAAACTCTATGGGGCTTGTCACTTATTTTAATTTATTTTTTTTATATTCATATTAAATATATATTATTTTTTAATTTACAACAAATAAATTATATTATCATACAATTTATATTATATCTTGGAGCTTGGGGCATTCAGGCCAAGCATTTTTGTCATTCATATAGTCATTTAATGTATAGTACGATTTCTGCATTAAATCGGATTTTACAAAGGTTTTAAATCTGCTCATAGACAGTTGATCAATATCTTTAGGAAGTTAATTATAAAATCGTATACAGTTCCCCAAATAAGAACCACAACCTGAATTGAGGTAAAATTAATCTATGTTTGTGTCTTGTATTGAAATTATGTACATCAAACCTCTTATTATAATCATTCAAATTTTTGCGTAGTTACATAATATTTTCATATATACATTGACATGCCACTGTGAGAATTTTAATCTCCTTAAATTTTTCTCGAAGTGAGTCTCGCAACTTCATGGTATATATAGATCGAATAGCTCTTTTTTGTAAAACAAATATAGATTGGATTTCGGCGGCTTTCCCCCACAATAAAATGCCATAGGACATTATACTGTGGAAGTAGCTAAAGTAAACCAATCTAGCAGTGGATTCGTCAGTCAAGTTTCTAATTTTACGTACTGCGTATGCAGCGGAGCTCAATCTACCCGCTAGAGCCGATATTTGAGAACCCCATTGTAGCTTTGAATCCAGGGTGATGCCCAAGAATGTAGCGGATTCAACAAATTCTAGTGGTACATCGTTTATTAATATTCTGCTATTAATGACACCTTTTCTTACATTTGGCAGCGAGAATTTAATACATTTAGTTTTTTTTGGCGTTCAGTAATAAATTATTGGTTGTAAACCAATTCAAAACCTGTGTGATTGATTTGTTAACATCGTCAAATTAAGGCGCAATCCTATCTATTTTGAATATTAAGGATGGATGTATCATCCGCGAACAAAACAATGTTACATAAGTTTTGCACGAAAGACGGCTAGTCATTAATATAAACTAGAAATAAAAATGGTCCTAAGATCGACCCCTGCGGAACTCCCATTTTTATGAGGGATCCAGATGACCTGACCCCATTGACCTCAACCATCTGTATTCTATTACAGAGGTAGGATGAGACCAGATGCTACCAAGTGCTTTTCCGTTAACGCCGTAGTGTTTTAATCTGCAAATTAGCGTTTTGTGACAGACGCAATCAAACGCTTTAGATAAGTCACAGAAAACGCCGATAGCATCTTGTGCTTTCTCCCAGGCATCAAATATGTTTAAGAAGATCTACTCCAGCATCAGTAGTGGAACGCCCCTTAGTGAAACCATATTGTTTGTGATTTAAAAGATGATTAATATTAAAATGTGCCAAAAGCTGGTCTAATATAACTTTTTCAAAAACTTTACTGAGCGCCGGTAATATAGAGATTGGTATATAGTTTGAAGGGTCATTTTTGTTCACTGATTTGAATAGGGGAATTAATTTACTTTTTTTTCATGACATCAGGAAAGACACCTTCTTCGACGCATCTGTTAAAAATAAACGCTAAGTGAGGGCTAATTACATTAATAATATAATTTATATACTTTGGTAAATATACTTTGGTTGACATACCCCACAGATCCTCGGTTTTCTTTTGATTGAGCATTTTGATTAGCGGATACCTACGTCATAATAACTATCTGCATGCCAAATTTTAGCGCAATCCGTTGCGTTGTTTTTAGCTGTGCGTTGATAGATCAGTAAGTTAGTAACGTTTGCCTTTTATATATACAAGAAGAAGAAGAAGAAGATAAACTACGATTAAATCATAAGTCGATTTATTCGTAGAGTATAAACAATACTTCAGTCAGGGTTTGAAAAATCAACCTGCTTAAACCTCTTTGGCGCCTTGACATAATATGACTCTTGACAGCACCCACGATAAGATTATTGTTTCTAAAGAGAAATCCACCGATATACGAGTAGATAGCTACTTATGATTTGAACGCTTGACGTTTTACCATGTTTTTCGGTATGATCCTAATGAAAAAATTTTAAAAAAAATTTGGTTACACGTGAGCGCGCGTTTAAAATAATATCAGTACCTAAAATCACATAAATACGGGAGCAAAGTGACAAGGAAAATAGACTTACAACCAACTGCCATTAGTCCATGGCTCTCTCGTATCTCGAGCCACCTCCTCATCAGCCTGGATCCACACCAGCGCCGCCAGCAGTATAAGGAACCGGAACACCGTGCTGGACGCCATTTTGAATGTCAGTTAGGACGCCACGCCATCTTGAAATTGTCTTGATGGTTCCACCATTTTGAAATCGTCACTTATGCTTACGCCATCTTGATTCTAGTTCAAAAGCATTTAGCAACTTTGTATTGGTCACATTTTTATTATTTTTCACTAAGATGTCACCGCTAAATTATTTAAGTAATAAGATATTATTATAGAACAAACAATTATTTGCTGCTGAGTTTTCTCAAGTTAATTTAGAAGACGGAATAATGCATACATTAGCTTTGACTATGCAGTTTTTACGGCAAAATTCAGTAAGGTACCTACCATTTCTAAATATTCGGTTTTCTCTTGAAATTTTAGACCTTTCAACCAAAGGTCTAAGCCTAAAATACATGCATGCATTGAGATTTATAGAAGAAACCGGATCCAATGGCATCAAAATATTTTTGTGTAAGTGCCCATTTTCCTGCTTACCGTACATTTCTTTTAAGTCTTTGAATGCAAATAAAATGTATGGATAGATACATGTCTTCAAAATGTTTTACTGTAGCTATAAGGAAAGAAGACCACACTTTAAAAGCCACCTTCTGTAGTCAAATACTGACAACGGTATATTTTTATTAGTAGAATTTTTCACATAATAATAGTTTATATAAAAAAAAAAACAAGTTTTTTTTTAATTTTATATAGAAAAGCGTTTGACCAATAGGTATATCACCTATTGGTAAGTGATGATGCGGTCGAAGATAGTAAGCACGCTAGGCCTAGAATGGGAACTGGCTCTCAAGGATAGCTGCCGAAACACATTAGATGTTTGGCGACAGATATTCTAACTTGAGGGTGGTAACTGGCCATACGGACACTAGATAGTGTCCTGGTTGCATTCTTAACGATAATTTTCTTTCACCGGAGGGCCACTGTGAAAAACGCATTTATGTATTATATATATATATATATTTCGAGAGAAAAATCCATCGGTGCACTGCGGGGATTGAACTCGGTACTTCTGGCATCAAAGCCAACCCATTCTCGGGCCCTCGAAGTTTTTAACCGACGTTTAACCGACGAAGTTTTTAACTGTAAAGACAGGAGGACATCAAATACTTTTCAACGCGAGTGAACACTTGGAGAACTATACATAGAATTATAATAACACCGTGAGCTTTGAGTCGACAAGGGGGCTGTGACTTTCCATCCAATTATTATTATCCTCCGTGGTCGGTCAAAGATCCTTCCATCGCGTGTCCAGTCCAGTCTAGTCGGCCGAGAGACCTGAGCCGGATTACTGGGAATTTACTGTGTAATTCTGTGTAATACACACATTCCTAAGTGTAATGGTACATTATAAACTGTGGCTTTTAGTTGAGGTTCGCAGGATTTTCTCGGCATTTTGACAGTTTTGTATGCAGAGTTTTATCTTGTCACTCACTAGCAAACCCCTTGTAGCTTTGACCGTTTTACACAATGTTATTGCTGATATTGTAGCTTTTGATGGGTGAAAGAATTTTCAAAATTGGTTCGGTAGTTTTTTAGTTCATCCATTACAAGCAAACATACTAAAATACCTACGCCTAAGATCAGGCTCAGTGAGCCTGATCTTTGGCTCTTCTTTTCATCCGACTTCCAAAAAGGAGGAGGTTCTCAATTCGTCTGCATGTTTTTATTATTATTATTAATTTTTGTATGTTTGTAACGCGATTACTCCGTCAATTGTGAACCGATTCGAATGATTCTTTTTTTAATCGGTACACTTTCGAGGTGGTCCCATTGTAAATTCATCGAGATCTGAAAAGTATCTCCAGAGATATGCCGATAAACGTCTCAAACTTTTTACTGAAACTGATTAGCGGAGCATAGAAGTTGGTTCTTTTAGTTTTTAAACTATCTTAATTATTTTAGGCTCATCTTATGAGAGGCCTACATTCAGCAGTGGATTGAAACCGGCTTTCAAATACTAATATAGATATAGAAGTGAGTAAAGCCACACGATTTTCTTACCAGCCTTGTTCCTTGGCTAGGATCGCTAGGGGCTAGACTAAGGGCTAGTTTCACTGGTTCCTCATAATGCGTTAGATAGTTATCTGACACATGGCGCCATATAAAAGCTGTCATAAATCTGTCAGACTTCTTCATATTAGCGCTATCTGGAACCCGTGAAACTGGCTCTAAATCCTTTTCAGCCAGCACAGTAGGTTTTAATCTGAGGTTTACATTTTATGTTTAAATCGGAGACATTTTTATTTTTACCGCCTTTACAAAAGGAGGAAGTTCTCAATTCGACTGTATTATTTTTATTTTTTTATGTTTGTTACCTCAGAACCGCGTCAAATCTTGGTTACAATTTAAAAAAATCTTTTTTTTGTCTAAGAGATTATGCCTTCCGTTTGGTCCCATTCAAATTTTATCGATATCTGATAATCATCTCCGGAGATATGAGGATAAACAATATAAACAAAGTTTCATACCTCAATGACATGATTATGGCTAGTAGATATTTTCACTTTCGCGGCATGTGAAGTCGGTTTTTTCGTTTTGTACGATCATAAATTATGAATTATTAACCCATGAGCAATTTGGTTGCGGGAACCTTTACGACTAGAATTTTTGCAAATTGAAATGTCTTTATTTTCCTATCGAAGCATTGTTGATTGCAAAAGTCTGAGTTGAAGGAAAGGTACTTTTCGGATTTGAATTTGTTTTCGGCTTACTGGCAATTCTCTGTGTAATCCTGTCTAATACACACAATCGGATGTGTATCATTTCTTTGTAGTGTGGTGCATTACAAACCGTGTTTTTAACTGACTTGACTTGACTGACTGACTAAAAGGTTCTCAATTCGCCTGTATGGTTTTTAGGGTTCCGTAGCCGAATAGCAAAAAACGGAACCCTTATAGATTCGTCATGTCTGTCTGTCTGTCCGTCCGTATGTCACAGCCATTTTATTGATGTATTCTGTGAACCGCTTTCCGGTTTTTATACAAAAATAAAACATAGAAAAGTTTAAGAGGGGGCATCCCATACATGGAACTGAAATAAAAAAAAAATTTTTTCTTCAAACCTATACGTCTGGGGTCTATGAATAGGTCTTTAAAATGACATTGAGGCGCGTCTAAAGTAGTAAAATGTGTGTCCCCCCCCCCCCCTCTAACTTTTAAAGTATGGGAGTGAAAAATCTAAAAAAAATATATGCTGTAGATCTCAATAAAAACTAACAAAGAAAATTGGTTTGAACGAGATACAGTCAGCAGTTTTTGAGATATAGCGACCGCAAAGATAACTTTGTTTTTCATACAAACACTATGAAAAACAAAGTTAATTTTTTTGTTGCTAAAAATCATAGTTATAGAATACTTTACTGTGTTACGGAACCCTACGAGTGTGAGTCCGACTTGCACTTGGCCAGTTTATTTTATGTTGCAATGTATGGGTTTTTGCTTTTGTATCATGTAGACTTTTTTTATATCATGTTGACCACTATCTCACCTGTTAGTAAGTGATGATGCGGTCGAAGACTGTAGCACGCAAGGCCTAGAATGTGAACTGGCTCTAAAGGATAGCTGCCGGAACACATTAGATGTTTGGCGACTGATTTGAATGATTATTTTTTTATTGGTAGGGTTCATCTCCAAGGTTGTCATTTAAATTTTATGAATATCTGATAGTTATCTTCAGGTTTATGACGATTAACGTCTCAAACTGGCTGCTGAAACTGAAACGCGTAGCATTGAAGTCATTTTTTTTAGTAATTTTTAAGTAAAGTTTCGCAGGATTTTCACACATAAATTAGATGAAATTTTGAAGTTTTTGTACGCAGTTGTAATATATGAAAGCCACCTACTTTTTTAAATCGTTGAAGCTGTGGTTGAAGTATGTATGTATTCCCACTTTAATTAAAGAAACTATGAATAAAATTGTGTTGAAGAGTTTATCGAGTCTTCGCAAGACTGCATTAAACCAGATTTATAACAACAAGAGCAAAGCTTGGAAATAAAAGAAACCGTGCGTGATATTGTTGTGCAAAAGACTTTTACAGCTCACGGCACAAGATAAATATTTAGTCTTTCCAAGCTAAATAGGCAAATTGAAAACCAGTGCCAAAAACAAACAGTTGTGCATGAGACATACGCTGCATTTGCTGCTTTTGCAATTAATTTTATAAGTAGATACAATAGTACCTATCTAATAAGATACACAATCGTATTTGGCATAAAAAAAAACAAAATTATTAAATTCAATCAAAATAATGCAATCAAAAGCAATTGAATCTAGACTATATATATATATATATATATATATATATAATATAATTATATATATATATATATATAAGGTTGTCTGGAAGAGATCGCTTTAAGCGATAAGACCGCCTGTTGTTACAGTTGTTAAATGTTTATTTTTTAAGTTTTATTTGTTTGGTGTTCAATAAAGAGTATAATATATATACATATATATATTAATATATATATATTATATATTAAATAATAATATATATATATATGAAAGCTATTCATCTATGGAATGCACTCCCTGTTAAAATCAAAGAAGCCCGAACGCCGCAAATATTTAAAAATATGGTATTTAAGCATTATATAACACTATCGCAAATTGACTACCTTTACTCTAAATATAATATGTATATGCATGTATTGTATTATTATATTTGTATATATATTTTAACCCACATTGCGAGTAATCTTTTTTTTTTAAAGAAAATAAATAAATAAATTTACTTAGTGTATTTGTGTATGTATATGTGTGTGTATATATATTTATATATATATATATCTATAATGTTATATGTAAGTGTATTTGTACTTGTATGGATATAATTATCTAGTATTTTGACTATATTTGTGTGTAGGTTTATGTAAATTAATATTATGACTTATCTTATTTTGTCAAAGGTATTGTATGCCACCGACCGCTTATTTCCAAAACTAGCTCCTGTCCATCCAAAGGTTGTCTGGTAGAGATCGCTCTGAGCGATAAGACCGCCCATTGTAACACCTAATTAGTTTTTCCTTGTCTTAGATTATAATGTGTTGATTGGTATGCAATAAAGTATTCATCTATCTATCTATCTATATTCTTTTTCTAAACTATATATTTATATTTATTCTAGATTCAATAGATAGAATATTTTAGATAGTCTAGATTCAATTGCTTTTGATTGAGTTTGATAATTTTGATTTTTTTTTCATTCTAGATTCAGACATATATATATATAGTTATTATATGATGAAATCTCTCGGGTCGTAAGACGCCCGAAACTTTGGAAGGCATTGACGGAGCCGAAGCCAACGTCAAGAAGCCCTTTACAATGTATTATCTTAATTATAAATTATTGTATATGGATGGGAGGATATGATAAACTATGGAAAGATGGTACAAAAATATAGGCTATTGTTATGAATTCTTAATGGTCAGTGGTCTGGACTATGGGATGAGGTACGGCACCCGCCAATTATGCCTCATTACAAAATATTAAGGCGGGTGGTGACTTGCTAAACACTGAATGGGCCCCCCATAAAGGCGGACCGATATATCGGCGCCGAGGGGCAACATTGGCGTGGATAGCTAAGGGTGTTGAGAGGTGTGCTGCACTTTCACTAAACGCTACTAGCGGCTTTATGCCTTTAACACTTCCACCCTGGAGCTTAGGTCTTAGCTCTTGCGATTCCCACCACCGGCCGGCCGTTCAAGGCAAGCCGGGGGTCAGAGGGTCTCATTTAGCCCTCACGGAATAGGGGTACGCGGTGTCGCCACTCACCGTCGGCTCGCCACAAAGCCGCCCCTGCGGGTTAGTAATTAGTAGTTAGTTATTATTATTATTAGTATATTATATATAATATAATATTATAAAAACGTTTGTAAACTCTACCACTCTGTCTGTTTGTTACCTAATCACGCCTAAACGGACGATCCGATCTTACTGAAATTTAACAAGGAGATACTTTATTTATAGAATGAGGATGACCATAGGCTACTTTTTGTAAAAATTAAAATGATGATTTTTATACATAATGGCGCTTGTCATAATCAATAAAAGGTAAGTTGAAGGTATCAAGCTATAATTTATTTTTCTCTATGGAAATCGTATCGGTGTCGTCTCGCGGTCGTGAGTATAAAACTGCTCGATATCCCACGCTCTCATGATATAGAAATTAGTAACGCTTAAGGATATTCCATTGTGATTCTGAAATTAAAATTATTGGAGGAGGCATGACATAGAATATTATCACGAAATATGCTGTGTATTAATTGTATATTACGTGAGTATATTATTTAATTTAGGACTGATGTCATAGATATTAATATAATTAAATTATTAATAAAAAAATCAATTTACTTTAAATGTTATGTCGCTGAACATTGAGGATTTCTTTATAATATATATGTGTATATAATATAATTATAATTTAATAATATAAATAAAATCTCTAATATTTTTAAGATCGCTTTATAATATCTCAAAGCATTTGTGATAATTATTTATTCATTAATATTAGATAGTGGATTCTGCTGGTGTGATACATTTATTGGTGTGAGATATTTTTATCAAGATCACAAATCACTTAGGTACTTTTAAGATAAATTCCTAGAATACTACTATTTTATTTATCACATAGTTACGAGTAGGCTAGCGTTCAGTGCTGGATTAACCACGTAGCAACAGTAGCAATTGCTACGGGCCCCGCGCATAAGGGGGCTCCGCATATTTAAACCCAGACTATTAATTACCCACAAAATTGTTACCAATAGATGGGAAATAAACGTATTGAGTATTTATTTGTTTATCACCACTTTATACTTAAGAACCCATAGTAGATCAAGGGCTCTTTGAAAGAAATTCTAAGGCCCCGCGCTTGTTTTCGAAATAATTTGCTACGGGCCCCGTGCTTGCTTAATCCGGCACTGCTAGCGTTCAACCACTATCTCATCTGTCGGTAAGTGACGATGCGGTTGAAGACGGTAGCGAGTCAAGTTTAGAATAGGAACTGCAAAGACTTTAAAGCAAAATATCTTTGAAGAACTAACTTTCAAGGACAGGTGGATTATATACTAATTAACAGATATTATAATTTAAAGCGGTGAAATCCGCAAGGTGGCTGGCAAGATCGGATGTGATTAGCCGAGGATTGTGCTCAGTGGCTTACAATTGGAGAGGCCTATGTCCAGCAGTGGACTTGTATAGGCTGATGGTGATGACGATGATGATAAACATGGATGATGTATAATATAGTTAGTAATTTACCGCACAACAGTTGATTAAATTCATTATCTATCAGTTTGATTAAAACTATTTTAGGAAGTTAGGTTTTAAATTTCAAGTTTTTCTATAGTGAACCAAAATATAGGTATATAATAATTTAAGATCGTTTAAAAAACTAAAAGAACTGATTTAAAATGCAGCGCTAGTCATTTTCATCAGTACCAATTTTGAAACGTTTATCTCCATATCTCTGAAGATACTGAATATATCTTGATAAAATTTAAATGGGACCTGTGAAGTACCGTTTGAAACAGAAAATAATTTTCCAAATGGGTCAGGCGTCTTCGAGTAATAGGTGAACAAACATAACATAAGATCGTTTAAAAAACTAAAAAGAACCTACTTCAATGCTGCGCTACCAATTTTGAGGTGTTTATCTCCATATCTCTGGAGATACTTTTCAGACCTCGATAAAATTACCATGGTACCACACTTGGGATATCGTCATTCCAACAAAAAAGAATAATCAAAATCGGTTCATAAACGACAAAGTTATCCGCGAACAAACATAAAATACATATACGGTCGAATTCAGAAACCTCCTCCTTTTTGTGAAGTCGGTTAAATTAATTGTAGAATACGGTAATTTAGTTTTAAATTAAATAGTACGGTCATGATTGATTTTTTTGAGTAATAGTGTACTTGGGGATTCTTAGTAAAACCACAATAATAGGTTCCTAAGTAAGTGCTTAGGTTACAATAATATGCTTATGTAATTTAAGGCATTTTCTCTTAGGTACTTGAACGTTCATGAGATTCATGTTGCATAGCAAGTTAGACTTATGTTAGCTTTAAATAACCATACAAGTTTAAATACCTCAGCAGCAAATAAAAAAAAAACACATAAAAGACTAAATGAGAACCTTCTTTCCTGTACCTAGTCAGTTTTAAAGCACAATACACACACTAAACAAAAATTCGCATTCCACTAAACAAAAACAAAAGTCTCACAACAACTTGTTTATGGTCTCATCTATACACACTATGGTCAAAATAGACACTGTGCATATTAAATAGTTTACAATTTATTGTTTTAAGTTGGAGTTAAGTTAGGTTTAAGTTAGGTTTAAGTTCGATTTAAGTTTTAAGTTGGTTTTAAACACAGACGTGCGCGTTGCATGGTTGGTTCGACCAGACTGGCTTTGGAGGACGTTACTTAAGTTGTACTTGACGAAGTTAAGTAAGTCTGAAGTGAACCTGGTTTAAGGGACTTCAAATTGAACCTGCGTGGCTGTTTCTATTAAATACAGTTAAAACTGTTTCTTTTTAAGTTAAGAAATAACTATTTAAACTAAAAGGTAACTTAACTAAACACATTCGACTAAGAAACTATTATTTTAAATCAATTAGTACAGCTGTCATAGGCTAACGTTTGACCTCTACCTCGCCTGGTTTCAAGCGTTGATGTGGTCAAAGATGGTGAACACGCTAGGCCTAAAGGCCGTATGCTGCCGGAAGACCGTAAGGTTACGGCGGCAGATCCTCTCCTTAATTGAGGTTAGCTACTTTTTTGTAGCAATTCAGGCGGAACATCTGTATACTATAATTTGCTCCTACCGGAGGATTTGATTTGAAAATAGGATTTAGATATTATGTGGATTGAACAAAGGTCAGTAGTCCATTCACTCTATTCCTGCGCCTTATCTTAGTAACAACTTCAATTTTTTAGACATGCACGATTGCATCTTATCGTCACATAACCACGTTGTCACATAACATGAGATGAAAAAGTGGTCTAATGTTTGACTATTCGAAATAAAAAGAAAACAAAAACATTGAAAACTAAACTTAGACGAAGCGTTAGACAAACCAAGGTCGCTAGACTTACAATGAGAACTAGCTCTCCTCAAGGACAGCTGCCGGAACACATTAGATGTTTGGTGACAGATTTTCTAACTTGAGGGTGGTAGCTGGCCAGGCGGACACTAGATAGTAGGCGACTAATTATTTTAAAACAGTGACATCTATTGGTTTGTTTATGAACTAGACAAATACAACGGCTAGCTAAATACTTCATGAAAATTAGTATAGATGGCGCTACAATTTATTTATTGAAGTGACATCTATTCGTACACTTGGAAAACTGAAATGAAGGTCGGTGACAATTATAGTTGAACTACTGAACGATAGATGTCCACACCAATTTATATAGCTACACTCCGATAGATGTCGCATCTGGTAAAAATAGGTAAGTAACTAGGTATATGTACCTCAAAAGGAAAAAGGAACCCTTATAGGATCACTCTGTTTTCCGCCTATCCGTCTGTCCATCTGTCTGTCAGGACCCTGTTTTCTCAGGAACACGTAGAGGTATAAATCAAGTTAAAATATATATCAAATTCCTCTGGTCTACAGTCTAGTTTAGCTGTGAACCAAGAAAATTAATCATGAGACGCGATCATGAGATTTCACTGTTTATGTCGCATACTTTCGCATATTTTGCGATTACACATGGGAATCAAAACCTATAGAGTACCTACCTACTTCCCGTTGACGTACAATCATGAAATGTAGCAAGAAGCAATGTTTTACATACTTATCTGAAAACCATCGCATCGGTGCGCGAGTCTTACTCGCACTTGGCGGTTTTTAATTAATTAGGCATGTACTTACTTTACTTATTACTTTTATATCAACACCAACATAAACACTGTTAACATTAATTAGTTCCTAAAATAGGTAGGTAGGTAGGTGTACCTGTAAGAATTAGAAAAAAATAGTCAGTACGTAAAATAGAAAATACCAATACTTACTAAGCTAAGAGATATTTCAATACCTATTCCCAGTGAGGGAGGCCTATGTCCAGCAGTGGCCAGAAACGGGCTGATGATTATGACTTTCAGTGAGTACCTACCTACCTCCTAATTTGTAGGTAAGTAATAGTACAGTTTTACAATCCATAATAGGTACCTACCTATGACTGGTAGGTACCTTTTGTTTCAAGTAAAGTATGATAACCTAGTGTACTATGATGTCGATGCTCAGACTAAAATAAAAAGTACAAGTAACTTATTGCTACGATGCTCCATTGATGGTCGGTAAGCGGATATCGAATTCCGAATTGATCAGATCTGTGTAATATGTTGATTTCATAGCGTCATCTCAAAACTTCATCATCAGTCATCATCTAAGTCATAACTCAATACTCAATGCTTTATTGCTTCCATAATTGTTGTACATAAAGTTCTTATATCTAGATATCTAGGTAACTCATACCTAACCACAGAATAAATAATAGTAGGTGTTAGGTACTGACCCATCGAGGTACATGTAAACGTACCTAGTACATGTACATACATCGATGTACTAACCTAACTAAGTAGTTATAAAAAAGTTCATACCTAGTCTAGTCTGGTTACCTAACAGTTGAACGGATTTTCATGAATCAAACCAAATCAAACCAAAAAAACAAAATCAAAATCGATTCATCTGTTTAGGCGCTACGATACAGAGACAGATACACACATACACAGATACAAACTTATAACACCCCTTCTTATTTCGTCGGGGGTTCAATACAACATTTATAGTAGTTGATGACAGACAGCAAGGAGGTAAGTATATACCTAGTTAACCTACAGCATCCTGTGTTGCCAGGAAATCTTTACCCTACTCTGTCTGTCGCAGTTTTTGTAAATAAATATCATAAATAATTTTAATTCTGTAACCGGCCATTGCCAGAGCGCTGAGCGCGTTCCATTCTGGAACGCGTTTCAATTCGAATTTCGTATTTGGAACGCTCGCGACCGGTCGCCCTTGTAATAGTTGGCTGGCGTTATCAAATAACCAGTTACTCTTGACCTCTGTCTTAGCCTGTTTCCTTCTTATGTCGTTGCCGTAACGACTAAAGATGAAGTTGACAAGGATCTATATAAAATGGTCGCGAGTCGACGGCAAGTGCAGCGCGAACGAAAATATACGTCGCGCCGAGTTGTTTTGCCGCCTTATCACTCGGAGCAAAGAGTATTTATTTAGTATAGAAGTGTTATTTATTGCAGGATTGTGTTTTGCCTCTGTGATGCTCGGTAACGAAGTTTATTCGATTTTATTATTTCAGTCATTAGAATCCCATCAAAAACATTAAATGTAAATAGGTACATGTCTCGCAACGCAGTTCTTATACCACAAAAAGTTTTAAGATGTAGTAATGTTAAACCAAGTCGGTTTAATATATATAATGACTTAGACATCGCACGGTCTCGGCCTATATAATCGTCAAGTAATTAAAATAATCGTAATTGAACATAGTGCCAGCCCTAATCACATGCCGTTTGAGAAATAGGTACACAAACACATGCGAGTAGGTACGAGTAAAACGTTATGTGCGTCACTGTGCGTGTGACAGTGACCACTGCCAAACATTTTTTTTATACATCTTATAGCTAGCATTATCATCTTTTAGGTTAGCATTTGACCACTATCTCACCTGTTGGTAAGTGATGATGCGGTCGAAGATGGTAAGCACGCTAGGCCTAGAATGGGAACTGGCTCTCAAAGATAGCTGCTGGAATACATTAGATGTTTGGCAACAGATTTTCTAACTTGAGGGTGGTAGCTGGCCAGGCGGACATTAGATAGTGTCCTACCACCATACGGGGGTTGTTGGTTCCCAATGATGTTTTTCCTTGAGCGGAGGGCCACTGTGAGAAGCGCACATAAATTTTTCGATAGAAAAATCATATGTTAAATGGACAGTTCCATAGCGTAATTCAAAGTTTGACCAAACTTTAAAAACAAAGTTCAGAAATTATAGGTAAGTACTAAATAACTGTAATAAAAAAATAGTGACAAAGACAAAAATTACAGAAGGGAAGAGATTCATTTTCTGCTAGGAATAATTAGTCCTCCTATGCTATCATCCATTATATTTTTTATATGATACTAGCAGCCCGCCCCGGCTTCGCACGGGTAAAACATATAAACCTACAAAATTTGCATCAGTTTGTTGCATCGAATATAAAATATGAACATATTTAACAACCATCGTCATATTTCATCCAATTTACACAAAACCTTAACGAATTATGCACCTAAACCTTCCTCATAAACACTCTGGCTATTGGTGAAAACCGCATGATAATCCGTTCAGTAGCTATTGAGATTATTGCGAACAGACAGACAGACGCAGTGATGAACTTTGTTTTATAATACTTATTGGAATAATTATATATTGGACGGCCCTTTGGCATAAAGGATAGTTACCCTGATTCTGACCCGACGGTCGTTGGTTCTAATCCTAGCTATATACCTACCAATGAAAGTTTTATGTGCATTCATGAATCATGAGTTTTCGTACAGTGGTAGTGGAATCATTAAATCTACCAAAAAGTAGCTTACCACCAAGGAGAACATCTGCCGCCGTAACCTTACGGCGTTCCCCGACGCAAAATGTAGGGGTAATATACGTTTAACGTGTGTATCTGTGTGTCTGTCTGTACCATCTTAGCACCTAACCGGATGAACCGATTTTGTTTTTATTATTGATAGTTTTTTTTTGTTTGATAGATGTCTTCATCGAGAGTTTTAGCTTAGCTTTGATTCATGAAAATTCGTTCAGTCGTTATAAAATTATGAGCTTTTTTCTAGTTAATTGCGCTATGAAATCAACTTTCATAGGTCTGATCAATTCGAAAATCTTCTTCTTCAACGATATTGTAAGAACATGGAAGCCTCCTGGACTCTACAGAATACTCAAATCCTCACCAACTTACAGCACAGATTTTAAATGTCGTGATTAGAGTCATTGGAAAAAGCTATTATACATAGATCAGTCGGGGTGGTTTAAAATATTATATTATATTATATTATTATATATATAGATGAATATTATTTTATAAAATAAGTGTAAAGTGTTTAGTAAAATAAGTTATAGTATAAAATAATATAGTGTAATAATATGATCTATTGTATACAATAGATCATATTATTACACTATATTGACTTCAAATTGATTATGATCGGTGGGGATCTACAGCATAGCTAAGCTTATAATAATATTTTCGCAGTAACTATGACCTAATCTGTGGTTTCACTGCAAATATTTTATTAATTTTGCGATGCGTGTTTGTGAAATTCGTGATATTTTCTAGAGTTTTCATTTGAATTATATACTGTAAAGGACAATTTTAATCTTTAATATGTGGCCAAGCTAATTAACGTAATTATTTGGATAAGGATTAACACTATATACTTGAAAATAGCCTTGGATGTTATATAATATTTTTTAACAAAAATTTTAAGATTAAAATGGTTACTGTGAGTCAACCTTAAGAGATAGACATATGCTGTCGCGGACTTTTTTGTAGGTCTTATTAAGTTGTACAACTCTTGCATAGAAAATATTCTTCTATCTATTTTCAATTAAGCAGCGTTCGTAAGAAACGTGTTTTTTCGACCGTTTCTTGCCGACTTAGGTTGCAAATTAGGTCTCCACGAATGTACCTTTGATTTAAACGGGATAATATATAGCCTATTTTCATTCCGAAAGTCCATTCTATGTATTAGTGAAAGAATTTTTTAAATCGGTTCAGTAGTTTTTGAGCTTACTCATTACAAACATACAAAAATACAAATGTTCTCTCTTTATAATATTAGTATAGATTAATGTGTCTTATCTGTACGTGAATAGTCTGTAGCGCGGGTGTAGAAGCCAGTGCGGGACGAAGGCGGGCTCTCGGCTCGCCAACTTAAGGCCGGCCGCACACGCACGGTTTCCTGATTAGGTTTCCTAATCAGGAATGCAGATTCGGAAACCTGAATGCTCTTCTTTCATACAAAACGTTCAAACACGCGCACACGTACTTATTTTTTCCGAACGGAAAAAAACCTAATATCCGTTTCGAAATTTTCCCCGTGCGTTCGGGTTGTTAGAACGGAAAAAAACCTAATGACGTCATCCCGAACGCAGCGATCTCGTACATTTTGGCTCAGCCGCCGCACACGAACGGAAATTTCCATTCAGACTCGCGCTAGCGTTGGCACTGGTCGTATAAAATTCCTTATACAAAAAACCGAACGTCTGCGCTAATCTCACGGAATTCCGAATCTGAATTCCTAATCAGGAAACCTAATCAGGAAACCGTGCGTGTGCGGCCAGCCTTAAAATGCCGCCGCAGAGCCTCCGAATCGATAGCTCGCTCGTCACGTGCCGCCGCGGCCGACCAATCAGAGCGCGGCTCGCGACCGGGCGAAGGGCGGCGGGAGCAGCCCCCGCGCGCCGCGCCTCCGCCACCGCCAGCCAGTGCACGAGTCAACTCCGCGCGGGACGGACGCACAATCGCGCGCCGCACATTACTAAAGTTCCGAAAACCGGTCCGATGCATCGGGACATGTTATAGTGCAGTGACAATGAGTGCGTGGACGGAGGAAGCGCTTTCCTGGCGCGACGAGCGGCTTGGCCTTACCGAGCTGCCCGGCGCCGGCACAAACAGACGGAAGCTACGTAGCGCCCCGTACAAACTACACCGGCCTCATCTGCCGCCAGCGCACAGCGAGCCGCTCACTGAGATCCCAGGCACGCACATCTCCCGCCTCTATCCGGAGATTCTTGCGCTCATCTTCGAGCGGCTGCCGGTCAGAGACCGCGGCCGCGCGGCGCAAGTGTGCCGGACCTGGCGGGACGCTGCCGACCGCCGCTCCGTGTGGCGCGGAGTGGAAGCATCCCTGCATCTCAAGAGGCCAGCACCCGTGCTATTCGCCTCCCTGGCGCGACGGGGAGTGAGGAAGCTACAGATCTTATCGTTGCGACGAGGGCTGAGAGACGCCGTCGCCGCTCTGCCGGGCTTGGAGTCGCTATCTCTGAGCGGATGCTACAGTGTCACGGACGCTGCTTTGGCCAGCGCGTTCGCCTCGGAGATGCCGTCGCTAAGGAGACTGGATCTCTCGCTGTGTAAACAGCTGACGGACTCCTCGCTCGGCAGGATAGCGCAGTCTCTGAAAAACTTGGAGGAGTTGGAGCTCGGCGGATGCTACAGTATCACGGACACTGGCCTGCTGCTGATCGCCTGGGGACTGCGGAAGCTGCGGCGACTGAACCTGCGCTCCTGCTGGTACGTGAATGACACCGGGATAGCTCATCTATGCGGCGGCGGTGAGGCGCGAGGGACGCCCGAGCTCGAGCATCTGGGACTGCAAGACTGTCAGAGGTTGACGGACGAGTCGCTGAAGCACGTCGCGTCGGGCCTGCCCAAGCTGAAGTCGATAAACCTGTCTTTCTGTGTAGCTGTGACCGACGGCGGACTGCGATACCTATCGCGGTTGCAGCACCTGGAGGACGTGAACCTGCGTGCGTGCGACGGCGTGTCGGACATGGGCGTGGGCTTCCTAGCGGAGAGCGGCCGCCTCACGGCGCTCGACGTGTCATTCTGTGATAAAGTGGGTGACGAGGCGCTATCTCACGCCAGCCTGGGGCTGTCGGGGCTGCGCTCGCTGTCGCTGAGCGCGTGCCGGCTGACGGACGAGGGGCTCGAGCGGGTGGCGCGCCTGTCGCAGCTGGAGACGCTCAACATAGGGCAGTGCACGCGGATAACAGACCGCGGCTTGCGAGCGCTCGGTGAGGGCCTGCTCAGCCTCAAGGCAATAGACTTATACGGGTGCACGTGCATCACGCCGCAGGGCTTGGACCATATCGTAAAGTTGCCTCAGCTTAGTGTACTCAACCTCGGGCTGTGGCATGTGCGGTGACCGCGCACACTGCTCCGTGTCTGAACGTTTGTGTGTGTGCGTGCGCCGCGCGCCGCCATGTTGTGCCACCACCAAGGTTATACTCGCGACGGTGAATAAAGGAATTAACCAATTTTAAGATATTAAAATTATCGAATTATATGTTAGGATGGGGTGGCTTTCTTATCTGGTTTTGTTTCAAACGTTATTTTTGCAAAATTATTGAATTTGATTTCATTTTTATATTCCTTTTTGTCGAATGTAATGTTTCAAGAAAGTTACCCCAATACCTAGTCGCAATGTTGAACTAGACTTTTTGGACTACTGAGGTATTTGTCTTGTGTTACGTAAGGACCGTTTTTTGTTATAATTATTACTTTTTATTATGAACAAGTTTTCTGCTCAAAAAGTCTGGTTGGTCAATGTTATTGCTCCACTAGTTAGGTAGATATTTAGCCATTCTTCAAATTATAATTGTTTTTAATTCGACCTTAAGTGAACTGTTAGGAAACTTGAATTTGTTAAGTTAGGTTTTTCAATTGTTAATTAGGTAGTGACACGATTGTTTTCAGGTGATAGACGTTACTTTTTGCCATTAAATGCTGATTCTTATCAATAATTAATAGAATCAGATTGGCTTTACTATATACAATTTAGTATTTACTTACTTGTACTGTTTCTTTTTTCTTTGATTTAATCTTCTGTCATGTTTGATGAAAGCAAATAAGACAAAACATGCAATCCTACTCCTGAAAGAAATCTAATTATATTTTTGCTATAAAAGGTTAAGTAAATGTTTTGTTGTTGTAATGATTGTACCATGGGCTGAAAATGATAAATTACTTTTACGTAAACATTTCAATATCTCGATCAAACAAACATATCAATCAGTAAGTTAAATTTGTTAAAATATCTTTTTTACAATAATAATGATATTTCCAATAGTAAATGCGCCTAATCCAGAAACTAGAATAAAAACGGGCGGCTCTTTTATTTTTAGAACCACAATATATACCTATTTTATAATTTGTGTGTTCGTTTTATTTTTACGCCGATAACGCTTTGGAGATATTGATGGAACTTAGAGGTATTGATCTCTTATGAATTTTGAGAAGGTACTATCCAACAGTAATCCATTTAACATTATCATTGCTCACACGGTTGAAACTGCAGATCGCAGCTTTCTTAATTAGCTGTAATTAGGTATTTGTTATAAAAGAAGACAGTTTTGAATGAAAAGAAAATGGCGTAAATACCAAATACATTCCACAAACATTGTCTTCCATAGAATATTCTGGATTTCTTGATTTAAACAAGTTTACTAACGGCCGTATTCTTAGTGTCTTTGAATATGGTCGCATGTCAAATTAAATTGATAAGCAAACCTTTTTTTGTAAGTTTTTATAATCCCAAATGTGAAAGATCTCGATTATTATACGTAATTTTTTGATATTATTTAGATTTAATTGTTTTAATAAGTTTTTGCTTAAGGTCGAATGAAAAAATGTACGTTGTATACTTCATCGACATGTTGTTTTGTACAAAACGAATGTAAAATAGGAAGAAATGTATTAAAAGTCATTGTATGTTACAAATTAACTTGACATTTTATTTCAACCATGATTTAATTATAAATCTTTCAAAATTATTGAATAATTCACAAAACCGTTACAAGAATCACTTTACAGAAAAATACTAAACAGATATCTGAATACTTTGTTAAGTTATAAATGCATAAAATCCATGATAAAAATTGCAATACTCAATCTATTTAACTTATTGTGCTGAAATTAATTTAGACCACTAGGTCTAAATTTTACAATAAATAATAATAAACAATATTTTGTACATAAGATATACAGTTCAAATGTATCTAGAGAAATCTTTCTACACTCTTGCCATTGTATTATACAAGTAGGTACCTACATAAATTATCTATCTATGTCTATTCTAAAAGAGTACAAATTAACTACCTATTTAATTATTTATTGTTATTACAACGCTAAACTAAAGTATTATAATCAACAACACTTCACGGAAAAATAGTGTTAAAACAATGACGTCGTTTGCTATTTTATAAGCAAGCAATAACAAAAACAATATTTTAATGAGTTATGATAAATATCCCTTTGGATTAAAACACCTTGACATTTATTGATAACATAAATTGTAATGAATTGAGATAACTGGAAATAAACACATTTGTGAGATTTGGACGAAATCGCAAATTATAATATTTAGGTATGTAGGTAATACCGTTTAAACTCATCCCTTCTTGTACTATTAGTTATTCTTTGTCTCCCTCCTCCTTTGTCTCACTCCTTACTAACGACAGAAATATGTATTTCTGTGCTTCTAACTACCATCATGACATCATCATAATCAGCCTGTTGGCCACTGCTGGACGTATGCCTCTCCCAAGATACGCCACTGAGCCCGATCTTCGGCTCATTGGGAGGGAGCATATTTCCCTAATCTGGGAGAACAGAGGTTATATTTGTGCTCACTTGTATCCCACTCTATCAAACTAAGTACCTACGAGTATCTATACTACTAATTGACTAGCTAAAAGCTGAGCTATGTGAGGGCTCGCGTAGTTTTTCTGCTGGTAATAATTTTTGAGGCAGTTTTTTTTATATTAAATGGCGAATCTGCCCGACACTGGCAAAAAATCTGCAAAACCACCAACCACTCCAACAAATGCATAAAATTGGCCATCACATTGAATTATGGCATAAAAATAAAGTTTACCTTCTCATTAAAACTTACAAATTTTCAACCAAATAAATGCATGATGAAAATGATATACTTTAAATAGAAACAGAAAGTTGACAAAATTCTATTTATATTTCAAAATTCATAAAGGTCCTTGAAATCTGCCACTTTTTGGAATCGTCAGCTTAATCAGCCAGGGTTAAAATTTAGGTCCAAAATCTGCCACAAATGGTCACACTGATACCAAACGTCATATGGATGACAGATGTAAATTCTTTAGACTTCTAACAGATTAGTAACCAAACATTATGTTTGCAGCAAAGTTATTCTTTGATCTTTTAATGGATGGCGTTAGTAGTACAATAATATTATATCCTAGAAACAAAGTTGTTAATCTTCATTTTTTTTAATGGTAATAAAATTATATTTTTTTGACTTATAACACATTTAAATGTGAATTTAAAATCTATGTTAAAGCACAAGTCAATAGGCTAGTATAGGATAGTTTTTCAGTAAAGTGTACCACAAAAGTGCTCAGGTTGTGGGATAGTCTTAGGGCTCGCTTCGCTCGCCCTGATAAAGAGTAACGTAATGTTTGTAATTTTATAAGTTTGATTGTACTCAGCAGCTATATTTGAAACTGGCCGTCTGATTTCAAAGAATCTTTCACTTATATTTAGAATGGACTTTTCGGATGGACATAGGCTTTAAAATCTTCTTAACGAATAATATAGATGTAATTTACATATAGGTATAGGCACCTGGATTAACACATATTAACGCGGGCGAATCCGCAGGACTCTGGTGGTAAAAAAAAAAAAAAAAAATATACGGTCGAATTGAGAAACCTCCTCCTTTTTTTGCAGTCGGTTAAAAATAAGTTTATAAATAAAATTCGACCAAATCGACATGCTGGTACTGGATATTGTCAGTTGGTGTTTCGCTTCATATCTCCGGAGATCTTAGTAATATTTTTGTAGGACTATTGTACTTAAACGAAAAAATAATTTAAGATCGTTAACAAAACTATAAAAGAACAGCCCTCAAATGCCGCGCTAGAACATTTACAGTAAAGTTTCCCTTCTCTGGTAATAGCAAGTTTGAGGTGATTTTCTCCAATCTCTAAAAACTAAATCAAAATCCGTTCTGAATCTATTAAGGGCGCTACGATGCACACACACCACAGGCAGATACACAGATACACACGTCAAATTTATAACACCCTTCTTTTTGCTTCAGGAGTTAAAAAAGACAATAACTAGCTGCTTACATCAGTACTACGTCACACCGACGTCTACCATTTCATTATACACTGTGATTATAAACTACTATTGTCAAGACGTATAAATACCTACTATTGTCTGTTCATACTCACACGTGTAGCCTACCTATGCCCGTTTACAATAAACTTCAGAAATCTGAATGAAAAGAGCACCAGCCCCCTGATTCTCAATCATTCGAAAACCTATCGGATTCGGAAGCGTCATTTTGAATTTCGAATATTTATTCTTCCGTGATCTATTTGCTCTCGGAAACCTTTCCGATCACTGATTTTTTCGAGTTGAAATATCAAAAGTTGCGGATTAGAACATTGTAAATTGCAAAGATATGAGTCGAAAGAGAAGCAGTTTCCGAATCCGAATTTGCTTTCGAATTATTGAGAATTATTGAGAGAGAATCAGGGTGCAGAATAACGGTAAATAGTGTCAAAAAGTAAAAACGGTAAAAGTCCCACAAAGATAAAATGACAAAAAAATCAGTTATATTATAATTATAATTCATGTTTCACTATGCAAGTTAATAAATATTATAGTTATAATTCAAGTTGCACTATGCAAAAAATCTGTTAGCTATTTTTGTTTACAGTGCTAAAATAATAGTGAGGGTCATTATAAGACAAATGTGAACGGACTTTACGGTCCCTAGTCTTTATGTACTTACTACTATTTTCATTTATTCTTTGTTAATATTCTTATAACGTATATACATATAAGTAAGTATAATAAATATGTTCTGTGTGCGTCGGTCCTTATATGGGCACACAGCATAGTTATTCTCATTAAAGTTGGATACATTCGAATTCGGAAGCATAATTTTGAATTTCGAATATTAAAATATTTCGTAAGCTATTAAAATGGTCGCCGAAACATTTTCAAATAGAAGAATCCGTAGGTACATATACATCGCTGCGATGTAATATCATAAATTATGAATTAAAGCATTGTGATTTGCAAAGATTTGAGTCAAAGCACAGAATAATGAATGTACAAGTAAAAATGGTCAAAGGAGAGGCAGTTTCCGAATGTGAATTTGCTTTCGAATGCTTGTGAATAACCCTGCAGAACAAGGAAATAAATGTGAAACGCTCCGCAGAGCATTTTTCACTGACAAACTATTATTGGTTAGCATGTATATACAAAAAACTTTTATATTTACATCCATGTTTAGGGTCAGGATAGCCGGTCGGCTGGAAGATCTGTACGTAGTACTATTAGTTATTCTGTGATCTGGCTCTGAGTGACTGAGTGCATATCCAAGAATTGTTATTTTTCCTCATCGAGCGACGCGTCATCTGGTACGTAGTACATATACATCGATGTTTTTCCTAAATAATTGCAATGCTAGATTTTTATTTTCAACCGACTTTCAAAGAGGAGGTGGTCCTCATATCTTCTGTATGTTTGTTTCGTGATAACTCCGCAAATTGTGAACCGATTCGAACATCGGATTCGAATGACTCTTTTTCTTGAATATTATTTCAAAATTGGATGAAGGCTCTACGATGGAACCCTTGTACGGCAGTACTATGTGGATGAAATGGATATGTGTATGTATGAAACGAAACTAAAACCAAACTTCCTTTTGATTCCGGTAAAGGTACCTACATTATGTCTGTGGTTTAACCATCCGATACACTGACTAATAATAGAAGTAAAATAACTGGAATTTAAAAATAACCGGCCAAGTGCGTGTCGGGCCACGTGCAGTGTAGGGTGGTTCCGTAGTAGCCCGTTATTCAATGCAAGTCTTTACCCGTTAAAAACAAGCAATTAGGTACTTCTTCTTTGTCACTTTAAAGGATTTATTCTAAGGATTTTGTATTTGGTACAAAATTATCCAACACCCAAGTTCAACGACTATTACTGCTAAAGTAATAAAGTTATCTTAACCGCTATAGTTTTCCTTTTAAGTTCATAAAATGCAAATCAAGAAAAAAAATCAAGAATTTTTCTAGATTTTTAAAGCCAGCAGTATAGCTTTTAGAAGGGGGGGGTGGGACGAAACTATAAGGGTTCCTTGTCAGGACTACGGAACCCTAAAAATAGATCACAATATTGCTTAGCCGGTCTAATAAAGTCGTTTCTTAACAACTTTGAACTATAAAATTCGTGCCATTTTTAGGGTTCCGTAGTCCTGACAAGGAATCCATATAGTTTCGTCATGTCTGTCTGTCTGTCCGAGGTTTTGCTAAGAGACCGTTAAGGCTGAGCGCAGACTACAGACAAAACAGTCTTAAGACTGTCTCAAGACAGTTTTGTCTATCACCCTGCGCACACTGCGAACAAAACTTTTTTGTCTGCGAGGATGCGACACAGAACAAGATATAGAATGGACACTTTGATCACTCCACCAATACATGTATTATGTACCTACCTACAATTTGTCTTCTTCAGTTATATAGTAACTAGATATCTACTTTATCATTTTTAGGGTTCCGTTTCTCAAAAGGTAAAAAAAGGAACTGAGCGCTCATACAATTTAGAGGTCTAGCTTAATTGGAACCAACCATAAAATATGTTAATAAATAAAATAGTGCTATTGAGTGATTTATTTACGTCGCGTCGTTCGCGTGTGGCGCGTCCTTGCTCAAGTTAGTTCCTCGATAGCTCAAAATCGGAAAGCTACTACTAGAAAGCTGTAATTTTGTGGGGGTATGTATATTAATATAGGCGCCGACAAAGGGCGGAAATAAAATTGTGAAAAATATTTTATATATTTTTTTAGGGTAGCTCCCCTATATAAGAAGTGGGGATGATTTTGTTTTTCATCGTCTACCCCATCGTGTGGGGTATCGTTGAATAGGTCTTTTAAAATGACTACAGGGTTGTTAATACCATTTTTCGATAGAATGCTCCATTTAAGAAATATTAAACTTTAAAGTGCAAATTTTTGTTCCAGTAGGGCATCCCCCCCCCCCTCCCCTCTAAAATCTAAACTGCTGGCTTGAAAAATCTGAAAAAATTCGTGATAATAGTGCATCCCATGAACTTTAAAGGAAAACTATAGTGGTTAAGATAACTTTATTACTTTAGCAGTAATAGTCGTTGAACTTGGGTGTTGGATAATTTTGTACCAAATACAAAATCCTTCGAATAAATCCTTTAAGTAAAGTTAAAGTGACAAAGACGGAGTACCTAGTTGCTTGTTTATAACGGGTAAAGACTTGCATTGAATAACAGGCTACTACAGAACCCTACAGTGCGCGTGGCCCGACACGCACTTGGCCGGTTATTATTACAAGCTTTTATTTATCTTGCAATGTATGTGTGTCACTATATATGTTCGGGTGCGTATCTTGGAAGCTAAATTAGACCCACTTCCCGATGTCCAATTGAACTCAAATTTGGTGTGCTTATGTATCTTTGGTGACAATACAATGATATGGTACCATGGAGCTGGTCTGATGATGGAGACGGAAGGTGGCCACAGCATCTCTGTGATAAAACAACATAACCCCACCGAGTTTGGGCTCGATTGCTTCGTCTTGAAAAGAACTTTACGCCTAGATGATATCCAGGGTCTGATGATGAAGCTGGTAGGTGGCCAAGGCATCTCTGTTATAAATCAACGTAACTCTACGTACTATTCATTATTTTGTGACTCTACTGAGTTTGGTCTCGATTGATTAGTCTTGCAGAGAACTTTACACCTAGATGATATCCAGGGCCTGATGATGAAGCTGGAAGGTGGCCAAGGCATCTCTGTGATAAATCAACGTAACTCTACGTACTATTCATTATTTTGTGACTCTACTGAGTTTGGGCTCGATTGATTAGTCTTGCAGAGAACTTTACACCTAGATGATATCCAGGGCCTGATGATGAAGCTGGAAGATAGCCACGGAATCTCTGTAATAAAACAACAAAACCCTACCGAGTTTGGGCTCGATTGATTCATCTTAAAGGGAACTTTACACCTAGATAATATTTAGCGACTGGTGATGAAGCTGGAAGGTGGCCACGGCATCTCTGTGATAAAATAACGTAACCCTAGCGAATTTGGGCTCAAATGATTCTTCTTGAGTAGCACTGTACACTTAAACTGAAGCTGTAAGGTGGCCATGGCATTTCTGTTATAAAGCAACATAGCCCCACCGAGTCGATTGATTTTCCTTGAAGATCACTTTACCCATAATAACATCAAATATCCGTGGAATATTTTAAAACATTACGCCTTCTCTTTAATGCTTAGGTAGTAGGTATCGGTATCTATGCCTACCTGCTAAAAAGTTAAAAATAAATTATAAGTAAAAAATATTTTTAAAAACAAGCTTTTATCTGGGACAATGAACTAAAATGTTAAAAAGTAAATTCTAGTAAGTATTTGGCGTGTGACTTACCTATATTGTTGAAAGCTTGAGGCACTGAAGTACTCGTATAGTAATAACCTAGCCTGAAAAACGGGTCTTGCTTCAAGCTTTTACAAATATAGGTAAGTAGATACCTACACGCCAAATACTTACTAGAATTTATTTTTAACATTTTAGTTCACTCTCCCAGATAAAAGCTTGTTTTAAAAAATATTTTTACTCATAATTTATCATTCATTATTTTATTACCTACTTACACATTTTTTAGGGTTACGTACCCAAAAGGTGCCCTCGGAGCCTCGTTGGAGGGTCTGAATGGAAATAAAAAAAAACAGTATGTTAAATAAAGGTATAAGTAAAACCTAGAAGTAAGTACTATCTACCTAATCAGGGTCAGTACGTAAGTCCGTACGTAGCACTAATAATTATTCTTAAGAACGTACTATTAATTATTCCGTGTCAAGATCTTAAAATATTACAAGGACAATACTGTAATACCCTACCCCACACACAAATAGCAATACTCAATACTCAATACTTTATTGCTTCCATAATTGTTGTACTACATAAAGTTCTTATATCTAGATATTATCTAGGTACATGAGATCATTATGGACCCTGTTTGGCACATGCAAATTATAAGACTAATTGAGAGAGGCTGAAAAAAAAGGAGCAGGATATAAAATTGAAATGAATTATAATATTTTTGTATTGTTTAAATATTTTTGCAATAAGATTTTAATGTTACTTGTAGTTGTTTTATTTAACTGTTTTATTTTTGTATATATATAGAAAGAATCAAGAATCAAAGCATTTATTCAGTATGTAGGCAGTATTAATATACGCACATATACACGTCAAAATCATAAATCATTACCAATTATCAAGTAAACATAGCAAAAGCAGAATATTAACGCTTTGAATTAGAAAAAAAAAACAAAAGTAATGAACCATTCAGCTGTCATCCAATCGTTTACGTCAGAATATAAAAAAAAAAATTAAAAAATCGAGAACCATCATGCTGTATACAAGAGAAAAATATGACATCAAATTTAAATGCAGCGCTAGTTATTTTCAGAAATAAGTTCGAGGTGTTTATCTCAATATTCCTTGAGAGTGGAGATACTAATCTGCCCCCGTATCACGAAAATCTGTGAATGAACGAAATGTACTAAATGACGGGGACGGAGCTATACAGCCTACATAGCTGCGTCCCCGTCTTTTCGTTCATTTTGTTCATTCAATAATTTTCGTGATCAGCCCCCAGACCTCGATAAAATTACAAATCGGTTAATAAACGACGGAGTATTGAAGTAATAAACATTAAAAAAAATATATACTTTACTCATAATAATAAAAAAATACATTTGAAAATTAGAACCTTCTCCTTAATGGTGAAGTCGGTTAAAAATTGAGACTTCCTTTTCCTTTATAGACATTGAGGTACATACACGTAAACAGTACATTCATATCGATGTTTATAGACGTTAGATAAAACTATTTCAAACCCTTTTATTACATCGGTAATTTCAATGGAATTCGAATAATATAAAGTCAATGCACTATTTCGTAAAAACACGGCAACAAAATGGCGCGACAATAAACTTTTTCAGTACAATAAAACTCTTTTGTACAAAGCTCGCAGACCATTTGCCGACCAACTTTACTTTCGTTTATGATGTCGTAAAAGTATAAGATAAAAATTGGTTTATTGTACTCCATTTTAGTTTTAATTTAGTCACAGATTTATAACAGTACAACAAGTAATTTAGGTAACTATTTTGTTTAAAAAAAAACATACTGTCGAACATATAACCTCCTTCTTTTTTTAAATTGGGTTAATAACTGTAGACTGTGACATACATTGCATTTTTTTAAAGTACCTACTAGTAATATGGGTTGCACATTACAAGCTATCTTGTATCAAGTAGTCCCCTCCAACTAAGCTAAATGTGCTTGTGTCTGGAATGGGTTCACGTCAATAGTGCATGGGTAGGGGTCGAACTCACGACCTCGCGATCGCCTTATCCATTGGGTGATTGTCGCGTTTGCAAGCAGTTTTGCGTGTTTTTTGTTTGTTACGTCATCGATATTAACAAAACTTGTGTGATATTTGTTAGTGTGATCTTTTAACAGGAAACATCAATTTAATTATCTTATGCATCTTGTTCACTAAATTATTGTAATTCTTGTACGCAAGAGGTGGTAAAAATTAAAATGGCTACCATTCCGGTACAATCCGGACAGGGGTAAGCATGATTCGTCGTTAAAAACGTTGATAAAAAACCTCCTAAAATATCAGTAGAAATTTCAAGCCTGGACACTCTATATATACATATAATCGAATTGAGAACTTCCTCCTTTTTTGAAGTTTGTTAAAAATCTAATTAACGAATGAATAACAGACAAAATGAGTACTGCCCCAAGCAGGAGCCTGTGCCCAGGCGGACTAGTAGAAGTCTGCCCATCAAAGACGTTCCAATTGAGGCCTATTAAGAACAAGACTAAGGGCAAATGCACTAGCTTACAATACACATAGCTTTGTCACTATCTATTTTGAATCTTATATTAACCTACGTAGAGTGCAAATTAAGCTTTAAATAACAATTTATTTTGTATATATGACATATTCACTTGTTCTAATTTTTGTTCTTAATTTTTGATACTATTAATTTTAATTTATTTAATCTTTTTATAAAAATGTAACATGAATTTAACAATGTTCAGCAGCGTCACGCGTCTCATTTGTACGCCCATGTGGGCAAAACATGACGAGCTATTTCTATGTTTAAGACCATACTGCATGCAATGTTTGTGTATGTGTATAACGCATGTTTTGAACAAATAAAATATCTTTATCTTTATCTTTATCTTTATAGAACTCACAGTCCAACCATGATATTCAGGATGGGTTTTTAGGGATGGGACCGTAGCAACCTTGTTACTACATTTAACCGTTCTGAGGAGACTGTCCATTATTTTAATTACTTTCTGTCTGTTTTTACCTAATCACGCCTAAACGGACGATCCGATTTTACTGTAAAACAAGGATACCTACTGTATAGCATGAGGATGACATAGGCTACTTTTTGTGAAAAAAATATATATAAGTACATAATTTTTACATTATAACTTAAATAAGTCACATCCCACAAATGTTGATTGTTGACAGAACTATACATATTACAATCATGTATGATATAATTGTAAAACTGTGACTATACAGTGTTCAAATTTTTGGTGTAGGTTCGTGAACGAAGTCGCGGTGTATCAGCTAGTGAAATACCACAGAATACTTAATAGCACTAGGTAGAAATACATACAACTCGACCAAGTTATCACCTTGCGTCAATAACGTCACACTGACGCTTAGGTACGGTCTGCAAAAAAGGATTCTCTATGACATTAAAAAAGTCAACAAATATTTGTTAGATTTTACTTTGCATTTATTGTTTTCAACATTATAGTATACACAACTTTAAAAAATGAAAAAATATGCGAAAAAGTGCCGCAGTCAAAGTGTTAAAATATACACAAAAAAAATACGGGGCGCCGCATTCCAGCAAGGTGAAAACTTAGCTTGGTGGAGTTGTATACAATTACAAAACATTAACATATTTCATTAAATTTGTTTAAATAATTGAACCTATAAGTATAACATTTAGTAGTAAACAAGTGAATTATTTTAGGAACAAAAACCCGACTGCGTGATAAAAATTAAGTGATTTAACTATTCCAAACTCCAATAAAACATATAAGTAATATATATATTCGTATTTCGTAATCACCGTTAAATCTTTATTTTGATATCATACTCGATGTAATTTGAAAACATACATTTTTTGTTAGTGTTATTGTTTTGCTAATCTCAATTTGCAAGTTTGCGATACAAAATACTTCAACGCGTGACTTGTTTTTCCTTACAAATAGTCGGACCTTTGATAATCCCAATTTGCAAGTATGCGATACTAAAGACTTCAACGCGTGACTTGTTTTTCCTTCCGAATAGTCGAACCGCAATGTTCATCTCGTTATTTGAGATTACTTTTTGGCGCCAAAAATCCTTAATTCTGTTTTTACCCGACTGCGCGACGCAAAGGAGAGGTAATGTGTTTATCAGTCTATATATGTATGTATGTATGTGTGTATGTTTGTTCCTTTGTGGCACACTAGAGACCAAACGCGTGGGCCGATTTTGATAATTGGCACGTCAATAGATTCGCCATGCTAGCGCGAGTGTCAACGAAAACATAAAAAATAGAAAAATTCAAAATGGCGGATTTCAGACGCCAAAATTTGGGGTTCAAATAATTTTTTTTTTCAAAACCTATCGAGTGGGGTATCGAATTAAAGGTCTTAAAATGGAGATTCAAAATTTATTTATAACAAATAATTTATGATCGTACAAATCGAAAAAAAAACGATTTTACATGCCGCGTTAGTCACTTTCAGTAACAAGTTTGCGGTGCTTATCTCTGAAGTTACTTATCAGATCTCAATAAAATTACAATGAGACCAAACGAAAATCATATTAACTCAAACAAAAAATGAATTTTCCAAATTGGTTAAGAATTGATGGAGTTCTGAGGTAACAAACAACCTCTTCCTTTTGGTATAGTCGTTTAATAGTACAACTGTAAAGTAAGTAAGCTTAAAATGCAATACCCTATCTATTTCACGCATTTCGGTTTTTGTTCTTTTTTCCATAATTGTAATAACAGTCATAGTTATACATATTTTGTGAAGATTTCAAGTCTCTATCTACTATTAGTTTACACGTTACTTGTATGTAGACCACACTGTGATGTAGACCCCCTTTAATATTTAATTTTATTTTGTTTTTAGTATTTGTTGTTAAATCCCCCATTGTAATACATACTTAGTAGTGTAGACGCATAAAACCTTATATTTGCCAAAAAAAATGCGTAAGCATATTAGTAAATATAATAGTACTGGAATCCTGCTGGCCCCATTTCATAAACAATAAAATATTAACGCTAACGTCAATATATATATTTGAAATGTGCAAATTGGTACGTATATATACCAATTTCTATTCTAGAAAAAGAGGTGGTCCTAGAGGAGACAAAACAAGGTTCAAACATAACCTGATTCATCCCAGCTCTAAGCTGAAAATACACAGTTCCGGTACACATGCGATGGCGGTAAAGTCAAAGTCAAAGCATTTATTCAGTAAGTAGGTAGTATTAATATACGCACTTATACACGTCTCAAATCATAAAAAAAATCATAATTGATGAAAAGTAAACATAGCAAAAGCAAGATATTTTATAAGCTTCCCGACTGTTTTACAAGTATAAAGTATAAATTACAAGGTACCTTGGACAAAGCTGCAGTGGTCGACTTAAGTTCACGCATTTTTGCGAAAGGTCAAGCCTATGTAGCATTGAGCCAGGTTAGATCTTTAGATGGACTAGTAATAAGTAGTTTAGATCCCGGAAATGACATCAACTGTCTAAATGAAATGAGAAGATTACGGAATTTGCCGTCCTTTACTTAACTAAAAAGTGTAAAATAAAACATTAAATTAAAAAATCAAAAAACCCGACTGCGCAAAAAGTGAAGTGCTAAAAAGCGAACTGAAAAGAAAAAAACAAGTAAGTCTAGTAGTTTAGACTTCTGTTTAGGGATATCAAAAAACTATACCATTTAAATTCTTTCTCGGTCGATACACTCATAAAATAAATTATACATTGTTATATGGAATGTAGAGACTTTAACAGTCGGGACACATTAATAGCATAACGAATGGGGATTAATGTGTCCCGACTGTTAAAGTCTCTACATTCCATATAAAAATTTAACTACTAGACTTACTTGTTTTTTTCTTTTCAGTTCGTTTTTTAACACTTCACTTTTTGCGCAGTCGGGTTTTTTGATTTTTTAATTTAATGTTTTATTTCTTTTAATTTTGATATACCCAGTGACACTCTGACGACTAAGACGAATCTATTGACACCACTCACATAAAAATACGACAAGCCCTTTAGGCTCTAGGGCGTGCCAAAGAAATATACATACATACAACCGAAAAACATAACCCTCCTTCTTTCGCAGTCGGGTAAAAAGTAGGCTGCAATGTCGGCGTACTTTGTAACTTTCTTTGCTTTTATTTTTGAAGCGCATCAAATGAAATCCCGTTGTAATAATTTACCTATTCATAAAGACATAAAATTCGGACTTAAGAAATATATTGTATCCCTTTCTAAATTGAGAAGCGGGAACGAGATAAAGCATTGTGTTTATGTAACTGTTTTAGTTTAAATTAGTTTATGACTTAAAAGGTTCTCTCAAATTTCATAGTTAATGTATTTCTGTTGTTTTCTATTTCACTTTAGTTTCGCCGAATTTTAAAATACTTAATTGTACTTAGCTAAACGACAATTAACTGACAAAACAAACTATGTATTGTTTTTGTATTGTTCAGTTTCTAAACATAAGTAGTACAGTTAAACAGCATTTGCCGGCATTTAATTTTGTACGATATTTTTGTTTTATGAAATGTACCTATGCTTTTGTGTTGAGCATCAAAAGTGATTCTTTTTATTTTATAAATTACGTTATATAAGTGGTGTTAGTGTTATCGCTTTGGACGAAACTTTTGAAATGAACTAAAAGCCAAATCAAAAGATATGCATAATTTTTTTTATTCAGCCTGTCTAAAGTCAAAAGTCAAAGCATTTATTCAGTATATCGGCAAAATAAAAATTAGCACTTACACACGTCAAATAACATTAAATACTCGTAGATCATATTCAATTAAAAATATTATAGATATAACAGAAACATAACTTATTGCTTTGAATTTACAAAAAAAACAAAGGTATTGAGCCATTCAGCTTTTATCTAGACGTCGAACGTCACACTTAAAACACATATTTAATTCCCCTGATTAATGTAGGGTTGCCAACCGTACTATAAAGTGCACCCGCAAGTCAGTGCATTTTTCAGTACTTCAGACAATTTTAATCCAAAAAATTGTGAAATAATGAAACATAAAAGATAAATAAAACGCAGACTAATTGCAGTACAAATCATATTCCGAATGGAACTGATTGTCCGTCTATCAGCTGCATAATACCGTCGTAACAGGCAACCCTAGATCTGCAAACAAAAGATGAAAACTGGTTAACTGTTGAATCTACTGTTTTGTCCCACTGCAGGGCCTAGGCCTCCCTTCCCTCCTTCCACACATCACGGTCTATTGCTTGTTTGGTTCAGGTGCTAGAATGGTTATCCAGTTCATCCCACCATCTCCGTCTGGGTCTACCACGTCGTCATCTAACGTTCTGTGGAACCCACTCTGTAGAGAGTTTGGCCCACAGATTGTCCGACATGCAGCGCATATGTCCGGCCCAGTTCCATTTCAGTTTGGCGGCTTTATGACCAACGTCAACAGTTTGAGTTTTGGAACGAAGTATATTATTTCTGATGTGGTCTGAAAGTTTGACTCCTAATATACTGCGCTCCATAGCTCGCTGACAGACACCGAGTGCGGACTTTTGATGTTCTGTGAAAGACCAAGTCTGGGCACCGTAGGTTAGGACGGGGAGAATGCACATATCCATGAGTTTCTTCTTCAGGGTTAAGGGCAAGTCACCTTTCATGAGGTCTTTCATTGGCCAATTATAGCTGCTCTAGGCGCTTTCGTGCATAAATACTTACTACAAATTTTACTTCTACTTCTATAAATTTTATTTAAAAATCTGCCGCGATAGGCCTTGAGAGTCCAGAGAGAGTATTCTAGGCCTAGCCACCTATTATTTATCCTCGTTTATCACCGGGCGAGATAATATGATAAATAGAAAAGTTAGTTTGTTTGTTGTTATCTATTCACGGTCAAACGGCAGGACCGATATAATAGTAGATATCTGAGGCTGTACCGAATTGACTCACATTTTGCTCAGCGAATATGGTAGAGTAGGATATAGATATACTGATATAGGCATAGAGTTAAACCAATATAGGTCTATGAATATAGGGTGCTTTGCATTGCGACTGCGTAGTCGCGGGGCAAAGCCAGTCAAGTCAGTTAGTCAGACAGTTTAGTCATAGAAAAGATAATAATACTACGTATAGAACGGACACTCTGTTCCCCCCACCAATTCCGGGCTTCCTCACCCCGCCACCGACTTGGAGCTGTCGAGGAGCTGCGCTGAGCAAGGAAGCCACACGCGTACGACTATAGAACAATTACTACTCACGGAGAGAAGAACATCAACTTCATACATTTATGTTGGGACCAGTAGACACTGGAGGTTCAAATTTACGTAGGTTCTTATTACGTAGGTATATAATAAACACTTAATTATATTAGTATACCTACCTACATATTCGTATTTTAGAATTCATTTCCATAAATGAAACAACGATATATACATATACAGTGTGGAAATTAAACTCAGGCCCTGGAGGGAAACTACTTTAAATCCTTAAGCTAGCTCATTTTACTTAAAGGAGACATTCCTTTATATTTGAAAAGAAACAAATCTGCATTAAAAGATTTTTTAAAACTCGCTTGCTTCGCCCGGGACTCGAACCAACTAAAATTAAAAAAAATAAACACTCTTTATTTTATTATACTAATCGGTAATATTCAGGATAAAGTTTCTCTAAAAAATGTTTGGTTACTCTTCACTTTTAACAAGTAAAAGACACGTAACAGTTCTGTTATCTCTCCAACACTCAAAGACTTCGTATGAAGTACACGCTTGCTAATTTATCGTTAAGTACCTTGTTGAAATCTTCGATAAGAAAATTGTTCAATGGTGGTAATACCTCTATGCACATTTCCTTCTTACATGATCCGAGGCGTTCAGTGGAGAAGTTTAAAAATGGAACGTTTGACTTTGTTTGCAATGCGGGACAATAATTTTAAAATTCGAACGATTTTTATCAACAGATTTTATTTAAGTAGTGTTGCTTTCCTTACGTAATTAAATTATCTGATAATGGCGTATCAAGAACAATTCGAGTTATTAGAAGCTTACTTTGTTTGCAACAAGAGCTACGATTTAGCTCTGCAGTGGTATCGCGAGAAGTATCCAGATAGAGAACTACCATCTAGAAAAGTTTTGTCTCGAATTGTGAATAATTAACTGACCGTTGGAAGTTTTAAAAAGAAGACTGGACGCCCACAGCAACAAAATTTGGACTATAGCGATGTTGAGTTAAACATTTTGACATACTTCGAGTGTTACCCGAAGGCTTGAAGCAGGGAAGCTGCTCAAGAGATAGGCATCAACCATACTAGTATACTTAAAGTTCAGAAAAAATACAAATACAAATGTTATCGTGATGGGCGATTGGTGCAGAAACTACATCCCGGAGATAGTGACAGAAGATTACAGTTTTGTGAAAATATTCAAACAGAAATAGCCCGCAACCCAAATTTCTTGGACTGTATTGTATGGTCTGAAGAAACAAATTTTAATAATAATGGAATGTATAACAGGCATAACAATCATTATTGGTCTCGTCAAAATCCATTCCGTGTCCGTGAAACGAACAATCAGGTCAGATTTTCGTTTAATGTTTGGTGTGGAATCAAAAGTAACATGGTTGTTTTGATGCACATTTACGAAGGACATCTGAATGCAGCAAAATACATTGAAATATTGGAGCTTTTACAAAATCAATTAAACCTTCTGCCAGAAGAGGAACGAAATAATATCATTTTTCAACAAGATGGTGCACCTGCCCACAACAGTAGAATTGCCAGGGCATACCTTAATGAAAATTTCAATGCCTGGATAGGTACAAACGGGACGATTAGATGGCCTGCAAGAAGTCCAGACCTGACGCCCATGGACTTCTTTTTATGGGGTCATGTAAAAAAAGTTGTTTATGAAACTTGCTATGAAACCGTTCAAGAGCTAAGGATTGCGATAGAAAATGTTATTAGGGGCATACACCACAACACTTTGCTGAAGGCTACAAGAAATGAATTTCAACGGCGACTAATGTTGTGTAGCCGGAACGACGGGGCTCATTTCGAACAATTTATCAGTTAAATAATTTAAGTGTTACAAAATTGATAGTAAAATAAAGTTGATGTTAGATTTAACGATTATTTTTATTTTTACGACCTAATGTTTGTTAGAGAAACTTTATCCTGAATATTAATACTACCGATTAGTATATTAAAATAAAGAGTGTTTATTTTTTTAATTTTAGTTGGTTCGAGTCCCGGGCGAAGCAAGCGAGTCTTAAAAAATCTTTTAATGCAGATTTGTTTCTTTTCAAAAATAAAGGAATGTCTCCTTTAAGTAAAATGAGCTAGCTTAAGGATTTAAAGTAGTTTCCCTCCAGGGCCTGAGTTTAATTTCCACACTGTGAGTATACAGTGCGTAAATAACGCTTAATTTGTAAAATATTAAAAAAAACTTTCACGTTTAAACATTTTTATAACACAGCAATTGGGAACTTGATGTAGGTACGTAGTATTTATATTCTCTTTACTTGATGTCGCTCTAACGTGCGAGCAAGACACACGACATTGTTTCGTACTTGGTGCATTTATTGGTGCAGTTTGTTCTATGCAAGTCGACTGGACCTGGAGATGATGGTTTACGAAATAGCGACTAATATTTTTAGTGTTAAAAGCTTTTTGGGTAAGTGTACAAATAATATTCATACGGTCAGAACGTAGTACGTATGTACGAAGTAACTATTATATAATCTGTGATACGGTGATTACGGGCGACAACCTTAGACATCACGCACACAAATGCACGTATAGAAAAACGACCCATGTGTAGTGTCTGTGTCGGTGTCACAGTGTCGGTCGTTAAAACGCTAGTTTGTATGGAGATTTAGCTAGTGTCCGGGGTGTGGTTTAGTTACAGAAAATAGTTCTTTATTGGTCCTTATAGATATTAATAGCTCCTTTTTAGGGTTCCGTAGCCGAATGGCATAAAACGGAACCCTTATAGATTCGTCATGTCTGTCTTTCTGTCTGTCCGTCCGTATGTCACTAACAGCTACTTTATTCCGAAACTAAGTTTTAAGACTACACAGTTGAAACTTAGTAGATAGGTGTATTATGTGAACCGCTTTACGATTTTTATACAAAAAAAAAAATGAAGCCCCCCTTAATATTTTATTTTTTATTTTTTTCCCCTTTACATAGAAGTGAAACTAAAACAACCGCAGATATAACCACATATACAACTTTGTATTTCATACAAACACTATGAAAAACAAAGTTAAATTTTACAAAAAACTTTTTAAAACAAAGTAAAATACTCTACTGTGTTATGGAACCCTACCAGTGCGAGTCCGACTTACACTTGGCCAGTTTATTCTATCTTTGAGCAAGTTCATAACTCTAATCCCAAACGGTGACATCGCTTTTGATGATAACGAAGTAGGTATGTGCGGCGGAAACCGACTCATTGAAATATGTCCTATTGGCGATCATGAACCGAATGACGCATATGTCCCTGAAATAAAATTAAATGATATAAGTCATATGCGCATAGGCTGAGAGTAGGCGTCGTGCATGGATATCCCTCAAATAAATGCCGCATTTGTCGTATGAGGAATGACATCGCTTTAAAACTTGGAAGAACCAGCTGCTATAAGATTGAAAAGCCATTTGCTTCACTTTGACATTTAGTTCCACATTTTGAGCTGTCAATTTTTTTTTTTAACTTAAAGACTAATATTTTATATCTTTTATACTTTTTAAGGTCCGTATGTCACAACCAAAGTGGCTGTGGCATTCCAAAACTATTAAGACTACACATACACTTGGTAGGTAGATGTATTCTGTGAACCGGTTTACGATTCTTATCCTAATCCTAACTATCCTAATCCTAACTAATATTATAAATGCGAAAGTAACTCTATCTGTCTGTCTGTCTGTCTGTCTGTATGTCTCACTTTCACGCCAAAACCACTGAACCGATTTAAATGAAATTTGGTACACAGATAGTCTAGAGCCTGAGAAAGGACATAGGCTACTTTTTAATGCAAAAGGGGGAGGGAAGGGCGGGTAAGTGGGGGAAATGGGAAGGGGAGAGGGAAGTGAGGGGAAAAGGGGTGGGGGAAGAGAGAGGGACAGGGGAGGGGAGCGGTGAGTGGGAGGGAGAGGGGGAGGGGGATTTGTGCGGCGTGGTACGGTGCGGTGTAGGTGGGATACGCATGTGTCTTATTTGTAAAATAATTAGCCTAAATAATAAAAAATGCTACCCAGAGACACAATTCCACGCGGACGAAGTCGCGGGCACAGCTAGTTCATAAATAAATAAAAGATGAAGGGGGGGCTCCAAATTAGTATTTTTAAGCCTTTATTGCTGATACTAAAATTACATACATACATTTTCTTTTTTTTTTTAACTAAGAAGTAACACACCGGATTCCCCCGTTTAGTGATCAACGTGTCTTGTGACACATAGGCCTCTTCCAGCTGCTTCCATTCTTTTCTATTGGAAGCTTTTCTCGACCAAATTGTCCCGCCAATAATTCTGATATCGTCTATCCATCTTTTAGCTTGTCTGCCTCTTTTCCTTTTGCCATCACGAGGTTGCCATTCCGTTATTGTTTTTGTCCATTTTATCCTGCTGTCTCTTGTCATGTGTCCAGTCCATCGCCATTTCAACTGTCTGATTTTTAGGGTTCCGTTTGGGTAAAACGGGACCCTATTCTGTCTGTCTGTCTGTCTGTCTGTCTGTCCGTCTGTCACCAGGCTTTATCTCATGAACCGTAGTTAGATAGTTGAAATTTTCACAGATGATGTATTTCTGTTGCCGCTATAACAACAAATACTAAAAACAGAATAAAGTTAAAAATAATAGAGGGTCCCCATACAAGAAACGTGTTTTTTTTCGGCATTTCACGCCATCTCTGAACGCTTAGTTAGGTAAACGTCCCATAGATGGCGTTATATTGAAATGTCGATCCCTAACACCTTTGTTAGACGTTAGATGGCGTTATAAGAAATAAAATGTTTATTAATTATTATTTTTTGCTGGCGAAAAATGATAGTGGTATTTTTTGCTCGATCTTATAAAATACTGTAGTGTGGTACGGACCCTACTAGTGCGAGTCCGACTTGCACTTGGCCAGTTTATTTTTAATATGTCTTCTACTTTTGTTGTAGATCTGATTTCACAGCGTCACACCCAACATCCTTCTTTCTATTCCCCTCCATATACATGGAACTGAAACTAACAAAAAATCGATTCTTCAAACCTATACGTGCCCTATACCTATAGGGGTGTCTTTAGATAGGTCTTTAAAAATTACATCGAAGTAATTTTAATAATTAATAAAATTAATAGTAAGTAATAATTAATAAAAAATAGTTTTCAATATAACTTTGTTTTTCATACAAACAGTTATAATAATTATTGTGCTGGCGAAAATTGATAGTAATAAAATACTCTACTGTGTTACGGAACCCTACGAGTGCAACCAGACTTGCACTTAGCCAGTTGTTTTTTTATTATCTGGTATACACTCAATGGCCAGTTTGACAAAACGCCAATTTCATAATAACACAGTTTTACAATCCATCATAAAAACTGTGATAATAATATATACCTAAGTACCTAATGCGTCTTACGTTTTATATTACGTTTTCGTTGTTATACTTGGCATTTATATGAGGAGTAGTCTATGGTCCGTTGTATGGTCGTGCATTTGACATGATTTAAGACCTTGACACGGTGGTGAGTGGTGACCTACAAACTTTAATGAACATTGTCGCTATGAATAGAGAGAAGTCTTTGAAGCCTTATATTTTATCCTTAGACATATTACCTATTAGTTACTAGGTACCAATGGCATAAAAATAATTTATAAGCAAAAAAAGTCGGACAACTGCGAGTATCTGCGACTCGCGCATCAATAGTAGGTAATTAGGTATCTAATAAATGAATTCACTGTAAATATTTCGCTAGTTGAGTACATTGTCAATAATATTGTAAGATTCATTCATTCAGTTTAGACTAGAGTTTAGAGCAACTAGTTTGTTAGTATGATGATGTTATTATTAGACTGTGTAATTAGTCTGTGGTCTGTGACAAGTCTCATGACAGACGGTGACAGAGAAAATGGCGGGCAAGGACAAGGAAATGATGGGAAATCGAGTGGATGTATAAATATTGTGAGTAATATGTAAAGAGTATGGGTGAGTAATACTTGAATTCAAAATATAAAGCCACCCCGACTGATATATGTATAGTCAGTTCACTGAAACGATGAGCGCGACATCTCTGCTCAAAATCGGCTCAGCCGTTTGGGAGCTACTATGCTGCAGACAGCAGACATACACAGAGAAAACCTCTTCTTTTGCGTCGGGGGTTAAAAAAAGAATGGAAAGGCTAATGTTAAGAATATTCCTAATATCCGTACAAGGCGTGAATAAATTGCAAGTCGAATAATTTATGATCGTCGTACAAAACGACAAACCGACTTCACATGCCGCAATATTCAAATTAGCCATTAATCAGTAACATGTCATCAAGGTACCTATACAAATACATCGATTTCGAGTTTAAGATGTTTATCTCCATATCTCCGGAGATTAATATCAAATCTCGATAAACCACCAAACGGGAGGTATAATCTCTCAAACAAAAACTAATTTTAAATTGGTTAAGATTTGACGGTGTTTAATTATTGATTCGTCCTACAGTATACAGTACATAGACATAGATGATCCTACAACACAAATAAAATAAATAAGTAGGTAACTATGTAAGTATTTTAATTAAACAACATCGCCGTTTACTATACAAGGTGTAACATAAGGGTGTAGTAATATTGAAAGGTGTGTATGTATAGCATGTCACGAATCCTATATCTAAATATCAAACTTCTAATCGAAACTTTATTTCACCATACAAAGTTTAAAAATTAATTATTCGCAATAATTTGGACAACCCTAACTGTTTTTTTCCCTCTGGTCGCCGCCATTTTTCTTCTCTTCCTTATAGAATTAAAGATAGACAGCTGATTACAAGAATAGGTAAGTAGGTACTAACAACAAAGTTATTGTGGCAATGATCTATCTGCAAACTACTTAGTAAATTAGTATGTTCCTCAAATGCTTATTCATAAGCAATGTAATATGGTGCCAATACGAAAATACTTTTACGAATGATAACTATTATTAAACGAGATTTTGTTTTTGTGATTTAAATGGTTGGAGAAGCCCGATGGATGTAATAGCACAGATTATATAATAGTTACTACGTAAGTAATATGTAGATGTCATCGGTCTGATGGAACTATGACATCTAGGTACCTATTACAGATACAAAATATTGTTAAATACAAAGCGTGATAATTAAAGTTTAATAAACTTTAAAAATATTTATTAGGTAAATGTCTTAGTTCTGATTATATTTTCTAACTGAGGTAACACACAATTATTATAACATAAACAGTCGAGTTGTTAACCTACTTTTTGAAGTGGGTTGAAAATATATATGTTCGCTAATTTCGCTATATTATAACTACATCGGATATAATATTATTAATTATATATCTTTATATTAATAGCTGTTGATATTTATGATTTATATAATATCAATAAGATCGTTTAAAAACTAAAAGAACCGACTTCAAATGCCACGCTATTAATTATCAGTACCAAGTTTGAGGTGTTTATCTCCATATCTCTGGTACTAATCAGACCTCGATAAAATTACCATGGTCCCACACTTGGGATATTTCCTTTCCAACAAAAAAAGAATAATCAAAATCGGTTCATATACGACGAAGTTATCTGCGAACAAACATAAAATATATATATATACATATACGAGTATGTATATACAGTCGAATTGAGAAACCTCCTCTTTTTTTGAAGTCGGTTAAAAAACATAAGTCTAGGCTCTAGTCTAATAATAATGTTCATGTCATTTATCTATATCTTATAAATTTTTCACGCAATCGGGTTTTTTGTTCTTTTCTATAATTCACATATTTTGAGAAGATAAAGCGGTCCTTACGTTTAGTATCAACGGGCATAATAAAATGTATCTAATACCTACCACTTAATTGTTTTAAAATTTGATGATAATAAATAATTAATTATTAGGTCAAGATTCATTTGAACGAAAATAATTTGATTAAAAATAAAAATGATCTCCCCCATACTAAAATGAGAACATTGCCAAAATCAGTTCTATTAACAATAATGAGTAGATTTCTACGCCTCTGTCAACGTTATTCTAAGTCCCCGAGCCACGGCCTGAGCCTACAGCACAGAATAATGAATAGTACAAGTACCTATAGGTAGGTAGTGAATAGTGAAGGACTGAATTCCCAACTAACGGGAAACGGCCATATTCATGCGGTCCTAAGCTCGGCTTAAGGCTATGTACAGACGAAACACCGTTGACAGTGTCGAGTCACGTCACCAGTGACGAGTGACGATTCAGTCCCGTTAGAGAAAATATTTTTTTTGTTAGCGTTGACACCAAACGCAACTTCAAAGTATATCTGAAAGATATTTCTTTTTTTTCAATAACAAATATCGTTGTCAATGTCATTCTAATACATTTTGAAGTTTTAAATAAACGCTGATTAAAATTTGATATGTCTTGGCCTGCTGATTCGATACGCTCAAACGGCGATCGTAATTTGTGTAGTTGTCAAAGGTTTAAAAGTTATATATAAAATATTAATTTACTTAGTTTATGTTACCTCGACATTAATGTACGTCTCGCGGCGACGATAAGTTTCGTATTGGGGATCGTGAATGTTTACAAGTTTTACAAATATATCTTAACGCCAAAGACGTGAAAGTCATAAAAGAGTACATGTAGTAACTTATATAGTACTTATCTGTTATATGCCTAAACTAAACATTGGTCACATCTGAAGATTTATCTCTGTGATAAACTTTTCATATCTTACAATAAATAAATAACAACCTACGGTTATCGCGCCATCTCTGTGTAAAAATTATAGCATTCATTTATAATCATGCCATATTAAACTAATTAAGAATGGAATAATTACACTAGTTTGTGAAAATTATTCAACAATTTTTCAAAGTGTGCTATATTGTAATTTACATGGGTATACACTTATTACGTTATTAAATGAAATTGTTATAATCGTACAAAAACAAAAAGAGCTATCTTTCGGCCAGGAGTTTTTAAATACAAACAACCTTAGCCGATTGTTGGATTCCAAGTTTCAATTATTTTACGACCCAAAAGTTTTTGTACTTTAAATCCAGCCTAACGCCCAAGGCGAAAGCGTCTTTTTCAAAGCCGCCTTTTTGCCGAAGGATCAAGAATAACGCTTTTTTATGAATATCTCAGATGTTGGGAAAGGATCAAAGGAACGCGATGCAGTTTCGAAAAATGGCGAAATTATAGGTTGGATGGTATTTGATTGGCACTTCGATGGATGTTTTGATTTATTTTGCTGGTTAATTGATGGTTAGATTCTTGGACCCTTGTTACGTATCCCAATTTTGTATAAGGTATAATTTTGTGGAACTGGATTGCTGGTTTGAATTATCTAACTCTCAGTAGTTGGAACACGAACTAACACTTTTACACTCTTAAAAATAAACTATACGAAGACGAAGGCCAGTGAAAATAAAGGTGTAACTATACATATTTTTTATGCCGAATAGGCAAGCGATTGACCACTTGATGATGTAAAACATCGAATGATATCTGACATAAGATATTCATTCGTGCGTGACAGCGCGAAAGTCTAAAAAGTGCCTTATTAGTTAAACTTCTGTACGTGAAATGACGGCCTAGATCACGGTAATATTATTAGAAAACTAAATGTAGGTACTTATCGAACAATACAGATTTTTGTTCGATTTATGACGGTTGACACACCTGTGAAATGGAGTGAAATGTTATATCAATTGTAACGCTTAGGCGTATACGCCAAAGCGTTGGCAATATAAGCGTAATGAGGGCCCGGTCAGTAACTATTATATAATCTGTGGCCCGGTGGCGTAATCGGGAGAACGGTTGGCTTTGATGCCAGAGGTAACGAGGTAACATTTTTGTACGATTTTCACAGTGGCCCTCCGGTGAAGGAAAATATCGTTAAGAAACCAACAACCCCCGCATGGTGGTAGGACATTATCTAGTGTCTGCCTGGGCAGCTACCACCCTCAGTAGTACCAGTTAGAAAATCTGTCACCAAAACATCTAATGTGTTCCGGCAGCTATCCTTGAGAGCCAGTTCCCATTCTAGGCCTAGCATGCTTACCATTTTCGACAGCATCATCACTTACCAACAGGTGAGATAGTGGTCAAACGCTAGCCTATAAGATATAAAAAAACGGCTAAGACGTAGTTTGAATTAAACTGTTACGTACTTAACTCAATTATATTTGATCACACGTGTCCATTGTGTATTGGGAGAAGGCCTACGTCCAGCTGTGGACTGACACAGGCTGATGATGATGACACGTGTCTATTGTCAATGTAAGAACCTTACTTTAAATCAAGATAACGTGGGTTATCCAGCACCACTTCTCATTGCCATCTTCAACTTTTTTTAAATCACGATCCTACCTTTTCTGACACATTTTGTCGGATGAGAGAGTAGTCATGTTCGTGTCTACTTGCCGTTTGTCAAATGCCGCGATAGTCATTTTCATTGGCAAGTTTGAGGTGTTGATCTCAATATATAAAGAGATACTCATAAGGTCTCAATAAAATTACAATAAGACCAAATGGTAAGCATTTTATCTCAAACAAAAAAGATTTTTTTCAAATCGGTTAATAATTGCCGGAGTCCTGAAGTAACAAACAAAGAAAAAACAGTGAAATTGTGAACCTCCTCCTTTTTTGTGAAGACGGTAAAAACAGTCAAATAGAGAACATTCTCCTTTTTGCAGTTGATGAAAAAGGAAAACTTAAGTACGAACATATGGTAAATTAAAGGTCTTTAAAAGTGTTTAAAATACAGGTCACAAAAAATTGTATTTATTAATATTATATTTACCTATTCAGTTTGTATTTTCATGTGTCTATAATTTCTAAGTTCTTTCAAAATATTAAGTACCTATTCTTAATCATTAAGTTTCATCTTTGAAGTTCTTCAGAAATAATTAAAGGCGAACCTTCCTTTTAATTAATGAACTTAAACGAATCTTTAATGTCAAACTTTTAGACAATCATTAGTCCTTTAAACTTATACTGTACTGGTCACCTATAAAAAAGAAAACTTTCACCTACCTTAAAGTCAAAATGTCAGAAAAAATAAATTTCGAAAAACCGCTCAAACTAATGAAAATATGCATGTTACTATCCGGCATCAAAGTATACCGCAAACAATGGCATCCTTTAACCGATGCATTTGTGAAATCAGTTTATTATATAAACGTCCTCATTCTCTATTCCGTTATTATCGGTGAAGTAAACTGGCTGTTAGATGGCATACAGGCAGGCAGGGATTTCGTAGAAATGTCCCTACCGGCACCTTGCATTGCTATTAGTTTTCTAAGCACGTTAAAAACGGTACCTCTATACTTTAGAAGCGACAAAGTTTGCCATATCTTGGACACTTTAAAACTAATACATCCCGAAAATGCACCAGAGAAAAATACAGACTGGAAAGAAAAAAATAAAATCACAACAAATAAAAATACTGGTCGAAAACAAAAAAAGAACACGGCAAGATGGGTAAAAGAAGACACTGGCCGTATAGAATGTGAAGAAGAAATAGTGACCAATGCAGAAAAAGTTTTAAATAGCGTTGGATCGCTATTAGCAATTATAAGTTTATCAGTGTTAATAATGTTTCTTTTGTCGCCGTTAATTTCCATGTATTTGAAGTACTTTAAAACAGGAGAGTTAAGGGTAAAATACCCATTTTCTGTGAAATACTGGTTTGAAAACGAGGTATCGTTATGGCCGTTAGTGTATGTTCAACAGTATTTAGCAAGTAAGCTCTTGATAACTTCCGTTTTTTTTATTAGGACTGAATATTCTTTACTTGGAATCTTTTAATAGGATGATGATTTAATGATTTTATGGTCGACCGTGGCCCGTTTTAAATGGCACTTGTAAGAAAAACCTTTTTGTGTTCGGTGAAAAAGTACCATAAGTGTTATAAATGCTATTTGTGTTTTATTTTCTCAATTAATTTCATCTAAATACTCAGCTGTTATAGATTAACAAACTTTCACATTTACTTATAATATTATTATGTTTGAAAATGGAAATTTATCATGTCTTACGCGTTGTGGACATAGTGATCGACATATGTTTCAATGTCGATGACTATAGCTTCATCCGGAGGTCTTCATAGTGCGGGCCGCTCGCCGACGCGTCCAGCTTTGCACCAAATTTCCTTATTATATTATTTATCATATATCCTACTCTACATTTTATCTATTATCTTTGCCATTTGTACTGATTTGTTTAATAAATCTGGCAATAAAGCTTAGTTCAATTATGTATCTACGGGTATTAGGTAGTACCTACGTATTTCTATTACGTACGTATTTAAGGTATTTAAATTTACTTGTTTGCATTTTACCGGTACTTGGAAACGTGTGACGTCATATCAGCAATTGGACCATAGCGTTGCTGTGCGAAATTTTATATACTAAGCACAAAATTTAAGTTGCATTAAAAATATTTCAAATATTTTTATCGGATTCATTTCGGAGAGTGTGCATCGGAACTTCATAATTTGATTCCGCCATCCCCATTCTATAATCGGACAAGCAGAGATACTAAGAGGCGCCTCCGCTTCATGGTTGATATACCATTTACGCGTACAAAGCTTCATTCACCTCTTCTTTCATCATACGTACTGCCAAGGAATGGAATTCCCTGCCCGAGTCTGTGTTTCCGATTAGATACAACATAGGGGTCTTCAAGTCGCGAGTGAATAGGTATCTTTTGGGTAAGCGCGCTACATCATCGACCGCATCGTCACTTAACATCAGGTGAGATAGTGGTCAAGCGCTACCCATTTTCGCATTAATAAAAAATATTTTTTTTCAAAAAAATAATCAACATTTATTTTCGTTAAGAAATGTACTAACTGTATTTTATCCTTTACAGCAGTGATAGTATGTGTTAACATATTTGGTACTGAGAATTTATTCTACTCCTTCTGCACATACATTGAGATGCATTTCCAAATCCTCTGCAACCAGCTCGAAGGCATTCAGCCAGGTAACTCTACTCGAGAGGAATTGGTGAAGGCTGTAAAAAAACACCAGCTCCTGATACAGTAAGTTTACCTGCCTAAATCTGTATTTTCCGATAAATACAGTAATTTTAACTGCCTGAATCTGTGTTTTCCGATAAATACAGTAAGTTAAACTGCGTGAATCTGTATTGTCTGATAAATACAGTAAGTTTAACTGCTGGAATCTGTGTTGTCTGATAAATATAGTAAGCTTAACTGCCTGAATCTGTGTTGTATGATAAATATAGTAAGCTGAACTGCCTGAATCTGTGTTGTCCGATAAATATAGTGAGCATAACTGCGTGAATCTGTATTGTCTGATAAATACAGTAAGTTTAACTGCCTGAATCTGTGTTGTCCGATAAATACAGTACGTTTAACTGCCGGAATCTGTGTTGTCTGATAAATATAGTAAGCTTAACTGCCTGAATCTGTGTTGTATGATAAATATAGTAAGCTGAACTGCCTGAATCTGTGTTGTCCGATAAATATAGTGAGCATAACTGCTGGAATCTGTGTTGTCTGATAAATATAGTAAGCTTAACTGCCTGAATCTGTGTTGTATGATAAATATAGTAAGCTTAACTGCCTGAATCTGTGTTGTCTGATAAATATAGCCTGCACATACTAATCTGCATCAGATTCATTCGAATTTGAAAGTCTCATTTTGATTTTTTATTTCGAATGAATCTGTGAGAAAAATCTGAGGGGGTTTTGAATGGTTGAATGGTCACAGAAACCATTTTGATTAGAATTACAGATTTTTCGAAGTGAATTATCAAAGATTTCCGATTGGGGCATTGTGAATTGTAAAGGCAATTGTTAAATACGAGTACAAAATTGTTTTCGAATAATTGTGATTAACCATGCTGGGGTCTTCCAAAGTACGAGTTGAAAAATACCCAATATTCATAATCACGTGTAATTTGTAAATATTTAAACGTTGCTCGGGGAACCCTGCTTGGACCTACAAAAATTGAATTAGTATTTTTCAGTTTTATTTAGTGGTTCTTCCCCTTTTATTATGCAAATAAGTAGTAACTTAACTTGCAATTGTTGCAATGTTCGTATTGTATTATCTCGTCAAAATTTTCAATAAAATTGTTTATAAGAAATTTTAAAATAAGTTTAAAATGAATATGGCGATTTATACAAGTTTGTTGACAATCAATATTATGGTGAGATCAAACTGATCTGACCATGGAGCCGGGATGTAGGGACTGGAACTTGCTAATGGAAAATGGTAGCGCAGTAGTTTGAGCTTGTTTGCTTTTCCGTATTTGTCATCATGAATGTTTTAAAAATAAAAATGATAATATAATTTAATTGTTTGTTTCAGTCTCGTGGATCAAACAGAATCTCTGTTTTCTCTTCCAGTTCTGTTCCACATCGTCTGCAGTTCTTTTCTCATTTGCTTGAGTGCATTCAATATAACGGTAACACGTCCGGGCTAACTAGCTTTTCTCTATTTAACATGATTTAATCTACATCTAAAAAAACCGGCCAAGTCGAGTTGGATTCGCCCACCGAGGCTTCCGTACCAACGTTGGTTGGTACCAATTAAGTAAGACCTCTAAATTGTATGAGCGCTGATATAACTCAGAGGCCTATCTTAATTGGCGTATACTATGTATGTATGGTGACAACAATTTTCAACTTTTTTTATTTTTAGATTTTTTTTCTTAATTTGTGCTGTAAGACCTTGCTTCTCGCCAAATTTCATGTTTTTTTTATCGTAAAAGGTAACAGGACAAGCACGACGCTCGCCTAATGGTTAGCGATGACGTCTAGCTATTACAGATACAGCGGCAATGCAAAATTCTGGCAGTCCAGAACTTTGCATGGCACTGCACTGCGCCTGTTACCTTGAGACATAAAGATGTTGAGTCTCACATGCCCTGTAATTTCACTGGACACCTTGCCATTTCAACCGAAAAACATTCCTATTTCACGGCTGAAAATTAATTGGCAAAGTGGTGATACCGCCCCAGGCGGACTATCAGAAGTCTTACCACTACAATGATTCTAAGTCAACGGGAAGTACTCTATAGGTTTTTGACCCAAAACCTATAGGCTACTTCCGCTAGACCTAGAATTGTCAATTTTTTCAGAGATATAGAGATAAAACACCTACTGATAATGGCTTGCGCCGCATGTAATGCTGTTACCTTAGTAGTTTAAAAGATACCGGTCTATTACTGTACTTACTTTGCTTTCCGCAGGTTGCTAAAGAAATAGGATCTGTATTTGCATTCTTCACCTTTCTATGTCTGACTTTCTCACAAGTTTCTCTGCTATGCTTCTTTGGGGACAAGCTGATGAGATCCGTGAGTACCATCTTCTTTCGTCTTCTTCATTTCTTTCTTCTTTTGTGTGAGTTCAGATTTTTAATCTGCCCATATACTGAATAAATGTTTTGAGTTTTAAGTTCTTCTACACACTTCACATTCGTGATTATTTTCTGATTTAATAACCGACTTTATAAACAGAGAAGTTTCAAAGTTCGTGAGTATCCCGCAAAATGTTCACTACCAAAATCATTGCCGGAGGGACTGACTATCAATGGTTTTTCAACTTACTTAAAGAATTTAAAAAAAATACACAATTAAAATTACAAAATAAGTTTTAAAGCACAGTATTGAGAAAATAATTAGTGTTATTGTTCAAAATAGTTAAACCTGTGCAGCATGTGTCAATTGTAATAAGTGTATGTATCGTGTCTGTCCGTCCTTCTTTCACAATATGTTTTGTTTATTTCAGAGTACAGAAGTAAGTGGGGCTGTGTACAAGAGTCCATGGTACAACTTCGACGTGCGCGATAGAAAGGTCATGCTTATCATTCTCATGAGGTACCTATTTAATATGATTTATTTATCGAATGATCGTATCTGTAACAAAATAATTCGCCAGAGAACAAAGTGAATTGCCATTGCCAAACGCATTAGCAAACTAAAGTGGCAGTAGGCTGGTCTTATAAGTATTTCCCAGAACCGATAAAGGTACGCGCAAAGGAATTCGATGCGGTAGCCACAGCGATCTCTACTTGCGTGCAAACGTCTTTTGCATTGCTGGATGAATGTTTGCACTTACAATACACTCAAGTAACCAGTGTGGCAGAAACTGATCGCCACTGTGGCCTTTGCTACGGCAAGTTGATCGCTTTAGTTTAGTTAGTTAGTTTATAGATAGGATAAACCACAGCTGTTCTTATTTCAACCGGATGAGTTCGAATTCGGAAGCGTCATTTTAAATTTTGAATATGGATAATTTCGTGAGCTATTTGGTCGCGCAGACCTTTTCGATTAGAACCTCTGATTTTTTCAGGTTGAAATGTCAATAGCCTCTCTGATCGGAATATTGTGAATTGCAAAGATCCAAATCAAAAGAGACGTAGTTTAAAAATCGGAATTTATATTCGAATGATTGTGATTTTGTGATTGTGAATAGTTGATTGCCTTGATGGAGACCGCGAATTTGCAAACCTAGTTTAAAACCACCTAATATAAGATGGAGCGATGATATACGCCGAGTACCGAGCTGGCAGTTACTAGAAGAAAAGAGCTGAAGATAGAGCACAGTAGTGTCTTATGTCCACTTGTCCACTTGTGGACTAGCTTGGACTAATAATGATGATGATTATTTACTTTCATATTTACCCATTAGTAGGTACCTAAGTACCTTTTTTTTGTTATTTAGCAGCTAGGCTATACTTATGTAATGAATTAACAAAGTCCAGTAGATTTATGCGTAGCATTCGCACCTGTGGGCGGTGGCATTTACTAAGTACTTTGTAGCGGTCCCAGGTATGACTCCAATACCGCTGCCTATGCGTGTTAGAACTATGGAGGGTCCTGCCTGCACTGAGTAACTTACCTACATTTTTGTGTCTTAACATAAATAATAACATAATGTACCAAAATATCAGAAGCCAATAAAAAAAAACTTTTCAAATGAATATTCATTTACGTTAATTTGTTCAGAGCCCAGAAGCCGTGCAAGTTGACTGCGTGCAACTTCGCCGATCTCAACCTAAGGGCATTCACAACGGTGAGCTATTCTTAGAATAAGTAATTATCTATCTCTTTTATCTCGTTCATAAGAAGTTACGTCCATAGTGGTAGGGCACTGTCTAGTGTCTGCCTGAATATTTAGCTAACCAACCTCAAGCTAGACAATATGTCGCTTATGTTGTGACAGCTGTCCTTGGAAGCCAATTCCCATTCTAGGCCTAGCGTGCGTGCTGCCATCCTCGACCACATCATCACTTACTAAAAGGTGAGGTAGAGGTCTAAAGTTATCGTACAAACCACAGAACAGAACTATATCTGTGTTCTGTGGTAAAAACCTATACCGTGACCTCCAGGCTCGAATTCAAGATACAACGGACCGTTCAAAACATTAGTTCTGTAGGGAATCTCCACGTACTAGTAGTGTCTCATCTTCTTGGCCGAGTCACGCATACTGTAAGAATATTGACGGTTTGTTTACATTGATTACTAATATTATAAATTACTATTACAAATAATACTTATTACTTAATTAATACTTAATATTATAAAAACGTTTGTAACTCTATCGCTCTGTCTGTTTGTCACCTAATCACGCCTAAACGGGCTATCCGATCTTACTGAAATTTAACAAGGAGATAGGTACTTTATAGCATGAGAGATGAACATAGGCTACTTAATTCTTGGTGTACGTGAACGAAGTCGCGGGTACCAACTAGTTTACTATATTTTTAAACGACTTCCACAAAAAAGGAGGACGTTCTCAATTTCCTTTTGTATGTTTTTTTTATGTTTGTTACCTCAGAACTCCATCATTTATTAACCGATATGAAAAATTAATTTCTTGTTTGAGAGAGTATTATTTCCGTTTGGTTCCATTGTAATTTTTTAGAGTTTTGATAAGTTTCTCCAGAGATATGGAGTTATACACCTCAAACTTAGTACTGAAAAAAACTAGCGCTACGTTCATATTCGGATAGACCAAGTGTAAATAAAAATCCACCACATCCACACAGTGCGGCAGATTATACAGAAAAAAGAAGAGTACAATCGGCCCCTGTGCTTTGAATTTGTGGACTATGAGGAGGCCTTCGACTCAATCGAAACCTAGTCCGTTCTGGAGTCCTTGCAGCGTTGCCAAGTCGACTGGCGATATATCGAAGTGATGAGATGTTTGTATAAAGCAACTACGATGACTGTACAAGTACAGAACCAGCGTACTAAACATGTCCACCTGCGTCGAGGAGTGAGACAGGGGGATGTCATATCCCCGAAACTGTTAACTAACGCCTTGGAGGAGGATATGTTTAAGACAGATGACATCGTTATTATGGCAGAGACGCTGCAGGACCTACAAAGGATGTTGAATGGCCTAGCTGATTCTTCTCGTCGCATCGGTCTCCGGCTGAATATAGATAAAACCTAAGTCATGTACAACGAGCTGTTCCGGAACCGATTGCCGTAGATGGAATCCCACTCAAAGTATTTAAGAAGTACGTTTACCTAGGGCAGACGCTCCAACTACGCAAACACAACTTTGAGAAGGAAATCCAGAGAAGAATTGAGGTAGGCTGGGCAGTATTCAAAAAACTCCGTCGAGTTTTCTCGTCGTCTATACCGCAGTGTCTAAAGACAAAAGTCTTTAACCAGTCCGTCCTCATCATTATTATTGTGTATACCTGTGATGATATACGGAGCCGAGACGTGGACACTCACAGTTCGACTGGTCCTCTAATTTAAAGTCGGTCAGTGAGCTATGGAGAGAGCTATGCTCGGTATTTCTCTGCGGGATCGAATCCGGAACGAAGTAATTCGCCAGAGAACTAAAGTTATCGACGTAGCTCAACGGATTAGTAAACTGAAGTGGCAGTGGGCTTGTCATATCTGCTGCAGGATTGATAACCGTTGGGATAGACTCGTCTTAGAGTGGAGACCGTGAATCGGCAAACGTAGCGTAGGACTTCCTGTGACCAGGTGGAGCGACGACATACGCAAATCGGTGGGCAGTGAAACTGCCACACACTGTAAAAGAAGAACCGAAGATCGGGCTCAGTGGCGCAGCTTGGGAGAGGCCTACGTCCAGCAGTGGACTGACACCGGCTGATGATGATGAAATAATGACAGCCATTATAGTTCTTTACTATGTAGAATTGTAGATCATTAATTCTTCTGATTTCAGATTCTTAGCAGGTCCTGGTCGTATTTTGCCTTGCTGAAGACAGTGTATAAATAAATCATAATCAAATAAAAGATCTGTTAGTGGAATTTATCATTGTGTTTTCCATGTTCTAAGTCGAGTGTTCTAAAATAATTTTCACCAATTCAACCATTCTGAAGTATCGAAACGAAGTCATCTCATCCGTCAGCGACCCAAATTTATCGACATAGCTTAAAGTATTGGTAAGCTGAAATGGCAGTGGGCTGGTCATCTTTCGTAGAATCGATAACAGTTGGGGTCACTTGGGATAGACGAGGTAGACTAGAGTGAAGACCACAGCTTGGCAAACATAGTGTAGGACGCCCTCCAGCTACATAGAGCGATGATATACGCAAGCTGGCTGGCAGCGGTTGGAAACGAATAGCTGAAGATCGAGCTCAGTCACGTGCCATTGGAGAGGCTTATGTTCAGCAGTGGACGGAAATAGGCTGATAATGATGATGATGCATAACTATGGCCGCTATAACAACGAATAGTAAAAACAGAATGAAGTTAAATATTATAGGTGTCCCCACATATACTCAAACTACCATAAAAAACCTTAATATGATAGTCTGAGCCCAAATATAAAACGTGTTTTTTCGTCAAATTTTGTTCAATCTTATTAAATATATGTATCTACCACTAATCTGCAGGCATGTCCTCTTCTCAGGAATCAATCTGAAACGAAATTAAGTAGAGGTACCTAGGTACCTATCTATTTTGAGCAGAAAGGTAGACAGTAGTAAGGTGTAGTAAGGTGGTACATGTCTATCAAAAATCTACAAAAACAAACACATGCACTTAGCAAAGTAGATGGGGCACAGAAATAGATATATGTACAAATCATCGGTGTATATGTACTACGTACCAGATGTGGCGTCGCGAACTAGCTCTACGTTCAAATAAAAAGCTGTAGGGCTATTTTGTAAGCTATCTCGGAAGCGAAATCTGCGGTGAGATTTGAATTTCGTATTATTAAATTCAACCGTATTACGATCGTGTTGCGATGGAATTTCGTAGTACGAAATTCGAACCTCAACGCGGATTCCGCTTTCGAGATAGCTTACAGAATAGCCCTACAGTGCTGAATCTACATCTCGCTTAGTTTAGTGTAAGTACTCTTCACGGCCAATCGCGCGCCGCGAATAAGATTTCAAAAGCTGCTACCATCGATATGAACGTACTACGTTTATATACCTCCATGGCTTCTACTAAATCTAAAGATCCAGATAGGTACTTTTTAATTTAGATGTCATTGTAAAGCTATAGCATGATTATTGATTAGGTATATCGAACTTATATTTGTTGTTGTAATGTATAAAAGACGATACGATTCTAAATGTAAGTTTGTGATATGAGTCCTAAGTCGTGAGTATTTTCGAAGCATAAAGTTAAGGGACGTTCTTGAAACTCTAATTTATGCAATTCTAAATAATTATAAATTAAGAACAACTGAGTTAGACATGGTTATGCATTCATCAAAAATACACACACAATACGTTCACAAACACACTTACTCCATTTTTGAAGTCGGTTAATCACACAACATTTCTATTTAGGATGTCGATGGTAATAAATGACAACGTTTGGTGTCTATCTGTATTCTGTCTGTATTAGTAACATACCTATTACCTATAACACAGGCATCATCCCTGGCACACAGAACACATAACCAGGGACTTGGAACTGTAAAATCCATGGATTTACAATATATGGATCGTGCACAGCAGATGTTTTTACAAATTTAATTTAATCCGTATGCTCTAAATATAAGGTTGTTATTACTATGTAGGTACATCAAAATGACCTCAACGAAAGGAACCTAGATGAGAGTGTGTGCTTGTCTATCAGGTTTTGGTACACCTAATCTGCCCTCCATACATTATAGATACAAACAAAATACAAAATACAAAATTTCTTTATTGACATAATGACATTGTACAATATGATAATGAATCCATAAGCTCCCGAACTAGCGTTGCTGTGTCTCAGGAGCCAATGGCTTCTCCCATATATGTGATCACTTTGTTGTATGTCCAATTTATTAACTGTTAACAAATAATATTGCTAATTACTAACTTTTATTTTTAATTTATTTGTGTGTGTGTGTGTGTGTGTGTGTGTGTGTGTGTGTGTGTGTGTGTGTGTGTGTGTGTGTGTGTTTGTATTTATGCGTATGTTTGCGAGGGAGGGTGTAGAATGTATGTATGTAGATGTGTGTTTCTGTGTGTATGAGTAGAAGTGTATGAATGTGTCTTTATTTGTAAGTCTGTATCTGAGTTTGTGTATATGTATATGTACCCACAAAGGCAAACATTGCTGTGAATACAAATTAATTCACCCCATTTTTACTATTCTATTCACACTGAACCGACTGTGGTGAAAATAGTCTGTAATAGGTATTCTGTTGAACACTAAAATCAACGTGGAAAAAAGGGAAAAAACGTGATTTGACATCGTTCAAGGTAATATATATTTGTTCTACATGCAACCTCCATTGAGTAAGTATAATCTTCTTGGGGTAGTACGTACCTAGGTAGACCACACACAGCAGAGATCAGAGTATTTTTTTTAGGTTTATCTAGGCTATATACCTAATCCAAGGTTTAGCCCATACCCGATTGAAATAAGATTAAAAAAAATACACCAAGTACAATTTCGTCAATCATAAGGTAAGGTATAACTTAGGAAAGCTCTTTGCCACGGCTCTTTGCAATAAAATACCTACACCTCATACCTATTTGTATGAAAAGAGTTCGTACCGTGCGATACCTACAAATTTTACGAAAAGTAAAAAGGAAACCTGAAAAAAAAACCATAAAAAATGTGACAGGCCCGCCGGCGCGCCGTCCCTCCTGCCTTCATGTCAAACTGACAACACGGGTACACAAGGAACTCGCTTCTCAAGATATTTTGTTGTGTTTTGTATTATTTGATAGTAGTGGTAAACCTAATTCAGCTGTGAAATAGGAATGTTTTTTCGGTATTAATGGCTATAAGTCCGGTAAAATTACAAGGCATACCTATGAGACTTAACACCTTTATGTCTCGAGGTAACCCGTAATAGACGCAGTGCAGTGCAGTGACTTGCAACATTCTGGTTATCCACATTCATTATTTTGCATGCCGCTGTATCTGTAAATTCTGTAATAGGTATAAAGTTTGTCAGATTTTATTCAGTGCGACACTGACAGACGGCGTTTATTTTGAAAGCCATCTATCGAGTCCTCACGAACCACAATTTTTATTTTAAAAAAATCTCATAGTCTTAAAATCGACCTCATAACAGTGACGCGCAAAGTCAATCCAGTGTTTGGCACCAAAGTTTTTGTCGTTGCCAAACGTCATCGCTTACCAACAGGCGAGCGTCTTGCTGTCTTTTTCAGTTATCTGATATAATAAAATAACTAGTTGCACGACCTGTCAAACCAAGTGGCCCTTGCGAAACTTTTTCCGATATCTGTCGACATAACGATATCAATTCTATAATCTCATGTGGATCTGGAATCCAGTATCATTGCATGCCGTCGCACTCGGGTACCCGCTGTCGAGTACTATTGCAAACATAATGTTGTTTATTATTTATGCAAAATTAGCTCTTATTGCTTTGTTCTTACAGAATGTATGTATGATTCTTATAAATTTGTAATACACCACAACCAACTGCCAAGGAAAAATATACTTTATTGCACTGAAATAGAGTTTCATTGGAGTGCACCTATAATTGTGTAATAAAACATCTGTGAATATTGTGTATATCAATTCCAGCTCTATGACATTGCAATAACGACCATAATGCAATGTTAACTAGGCAGTTGAAAAAATGTTACGACAATAATAAACAGGTTGTAAATTATTAGATTATCGCTCTTAAAACGAAGGCATAAGGTAGATAAGATTTGTTTCGTTATGTTTGTTGTTAGATCTACCTGAGTTTTTACCGATAGACATGCATTGTCTTGAACGGTCTCATGCGTGTCTCATGTTTCGAGTTTTTTTTCGAATTTCGAATGCCGGCCGGAGTGGTTTGTTGAGTTCATAGAATCGCAATGAATTTGATTTGATTTTCTCTTTGTATTGAAAATATCACTATAAATTACTTTACCCTAGATTTTATAACCTAGAATTCTCTTGAGTAGGTATAATTCTACCTCAGACTAGAATAAAAAAGATTTAGTCTGAGTATTCTATTTTCATATTATACCTAGTCCAACGTCGCCAAAGGTATAAATCACTTAAGTTACCAGGTAGGTATACGTAACCACAGATTTTACTTTAAGTAGGTAGGTACTTAACTATAACCTCCGTTTGCACTAAACTTGTATACATAATATACCCTATTATTATACCTATTCTGTGACTAAACATCATCATACCAATCGCACGTACGGCGTAGTACTTACGTAGTAACTATTATATAATCTGTGGTAGTACACTAATAAAACTAAAGTACTAGGTGCCTAGGTAGGTAGGTACCTACATAAGGTACCTACATAAGATCTATAAAATTAAAATTTCGATCAGCGATTCGCAAACGGGCATTAGCAGATATTTTTATGATAGTAGGTATCATAGGCTAGGTTCAATTGCATTATGATTTCTTTGTTTCTTTCTAACCTTACTAGGTCTATGCCTTACTCTAATAAAAACCAGGGACGAACTTCTTGAATATAGAATGTAGGTAGGTACTTACTCTCACAGAATAAATAATATACAGTTCAAGTAGTTGTATTACCGTGCTATTACCTTAGATTATTGACTAAAGTTATTACCTACTGAGGCACACAAAACTCTACTTTCAAAATTTTGCGCGCCACCGCAATAACAACCATTCCTTTTGGATTGCCCGTAGCCCGTTGGGTAAAAAACTACTTATTAATCTGTGTGGTCTTGTTCCCTTAGTTCCGTGAAATGAAGACATAACCTAAAGAATGTGTCTCACAGTAAGCTATGGCTACTATATCAATCTCCCGCGGAGATATTCACAGAAACCACGTTTTTTTAACTGAATATCCGACCTTTCTTATAATTTTACATTGGGAATTTATTTATAAATGAACAAAAAAAACATTTGCAAAAACTGTTAGTATGTTAACTGTTACTTAACTGTTTTTCAACTGTTTATTTTTAATACGAGTACCTATTCTGAGGTCAGCGTAGATGCTACGTGTCCAATTTCTACATGAAAGTAAAAATGCAAATAAATTATAAGTAAAAAATATTTTTAAAAACAAGCTTTTATCTGGGACAATGAACTAAAATGTTAAAAATAAATTCTAGTAAGTATTTGGCATGTAGGTACTTACCTATATTCTTAAAAGCTTGAAGCACTACCCGTTTTTCAGTCTAGGTAATTACCATACTTCAGTGCCTCAAGCTTTTAAAAATATAGGTAAGTACCTACACGCCAAATACTTGCTAGAATTTATTTTTAACATTTTAGTTCATTGTCCCAGATTAATGCTTGTTTTGAAAAATATTTTTTTCTTATAATTTATTTTTAACTTTTACTTTACTACTACTTAACTACCTAAGTATTTAAGAGAAGGCATGATGTTTTAAAATTTGATGTGATTATGGGTAAAGTGCTCTTCGCGGAAAATCAATCGACTCGGTGGGGCTATGTTGCTTTATAACAGAAATGCCATGGCCCCCTTACAGCTTCATCATCAGATCCTGGCTATCATTTAAGTGTGAAGTGCTCCTCAAGACGAATTATTTGACCCCAAATTCACTGGGGTTACGTTATTTTATCACAGAGATGCCGTGGCCACCTTCCAGCTTCATCACCAGTCGCTAAATATCATCTAGGTGTAAAGTTCTCTTCAAGACGAATCAATTGAGCCCAAACTCGGTAGAGTTACGTTGATTTATCACAGAGATGCCGTGGCCACCTTCCAGCTTCATCATCAGACCCTGGATATCATCTAGGTGAAAAGTTCTCTTCAAGACGAATCAATCGAGCCCAAACTCGGTAGGGTTATGATGATTTATCACAGAGATACCGTGACCACCTTCCAGCTTCATCATCAGACCCTGGATATCATCTAGGTGAAAAGTTCTCTTCAACACGAATCAATCGAGCCCAAACTCGGTAGGGTTATGTTGATTTATCACAGAGATGCCGTGGCCACCTTCCGTCTCCATCATCAGACCAGCTCCATGGTACCATATCATTGTATTGTCACCGAAGATACATAAGTACACCAAATTTGAGTCCAATCGGACATCGAGAAGTGGGTCTAATTTAGCTTCCAAGATTCCACCCTAACATACATAGTTACATACATACATACATACATACATTGTAAGTTAAATAAAAGCTTGTAAAGTCGCATATCGCAATGGCTAAGGCGTCGACCTGGCGATCGGGTCGGTAGTGAGTTCGATCCCCACCCATTGCACTATTGACGTGAACCCACTCCAAACATTACCATATTTAGCTTAGTTGGAGGGGTTTACAAGACTACTAGTAATGTGCAACTTACGTTGCAAGTAAGCTTTTAAAAAAATGTTTTCTTTACAAATAATGATAAGATCGTTTAAAAAACTAAAATAAGTGTTTTAAGATTTTAACTTGAAGGAGAACTTTTATACCTACATTGCACATGAACATTTTGAAAAAATACTCAAAAGCTGTAAAAATATTCTTGGAGAATCTTTTTTATAACTATCTGACATTATAATATACCTATAAGTATAGGTAGGTAAGTTCGTTTACAATTTAAAGTTATAAAAGTCTTGTTAGAGATCAGTTGACTCTAGACAACTTTAATTCCTCATCCTTCCAAGTATTTTGAATTACTTACCTTACTCCTAAATCATAATCATAAGTGTCAGACAAAAATGTAATCATACGTACAAGGAAGACGGGACATTTTTCTACACTCTTATTTCAACCCTGTAAGCACTATTTTACTATTTTAGTTTATTTCAAACTTTTTATGAGATATCTACCCCATGCGGACAGGTTCTTTTAATTTATAGCTTGTCAAATTGTGTGCGTGTGTGTGCGTGTTTCTTACACGTTACTTACACGTGGGGCGTTAGTGTGGCGTGCAAGGGGTGTGAGCTACTTAATAGGGTTGGCACTGACATTTCTTTTTTTTGGAATTTTTTGGAACCTTTGAATTTAGGCTTCTCGGATAGTTATTCTTGAAAGGTCATAGAGACCTTTACAGCAAACTGGTATAGAAGAAGTGTAAGTTTAACAAAAAAAGCCTTCTTTATTTTTTTAGTTGCAATCAAAACATATTATATATCTATCATGATACAAGTGTATTCTAAAACATTGAAATGTCATAGTAGTTATTAGTCACTACATACAATAAAACAAAGTTCAGTGCCGTGCCTTTCTGTCTGTATATAGTAATGTATGTTCTCGATAATCTCAAAAACTCCAGTATCGAGTTTTATGCGGTTTTCATCTATCAACAGAGTGATTTCTGAAGATGGTATAGGTATCTATTATTACACTCGCCATGGTAAGCCATGATGTGGTCGAAGATGGTGAACAGGCTAGGCTAGGCCTAGAATACTTAGACTCAAGGGCTGTGTGTCTGTGTGCTGCCTGAACACCGTAAGGTTATGGGCGGCAGATTTTCTCCTTGATAGTGTTAAGCTACTTTTTGGTAGCAAATCTGGCAAAACATCGATATACTATAAACTTCTACCACCTGTGGTCTGGGCTTTCTTTCACATTTTAATTTTTGTTGGGATTACTTATTTACAAGTGTAATATCGATATCAAAAAAGAATTATATGTTATGATTACAACTAAATTTTATGAAGAGGCCATAGTTTATTACTATAGGTACTATATTATTCCTTAAACTAATTTTATATATGTATTATTATTTACAACGACTTTTAACTAACTTTGATTATACTTAGTACTTGATAAGTAGGTATATAATTAAATTAAAGTTTAACCTACGCTATGTCGATTAAAACATAAATTACATTTTATACATAAGTTATCACAAGTTATATTATGATTAAGTTTTAACCGGTAGTACTTTTACTTTTTCAATAATGTAGGTATATCTATATGATACTCTTTTACTATAATCACTCGCCCATACAACTGACCCTGTAACGACCGAGTAAAAAACAATGACGTCATAATTTCCTCACGATTCTTTATTTTGAAGGTTGCAAGGTAAAACCGCAACCTTATATAAAAAGCATTTTAACGTCGAACGCTAAAAAACTGTTTTGAAAGTTTTTGTTGGCCTTGTACTTGTACTGTTTTTTATGTTTTACATTACCTACGTAGGCAGTTGCTTATTTCATTTTGGTAGGCATTTATACATAGACGAGTAAATATTTATTCTTAGAGTAGGTAAGTTCAGTAAATATTTATACATTAACTCTTTATTGGTTGCCAGAACAAATTGTACTACAAATAACAAAGAGAACAGCACTAGAAGTAAAGCAATTGGCAGTCTTATCGCATTAGGCATGCTTTTTGAAAAACACTTTTCTAATTCAGTTGTTTACTCGTGAAGTTTTCTTTATTATTATAGGCACTAAAGTTTTACAAATTCACAACAAAAAAAAAATCACAATTGAAGTAAAAATGCCAACCCTAAGCTGTCTGGGGTCACGCTACGGCAAGCACAGCAGGGGTTGTCCCATACGTCACATGCACACACCCAAACACATTCTCACACACACACACACACACACACACATAGATGCACATAGCAACCCTGCCCCATCATGGCAGACATGTTTTACACACATACATAAACATTGTTATCTACGCTTATAATAAAATTATTTGTTGGTACTGTTAGTCTGTACAGCAGGTTTAGGCAAAAACATTTTTCTTCTGTAATCTGAGCGGTTAGCATTCACGGCAAATGCAACTTCAAAATGTAGGAGAATGACAATGAAAATGAAATTTGTGGTGGAAATAGTTGTGGTGGAAATAGAAATGCCATTCTCATAGGTACATTTTGATTGGAAAGCCAGTTCTCATTCTAGGCTTAGCGTGCTACAAAGGAACAAGGAATTGTTCTTTGCTACTACCATCAGCGACCACATCATCACTTGTAAACTTTAAACTTTCGCGATTTGAACACATAGTTATAAATAAAATATCTAACTGGAATATTCAACTGTAATATCTAACTGAAACACTCAACTGAAATATTTAACTAAAACACTCAACATAAATATCTAACTGAAATATTAAACTGAAACATTAAACTGAAACATTAGACTGGAATATTAAACTGAAATATTAAACTGAAACATTAACTGAAAATTTTTTTCATCATCATCACTATCCAACTGGTGCGATAGTGGTCAAACGCTAGTCTATATATCAATTCTTCTGCAACTACGTGCCTTTGTCACTGTACCTGTACTTCTCTTAAACAGCTGGACCGATTTTGATGAATTTTTGTGTGTGTTTTTGTGAGTTGGTCCCTAGATGGTTTAGATCCATAATTGAACCGGGTAGGTGGCGCTGCGATCGGGCAGCACAACGTTTGCCGGATCCTCAGAACTGAGGTACCCTATAAAAATACTACCATCTAAACCACTCCACTTACTAACTACTTATGTAAGGAGCGGTAGAACAGTGTTTTTGACGACATATGGACTCAGATTATATAATAGTTTGTTGGAAATACATCAAAATAAAAAATAATCAATGCCCTCTGTCAATCACCGTTGTTATTGCTAACTGTCAAGTGTCAATCAATAAACTAGTCGTTCAGTTGATAAGTAAGAGAATGTGCGTGTTTTTATTATATAGTTACTACGTAAATATGGATATGTATTATATGGCCATATGGCCATGGATTGTGAAACTGTGCCTAACGATTTTCTGGCAGCACATAGCTCTTGACTCTTGAGAGTGAAACCATCATTCGTCTTAGCGTGTTCACTATCATGGATCCTCGGATACAGAATAAATAATAGTAGGCACAAGTATCCACGATCACATACATTTACCACAGTTACCACCACTCACCAGGCGAGATGGTCAAACGCTCGCTAGCCTATTAGATAAAAAAATATAACGAGGGTAAAACCGCGGGGTGCGGCTTGTATAAGCATACGTACTGTATTGTGTATGCTTGTGTGTATAAATGCCGATGTCCAGCTGGGTCCATGTGTCACAGGGGCTTGTACGGAATTTGAATTTTGCATTGTACACTAATTTTCTAATACCGAGGGCCGATCTATGGAAATGACAGCGATTTTTAAAAAGACAGGTTGGAAGAGTTTTTGTATGACTGCAATCAGTTTATTTTCTTTTCTTTTTAAGATTTTTATCACAGAATTTAAACGTTACTAGGTACCTATATTGTTGTATACATATCCTGGGGTCGTCAAATCGTGCATGCAACTTACGAGTATATCACGGTTGTGACGGTTATATATCTTCTAGCTAAGCGACTTACATCGTCGATCGCATCGTCATAGAAAAGATAATAATACTTGGCATCGTCACTTAACATTGGGTCACTTGGGTGAGATAGTGGACAAAACCTTGCCTATATGATTTAAAATAAACTGGCCAAGTGCAAGTCGGACTCGCACTCTTAGGGTTCCTTAACACAGTTAAATATTCCATAACTATGATTTTTCGCAACTACAAAATTAACTTTGTTTTTCATAGATCTTGTATGTAAAACAAAGTTATCTTTGCGGTCGCCATATCTCTAAAACTGCTGACTGTATCTCGTTCAAACCAATTTTCGTTGTTAGTTTTTATTGAGATCTACAGCATATATTTTTTTTTAGATTTTTCACTCCCATACTTTAAAAGTTAAAGAGGGGGGGGGGGGGGGGGGGGACACACATTTTACCACTTTAGACGCGCCTATCTTTCAAATGATTGATTTTGAGAAAAAATGGTTTTAGAAACCTCAATGTCATTTTTGAAGACCTATCCATAGACACCCCACACGTATAGGTTTGAAGAAAAATTTTTTTTTTGTTTCAGTTCCATGTATGGGATGCCCCCCCTTAAACTTGTATATTTTTTATTTTTGTATAAAAATCGGAAAGCGGTTCACAGAATACATCTACCTACCAAGTTTCAATTCTGTAGTCTTAACAGTTTCGGAATAAAATGGCTGTGACATACGGACGGACAGACAGACAGACAGACAGACAGACATGACGAATCTATAAGGGTTCCGTTTTTTGCCATTCGGCTACGGAACCCTAAAAATACATTTATTTAATGTTTGGTATGTGCTGCATCTGCATAGTGGTAGACCACTATGTAGTGTCCGCCTGGCCAACCTCAAGTTGAACACTGTCAACAAACATCTCATAAGTTCCGACAGCAGACAATAAAACTCCCCTAGCGTGCTACAATACAATCCTCGACCGCATCGTCATTTGCAAACAGGTGAGATAGTGGTCAATCGTTTAATGCCAATGCCTAAAATTATGTTTAAAAATCATTTTATATCCGTGGTTGCCAGTGACTGTGCCTCTTTTTCTAGTCTTCTCTCTAGTCAGAAGTACAAATTTGTACTTCATTTCTTTCTTCAAAATTGATAATTTATGATCGTACAAAACGAAAAGACCAACTTTACATGCCACGATAGTCAATGTAGCCAGTAGCCAGTATACACTTTTTACACCTTGATGACATGACATCAAGGCATCATCAAGGTGTACACAGATGTTTGTATTTGTTTATCTCTATATCTCCGGAGATGATAATCAGATCTTGATAAAATTTAAATGGGACCAACCGGAACGCATCTCTCAGACAAAAAAAGATATTTTTCAAATCGGTTAAAAAATCATTAAGAAAATACCGTCGAATTGAGAACCTCCTCCTTTTTTGTGAAGTCAGTTAAAAACGTTTATATACGTTGAAATATACATTTCTAAACTTTGAAAGACTTTATGTCCGGCATAATGGTAAGGTACTGTCTAGTGTCTGCCTGGCCAATTATATAATCTGTGGCCTGGCTAACTATCACCCTCAAGTTAAATCATCTGTCGCCTAAATTCTACGGTGTGCCGAGCGATCTTACGAGCCAGTTCCTATCATCCTCGATTATATCGTAACTTACCAACAGGTGAGATAGTCGTCAAACGCTAACCTTCATGCTTAAAAAGTTGTATCCTCATCATCGTCATCAACCGGTGTCAGTCCACAGCTAGACGTAGGTAGGGTTACCAGATGAAAAAATAAAAATACCGGAGAAAAGGCCTGATTTTCATGGAAAAGTCCTGAGATTTTATACAGTTTCAGAATGTTCTCTCAAAAACGTATTATTATCGTTTTATACACTGCGGATCTAGCTCACGCGTTGCAACTTGAGAGAAAAAAGAAAAGAAATAATATTATTTTTAGTTTGTTTTACTTGGATATATAATACTAAAAGTCCCCCGCGGCTACGCCCGCGTTAAAAACTCCTTTTATTTACTTAAAACTTTTCTTTTGTAAAAACGATTCTATCATTAAAGACATCAAATAAAAATTAGCCAACTTGGTTCACCTGTTTTCATGTTATCGCGTGACTAAGACAAATCAGGATTCATATTTTTAAAACCCGAAAAACCCAATAAAGCGCAATCCGAAACTATATTGATTTTCAGACTTTTTTACCCCAGTTCACTCTTTTAGGGTGGCATTTTGAAAAAGTCTGAAACTCGTATTTACTTATTTATTTACAGAAGTACTTGTGTGAAATGTCGAATAAAATGACTATCCAAAATTTGAACCCCCGCTTCATCCCTTGAAGAGTGAATTTTGAAAAATCCTTTCTCAGCGGATACCTACGTCAAAATTTCTATCTGGATGCAAAATATCAGCGCAATCCGAAACAATATTGATTTCAGACATTGTTACTCCACTTCACCCTTTTAGGAATAGAATTTCAAAAAGCCTGAAACACGTATTTACTCATTTATTTACTAAACTACTTGTGTAAAGTTTCGAATATAAGAGACAATCAAGAATCAAGAATCAAGAATCAAAGCATTTATTCAGTATGTAGGCAGTATAAATATACGCACATATACACGTCAAAATCATAAATCATAAAATAAATCATAACCAATTATCAAGTAAACATAGCAAAAGCAGAATTTAACGCTTTGAATTAGAAAAAAAAAGTAATGAACCATTCAGCTGTCATCCAATCGTTTACGTCAGAATATTAAAAAAAAATTAAAGTAGGTTAAAACCAACCATACATGTAAGTGTGTATTTCAGTACTTCAGACAATCAATTCTTGTTTCTCCATACAAACTTTGAACCCTCGTTTCATCCTCTTCAGGGATGAATTTTGGAAAACCTTTCTCAGAGGGAACTAACGTCGTAATTAATAACTATCTGCATGCCAAATTTCAGTGCAATCCGAAACAATATTGATTTTTACACTTTATTACCCCATTTCACCCTCTTAGGGGTGGAATTACAAAAAAACCGTGTTTACTTATTTTTGTACTGAAGCACTTGTGTGAAGTTTCGGATAGAAAAGACTATCTAATCTTGTTTCTCCATACAAACTTTCAACCCCCGTTTCATCCCCTTCGAGGGTTAATTTTGGGAAATCCTTTCAAAGAGGGATCTAACGTCGTAATAACTATCTGCATGCCAAATTTCAGCGTAATCCGAAACAATATTGATTTTACACTTTATTACCCCATTTCACCCTCTTAAGGGTGGAATTTCAAAAAAACCTGAAACATGTATTTACTTATTTTTTTACTGAAGCACTTGTGTGAAGTTTCGGATAGAAAAGACTATCTAATCTTGTTTCTCCATATAAACTTTGAACCCCCGTTTCATCCCCTTAGAGGGTTAATTTTGGAAAATCCTTTCTTAGAGGGAATTAACGTCGTAATAACTATCTGCATGCCAAATTTCAGCGTAATCCGAAACAATATTGATTTTACACTTTATTACCCCATTTCACCCTCTTAAGGGTGGAATTTCAAAAAAACCTGAAACACGTATTTACTTATTTTTTTACTGAAGCACTTGTGTGGAGTTTCGGATAGAAAAGACTATCTAATCTTGTTTCTCCATACAAACTTTGAACCCCCGTTTCATCCCCTGCGAGGGTTAATTTGGAAAATCCTTTCTCAGAGGGAACTAACGTCTTAATAACTATCTGCGTGCCAAATTTCAGTGCAATCCGAAATAATATAGATTTTCACACTTTATTACCCCATTTCACCCTCTCAGGTGTGGAATTTCAAAAAAACCTGAAACACGTGTTTACTTAATTTTTTACTGAAGCACTTGTGTGAAGTTTCAGATAGAGAAGACTATCTAATCTTGTTTCTCCATACAAACTTTGAACCCCCGTTTCATCCCCTTCGAGGGTCAATTTTGGAAAATCCTTTCTCAGAGGGAACTAACGTCGTAATAACTATCTGCATGCCAAATTTCAGCGCAATCCGAAACAATATTGATTTTCACACTTTATTACCCAATTTCACCCTCTTAGGGGTGGAATTAAAAAAAAACCTGAAACACGTGTTTACTTATTTTTTTACGGAAGCACTTGTGTGGAGTTTCAGATAGAAAAGACTATCTAATCTTGTTTCTCCATACAAACTTTGAACCCCCGTTTCATCCCCTTCGAGGGTTAATTTTGGAAAATCCTTTCTCAGTGGGAACTAACGTCGTAATAACTATTTGCATGCCAAATTTCAGCGCAATCCGAAACAATATTGATTTTACACTTTATTACCCCATTTCACCCTCTTAGGGGTGGAATTCCAAAAAAACCTGAAACACGTCTTTACTTATTTTTTTACTGAAGCACTTATGTGAAGTTTCGGATAGAAAAGACGATCTAATCTTGTTTCTCCATACAAACTTTGAACCCCCATTTCATCCCCTTAAGGGGTAAATTTTGGAAAATCCTTTCTTAGTACACCTTTACGTACTAAGACAAATATACCCTCCAAATTTCAAGTCTCTACGACCAGCGGTTTAGGCTGTGCGTTGTCTGTCAGTGAGTCAGTGAGTCAGTCAGTATGTCAGGACAAAGATTCTTATAGTATTAGATAAGTATTGATTTTAACTGTTCAATTGTTACCAAAACAAGATTATTTTTAGTTCGCTTAACTTTAAATTAAAGAGATCTTTAAAATGTAACTTGTGTTTTATTGAAAATCCTGAGATATCACGAGATTTGCAAAATCCGGCCGCAATCCTGAGAAAAGTCGAAAAGTCCTGAAATCTCAGGACAAATCCTGAGATATGGTAATCCTAGACTATCATATCTCAGGATTTGTCCTAGAATCCTAGACTAGAAAAGATAATAATACTCCTAGACGTAGGCCTCTCCCAAGAATGCCCAAGATGCGCCACTGAGCCCGATCTTCGGCTCTTCTTTTCCAGTCACTGCCCACCGCTGTCCGTATGTTAAAAAATGTATGATGGTCAACAAATCCGTGCTTGACACGTATACCCCACTTTTAACCATTTTTATTTTTATTACCATCGGTGGCCGTTTTCCTGGCAACATACAGCGCGTGGCCGTTTTTCACTCTCTCGTTCCTTATACCCCGTTCAGTGGAAACATTCAGTATCTGCGACCTGAGTGCTGATTAATGGATTCGGCCACGTCTTTTTTGAGATCAACAGGTTGCCGAAGATAGGTGGCAAAGATGGATAGGATAGAAATTGTTTTTACTTCTTGTTGGAAAAACTTTTCACTAATGTACAATTTGCAGTTATCGACGTAGCTTTTATTGTCAGACGATGTTCCGCCGGACTTCCTACCAAAAAGTAGCTTACCACCATCAATGAGAAAATCTAATATATATAATAATAATTGTATTAAATTGAATGCCCGATGTGAATATACTGACGTACACAATCTGCAATAACACCTAGCATGTAAATTACTTAGTCAGTCGTATCAATAAATTTATTCTGATTCTGATTCTGCTGCCATAACCTTACGGTGTTTCGGCAGCACACGGCCCTTGACAGTCAGAGAATTCTAGGCCTAGCGTATTCATTATCTTTGGCCACATCATCGCTTACTTCCAGGCGAGATAGTCCTGCTAGGCTATTCTGTAAGCTATCTCGACAGCATAATCCGCGGTGAGATTTGAATTGCATATTACAAAATTCAACCATATTACGAACGTGATACGATTGAATTTCGTAGTACGATATTCGAATCTCACCGAGGATTCCGCTGTCGAGATAGCTTACAGAATAGCCTAGCTGAAACGCTAGCCTATAAGATGTATAAAAAATCTCACGAGATTAGCAAGCTAAAGTGTCAATGGTCCGGCTATATCAGCCAACACTCAATCAACAACAAACAACAATCGTTGGAGTTAACACGTTCTTGAGCAGCGGATCGGGAAGCGTAGCGTATGACGCCCTCAGACTAGGTGGAGCGATAATCTTTGCCAGTTAATTGGTACAAGAACTGGATAAGAGAAGCCGAGGATCGTGCTCAGTACAATGCAGTTGTAAAGGCTTTTGTTTAGCTATGGACTAATATGGGCTGATGATGATGATGATGTTCGTTGTACAGAATAAGAGGCCTTAAAAGCCTAGCTCTAGCTGCATCTTATTCTATTAGACATTTATGACGTCAGAAAACGTCGGTCCCTATGTTGAGACTGCTCAATCAAATCTCCTCTAAGCACCATCTCTAAAGAACCCTCCAGTCAAACATAAAGTAGATGGACATGAGCTACCTGCCTGTCAATATAATCAAAAATGGCCCGAATGGCTTCGAGAAAAGGATGGTACGGCTGTGCCTTTGTTTTGCTCTAAATGGTGGGGTTCCGTGCCTTCAAATAAAATATTTGTATGGATCTACCTTACCTTACATACTAGAGACAGAGAAACAAAGCAAAATGTCTCACTATAGACTGAGATTTACGCTGCATGGAATTGACTGAAAGTCATTTGGCAAGACCAATAAAATTGTTCTCATACCACAATCTTCAAGGCTTCCATTCAAGCAAACCATCGTCAAGTTCTTGTCTGTTTTTATTAAAAAGTTATTTTGCCAAAATCCTTTCATTACCCACGATCCAAAAAAACTTATAATAAGGTAAATCACTATTTATGTAACAATAAGGTAAGTACTAGGAGTACCTACATGAATCAAGAGAGACGGAGAAACATAGCAAAAGAATCTGAATAGAGACGTGTTCAATTCAAACAACATTCGACATTATAAAAGTTGGTCGGGTCGCAGTCGGGACCACAATAACAGATCGAGAAGCAACAAGTGGATAGGGGTGTGAGGGACGATCAACTGCGGACCAAGAGGTTGATAAGACCGGATAGGGTTCCAAGCAAAAGAAATGTTTTTTAGTTCTCGAGTATTCATAACTTGACCTCCATTCTAAGAAATAGGCTATATATTATACCGTTTAAATCATAGGTACATTCGTGGAGACCTATTTTGCAATCTAAGTCGACAAAAAAACGGTGGAGAAAACAGGTTTTTTACGAACGCTGCCTAAACGGAAATAGATGTAACAAAAGTTTTTTTTATGAAAAGGTTATAGAACTTAATAAGATTTATAAAAAGTCCGCGACAGCATATGTCTATCTCTTAAGGTTGACTCACAGTCACCATTTTAATCTTAAATTTTTTAATAAAAAATCGTTACATAACTTCCAAGGCTATTTTCTAATATACAGTATTCATCCTTATCCAAATAATTACGTTAATTACCTTAGTAACATATTATAGATTAAAATTGTCTTTTACAGTATATAATTTAAATTAAAAGTTTAGAAGATATCGCAGATTTAAAATAAGCGCATAAAAATATTTGCAGCGAAGCCACAGATTAGACAATAGTTACTACGTAAACACTATATTAGTATTACCTTAGCTATTTCTGTAGATCCCAACCGATATAAATCAATTTGATGTCAATATAGTTTGATATATTCTATAGAACTAGCTGTGACCCGTGGCTTCACCCGCGTTAAAAGTATCATATGGCCGTATTATATCCCTGTGCGAAATTTCAGACAAATCGGTCCAGCCGTTTGACCGTGAAGAAACTGACTTTCGCACTTATAATATTGGTGTTGATAATGATGTGGTCAAGGATGGTGAACATTCTAGCTATTATATAATCTGTGATCTTAGGCCTAAAATGGAATAACTCCCGAGAGCTGTGCTGCCGGAACACCGTAATGTTATTACGGCAGATTTTTTCCTTAATGATGGTAAGCTACTTTTTGGTAGCCTGTGTAAGAACAGTCGAACACCCATATATCGTGAATGCCAATAGAAACTTGAGAAAATCAATTGGTATATAGCAAGGATTATAACCAGCGACCATCGGGTTAGAAGCCGAGAGAACTATCCTTTACGGCAACGGGCCGTTCAATATTATGTATCAATTTCAACCGTGCGAAGCCGGGACGAGCTGCTATATATTCAAATTATATTATAGTTCAATTTATTATAATATATTCAAAGCATTTTAACATGATTTAAAACGGCGGTACCTTTATATGATGTCGATGGTTCAGCAACTTACTGATTTAATTTTAGAGTGCAGTCAACTCAAGGTCTAGTGTTAGTCTGTCAGGATTAAAAAATATATTTTTCACCATCTAAAGATTAACTGAAAAGATTTACGAGGACATGAATTGGTAGAAGTTTGAGGAATAAGCAAGCGTCAAAGTCAGCACACATTTTATTTCAAAACTAGCGAGCTCAAATTGCTAGTCCCCGAAGATTCATCTCAAACGCCGACAGTCCCAGCGTCCCGTGGCTTCGGGAAAACGGGGAAATAAGAATACCTCGTCGCTCTTCTGAATGGGGATCCTGACTTTGTCGGACTATTTCTACTTTGCAAACATTGACAATGTTTAGCTCGTTTTTAAAACACGACGTAAAACAGAACCGCAGTTAAGTAGTAGTGATAGAAATTTACTTTTTATTAACATCGTTCCCACGAAGGAATAACAAAAAGGTGTAGGTACTACCACAGAATAATGAATAGTACAAGTACTACTTATGCTTTTAGGTGTGTGTAAAAAGCGCAAATGATTCCAATACTGCTCAACTGATGTTTTTATCACTCATGCATGTTTTATTTTATTATGACGGTACGATTTGACGTTACGAACTTACGTATTTAATTTAATTGTTTGTAAATTATTTGTTGATTTCCCAAATGCAATAAAGTGTTGATCTATCCTACTTCTACTAATATTATAAAGGCGTAAGTTTGTGTTGTGTAAGTGTGTTTGTTACTTCTTCACGCTAAAACTACCTAACCGATTGAGCTGAAAGTTGGCATGTTGATAGCCTAGACCCTGGAATAACACATAGGGTACTTACCCGATATTTCCACGGGAACGATGTCTACGTGGGTAAAACCGCGGGGCACAGCTAGTCTATCAATATAAGCCGATAAACACATTACCCTCCCTTGCATCGCGCAGTCGGGTAATGAGAATGTTAGTTAGATCGTATATTTAGTCGTATGAGGCTAATAACAGTTAACTGAAATGGAGACAAACATAGCCATACTAAAAATAGCCGTGACTTAATGTGATTTATAAGGAAAATCTGTCTTGGGCAGCTCTGTAAATTTAATTAAAACAATTTAGGTAAGTAAACAACAGAACAAAGTAGACTTCAGGAAACTTATTTCTGTAATTTTCAGATTTTTAAATGCATGTTCGCTTACCACCTGGCAAGATGGCGGTCAAACGCCTATCAGTATGAAAAAAACTTATTGAAATCGCTATAGTTTTTTCAAATGTTTTAAGTACTTATTCGCTTATGGTTTTGTAAATTAATCTAATACTATAAGAATTTAATTTTTGTCCTGACATACTGACTGATAGACAACGCACAACCTAAAACGCTGGTCGTAGAGACTTGAAATTTGGAGGGTATATTTGTCTCAGTACGTAAGGGTGTACTAACAAAGGATTTTCCAAAATTCACCCCTTTGTAGGATGAAATGGGGGTACAAACTTTGTATGGAGAAACAAGATTAGATATAAGTCTTTTCTATTCGAAACTTCACACAAGTGCTTCAGTAAAAAATAAGTAAATACGTGTTTCAAGCTTTTTCAAAATTCCACCGCTAAAATGTTCGAAAGGGTTCTTATTGTTATGATGTCGATGGTTCGAAGGGTTCGAAGGATTCGAAGTTTGTATGGAGAAACAGGATTAGATAGTATTTTTTATTCAAAACTTCATACAAGTACTTCTGTAAATTAATATGTAAATACGTGTCTTAGGCTTTTTTTTTATTTCACGGTAAATGGGGTGTAATAAAGTCTGTAAATTAGTATGGTTTTTTGTTTTCATAAAAATGAATCCTTCACGATAACTTGCAAGCGGTAAGCAGTGGTAAGATTTGCCTAATTCTTTTTTGGTTTGTTTTTATGATAGTAAGGTTCTTACGGAACAAACGTTTTAAGTAAATTAATGAACGTTTTAACGCGGGCGAAGCCGCGAGGCACTTCTAGTTATTTTATAGTAGTAAGTATAAGTAAGTAGTAGTAGCTTATAAGAGCAATTTGTCTATTTGACCGTCTGACAAGACCATATTCCTTAAGAACGCGTAGAGGTATCAATTTGAAACTCACATATCAAATGCTCTGGCTTACGGTCTTTTAGCTGTGAAAAATACAAAGTTGTAAGTCAACGCGTAAAAATAAAATCTGACAACAGTATATTTTTATAATATATACATAAACTCAACATTGTGGTCACTTACTTATATTTTTTGTCCTTTAAAATATGAATTTTAACATTTATTGGTACAGATCAAAGAGCAATATTTACTAAATAGTAATTATTGCTCTTTGGTACAGATCCTATTAGAAGTTTCTTTATTATTTTCACTCGCTGTAAAAGATAATTGAACTATTTTTTTAGCTAACCTATTTGATCCCACAACTGGGCAATGGTCTCGCACATTTTTTTCCACCTATCGCTATCCAATGCCGTGGGGGTAGTTGTACTATTCATTATTCTGTGGTGGGGCTGTATTAGTCAGAACCATCACCATCACTATCTAAATCATCTCGCCACTGCTTTTTGGGCCTTCCTCTACATCGACGACCGTCTTCTGACATTCATGTGTGACAAATTTCAAAATACAATCAAAGATATTTCTAGACTTCATGCCGTTGTTTCAGATTTGCGACACATCATGACCAGCTACAATTACTACAAAACACTTCGAAAACTTCAACAACCTGTAATTTAAATAATGACAAACTTACTGTTTGCTAAAAGTTTAGATCGACTGTGGACTTGTCTACCATATTTGTTACCGTCAGTGCATTCTTACTCTTCTTGCTGTAAAAAAAATATATTAATAATCATCCATGGAGGTCACACATTTCAAATCTTCACTGATCGAAAAATCCTTAAGCAAGATGCGGTTATGCTTTCGTTTTACTGGCTTATACATTGGAGGCCAAAGCACTTCCAAGACATTATCTCGATTTATTTACATCCTTAATCTGATGATTGCAAACAGTGCATTATGCGGCGGTCTAAGCTATTTAGTTAAAGTTGGTCTGGATAAAGACAAAGATGCATCAGAAATAATCTTTAGTGCACCCAGCATGATTATTAGCTTTCTGGCTCAGGCTAAAGCCTATCTTTTGATTAAAAACGAAACCGCTAGTAACAAACTGATTGACTTGCTAAAAGAAAAAGAGACAAGACAGAAACCCAAATTAAGTCGAGTGGAACAATATGAAATAGCTTTACAAGAGACGAGATTTCTAAATATCGTCTATAAAATTTTAATAGTATTGTATGGTGCCTTAATCGTCACTTTTACTGTGTGCCCTTTGTATTTAACAGCGGTCAAATATTTTCAAACAGGAATAGTACAGCTCAATCTACAGTTTTTAGTTTTGTATCCGTTTGACCCTTATCAAATAAGTGTTTGGCCATTCGCATTTCTTCATCAATTTTGGGCAGGTACTACAAGTTCAATATGTATTGTTATTATTATTTAGATACTATCTTCCCACTGCAAGGCAAATGCATCCCTTCCCTGCCTTCATTCCCGTCATTTTGAAGTTATGGTCGACTACTCTATGGTTCGACCAATCCTGATAATAAGATATATTAGGTAGATAAACCTTGCTAAGTATATCAATGCGTACAATTTCAGTTAGATCATCCAATTATTAACATGAAATCAGTCATAACATGAATGAAATCGGAGAACTTTGTCATCGGTAAAAATTATTGATATTTGTGATTGATTTAAAACAGCAATTTTTTTCATCAAGCAAGTGATCCAACACTATTAATTCTATTTATGAATGCAGGTAGCTCAGACTAAAATACAGATTTTAGTCTGAGGCAGGTAGCTTCTCAGCCTCTTTCAATAGAGACTTCCATAGAGACCCAAATCTTTGTCGAATCGAACGAATGTTATCTCATAAATATTTATTGTTCATGAATGAGGTTTATTATTGATATGAATCGACCGAGTATGTTATCTCATAAACATCTATTGTTTTTCATTTCCAGAATGCGTCGTAGCTCTGGACATTTGCACTGCTGATTACTTCTTCTTCACTTGTTGTACTTACATTCGTATTCAGTTTCGGCTTCTGAAACATGATTTCGAAAATCTGAAAATAGTTACAGAGGAATCTAATTGTAAAGTCATGGAGGACGAAGACTTCAAGGATAAATTTAGCGATTTGATAAAACGGCACCAAGATTTGATAGAGTGAGAATTTTAAAATTGGTCGTAGTATTATGACAACTATATTTCACTATTATATGTATTGCTATCATATATTACTACTACAGTAGAGTCCGTTTATAATGACATCGAAAGGAACTGACAAACAAGTCATAATAAGCGGACGTCATACAAAGCGTTTTGTGAAATGAAAAACCTTTTTTATGTAAATATGAATGTACTTAAGTAGTTTAATACATAAACATAGTTCAAAACAAAAACGAGCCACGTGCCAAACGTCGTCGGGAATCAACGAACATTACCGAAGGTGTACAGAATCATGTCGGTCATTATAACCGGACATAATTTACATTTTTGTATTAAAAATGGGTCATAATAAGCGACATGTCACTGTAAAGGAAGTGGGAAGTCATTATATCCGACTATTTATAAAGAATTTCATATGAAAACCAAACTTCGTAGTATAGTTACGTCATAATAACTGGTTGGTCAATATAGGCGGAGTCATAATAAACGGATTCTACTGTATATTGCTATCCTTGTACAACATTTCAGCCAAATCGATCTATCCGCTTCTCCATAATAAGATCACAAACAAACACTGACTTTTACATCTATATCTATATCTATACTTCTATACTAATACTAATATTATAAAGAGAGAACATTTGTATTTTTGTATTTTTGTATGTTTGTAATGATTTGGCTCAAAAACTACTGAACCGATTAAAAAAATTCTTTCACTAATACATAGAATGGACTTTCGGAATGAAAATAGGCTATATATTATCCCGTTTAAATCAAAGGTACATTCGTGGAGACCTAATTTGCAACCTAAGTCGGCAAAAAAACGGTCGAAAAAACACGTTTCTTACAAACGCTGCTTTCAATTAAGCAGCGTTTGTAAGAAACGTGTTTTTTAAAATAGATTGAACTTAATAAGACCTACAAAAAAGTCCGCGACAGCATATGTCTATCTCTTAAGGTTGACTCACTGTAACCATTTTAATCTTAATTTTTTTGTTAAAAAATATGACATAACTTCCAAGGCTATTTTCAAGTATATAGTATTAATCCTTATCCAAATAATTATGTTAATTAGCTTGGCCACATATTATAGATTAAAATTGTCCTTTACAGTATATAATTTAAATGAAAACTCTAGAAGATATCACGAATTTCAGAAACACGCATCGCAAAATTAATAAAATATTTGCAGTGAAACCACAGATTAGGTCATAGTTACTACGAAAATATTATTATAAGCTTAGCTATGCTGTAGATCCTCACCGATCACAATCAATTTGAAGTCAATATAGTATAATAATGTGATCTATTGTATAAAATAATATTTATCTATATATATAATAATATAGTAATTTAAGCCATCCCGACTGATCTATATATAATCTTTTCATTAAAATCATTCCAATGACTCTAAACACGACATTTAAAATCTGAGCTGTAAGTTGGTGAGGATTTGAGTATTCTGTAGAGTCCAGGAGATGTCCCAGCATCAGGTCAATGCTTCCATGTTCTTACAATATCGTTGAAGAAGAAGATTTTTGAATTGATCAGATCTTTGAAAGTTGATTTCATAGCGAAATTAACTAGAAAAAAGCTCATAGTTTTATAACGATTGAACGAATTTTCATGAATCAAAGCTAAGAAAACTCTCGATGAAGACATCTATCACTTATACATATTATAATATCACTACGTAAGTATTATAAAACAAAGTTCATCACTGCGTCTGTCTGTCTGTTCGCAATAATCTCAATAGCTACTGAACGGATTATCATGCGGTTTTCACCAATAGCCAGAGTGTTTATGAGGAAGGTTTAGGTCCATAATTCGTTAAGGTTTTGTGTAAATTGGATGAAATATGACGATGATTGTTAAATATGTTCATATTTTATATTCGATGCAACAAACTGATGCAAATTTTGTAGGCATATATGTTCTACCCGTGCGAAGCCGGGGCGGGCTGCTAGTATTTAATAAAATTGTTGTGATAGTTATCTCTTCCAACCCAATTATTAAATCCATTTCATTTAAATTTACAGATCAGTAAACATCTTGGAAATAATATACTCGAAATCAACTTTGTTCAATTTCTTAACCAGTTCTCTCATCATCTGCCTTACAGGATTTAATATTACGGTAATTTATTATAGAACACTTTCTATTTTCAGCAAGCGACTACACAAAAGGATATTTCAAGGTTGCTTTTGCCGCAAGGTTCCCAATACATTTTATCAAGATTGTTCACCAATCTTCGACCACATGATCGCTTACCATCAGGCGAGATATTGGTCAAACACTCTAGTGGATAGGCTTGTGTTGTGTTTAGATTAAAAAAAAAGATTCCAAGAAAATCTGAAGTTTTGAAGCGAAATATCCTAAACAAAAATCAATCACATGATAAGTAAAGTTGGTCTTTTGTAAAGTTTTTAAAGGATATGCAAATTATGATCATCGTCAAAACATCAATCTAGACATAATTTATTTGTTATTCTCAGATGGTGTCTGATGCAGCAATAGTGGCGACCTTCCTGAGTTTCCTCTTTGTGAGTCTGGTTCAGGTGTTCTTTTTGTGCTTCTTCGCTGATATGTTGATGGTATCGGTAAGAGTATGATCGTAAACATGCAATATTTAAGATTTTATACATTGTATTGCAAGACTAGGCGAAGCGATGATCATTATATGGTAGGTGGCAACAATAGCTATATGAGAATAGCTGAGGATCAAGCTCAGTACCCTTAGGACGAGTTTTCATACCAAACTCGACATCGTATATCGAACAAATTTTGGATGAAAAACAGTACCACGCCTCTAGGAGGTTTTACACTCCTAAAATTAAAAACAATAAATGTAGACCAATCAGCGAGCCAGAATAAGTCGAAAACTATGTGAGATCTGTCAAAAGCGTTTACGATGAAAACTTGTACTAAGGGTACAGTCGCAGTACTGAATCACTCTACTACGTTTTAAGAGTTGGCACTTCCCTACATTGTTGATACCCGAATTATGAACGTACTGTCTGGCCAACCTAACAACGGAAAGTATTATTTACGTAGTAACTATATAATCTGTGGTATTATGCTTATAAATTTAATAGAAACATTTTTTGCAGTGTTGGTTGGTACAAAGTACGTTCATAATTCTGAGTTATTTAATTAGTTATGCAATGTCGCGGGACTGGTTACAGTCTTTGAGTATACAGCCAGAAATAAGACCAGCGCAGGACTAGTAATGACTGATAACAACGAAATTTTCATTGTATTCCATAATGTTATCAATAAACACATAATATTAGCAATGATTAAAACAAAGTCTTGCATAAATATGTATTAATTTGGTACTCTTCCACAGAGCATGGAAATCAGTGACGCAATTTACAATTGTAAATGGTACATGGCAGAAGCTAAGATTGGAAAGCAGTTACTCATAGTCCAAACAAGGTAGATAGATGCAAGTATACTTAATCATGAGCCCTGCTATAGGGTCGTAGACGAAATATTAAATAGACAATACATTAGCGTATGCGAATGAAATAGCTAAAGAGATATAACCCAACTAATAATAAACACGTGATACATATGCCAGCTGTAAGATTAAATTAACAACGTAATTTGGTAGGGTCATACATGACAGCGGGTGAAAGCCAATGGGCACCACTAGAGAGCTGGAGCCAAGTGCTGGTTCCAAACAATACAATCGCATATGCAGAGAAGGATAAAAATTGTTGTCCGTCTCGCTCTGTCATACCATTTAATGTATAGTTTTATCCTGCTCATATCTTTATTGTTATTTTAATGCCAGGTCTATTTTAATATACTCTGTCTACGTATAGGGTGCATATACCATTCTATTTACCTACACAAAGCAAATAAAATGCCGGCAAATGCTCCTATTGTCATAGCATAACCTGAGTAATATTCAATAAACTGTGTCCTATGGAACTTCTTGCCTTCAATTTCACCATTCTTTGCCTCAGTTTTCAAGTTACGATTGAGTGGATATCTTCTTAAGCCACGTCGTCACATCACACAATAATCAAGAGTTTATTAATAGGGCATTAAAAATAAAGTTTTAGATAATAACAATATTTAGTGTAAGTAAGTTACTCTTTACTCTACTGTTTTCTCAGATCTCAGCGCCCATGTAAGATAACAGCGTATGGTTTCGCTGACGTCAGTTTGAATTCTTTCATGAGGGTAAGATTTTTTATTATTGAACGCCATAAGGCTTTTGACTTTGACGGTAGTCAAAGCTAAAAATTATCAATACGTAGGAAGCAATCTTATTTGATTTATACATCGATATGTAATATGCATAATACTTAAATTCAAAATTTAAAACCACCCGCGAGAGGTATGTACTTAGATATAATATGTTAATAGAGAGTCTCTATTAACAAATTATGTCTAAGTCGAGTTTGGGCTCATTGGGATGGCCCAATGAGCCCAAACTCAACATCTTTGCTGTAAGTTGGTGAGAAGTTGAGTATTCTGCAGATTCCAGGAGATGTCCCAGCATCAATTCAATGCTACCTTACTCTTACAATATCGTTGACGTAATTGAATTCTGAATTTCGAATTGTTAGGACCTATGAAAGTTGATTTCATAGCGTCATCATCTAGAAAAAAGCTGTCTTTAAACGGCTGAATTAATTTTCGTGAATAAAAAATAACACACCTATCAAACAAAAAAAACCAAATCGAAATCGGTTCATCCGTTTGGGCGCAACGATGCCATTGAGTTGATATTATCAAATTATCAAAGTTATATATATGAATATTAATATATCAAGTATTATTATCAAAGTAGATTTCATAGCGTCATCATCCAGAAAAAAACTTATAACACCTCTTTTTTTTGCGTCGGGCGGCGTTTATTTCAATGTTTACCACATTGAAATAAACATACCTAAAGGTGTGGTTTCAGATATTTTTCTATATCCACAGGGTTCTATTTGTAGCCCAACATGTTATTGTATAGTTGTATTTATTTATTTTAAAGGTTCTCAGCACATCTTGGTCGTATTTCGCGTTGTTGCAGACAATGTATGGAAATTAGTAAGTACTTATAAATTGAAGTAGAAATGTATAACAAATATTTCTTAATTTCATAAAAGTCAATAAAAGTAGATGCTTTAGAAGAATTTATATTATTAACAGCTGAAATTTGAGCAGATAAAGATGTAGAATTAGATGTAGAGTCCAAGTTATATAATATTACTAGGTAAGTAGAGTAGTTACATAATTAAAAAAAAAGTAATTTCAACGTTATTTGCTTAATATTAATATTGTAAATTAATAAACATAACTCTAACCAAATCACGATGCTCTTTTATTTAATTCCAGCTAAAATGGATTAGTAAAATATTTTATTACTGACAAAGTTTAATTATTTTTACAAAGTTGATTGCAATTAAGTTGAATTAAATGCAACTCATTAATATGCGCGTGTGAACTTGCACCCTGACTCTGTAATTTACGTACGGAATTGATCAATTAAACTGTTCCATTATTTTGTCGCAATCTAAAACGTCTTCTTGATGGAACAGGATAAAAGGTTCAGGGTAGAGGTGCTATTTGGATTAGACTTAGAACTAAAGACAGCGCTTCGTCACAATTTCCAGACAAGCACGATTCTATTTTAGACTTTTGTTTTTAGTTTTAGGGTTCCGTACCTCAAAAGGAAAAAAACTGGCCAAGTCAAGTTGCACTCGCCCACCAAGCCTTCCGTACCAACGTTGATTAGTACCAATTAAGCTAGACCTCTAAATTGTATGAGCGAACCTCTAAATTAGATAACTCAGAGGCCTATCTTAACTGGCGTAAACTATGTATGGTATGGGGACACCCTTTAATTTTCAACTTTTTCCACCCGTTCCTGAGAAAATCTGTGGTGACACACAGGCATACAGACAGACAGTCAGACAGACTGATGGACAGACGGACAAGAAAGTGATCTTATAAGGGTTCCTTTTTTACCTTTTGAGGTACGGAACCCTAAAAAGGAACCCTAATACGATTTGATTACTTTGTTGTCCGTCAGTCTGTCTGTCTGTCTGTTTGTCCGTCCCCCGTGACCGTTCCGGAGAAAAGGGGTCTTTTCTCCGGAACGCGTAAAGATATTATATATACGAGTATATATATACAAGATGAAACTTCGTTTACCTAGCTCTAGAACTTTGGCAAGAAGTAAAGTCTTGAAACACTTATATAGGAATAAATCTGAAAACCTTAAATATGTAGTGTAATAAGAATAAAATAGTTAATTTACTATTACAAGAATATTATTTGTGGTTGGTGCAATACATTTTCTATGGATCAAACCACAAAATTCAGTTTTTAAGTTTTTAAAATTAAGTTTCCTTAACTAAGTCTGAGAAATTGGTACGGAAGCCTCGGTGGGCGAGTCCAACCCGACTTGGCCGGTTTTTTATATCTTATCGGCTAGCGTTTGACCACTATCTCACCTGTTGCTAAGTGATGATGCGGTCGAAGATGGTAGCACGCTAGGCTACGAATGGGAACTGGCTCTCAAGGATAGCTACCGGAACTCATTAGATGTTTGGAGACAGTTTTTCAAGTTCACTTGATGGTGTTAGCTGGCCACGTGGACACTACTTAAGTGTCCTACCACCATGCAGGGGTTGGAGTTTTCTTAACGATGTTTTCCTTCATCGGAGGGCCACTGTGAAATGCACACATAAATTTTCACACTGCGTCACCAGGCTCTCAAATTCATGACAAACATTTATGACTTTGTTCATCCTGATTGACTTCCGGTAGGTTAAGAAATATGTGATGATTTGACTGTCATTTGTTATTCCAGAAATCGAATTACATTTGCGATGAATTTAAATGCTTAATTATTCTACCATCACTTAATTTAAGGAATAATTATCTATTATTTTATTCTAAAAACAAAAGCGTAATAGCGGCGGAGGGTTGCATGCAGTCATATTTACTGTTTCGTGTTTGCATTAAAAGCAAGATAGCAGAGTTAAGAATTAGAAGAGCTTTAAATTTTTTTAATGTTTTATTTTACTTATCATGGCTGTCCGCAGATATAAATAGAAAAACCTTCTTGCTACACTAATAATAATATTCATGCTGATCAAGCTTGATGATCAAGTAAATTATTTTTATATGTTGGCTTATTATATCTTAATCCTACACGTGATTCCTGTGTGGTTGGCTGGATTGGAGGAGGCCTACGTCCAGCAGTGGACTGATACCGGCTGATAATTATGATGAATATGATGGCTCGATTAGTGATGTAGCCTTCAAGTCAAAGCTTTCAAGCGTGGCTTGAACTACAAACTGATCAAACCCTAAAGGCTAAATGAGTTCAGGCATGGTGTTCATCATTATCAGCCAATTTCCCTTCACTGCTGGACATAGGCCTCTCCCATGGCACGCCACTGAGCTCGATCTTCAGCCATTCGTTTCCAACCGCTGTCAGCTGCCAGCTTGCGTATACAATCGCTCCACCTAGTTGGAGGGCGTCCTACACTACTTTTGCCGAGCCGTGGTCTCCAGTCTAGAACTCGTTTACCCCAACGGTTATCGGTTCTACGACAGATGTGACCAGCCCACTGCCATTTCAGCTTGCTAATCCTTTGAGCTATGTCGATAACTTTGGTTCTCTGACGGATGACTTCGTTTCGAATTCGATCCTTCAGAGAAACTCCGAGCATAACCCTTTCCATAGCTCGCTGAGTGACTTTGAATTGGTGAACTAGTCGCACCGTCAGTGTCCACGTCTCGGCTCCGTAAGTAATAACAGGTAGGACGCACTCGTTAAAGACTTTCGTCTTTAGGCTTTGTGGTATGGGCGACGAAAAGACTCGACGAAGTTTTCCGAATGCTGCCCATCCCAACTGTATTCTTCTGCGAGCTTCCTTCTCGAAGTTGTTTCTACCCAATTGCAAGATTTGCCCAAGGTAGACGTATTCGTGAACAACTTCGAGAGGAACTCCGTTTAGGGCAATCGGTTCCGGAATAACATGTTCGTTGAACATGATCTTGGTCTTATCCAAGTTCATCCGGAGACCGATGCGTGCAGAAGAATCAGCAAGGGTGGTCAGCATGTGTTCCAAGTCCTGCACGGTTTCAGCCATGATGGCGATATCATCTGCAAATCTCAAGTGTGAGAGGTAATTGCCATTGACATTTATGCCCCGTCCTTTCCAGTTCAGCGTTTTGAACATATCCTCTAGAGCGTTTGTGAATAATTTGGGGGAAATAACGTCCCCTTGTCTCACACCTCTATGTAAGTGGATATGTTCAGTCTGCTGATTTTGTACTTGGACGGTCATAGTCGCGGCGTCATACAGACCTCTCAACACTTGCACGTATCGCCAATCAACTTTGCACCGTTGCAGAGACTCCAGAACAGACCAGGTTTCAATGGAGTCAAAGGTATTCTCATAGTCCACAAACGCTAAACACAGGGGCTGGTTATACTCTTCGGTCTTCTGTATAATCTGCCGCACTGTGTGAATGTGGTATATGGTGCCGTATCCTCCTCGAAACCCAGCCTGCTCGAGAGGCTGAAATTCGTCGGTGTTCGGTGACCGTCTATTTGGTAAACGGTTTTAGAACAAATACGAAGAAGAATATCTTGCAAAATAAGCAAACTGAAGTGGCAGTGGGCTGACCACATAGTACGTAGGACCAATAACCGATGGGGTAGACGAGTCCTTGAGTGGAGACCACGTATAGGCAAGCGTAGCGTAGGACGCCCTCAGGCCAGGTGGAGTGACTAACTGCAAAAGGCGACTGGAAGCGTCTGGATGCGGAAAGCTAAAGATCGAGCCAAGTGGCGTTCCTTAGGAGAGGCCTACGTCCAGCTGTAGACTAATATAGGCTGATTATCATGATGATGATGAAGAAGAATAGATATTTCCAGATTAAATTTTTTTGAATGATTTTTTATATAATGTAGGTAGGTCAGCTAGCATTTGACCTCTTTCGGCTCTATCTCATCTGTTTGTCGGTAAGTGACGATGTGGTCGAGAATGGTACCTATCACGCTTGGCTTAGAATAAGATTTAACTCTGTCGGAACACAACTGTTTGGTGACAGATATCCAACTTGACGGAGGGAGCTAGCCAGACGGACGCTTAGACAGTACCATTTACCACCATGTGGGGCGTTATGAGGTAGTTACAAGCTTGCACAAACCTGTAAATTTATATTCTGTCATCTTACGATTCTAGGGTGCTAGTCTGATTTCAAGAAAAAAGCTGCAGGTATTGCAATAAATGTAGCAGACATGTCTAATAGAATATCAGCTCGCGGCACGCCATTACTAAGACAATATACCATGCAACTATTCAAATATCTATGGAACTGTGTCATGAAGGTACATATCGTAGTGATAGCTAATAGCATGTCAGTATAGTGACATTTTCTTAAAGTACAAGACTGCATTTACACTTGTCCGACTCTACCTATTTATTTCTTTGAATTATTGTCCGTAAAAATATCAACGGTCTAATTTTGGGCACTCAATATGTTTTGACTTACCTATAAAAGTTCTTGTTCATAGTTGGCATTTTAGGGACTTGAAGCTGAGCATCTTACAAAGTCCCCATAAAGTCTTTTCAATTGTAAATCTTGTCATTATTTTAGTTTTTGGTAACTACAATGTCAGTACCATTAACCAATGACAGTTTCTTTGACCAGTCAATAGAAAAGTTGAACGTTTTGTTCAAATACTCAGGAATGAATCTGAAGTATAAAATCAAAACTCCCAAGCAAGCATTGAAACATCGGTGGCTTTTTACCTTCAACTTTATCTGGGTGTTATCAGCCACTATAGCATCTTTCTACTACATTATCGACGGTGCTTATCAAGGGAAGAACTTTATAGAATTGACCAGCGTCGCTCCTTGTCTCACCTTTACAATTCTGGCTATCTTCAAGTCGTTTTTTCATACTATTAATGAGAAAGAAATCTTCCACCTTATTGAAAGTCTGCGAGAACTGGAAATGAAAGAGAAAAAGCGAGAGAAATGCCTTCAAAAAGAGCAAATTATGAAAGAAGATAGAGGATTTCTGAATACTGTCATAAATGTGTTGTATATTTTAAATTGCTCGATGATAGTGGTGTTTGATATAACTCCACTATTACTGATAGCTGTGAATTACATCAGGACGAATCAGTTTGAGATGTTGCTGCCGTATTTGGATGTGTTCTCGTTTATTCCTTACGAGTTCAAGTACTGGCCATTTGCGTATATTCATCAGGTTTGGTCAGGTATAAGTAACAAGTTTCTGTTTAGAAATTCTAGAAACTGGAATATTTTTAGTAATAAAAAGGACTTTTCATGTATTTAGCCAATTTATTATTTATTTTTAGGTTATTTATTTAAAAATGTTGATGTCTCAGGTTAGTTTTATAGTGGTAGGACTTCTGCTAGTCACTTTGCCAAATAATTTTCGGCCGTGAAATATTAATGTTTTTCGGTTGAGATGGCAAGGTGTCCAGTGAAATTACAGGGCATGTGAGACTCAACATATTTATGTTGAGACATACTCAAGGTAACAGGCGCAGTGCAGAGACATGCAAAATTCAGGACTGCCAGAATTTTCCATGCCGCTGTATCTGTAGGTAGACGTCATCGCTTACCATCAGGCGAGCGACGGGCTTGTACTGTTACGGTTTACCATATAAAAAAAAAAGTCACAGGCATAAAAAAGATAATAATATGTCACAGGTGCATGTAATGACCAGTTGTTTTATATACTTACTAACAATGTGGGTTGCACATTACTAGTAGTCTTTTTAACCCCTCCAAATAAGCTAAATATACTTATGTCTGGGTTCACGGAATTAGTGCAATGGATGGTGATCGAACTCGTGACCCATTGGGCTATTGCCGATTAATTTTAAAGTCAAATATAGATACGTTCAAAAATTACTTTTCAGAATGCATAGTCCTTCTAGAAATGGGTGCAGCAGACTACCTGTTTTTCACATGCTGTACCTACATACGTATGCAGTTCAGACTTCTGAAGCATGACTTCGAGAAAATCGTTCCTGAGACGAAGTTGGTGGATGTCAGGGTCGATCAGGAGATGCGGACCAAGTTCTCGGATTTAGTGAGGTGGCATCAGGATTTGATTGAGTGAGCACAATTGAATACATTTTATGTACGTTGGTAGGACTTGTGCTTCTCTGTTTTGGGCAGTACCACTGCTGCGTCAGTTAATACTGTTACGGTTATATGTGAAACAAAGTTTTTGTTCTTGTCAAACTTACGTAGGTAGTTGTTTTCATACGGCCTTTCTAGACCAGGTTTGAAGGGTAAAGTATCCTTTCTTACAAAGATGGTACACTCAACAATGAACATCTAGATATCTCAGGGTAACGGGAGGTAATAGTAGTAAAGTAAACATTCTAATCAAATTAGCGTAGTGAGGATTCGAGGTATGTGCCAATAACAGAGTTTTACACGCCAGTTACAACTGCCATCATATTCTGAATGAAAAAATTGGGATGCAATAGGTAGAACCTTGACGAAAGGTTTATATCAAAGCTTGCCAAAATGTTGATTAATGAGGTGTCAATTGAGGCGACGACATTTACAATATGCGGATGGGGTGCGGTGTGTCTACTGCATTCGAATTTTGCAAGCGATTAGCGATCGGGATCCGATTGGCATGTGGCTGCGGATGACGTCATTGGCAGATATATACTGGTCTCTGACGCAGATATGCCAAGCCAATCCAGTGCACGCTGTAACATAGAAATTAATACACACCAACAAATCCTTTCGCTCCGATTCCGGCCCAGTAGACACGTAGCATTATCGCATATTCGTTGAATCAATGTCAAAAGTTTTCAAAGTTAAGTTTAAGTTTGCCCATCTAATGTGAATTCTTGGTTTACTTTTGGTTTTCAGATCGTCAAAGCTACTGGAGATCGTGTACTCAAAGTCTAATCTGTTTAACTTTTTGTCGAGTTCTTTGGTGATTTGTCTCACTGGCTTCAACGTAACGGTGATTATTTTTATACCAGCTGCGCACCGCGACTTTAACCGTGTTAAAAAGGATTGTTTACATTCATCTAGATTCTAAACTATCTCCAGGTACCTAAACTAGGTCCAAATCCGTTTAGCATTTTTTGCGTAAATGAATAAAAAACAAACCTTCACATTCTAATCCATACGTATTCACCATCCTCAACCATATCATCGCTACGTGGTACAGCCAGCCCGTATGGAAGACGGATAAGGATATTGTGCTCTGTGGATTGAACTGAAGTCAGTTGTTCAACGCCTCGTCTCGGCTCAGCGCCGTCTTTTAATTCCATCCATGCACAATTTCATCTAAGATTGCATCTCCACTTACCATCAGGTGAGATATCGGTCAACAGCTTATCTGTAAAATAAACATTATAATGAATCCGATACGTAAATTATCTTCAGGTTTTATGTTGCGAGTAAGGTATCATCTTGGCAAGCGTGCTTTAATAGGACGACGATGGTGCTATACCTTCATAAAGTATGACGTTTTAAATGTTTATTGTATTGCAGATAGTAGATGACATCGTGGTGGTGGTCACATTTGTCACTTTCCTCTTCATGGGACTGATGCAGGTTTTCTTCCTGTGCTTCTTCGCTGATATGCTGATGAGAGCCGTAAGGTTTGCGGGATATCATCACCTTCATCATCATCTTGAGGAATGGACACCCACGAGAGGATCATTATCACACTGTTCTGCTTCCGTAGATTTAGACCTTAATCGCTGGGATTATTCCCTGGGTAGTACTAGATAGTTGACACTATATATCTGTGATCTGTGTAGGTGACGGTACATTACAACTCACTGGTTGTAAGCTTCAACCGTTGCTCAAACTAAACTCTGCACAAAGACGTGTAGCTAATTGATTCTTCGAGATCCGGAGTAATTTTCAGTATTAGCTAGCTTGGTTACAGACTGGTTGGGAAAGTTACGCTATGTGTTTTTTTTTATATCGTGTAGGCTTGCGTTTGACCACTATCTCAGGAAAGTGATGATGCGATCGAGGATAGTAGCGCCCTAGGCCTAGAATTGGAACTGGCTGGGCAGCTGCCGGAACATATAAGATATTTGGTAACAGATTTTCCAACTTGAAGGCTAGCCATGCGGACACCAGATAGTGACCTACTACTATGCAAAATGGCTTGGACTAATGTCAAATGTCCTGCTGCTTTCTTTTATTTCCAACATGCAGTCAAGCACGTTAACACCAGTTAGACAGGTGACACCACAGAACAGATAAAGGGGTGTGTGGAACACCGTACAGTTATGGCGGCAGATTTTTTCCTTGATGGTGGTAAGCTACTTTTTGGTAGCAAGTCAGGCGGAATATATATATAATATGCTCCTACCACTAGTGGACCCTGTATAGTTCCCTGACGGATAACTTTATTTCGAAATCGATCATTCAAAGCTATCTACGCCAAGCAAAGCCAAGGTACTTATGTCATAAAAAAATTAAACAGCACTGGGTTGGGTACATATTTTGTTTTATTTATTTTTACAGAGTCTAGATGTGAGCAACGCTATTTACAACACTAGATGGTACTTAGCTTGTACTGGAGTCTGTCAGGATTTACTTTTGGTGCAAACTAGGTAGGTACCCAATACTTAATACTTCCAAACTAATAACTTTGAGCTTTGTTTTACTAGCTTGTACTTATATTGGTATGTATGCTTGAAAGTTGTCCGTTTCAAATTTTTTTAACCACCAAACAATTTTTCATCCACTTGCTACCAGCAATTAGTTGAAAAATAGGAACAGCATATCCTACCTATCTGTAAAAATGCCATCTATCAAAGCAACTTTACACGGGTGAGTTAACTTCTATAGAACTTGGAAGGTAGGTGCCACAGATATATATATACAAATATATATCTGTGGTAGGCGCACACGGATTTTCGGATCGGTTATCGGACACAGAAAGTCGCTTGATTATCACACGGTTGGACGCGGTTTTTGGTTTTTCCGTATTCTGAGTGGTATGAACTTCAAAAGGATAGAGTAGAGTGGAAGAAGTTGGAGGAGACTTTTGCCGAGCAGTGTAGCAATATAGGTAAAAATAAATAGTAATACTAATTGATACTGTATTATATTACACAGTTTTCAAATTTATTTCAGGGCACAAGAGCCATGCAAATTAACAGCGTCAGGGTTTGCTGAAGTCAATCTTGGAGCATTTATGAAGGTAATATCATAGAAGGTAGTATAATATGTTTCAAGTGTTGAATGAGGTATTAATCAATCTTATTACCTCATTCATCACTTAAAACCTGAAAGAGGCATCAATGACAACGTTTAAGAAAGGTTAACCATGAATAATTCGAAACATTTGTGAGAGACTTGGAAAGAAGATAACGCATTGTTCCGGCATGTTCTGGGATTTTGTGTCCGTAAGCCTTCCTGACCTGCGCTGTTAGCCTATATGAATACAAGTAGTGTGTATATAACTAAAGATATTATATGTCTAAAAATACCTGTATCTATCTAATACAAATAATAATATTTATCTTTTTTTATGATACAAGGTACCATGACAAGCACATCGCTCGCCTGGTGGTAAGCGATGACCTCTGCCTATAACAGATACCTACAGCGGTATGCAAAATTCTTGACTGGAAGAATATTGCATGCCACTGCACTGCGCCTGTTACCGTGAGACATAAAGATGTTGAGTCTGACATGCCCCGTAATTTCATTGGACTCCTTGCCATTTCAACTGAAATACATTCCTATTTCACGGCTGAATATTAATTTGCAAAGTGGTGGTACAACCCCAGACGGAGTAGTAGAAGTCCTACCACTCATACCGTAAAGCTCTGATTATGAGTCAAAAATACTTAGTACCATAATGACAGACTTTATGCCGTGCAATTGCTGCATGCATGTAAAGTTAAAATTAAATAAAAAAGTTTTGTGGTGATATATAGATGATAGTATCTACGTAACGTAATCCACGTTGTTGTATTTGTTTAGTTTTTGCTAACTTTTGGTTTTTATTTAAATCGGTAAATTTAATCTATTGTGTAAGTGTAGATAAAGTAGTGTATGAAACTGCACATCATAACTAGGTATTAAAACACTGGTGTTTTTATACCCGAACATACCTACTTAACCAACAGTTTCATAAACATAGTAGGTAGCTCAAACATAAATTATCTCCGACTATCATAAAAAAGCGCATTACTGAAGCATTTAGTATTACTGCTAGGCTATTCTGTAAGCTATCTCAACAGCGGAATCCGCGGTGAGATTTGAATTTCGTACTACAAAATTCAACCGTATTACGAACGTGACACGATTGAATTTCGTAGTACGAAATTCGAATATCACCGCGGATTCCGCTGTCGAGATAGCTTACAGAATAGCCTAGCTGAACTTGCGTTCACTCGGGTGTTCGGCACGAATCTGTCTGCCTTTTTTATGATAGTTTGAGTAAATTATATTGTGTTTCAGGTGCTCAGTACTTCTTGGTCTTATTTCGCCTTGCTGCAAACAATCTATGGAAAGGGGTAACATTGGCTTCTTGCTTAATAATTAATTAAAATGTTACAGCTTTTTTATGTAAAGGGGTCGACCATTAATCACATGATGTTTTTAGCGACTTTTTTTTATCCCTCCCCTTTAGTGATATGTAGTGAGATTAAGGTTTTAGAAACCCAAAAAAATCACGTGTATTTTGGTACAGAGTACTTATATATTGCAATTTTCAGAATATTATCTTGGTTTATAAATCGTGCGTTCAACGAAAAATAAATACACGTGATATCTCATTATATCCCCCCTTGTGATATTTCGTGTTGTTTTTTCCGAATACCCCCCCCCCCCCCCCCCCTTCGAGCCTCACGTGATTAATGGACGACCCCAAAAAAACCTGTATTATGTATGAGTAGTTATTATTATATTTAATTAATTACATATTTTATTTTAATTTAACCAAAGCCGTTACAATGCGTCCGAGGACATCTGCAAATTAATATCAAAATCAATTCAATTACAGCTTTCATAATAAGGGACCTTTTTATTGATTTATTTAAATTTAACCAACCTCGTAATGTACCTATGCAGTACTATTAAGTATTCTGTGCCTATGCTCAGGTGCATATCAGGCCACAGAACACGGCAAACACACAACACATTATATCCGTGTTCTGTGGTTTGACCACTGTCTCACCTGTTGGTAAGTGATGATGCGGTCGAAGATGGTAAGCACGCTAGGCCTAGAATGGGAACTGGCTCTCAAGGATAGCTGCCGGAACACATTACATGTTTGGCGACAGACTTGAGGGTGGTAGCTGGCCAGGCGGACACTAGATAGATAATGTCTTACCACCATGCCCTGTCCCCTCCGACGTTAAAATAACGAATTTTAATGCGGCGTTCATCAAAAGATAGTGTGATTCAAAAGGAAGTGTTGCTAGTAAGTAACGCGGGTCTTTACCCGCGTTTATTACTGTTAATACCGTGGAACGCAGCTAGTAAAATTATAAACCAAACAATTGCAAAAAAACTTTCCAGCATACCAATAATTTAAAGTTTGCCTTACAGTTTATTTTTTGCCCTAGGCTACGAAAAGTAAAGCCATTCCGCCAACTATATTTGACCAACCTTGCCGCCGATCAGGTAGAAATTCACATAGAACGGTAAAAAAGGTATTTTCTAAGAAATCCTACAAAATCCATTAAAATAGTCCTTTATATTTTACCGTCCTTGTAAAGAAATTCAAACTTTATGGACAAAGTAATAAAACTTTTATTTGAAGGAGTTTGTTCAGTAAATAATTTTTTCTATGGCTACTTAAATTAGAAATTTTGTAAAGCGTGTTTTCATTTCCCATGCTAAAGTTATTTGGGGTAGTTAGTTATTTTGGGTAGATTTGTGTTAACTTCGGGTAGTAGGTATGGATTACAATTTGTGAGTTCAAATCAAGAATATGGTCATACTCACAATAGGCTATCATTACATGTATCAGCCGGTGTCCGACCACAGCTGGACGTAGGCCTCTTCCAAGGTGCGCCACTGAGCCCGATCTTCGGCTCTTCTTTTCCAGTCACTGCCCACCGCTTTGCGTATGTCGTCGCTCCACCTGGTCACAGGACGTCCTGCGCTACGTTTGCCGATTCGCGGTCTCCACTCCAGGACAAGTCTACCCCACCCAACGGTTATCATTCCTGCGGCAGATATGACCAGCCCACTGCCACTTCAGCTTACTAATCCGTTGAGCTATGTCGATAACTTTAGTTCTCTGGCGAATCACTTCGATTCGGATTCGATCCCGCAGAGAAATACCGAGCATAGCTCTCTCCATAGCTCGCTGAGCGACTTTAAACTGGTGGACCAGTCGGACTGTGAGTGTCCACGTCTCGGCTCTGTATGTCATTACAGGTAGGACGCACTGGTTAAAGACTTTTGTCTTCGGTGTAGGCGACGAGAAGACTCTGGGCAGCATTCGGAAAACTCCATAATAGACTAACTTCCCATAAATTGTACTATTATTTATTCTGTGCCATAAGCATACGAAGTGTGGACCAGCGATTTATGTGTAAGTACTTTGTTTACATACCTACTAAGTCTCTAATGATCTCAATGGTAGTACCTAATAGTAGCCCAAGTTTAAGATTTTTTATTAATTTTTTAAGATTTTAAATAATTAAGCCAGTAATTAATTTTAGAGGCGTTAGTCGTAAATTAAGTGGTGCAGGCGGGTAAACATTACTTAGTACCTACCTACTCAGATAGAGTCTGTGCAAAAAGATAACCGTCGTAGAAATTGAGGGCGCGCGTGTTGATGATGGTTCTAATTTAGGCTAGGTACCTACTTATTGTCAATACGACTAAAAATGTTTGATACCTTCGTAGGTAGGTACCTACTCTTATCATTATCTCCTTCCTTACCTTTGAATGTTAGTTCATGGAAAAGCCACGACGGTCCCCTTTTTGATGAATTTGTACACACATCTATCAGCAAACAACTTTCTTATAACGAAGCATTATTACTATTATATTAGACAATGTAATACAATTAAAATTATGTATGCCCCCTCCATAATAATCATAAGTAAAAAACTAAAGACAACTCCAAAGTGAGAGGTAGGTACACATTTTTTAAATGCTTATCTACTGACGCATGAGAAACGTAGAAACGTATTTGATGACTGCCATCTCTTGGCCACAACTAAAACTATTAGTGTCGGTAAAACAGCATCAGAGAAAGTGGCGCCATAGGTCTGCTTTACCGACATAGCATTGACAGACTGTCATGGCGAAAAGGTGTACATTTTTGTGTACATTGTAACAAAAATAATGTTTTTCGTACGTAAACTATTACGTTGGTGCTTTAGGAATTGTTGCATAAACTCGAAAGTATCATGATAAACGTGTGTTCGTTCTAATAAAACGTGTTTTAGTTTAAAATGGACAAGAAAAATGCCATTCGGAGAGCCAAGAGGCCGTCGAAAGTGCTTGAAGAAAATTATTGGGACTGCAGCGTTTGTACGTACAGAAATAATGCGGAGGCTTTCAAATGTTCCATGTGCGATGTCAGAAAAGGTAAATTGTCCATAAAAACCTTCATGTAATCTGTGTAATTACATAGCTCGGTAAGTCAGTACCAAATTTCTAGGCCACGTATCTATTATCTTTATTTGTAAATTTCTATTTACTTCTTTCGACAATCCCTTCAATTATCTCTCGCTTATGTCACGAAAACCTTTGTTTTTTTCAAATTAAAAGTATTTCGTAAATATAACCTCTAAATTCAACGATGAAAATATTGATTATATTATAAATGAGTCTGCGAGAGCTTGTTGGAGACGGCTCAGACTCTCAGACAGACTATCGATTTTATTTTGTACTTCGCTTTTTATGTCTAGATTCCCTGCGCAGACTAAAATTCAGGAGCTTTCGAACTAACCAAATTTTTGTCCTACCTATATGTATCTACATTCTACATACAATAAAAAATAGTGTAGCCAACTAAAACTAATCATTTCTGTTACAACTTACAACGTTTTCTATCTCGTATATAGCAACGTTGTATGTATTGTACTTTTGTAGCTAAAAACTATGGAATTTAGAATGTAAACAAAACTTGGTGATTGGCTTGGCGCGCACTTCCAATTAAATGTAATTCATAAATTTGCCACCGTTTACTATCGGCGCGTTGATCGGTATTAACTTATTAAGCGACCAAATTGTAAAGCCTCTTCAATCGATAAATAAGCCGCACTTTTTACGTATTTCTATGTATAGTCGGTTAGAATACATTGACCTTATGACGATAATACAAAAAATAAAATTACCTGAAGTAGGTAACTACACAGCTGTGTTTTCTAGATAGTCTCAAGGAGATCTTAAGGTTTCTCTGTTATTTACATAATTCAGTTTCAGCACGCACAGTGTAATACATACCTACTGAATACTGAATATTTTCAAATTTGTAGAGTTTTGTAAATCATCTTTGACGATAAAATTAAGTAAGTAGGTACCTATTAACTTTAACCTGTCTTGGCTAACAACATTAGGTTTCTCGGTTATTATTATACCTAATTACCTACAAAAACTTGTTAAACTTCTTTGCACTTCTTTCTTTTCTTTTTTTAAACTGTAAAATTTCTTTGCAATGCAACTATTCTTGTAATCTTTAGTAACGTCAGTGCGAGGTCAATGACTTATTGACGGCCAGAGAAAACATACGGGAACATTTTATGAATATTAATTAGCTGCAATGGCTTTGAGGTTGGGTAGGCTATTATTCTAAAGATCGAGTTTCGCAAGGATTAGTAGGTAGGTATCTAGGCTTAGATTAGTCTAGAATCGTTTTTTTTTTAGGTTTATCTAAGAAGAACAATGTTTCAAAGTGTGTTCCAATTTCTTACTATCTTATATAAATAGGTACACTCGTTTATCTAATACTATAAGAATCTTTGTCCTGACATACTGACTGACTGACTGACTGACAGACAACGCACAGCCTAAACCGCTGGTCGTAGAGACTTAAACTTTGGAGGGTATATTTGTCTTAATATACGTAAAGGTGTACTAAGTTACTAAGATGTAATGGGGGTTCAAAGTTTGTATGAAGGAACAAGATTAGATAGTATTTTCTATTCGAAACTTCACACAACTTGTACTATTCATTATTCTGTGACACAAGTGCATCAGTAAATAAATACGTGTTTCAGGCTTTTTTGAAATTCCACCCCTAAGAGAGTGAAATGGGGTAACAAAGTCTGAAAATTAGTATTGTTTCGGATTGCGCTGAAATTTGGCATGCAGATAGTTATTTCGACGTTAGTTCCCTCTGAGAAATAATTTTCTAAAATTCACCCCTTAAGGGGATGAAACAGGGGCTCAAAGTTTGTAAGGAGAAACAAGATTAGATCGTTTTTTCTATTCGAAACTTCACACAAGTGCTTCAGTAAATAAATAGTACGTGTTTCAGACTTTTTCGAAATGCCACCCCTAAAAGGGTGAAGTGGGGTAACACAGTCTGAAATCAATATTGTTTTGGATTGCGCTGAAATTTGGCATGTGATAGTTATTTTGACGTAGGTATCCACTAAGAAAGATTTTTTCAAAATTCACTCCTTAAGGGGATGAAACGGGGGGTCAAAGTTTAAACCGATTTGGCTTTTACTTCTTTGATGTATTTTATGATAGAATAGTTTTTACAAAATACAAGTTTTATGTAAATAAAAGAAGTCTTTAACGCGGGCGAAGCCGCGGGGAACTTCTAATTATACATATAAGCCTAGTATCAAAATCTGTGCTTCAGAATTTACAATATTACTGAAGGTTCAGTGGTTGTTGCGATTTTATATTACAGTACGTACTATTAATTATTCTATGATATTACGTAAGCTTGACCACGAATAATGAATAGTACCTACTTACTACTTAGTTTGATTTTCGGAGGATTATGCTTGCATCCTAGGCATATCCACGAAACCTACTTTTGTTATGTGTGTGTGCTGTGTTCATTCCAGTCCATTCCTTTGTGAGGTGTTGTTGTCTAAACCATAAGTAGGTATCATATAGGTACTTGATAGATAGAAACACTTTTTCTCCACTACAGCAGGGCTAGCATGGCAAGGGGACTATTTTGTCTTTCCAAGGAGAACGCAAATTATAAGTAAAGTTTTTCGACAATTATAAACGACTAGCAGCCCGTCATGTCAACCAATTTACACAAAACCTTAACGAATTATGCACCTAAGACCAGGTTTAGGTCTTAGGTGCATAATTCGTTAAGGTTTGGTCCTTATAAACACTCTGGCTATTGGTGAAAACCGCATAATAATCCGTTCAGCAGCTATTGAGATTATTACGAACAGACAGACAGACGCAGTGATGGACATTGTTTTATAATACTTACGTAGTATTGGACGGCCCTTTGGCGTAAAGGATAGTTACCCTGATTCTGACCCGAGGGTCGTTGGTTCTAATCCTAGCTATATACCTACCAATGAAAGTTTTATGTGCATTCATGAATCATGGGTTTTCGTGGGATCATTAAATCTACCAATAATTAAGATAGTTTAAAAACTAAAACAACTGACTATAATGCCCCGCGAGTCCATTTCAGTAGCATGTTTGAGACGTTTATCGTCATATCTCTGAAGATAATTATCACATCTCAATGAAATTACAATAAGACCACCTCGGAAACGTACCCTACCGATTACAAAAATAATCATTCGAATCGGTTTACAACTGACGGAGTAATCGCGTAACACACACACACACACAAAAAAAGAAAGAAAAAAGAGACATACAGACGAATTGAGAACTTCCTTCTTTTTGGAAGTAGGTTAAAAAGTAGCTTACCACCAAGAAGACCATCTGTCGCCGTAACCTTACGGCGTTCCCCGACGAAAAAGTAGAGGTATTATACGTTTAACGTGTGTATCTGTGTGTCTGTCTGTAGCATCTTAGCACCCAACCGGATGAACCGATTTTGATTTTATTATTGATAGTTTTTTTTTATAGATGTCTTCATCGAGAGTGTTCTTAGCTTTGATTCATGAAAATTCGTTCAACCGTTATAAAACTATGAGCTTTAATCAACTTTCATAGGTCTGATCAATTTGAAAATCTTTTTCTTCAACGATATTGTAAGAACATAGAAGCATTGACCTGATGCTGGGACATCTCTACAAAATACTCAAATCCTCACCAACTTACAGTTCAGATTTTAAATGTCGTGTTTAGAGTCATTGGAATGCTTTTAATGAAAAGATTAACCGATAACATAGATCAGTCGGGGTGGATTAAAATATTATATATTATATATATAGATCATTATTATTTTATACAATAGATCATATTATTATACTATATTGACTTCAAATTTATTGCGATCGGTGGGGATCTACAGAAAAGCTAAGCTTATAATAATATTTTAGTAGTAACTATGACCTATTCTGTGGTTTGACTGCAAATATTTTATTATTTTGCGATGCGTGTATGTGAAATCTGTGATATCTTCTAGAGTTTTCATTTGAATTATATACTGTAAAGGACAATTTTAATCTATAATATGTGGCCAAGCTAATTAACGTAGTTATTTGGATAAGGATTAATACTATATACTTGAAAATAGCCCTGGAAGTTATGTAATATTTTTTAACAAATAATATCGTTTAAAAACTAAAAAACAACCGACTTCAATGCCGCGCTATTCATTTTCAGTACCAATTTTGAGATGTTTATCTCAATATCTCTAGAGATACTTATCATACCTCGATAAAATTACCATGGCACCACACTTGGGATATCTCCTTTCGAACAAAAAAAGAATAATCGGAATCGGTTCATAAACGACGAAGTTATCCGCGAACAAACATTAAAAAAAAATATATATATACGGTCGAATTGAGAAACCCCCTCCTTTGTTTGAAGTCAGTTAAAAATTAAAGATTAAAATGGTTACTGTGAGTCAACCTTAAGAGATAGACATATGCTGTCGCGGACTTTTTTGTAGGTCTTATTAAGTTGTACAACTCTTCCATAGAAAATATTCTTCCATCTGTTTTCAATTGAGCAGCGTTTGTAAGAAACGTTTTTTTTTGACCGTTTTTTTGTCGACTTAGGTTTTAAATTAGGTCTCCACGAATGTACCTTTGATTTAAACGGGATAATATATAGCCTATTTTCATTTAGAAAGTCTATTCTATACATTAGTAAAATATTTTTTTAAATCGGTCCAGTAGTTTTTGAGCCAAATAATTACAAACATACAAAAATACAAAAATTCAAATGTTCTCTCTTTATATTAGTATAGATAATCAAGTCTATAGTCCCTATTGGTTGTATAAAAATCAAGGTCTTTAGTCAACACAATTAAAAGATATGGGCAAATTTAGATTTTCGCGAAAACTTATTAGTACCAAAATGTACTTTAATTTTCAACTTCTTTTATTTTTCGGAATGTCTCCTTTACTAGTGCTGTAAGACCTTGCTTTTAACCAAAATTGACAATTCTAGGTTAACCGGAAGTACCCTATAGGTTTTGGGTCGAAAACCTATAGGGTACTTCCCGTTGACCTCGACCGACGCGACCTCGACGCAGGCGGACATGTTTACTTCGCTGGTTCTGTACTTGTACAGTCATCGTTGCGGCGTTAAACAGACATCTCATCATTTCGATATATCGCCAGTCGACTTGGCATCGCTGCAAGGATTTCAGAATGGATCAGGTTTCGATTGAGTCGAAGGCCTTCTCATAGTCCACGAATGCTAAGCACAGGGGCCGATTGTACTATTTGGTCTTCTGTACAATCTGCCGCACTTTCGGGTTTCGAAGCGGTTATGGCACCATAGACCACATCCACACGATGTGGTTTATGGTGCCGTGACCGCTTCGAAACCCGGCCTGTTCCGGAGGTCTGAACTCATCGAGTCTCCGCGCTAGACGGTTCGTGATGACCCTTTAAAACAGCTTGTAAACATGGTTACATACATAGTTTACGCCAATTAAGGTAGACCTCTGAGTTATATGAGCGCTGATACAATTTAGAGGTCTATCTTAATTGGTACTCACCAACGTTGGTACGGAAGCCTCGGTGGGCGAGTTCAACTCGACTTGGCCGGTTTTTTTTTGTTGATAGGCGTGGTAATCAAGTGTTCTTAGCTTCGATTTATAAAATTCGTTAGCCGTTTTATGACTATGAACTTTTTCTTGATGATAACGCTATGAAATCAAATTTCATAGGACTGATCGATTCGAAATTCGGTATCCTCTTACTTCAACAATATTGTTTATTAATATTGATATTAAGAACTTGTTATCGTTGACCTCATGCTGGGCCTGGGACATCTCCAGGAATCTGCAGAATACTCAACTCCTTACCAACTTACAGCAGAGAGGTCGAATGAGTTTTGGCTTATTGGAATGGTCTCAATGAACCGATTATTGATAAAACTTAAATTCAAAATTTAAAACTACCCCGACTGATCTATGTAATTGACACCTGTTTATTGAGAATTTGAGACCATTGCTGTGAGCCCAACTATGACGTCGATGGAGCCCAAACTCGACATTTCTACTGTATGTCGGTGAAGACTTGAGGAGTTGAGTATCTTGCAGACTCCAGGAGATGTCAAAGCGTCAGGTTAATCGCTGTCAGGTCAGCTGTTACAATATTGTTGAAATAAGAAGATACCGAATTTCGAATAGATCAGACTTATTTGCACGCCCGAAAGGGTATAAATAAGAGGATCTATTGTTATAATGTATTTTACCTTTGTGACCTTATTTATAGCAAATAAATAATTGATTGATTGATTATGAAAGTTGATTTCATAGCGTGATCAACTAGAAAATAGCTGATAGTCGGTAAAACGGCTGAAAGGATTTTTATGAATCATAGCTAAAACCACAGAAATAATAATAATATAATATGTATGTGCTAAAAACACTCTCGATGAAGAGACATATATCAAACATAAAAATACTAAATTATAATCGGTTCATCCGTTTTGGCACTACGATGCCACAGACACACAGACACACACAAAACTTATAACCCCCCTGCTCTTTGCGTCGGGGGTTGATAAATCAGTCAGGGGTGATTTTACATTTTGGAATTCTAAGTACATATTATGGATCACAATTTTGCGGCGCATTTGCTAAATTAGAATACAAGCGCTCAGTGTTGTTGTGAGAGAATAGCCGACTTTGACGTTGACTGAGTACCGTTCAATGCCCGCCGTGCACCAATGGATTTTTTAAAGACTGGAAAAAACAAAGAGCCGAAAATCGGGCTCGGTTGCGTGTCTTGAGAGAGGCATATTTCCAGCAGTGGACTGATACCGGCTGATTATGATGATGATGATGATATTTTAAAGGTGGTACCATTTAAATTTCATCGAGATATTTTCAATATCTCTAGAGATATGAAGATAAACACCTCAAACTTAGTATTGAATTTGACTAGCGTAACGTTGGAAGTCGTTTGTTTTAGTTTTTATGTGATATTAAATTATTTTTATTATTATTATAGAGCATAAATGGTCTATACAACGTTTGTCTTGGCCAGGGGTAAGCAATTATGCCTGCTTTTAACATAGTAGATTATGGCCACAAACAATTATAAAATAAAACTTTAACAAAAAAAATACAACGTCGAAAAACCTGAAAAGCAAACTTAAACTACTGTTAGTATACCTAAGTAAGTATATATTTTTGTAATTGTTTTGAGTTTTTAACTAAACATAATAACTAAGTTCTTAATCTATTGTAAGTATGTATACCTAAGTAATTTTGAGTCGGCGCCAAACAAGCAAATTAATTAATTACGTAAGGCGTGATGCGCGGCGGAGGCATGGCGCGACACGCTTGTTCGCCGGAAAATGTTGACGAAGTCAATGTCAGCGAGACTGCAACCCGAACGAGCACCTTGGTGAATAAATAAGTGGTAAACTTATTATTTAATTTTCAGCCGTGAAATAGGAATGTTTTGACTTTTGGCAAGGTGTCCAGTGAAATTACAGGGCATGTGAGACTCAACATCTTTATGTCTTAAGGTAACAGGCGCAGTGCAGTGACATGCTAAATTCTGAACTGCCAAAATTTTGCATGCCGCTGTATCTGTAATAGGTAGACGTCATCGCTTACCATCAGGCGAGCGTCGTGCTTGTTCCGTTCCCTTTTACCATTAAAAATAATAATAAAAATCCTTAAAATCTAAAAAGACCCTTACTTTTAAATAAGTGCTAGGTATAAATTAGCAAGATTTTTTTAAATTAGTTACATTTTTTAAATACTTTATAGGCTAGCGTTTGACCACTCTCACAACTTACTTGTTGGTAACTGATGATGCGGTCGAAGATGGTAAGCACGCTAGGCCTAGAATGGGAACTGGCTCTCAAGGATAGCTGCCGGAACACATTAGATGTTTGGTGACAGATTTTGTAACTTGTGGGTGGTAGCTGGCCAGGCAGACACTAGATAGTGTCCTACCAACATGCAAACAAAAAAAATATACTTATCTCTATGTATCACTAGGTCTACATCCCGACCTGCAAATGATATAAACGTGTGGGCAATGCCAAGGATTTCCTCTACAAATATCCGTTTCAAGCAATACAAGTATCACATTCCTAAGGAGATGATTTATTATAATAATATTATTAATTCGTAGTACAGTATGTCTCTCTATCTATCCCTCTGCAGGGCTAGCATGTAGAGATGGGCGTTGATTAAACGAACTAGTTAAAATAAACTGGCCAAGTGCAAGTCGGACTCGCACTCGTAGGGTTCCGTAACACAGTTAAATATTCCATAACTATGATTTTTCGCGACTACAAAATTTACTTTGTTTTTCATAGTGCTTGTATGAAAAACAAAGTTATCATTGCGGTCGCCATATCTCTAAAACTGCTGACTGTATCTCGTTCAAACCAATTTTCGTTGTTAGTTTTTATTGAGATCTACAGCATATATTTTTTTTAGATTTTTCACTCCCATACTTTAAAAGTTAGAGGGGGGCGGGGGGGGACACACATTTTACCACTTTAGACGCGCCTATCTTTCAAATGATTGACTTTGAGAAAAAATAATTTTAGGAACCTCAATGTCATTTTTGAAGACCTATCCATAGACCCCACCCCACACGTATAGGTTTGAAGAAAAAAATTTTTTTTGTTTCAGTTCCTTGTATGGGATTATTATTAAACATTATCCCTTAAACATTTTTTTTTTTTTTGTATAAAAATCGAAAAGCGGTGTACAGAATACATCTACCTACCAAGTTGCAATTCTGTAGTCCTCACAGTTTCGGAATAAAATGGCTGTGACATACGGACGGACAGACAGACAGACATGACGAATCTATAAGGGTTCCGTTTTTTGCCATTCGATACGGAACCCTTAAAAGTAGGTAATAAAGTATTTCATGTACGTATTTAGTAACATTAATAGCTCTATATGCAAAGACTTAGTATTGAAATTTCTTAGAAATTTACGTAAAATCATGATGTAAATCTAAAAAAAAACTTCTTGAAATCAAAAAATATTTACTGTTAAAAAATAAATTAAAATACAATTAACATTCAGCGCTATTTGGATTTAAACGATTGAATAAATACTACGATAACGGTTGAATTCATACGAGCACTACGAAATGGACTATGGTTAAAGCATTAACTAGTTAATCAATTCAACTAGTTAATCGACTAGTTGACGGAGGTTCATTCAACGGTCTAGTTGCGTTAACGAAAAATACGTCAACGACCCATCGCTACTAGCATGGCAAGGGGACTATTTTGTCTTTCCACCTATCCGTGTTTTGTTTGGTGGAGAAGGCAAATTATAAGTAAAGTTTTTCGACAATTATAAACTCCTAATTATTTTTTTAAACTTTTTAATACGAAACAAAATCAAAACTCGGGGTTAAACTTCACCAAGCGTTTAAAGTGTTGTGTTGATCTCCTGTCAGTGGCGAAAAACAGGGAAATAATTTTGTCTTTCCCCCGGGGATAAGGCCATGCTAGCCCTGCTGGTACATTTTCACGACTAAACGGAGGGCCTGTTGGCGTAAAGGATAGATCTCTTGCCTTCGATCCCGAAAGTTGCTGGTTCAAATCCTAGCCGAGCACCAATGTATTTTTCTAAGTGCATTTATAGGTGTGGATGGTAGTAACATTATATATCGATGTTCCGCCTGACTTGCTTCCAAAAAGTAGCATACATTGCATGTTGTATTTTATCTAGGAGGGGGTGGACCGATTTGGCCAAAAGGATAAGGTGAGGTCCATTTGTAAGGAAGTTTTCTGAGAATTAATATAAGAAGTCAAATATTTTTGCTCTATTCTGGTGGAACAAACTTTGCCAACATTTCCCGTAGACACGGTAGACGTGCACGTCATAAACATATCATCATCATCATCATTATCAACCGGTGTCCGTCCACTGCTGGACGTATACGAATACATAATAATATGCGAAACGAATTGAAATCTCCTTCTTTTGAAACCTTCGGATTACAAACAGTGAATCTATTCTACCTAGCAGTATTATAAAAGGAATAAAGCAATAAGATAAATAAAACTCAATCACAAAACCTACTGACTACTTTACCTAGTGCTCTCTGTTTCTAGGTTACGATAGTTTTACTACTCGTTATATTTTACAGTAATAACAAGTATTGCTTGATATTCGATACGTGGTCTTCACTAGAAAGGAATAAGTCTGATTATCCTGTGACTGGTTTTACCGAAAATGATTTTTGCAGTAGATTGGATTAACTCAATTGTTTTTGTTTTTATTGTTTGTAATAATTGGATAGGGCGCTTGCCTGGTGGTTAGTCGCGTCGCGTAGTCTGTTTTATAACAACAAGCAACGCAAAGTTTTAGATTACCACGTACCTTTCTAATTTACCTATACCTATTCTTATGTAAATCTGATACCTATATTTGAATTCGAAAATATTGTTTAAAATTCTGGATTTATCCGTGAACTATTTAATCGCGCTAATTTTTTTAATTGTAATGTCAATACTCAAAAGTTACTGATCGTAGCATTTAGAATTGTGAAACTCCGAGTTGAATGAGGTTTTTTTATGATATAACAGGTCAAGAACGACGCCTGATGATTAGCGATCACGTTAATCTATTATAAATACAGCGGCATGCAAAATTCCGGCTGTCCAGAATTTAGCACTTTACTACACTGTGCCTGTTATCCGGAGACATAAAGATGGTGATTTAACTGAAAACTTTGCCGTTAAAATCGAAAAACCTTCTTTTTAACCGACTTCAAAAAAGGAGGAGGTTTCTCAATTCGACCGTATATATTTTTTTTTTTTTTATGTTTGTTCGCGGATAACTTCGTCGTTTATGAACCGATTTCGATTATTCTTTTTTTGTTCGAAAGGAGATATCCCAAGTGTGGTACCATGGTAATTTTATCGAGGTATGATAAGTATCTCCAGAGATATTGAGATAAACATCTCAAAATTGGTACTAAAAATGAATAGCGCGGCATTGAAGTCGGTTGTTTTTTAGTTTTTAAACGATATTATTAATATCATATAGCGTTTGACCACTGTATCACCTGTTGCTAAGTGATGATGCAGCCAAAGATGATAGCACGCTAGGCCTAGAATGGGAACTGGCTCTCAAAGAATAGCTGCCGGAACACATTAAATGTTTGGTGACAGATTTTCTAACATGAGTCTCTAGATACTAGATAGTGACCTACCAGTCCTACCTCCATGCCGGGGCTGTGGATTTTTAACTATGTTTTTCCTTCACCGGAGTGTCACTGTGATTAGCGCATATAAATGTTTCTATATAAAAATCCATTGGTGCACGGCGGGCGTACTCGGTACCTCTGGCGCCAAAGCCGACCATTCTGCCACTAGACCTCGAGGCCCTGAAAATTCTAACATTCCTCTTTCATGGCTGAATTAAATGGGAAAGTGATGGCACCGATTCAGGCCGATGCCCTAGATCGAGAACCGACCCGTAAAAATCTGAGCAGCCGTCACAGTCTGAATCACCATATGTTAAGGGAAAAAATACTAAATTGCCGTACTTGTATAATTATTATTTTAAAATTGTCACGAAAAAACGTTTCGTTTCACCCTTTCACCTACAGCCAATTGCCGTATTTTGTGAAATGTATCTGTTATTTCTGGAAAAAACGTGGATTGCCGTATCAATAATAAAACTGGCCAAGTGCGAGTCAAGACTTTGTCTCGCACACGGAGGGTTCCGAACGCCATCTATCGAGTTTCTAACGAACTTCTAACACCAACTAAGTAAACGTTAACACAAACGTAGAATAGTATTATATAGTAGTAATAGTAATTGTAGTAATTAATATTATTAAATATCTGGTTGACCGAGCTTTGCTCGGTATTTTTTGCCGCTTAGACAGACAAATATGACTCTTCCCGACATCTATTGACGAATAATAATACTATTTTTTTTAATTGAGAGCAACTAACTGCTTTACTGATACAGTACTTCTACTCGCCAATAGATGTCGGGAAGAGTCATATTTTAAGTTGATTATCAATAAAGTTGATTATTGAAAACACGAATAAAACAACATTTTCTGAAAATGACTCCTAGCTAGATCGATTTATCGCCCCCGAAATCCCCTGTAGGTATACTAAATTTTATTTAATCGTTGGAGCCGCTTCCGAGATTCAGATTAAGGTAAAGACGATAGCGCCATCTTAGCAACTAGATAGGTGGCGCTGCGCTATCGTAAAAAACTTTTTTTAAACTTTTCTTTAATTTTTAACTTTGTTCTGTTCTTAGTATTTGTTGTTATAGCGGCAACAGAAATACATCATCTGTGAAAATTTAAACCGTCTAACTATCACGGTTCATGAGATACAGCCTGGTGACAGACGGACAGACAGACAGACAGACAGACAGACAGACAGACAGACGGACAGCGGAGTCTCAGTAATAGGGTTCCGTTGGTACCCTTTGGGTTCGGAACCCTAAAAACGCTGCGACCCGCGTATGCTGAATAGTGCTTTCTGGCTCTATTTCTAGAATGTTCGCGAACAAACCGATTATCGTAACAGTCCTTTACTTGTCTACAGGTACATCAACAAGGAAGCCCCGCATCAACCCAGCGTTGGTCGCGGCGCAGGCGGCCGGTACTGCACCAACCAGTTCACAGAAACGTCCCAGGTCAGCCAATTCACTCAAGAAGAAACGGACACCGCGACTTAGAAACGTGGATCGCAGTTCTGCGCAGACTAGGGAGGTAAGGAATATTAATGTTTGTTAAGCACAGGTTACAGTTCGTGTTAGACGTCGCATAGATGTGACATATTTTTAGCAGTGATTGCCGCACATGAGCCACGCGGTATGAGCCATATATATACAGGCCATTCCAGCTAGCCATAGTCAATATTTACACACGAGCCATTCTAAGAAGCTAAGCCATTAAGACTACTCCAATCAAAATCTACGTCAAGACTATCCACTGTAATGTAATAGTATATTACGATGCGTGTGACTTAAGTAGTCTATTATTGCACGGCGTGAAGTTACCTTTGTTACGTCGTGCAATAATAGACAACTTAAGTCACGAGTATTGTATATTATCTAATATATAAAATTCTCGTGTCACAGTTTTCGTTGCCATACTCCTCCGAAACGGCTTGACCGATTTTGATGAAATTTTTTGTGCTTATCCGGTATCTATGAGAATTGGCCAACATCTATTTTTCATCCCCCTAAATGTTAGGGGTAGTCCACCCATACATTTTTATTTTTATTTTTTAGACAAAATTTTTAATTTCTATTTTTTTATGATACAACATACAAAAATACATACAATCCTCAATTTTCACCCTTCTACGATCAACCCTTATTTTTTAATAGCCATTTTAGTAATTTAATCATTTTTCCTCCATACATACTTACAATAAGTAAGCTATTTTTTGTCTACACTAGAAATTACTACGAAATTATTTATATGGCAAAACAACGTTTGCCGGGTCAGCTAGTTATTTTATAGCTGTCAGTGTGACATAAACCCGCACTTTACGCTAGCTAAGCTTATCCGTCAAGTAGAAGATTATTGCACGGCGCGAAGTTAACTTGCTAAACGTCGTCCAATAATCGACTATTTATGTCACGGAAAAGCGTGCGTAAAGTGCGGGTTTAGGTCACACTGTGCTATAATGATTCCATTTAGACGATGTCAATATTGGATTGGCTTTGTAGAATGCATCGTGAATTATTGACCTCGTGTAAATTCGCTCATGTACCATACGATACAGTCGCAAAACGCTGCCACCTAAAGCTGGAAGCTGCTTCTTTAGTAGCGAAAGCGTGCGAGCCACTTGTGAAGACTATTTATGATGACTCGAAGCGATAAGCAGCTCATTGGAGCGTCATCGTATATGGCGATTTCACATATAAATACTTGAAAAATGCTGTCTTCAGCTCAGTAATGGCGTTTTATGGGTATGGCGCATGGCCTGTTTGCGGTGGCCCTAAAGTCTCGTTTTTACAAAAATAAGTCGGTTTTTAAATAGGATGGGTTTCTGTGGCAGCACTATAAAGCTACGTTTCCATCAGAGATGTGAGAGTAATTAAGGTTGAGTGAGAAAAAATATATCAATGTATAGGTCATCAGTCCATTAAACTTTAAAGCAAGGTTAGGATTAAAACTTATATTATATGTATAGTTGTTTAATTTTTTAATACAGATTAGTAAACAAATTAGCGGCAAACCTGATGGTAAGTCGTTACCTCCGCCTGTTGTTGCCTAAAATACCGGCGATACTGGCACGTTGCCTGCACTGTTGGATGGGTTGGATGGGATGTTAATCACATGGACTTAAAACTATTGGTGTATTTACTTTTATAGTTTATCAAAAATGTCTCGTGACTCTTTATAAAATCTACAATTTCTTTACCAGGTAACCGTAAGCGGAGTAACAGTAGTGATAACAGAATATAAACCGAAGAAGTCAATTTCAACAAGCTCGAGTGACGTAGAATCATCGAATGACGCGCGTCCATGATATCTGCTAAAACCGCAGTCTTGTTACGTACAGCTTGAACGCGTTGATGACAATTTTTGTCTACCGTCTACGAGTGGAGTTGGCAAGACGTAGAAGTCAACTCGTCAACTGTCAACGAATGTAGTTGATGACCTTTAAAAGGCAACGATATAGTTACAACATAAGGATCAAATGTCAACGATTTAATTGACTACACAGAATGCTATTTTCTCAACTGTCTTACGAATATCGTTGATCACATCACATAAGTAACTTGTCAAATTTCTAAAATGTTGTCAACAGCACACAACATAAACAGTTCTCGACAGCTGTCAACAAATGTAGTTGACAACACATAAGCGAATTATCAACTGTAAATAATAATATAGATAACAAAACATACACACCTTGTTAACTGTCTATGATTGTTGTCGATTAAATCACGTTCAGAGGCTCTTTTTAAATGAACAAAGCTAGGAAAAATGTTTTTGTCTATAACAGATATGGTAAAACGGTCAAAAAACCAACGTTCTATCAACGGTATGTGAACACAGTGGATAATTATAACGCAACTTGTAAACTGTTAACGAATAGAGTTTACCACGGACAAAACTATTTATTTAACAAAATTAACCTTTAAAACTAAACATTTCCATTTCATTTTATTGCTGATACATACATACATATTGATTGTATTGTCTGTATTAAAAAATGTTGTTTTGTTTGTTATAATATTAATACATTAGTCCAGACATTTATGAAAATATTTTTGTCTGTGTTTTCAAACAATTCTTTCTTCAGTTATTTTAAGCAAAGAGCAGGATTCTGAGAGTCGAGTGTTAGAAAAATTATAAACTTATTTCTTGTACCTATGTCCATAATAATAAACACATATTAAGCTCTGTTATGTATGTCTAAGTTACCGTGTATGTATGAAAAAATTAATAATTTTAAAGTGTGTTGTTCTATGTTCACAGTGTTATGAATATGTTCATAGTGTCAGAAAAATATATTGCGAAAATTATAAAAGGTATACCGAGTTTGTATAATAAGCATTATTAATATTGCTTAGTTAAAGACTAAAAAGCCTGGCGCATATAATGCAGGGTACACAACACACAGGGCTGAACGAACGCCAACGAACGCTGAATAGAGGGAGATGAAGCTATACTACGTCTTCTTCCGTCATTCGTTCGACCCAGTGTGTACCCCGTATTAGCAGAGCGCAGCGCAGTGCATTTTTCTATATCAAACTGCAATCGACATCTTACTTACGTCGAAAAAAAAACCGAAATAAATTTTTCCTGCAGTCGCTACGACGATCTAGAGCTCTGTGTTGTTTTAAATTGATTGAGCCGACTTCACAAAAGTTTTCCCTTTAACCTAGTTTGACAAATATAAATACGGAAGCCTCGGTGTGCGAGTCCAACTCGCACTTGGCCGGTTATTATTCTCAGGTAACAAAACCTGAGTATTCCGTCACTTATTAACGGACTAGGAAAATTATTATTTTTCAAAAATTCTGTTTTAAAGAGAATGCTTCCCGTTTGGTCCCATTGTATTTTTTTGGAGGACTGATGACCTCCAGTGATAAACACTTCATACTTGGTACCTACTAAAAAGTCTATCAAGGCATTTGAAGTCGGTCGATTTTAAATTATATTTCAACGTAACTATGTCGATAAAAGTTTGACAACGAAAATGCTCTGCACTGCGCTACGCCATATGTGCACCGGGCCTAAGGTGACTCAGGAAAATAAACACAAGTGAAAAGTTTAGCTTACGAGTAATGCATTTATTACGACCAGCACTAATCTAACTGTAGTGCAAATATTGGATACTACCTCCTTTACAAGCTGTAAGGTGCCTAAAATTGCTAAAGAAATAAATACGCGACAACCGTCAAATGTAAAGCAAAATGACGCACAAAATGGCTAATTATAATTTTAAATTTCGCTTAATGGTAGGTACTAAAATAATAATATGTATCATCAATTCATCACACATTGTGATCGTCTTAATTAATTCTTGTTAATGCCGGTTTTATGCCGGAAATTATTTATTTAAACATTTGACATTTCTTGTGAGGTTGATTCTCATGTACGCTGAAACTAAACTTACCTATATTGGTAAAAACTTTTGTTGCTAATGTTGGGTACACACGCGGCTGAACCAACGCGAACAAACGCTGAGTAGAGATAGAGTTATACGCCTGTATAAATGCGTCTCATTTCATTCGCCATTTGTTCGCGCTTGTTCTCTTGGTCTGGTCCCAGCATTATTCGTCGTAAACCTTTTTAGATATTGTACATTAGAATTGACTTGATTGTAATGTAACTAAGCTTTACGTAATGCCATTTAATTCTTCAAATAACTTATTTCTAGATGTAAGTATTTCATTATATTTTTGACAAAAATGTAAATTTGATTGTAAATATATGAAATGGAAAAGACCAGCTGGTCACTGCCAAAATGTTATTATAAATAAAAATTGGAAGATAATGGTGAAAGGTTGCCTAGTTACGGTCGTCGTCCACTACAAAGTACGGTGCGTATAGCTCGGTTATGCTACACAGTGTATGCTTAGCTAGCATGCTAGAGATATAATTATAACCGCGTCGATAGGTACCGTCCTATGACTGTACCGTATCAGATTAAAAAATACATCCTACTCTCTTTTTATTTATCATGGTTTGATATAAGAACTATGTGTGACTGTAATTAGATATTTTTGTTAAACGTTTATAACAGTTCTATGAATGTTAAACATATCAAAGTTTAGTTGTTTAGATGTTTGTTCCTCAATCACGCAAAAACGGCTAAACGAATTTGGAATAAATTTGGCAGACGGATTTTAACCTGGATTGACACAAAATATACTATTTAACGCGGGTGTAGGCGCAGGGCACAGCCAGTAATCATAAATTGCATAATATTATAAATTACCATGCTAAAGCATTAACATTCGCTTGTTAATGAAATTTAATGTAAAATGGTAATCTTTAATCCTACTTGTACGCTATAGAATTGGTCAGTAGCAATACGGTCCATTTGTATAGTACTATGTAGTGTGCGCAGTTTTTTAGGGACAATGTAGATTAGGTTAACAAATTGATGAAATGAGATTGGAAGTGTAAATTGCATAATTCAAAAAGTATTTTTCTTAACGTAATGTATTTATATTATCTGCTTATGAGTAATGAAATGACTTAATGAGACAAGTCAAATAATTTCAAGTACTTAAGTACTTAGTTAATTATCGGTCATTAATGAATGTGTATGACGCGTGTAAACTATGAAAATTCTTAGCTTGAAAATATATTGTAAACCAATTGGAATTGATTAATAGTAGATTCTAAATTTATGCAACTACTTTTTTATGTATAAAAAAATCGGCCAAGTGTGAATTAGACACGCGCGTCGAGGGTTCCGTACAAACTTGTAGACATAATTGCTTCAAATAAAAAAACAAACTACATAGGTTAAAGCACAAACTTAACTTCGCCGTTTGATGCCTAGGCAAGGTAATTGCATGAACCGCAAACAATACCCAATAGTAAATATTATGTTTCTTGAAGTGTTACACACTTTATATTTTTTTACATTTAAAAAATAAGTAATATGTAGTACATTTTTATTGTGAATGACTATAAATATGTATTTATATGGTTTTCAGATTGTTTCTTTTACATGTGCTGTAACTGTAAGACATTGCTTCTTGCCAAATTTCATGATTCTAGGTCAACGAGAAATACCTTATAAGGTTTTAATTCCCTTGTAAAATTACAAAATGTGACATAAACGGTCATATCTTTTGATTGCTTACAAGTTTATTTTGTTGAAAATGGTATTTGATATTAATTTCAACTTTATGCCTCTACTCCTTCCTGAGAAAACGGGACTCAACAGACAGATTGTCAGACGGACAATTAAGTGATCCTATAAGGGTTCTTTTTTCCTTTTGAGATACGGAACCTTAAAATGATGTCTAAAATGTCGATGAAATAAAAGGAACAGTTAGAGAATCTTATGAAAATTGCAATTAACGCACAATTTAAAATTAAACAATTTTGTTATATATAATAATTAAAATAATTCAACCTACTGAAATATACATATATACATACATATTTAAATACATACAATCACGCCTTTTTTCCGTTGGGGCACAGAATAATGAATATGGTTGGGATAGGCAGAGACTACTTCTTTTTACATGCTACGATCCTGACATACCTCCTTCGCTTCTTCCACTTTCATGAGCGCCTTCATACTGAAATATATTGTATCATATTATAGAAAAACAAATATGCTGTCAAAGAGAACTATTAAAACATCAATAAAGTTCAAATAACTTATATCGTAACTTAAATATGAAGACGTTTTTTTTAAATCTGAGTCAAGTCCTCGATTTATATTTGAATTGAATGTCTTGTTTTGTCATATTATGAAATTAATATTGTCGAATTATGTGAAAAACAAAGCACAATGTATCACATAATCGAAACATAAAGTAAATCTACTAGTTAGAAGCTAATACATAATTATATATACCTAGGCTACATCATACAGTACATTACAATGGTTACTTAAATATTTATTTGCATATCTTCATTTTAATAAACCAGCTGGCTAGGCCATACGCGCACTAGGCATCTTGGCTGTGGCAACCAATCTGAAATGAGTGGACTACGCATCATGTGTCAAAATAAAAAATACTAGATGTAGCAACCTAAATGCTTAGTGGGCTTATAGACTAATAAATATGATTATTGAGTTTTGAGAATAATGAGAAATAAACTTGTCTATAAAACAGGTGTTTTTAGGGTTCCGTAGTACTGACAAGGAACCCTTATAGTTTCGTCATGTCCGTCTGTATGTCTGTCTGTCTGTCCGAGGTTTTGCTAAGAGACCGTTATACGAGGGTCATTCAATAAATACTTAGCCTACAAAAAGTAAACGAAAATTTTTGAAAAGTGGCAATTTATTTTTCAACATAGTCTCCTTTCAGTTCGATACACTTAGCCCAGCGATGCTCCAACTTTTTTAACCCGTCCGAAAAATAGTTTTTGCCAAACTCTGCAAAATAGGCCTCCGTGGCGGCGATGACCTCCTCATTTGATCCATATCTATTCCCGGCGAGAGATTTTTTCAGATTAGGAAACAGAAAGAAGTCACAAGGGGCCAAATCTGGAGAATACGGTGGATGGGGCAGCAATTCGTAGCGTAATTCAACCAATTTGGCCATGGCAACGGCAGACGTGTGAACCGGTGCGTTGTCGTGGTGAAACAGCACTTTTTTCCTAGCCAGATGGGGTCGTTTTTTCTTTAATTCGGCGTCGAATCGGCCCAATAAATCGGCATAGTAAAGCCCTGTAATTGTTTTACCCTTCTCGAGGTAATCGATGTAGATCACACCTTGTGAATCCCAGAAAACGGTGGCCATAACTTTTCCGGCCGATTTTACAGTTTTCGCCTTCTTTGGAGCACGTTCCCCGATCTGGATCCATTGTTTTGATTGCTCCCTGGTCTCTGGTGTGTTCCAGTGGATCCAGGTTTCATCGACGGTCACAAAACGACGCAAAAACTCAGCTGGATTCCGCTTAAACAGCGCCAAACACGTCTCCGATGTGGTCTCACGGTTGCACTTGTTTTCAGGTGTGAGTAAACGCGGCACCCATCGCGCCGACAGCTTTCTCATGCCGAGTTCCTCGTGAAGAATATGATGCACTATTCCTTCTGAAATGTCTACAGTCTCAGCTAGCTCCCGAACCTTCAATCGGCGATCTGCCAATACGAGATCATGGATTTTTTTAATTTTTTCCTCCGTAGCAGCTGTTTTCGGTGCACCTGGACGTGGTTCATCAAAAACCGACGTACGGCCACGTGCAAACTCGTTGAACCAATTCTTGACGGTGGCCATCGATGGAGAAGAGTCACCGTACACAGCATCCAAGCGCTCTTTGATTTCGATGCGCGTTTTCCCTTCCAAAAATAGGAATCGAATCACCGAACGATATTGCTCTTTTTCCATTTTTGTAAAACCGATCGATACGTTCGCTACCATAAGTTGTCAAAATAAAACAAATGAAGGGATTGGAATGAACATTTGAAAAAAGAATGTGCTACACTGTGGTAAAACTCTTTTGAAACTACAGCGCCCTCTGGCGATGAGGCTAGGTACTTATTGAATGCACCTCGTATGTATATAAATTACGCCGACAAAGTGGTGAAATAAAATTATGAAAAAAAAATTTTTTAGGCTAGCTCCCCTACATGAGAAGTGGGGATAAATTTTTTTTCGTCGTCTACCCCATCATGTGGGGTATCGTTGAATAGGTTTTTTAAAATGACTTAAGGGTTACTAATACCATTTTTCGAGTGAATGCTCCATTTACGAAATATTAAACTCAGTGCAAATTTTTGTTCCAGTAGGCGTCCCCCCCCCCCCCCCCCCTTTAAAAGCTAAACTGCTGGCTTGAAAAATCTGGAAAATTCTGATTATAGTTCATGAACAACACATTTCATGAACTTTAAAGGAAAAATATAGCGGTTAAGATAACTTTATTAGTTTAGCAGTAATAGTCGTTGAACTTGGGTGTTGGATAATTTTGAACCAAATACAAAATCCTTATAATAAATCCTTTAAAGTGACAAAGAAAAAGTACCTAGTTGCTTGTTTATAACGGGTATAGACTTGCAATGAATAACGGGCTACTACGGAACCCTACACTGCGCATGGCCCGCCACGCACTTGGCCGGTTATTTAACGTTTACGTTTGAAGCAAATTTAATAACATATTGTGCGTCATAACAAAACTTAAATTGTATACCTTTAACTCTAGTGCAAAACTCACTCACACTTGCAAGTCGTAAAACTTCAATTTGCAATTTTTTTCAGTAATGTACCTTAAGTACGTACTACAATTGCAATTTTTAGTACTTACTTACTGTTTATAATGAACCCTAGACGCTTAAATACGCCATGCCAGTTTGCATTTATTGCTTTAATTCAGTGCTGGCGTGTCGAAGGCTGATTGTGCTCCAATAAGTTTTTTTTTCGCTGTTATTTGATCCTATTTTCTTATGTAGGTGTAGTAGTCGAAAGCTAGAGCTGTAGAGGGCTATTCTGTAAGCGGAATCCGCGGTGAGATATATAAACTAGCTTACAGAATAGCCCTACTGACGTGCTTCTAACTCTGTCAGTAACACTGGCGCTGGCGTCAATATAAACGATAATTTAATGATTATTTTACTGTATAATAAACTATCTATAGTGCCGATTTATTTTGTAAGTTACCAATAAAAACTTGCGATCCTAATCTGTGTTCCACGCTTTGATTAAGTATTTATTTTAGATTTAAGTTTCATTTGATTTGTGTAGATTTTGTGTTTGTATCAATCTGTACATGTCTGTATTATTTTTCGTGTTACTATTTTTATATTTATACTTTACCTCATTATAGACTTACAAACTATTTTCTAGAAACTCGATATTTTGGAAATGATCATACGTACCGTGGAAGTAGAAGTGATTCCTGACCGTGTCTGGTTTTAATTTGAAACTATTTCATGTCGCAAATTTGTATCTTCTAGAAAAGCATAATACATCGTTAGACCATTCTGTCATATAACATCAGGTGAGAAATTAATCGAAATAGTGCACGGGCTTATAACAAAAATACACAATTAAAAAACATTAAGAAATAAGTTTTGCTTTAAAATTATTTGGGATTTATGAAATTTGATGCTTTGTTCAAGAGTCTAACCAATGATACAAAAAATGATACACCAATTTTGTGTTAAAATAATAATAAGTATATCTAATAAATAATAGTGTAATAAAATTGAATGAATTAAACAGTGTGCTAGAAATATTAACCAATATATATTTATTATCTTTTTTGAACCGAGATATTTTGTAGGTGACATAAAATAAAGATGGGTGTTTTATAAAGATCGTCTTCATAACAGTATCAATCGGATTTGATATCATTTTTTATAACTTTGATTAAGGTACTTAAGAAATGCTACAGTTTTTTATATCATTTTTTACCACTATTTTGCCTGGTGGTAAGCGATGATGTGGTCCGACTCTCAAGGGTTGTACTGCCGAAACACCGAGAGGTCATAGCAGTAGATTTTCTCCTTGATGATGGTAAGCTACTTTTTGTTAAGTTGTAAGCTACTTTCACTTATAGCAAGTCAGGCGGAACATCGATATAATGGTCCTCCCATGTGTAAAAAAACTTCAGCATCAACCTTTACGGTTGGCAACAAGTCTTGCCAACCAGAGCCCAATTAAGGTAGCGAGCAAAAATCTGAGCTAGCACGGTGCCAATGCGTTGTTGTCATATTAGCTTATAGACTACGCTGTCAAAATCGGCGAGCGAGCGTATTTAATGTTGTTGGTCGTCTATTTAATTAGATACGTTTAGCAACACAATCTACCAATGACACTTGGTTAGCGGCTCTTGTTTCGATCCGTGTTGTTGATCTCTGATGGTTTGAACAACAAATCTTTGTGCTCTTTGATACAATTGGTAACCTCATTTAAGGCTTTGGTAGAAATTTTAAATGTTGTAAGATTTCAAAATGTGTAAGTAGTAAGAAAATGTATAGATATTTTTGTACTAAACTGCGGATTCTGTGCCGCACTTTGGGGTTAGCGCTCACTTGCAATCCAATGCAAAGGAATGAATATGATACTCAACTCATCTTTTGCGCTGTCATTATAGACGTGTACAAAATGGTGTTGATAAATGCCATTTATTTCATAGATCCTACGAAAAATACTAACAAAAACGTTAAGTAAACATCACTTCTACAGTAGTTAAGTGGATTTTTTATTTGTTAGGATTGTACTATTAATTATTCTGTGGTTAGGGCGACACATTATGGAGTTGCGTAGCACAGAGTATTTTTCACATTGCTCAACGTTGAAAGAATCTGTTGTTTTAATCGATTACTAATGTCAATAACAGTTTGACTGTGAAAAATGCTCTGATCTGCGTTTCGCAATATGTGCGCCGACCTTAAGCGTCTTTGAATGTAAGTGTGCGCTGATCCTTGTCGAGTGTTATCTTATTGTAACTGTAGTGCTAAACGTTAATTATTTTTAAGTCATTTATCTATTCTTATTGTCCTGTATATAAAGAAAGTGGAAAGATATGTCGTGTTTTGTATTTTCTTCCTAGCATTTATCCTAAGAAATGTCTTTATTTTTAACAGACTTCCCAAAAAAGGAGGAGGTTCTCAGTTCGTCTGTAAGTTCTTTTTTTGTGTGTATGTTACGCTATTACTCCGTCAATTGTGAACGGATTCGAATGATTCTTTTTTTAATGGGTAGGGTACGTTTCCGAGATGGTCCCATTATAATTTTAACGAAATCGGCCGAGCCGTTTTTAATATATCAACATTTGTATTACGATGCATTTACTTATCTCGACAATTTGCTACTTTCGAGTACTACTGGCACAGATTACATAATAGTTACTTCTTTTTAGAAGTTGAAGAATAATTGTATAACATAATTTGAAAATCGTATGCATTGTGATGTGAACCTCTACTAGGTATATCTTTAAATCGGATAAAACACACCGTGGAGTGGGTAGGTATTTTTATGTTACCCGCAAACGCATCAAATTATTTTCCACAGTGAATAAAATTTTAATCACAGATAAAACATCCAAATTCGCTAAGTCGAAGGCCGAACGCATACCTACTGGCTGAAAGCAAATCGTAAACGCAGCATAAAAACACTTCCCACTTTAGGGCCCTCGTTAAATTCCCAGGTATGTCCGTAAATAATTTTACGAGCAGTTAGCAGTTACAGCTTTTTGCGGGTGGACGGTAGGCTGGAAATAAGTATACCTACGTGCAAATAAAATACGTACTAGCTGGGTACTTCAAAAAGCTCTGAACAGAAGCCATGTAGCTAATATATAGCCTTTTATATAGCTCAGGCTGTGGATGACACTAGAATAGGATACAGGAATTAGTAACCAGCTTTAAAGGACCACGTTGGGTAGTCGGGATTAGGTAAGGACCTTGCTACTACGCGCACTGGTGATTTTTATTATAGTGGTTGTTATTCGTCACGTCACTGTCATCACGGCTATGGACCCCAATGGTGGTGCGCGTGCCACTTTAAAATGTGATATATATACCTACTAAAAGGTTGCATAGCTGTTGTGAACAATAAAATAACAATTGCGAAAAAACAATCACAACACAAAAATTACCAATCGCCTCTTCTGTCTTCTGGGCCCTTAGATAAAATCCAATTCCTGTTTCCATTCACACTAACGCAACTGTATGGGAATGACAACTTTGTTGCGGAAACAAAAATGTCATTCCATACATTTTGAACTTGCGTTAGCGTGAATGCAAACAAATATTGGATTTTGTCTAGGGCGGCTGTACACTTTGACTGCGACGCTGATTCCGCAGCTTTCCAGCTTTGCGAGTCTACAAACAACGTCGTCAACGTCTGTGTTTCCTAGCACTGGCGTCGGATCGTAACTAAAATCTAACAGCAGTGCTGGCACACACCATTTGCGAGAAAATTCGTAGTACAGCTGTGCGGATTAAACGCCAGTGTGATTTTAACTCCCGACGCAGAAAGACTAGTGTTCCATCTATTATATCTATAGAAACAAACCAGTAGGTTCATACAGCATTTATTTAAACTAATATATTTACTGTTGAGTCACACACAGGTGGTGTGTGAGACGCACTGTAGTAGCGCCGCGCCACACACGGTGTGTGTGGCGCTACATAAGCTGTTAAGTAAAATTCGCTCTAGCACCATGTGCCCGCACTCGTTGCCAAAAAGAAAAACACGGTGTGTTTTCCGCAGGCCACGTGAGAAGAGGGAATAATGAAGTGTTTTCCATTGCACGCTGATCGAGTGGGAGTCGTACGGTAAGTACAGTGGTACCCGCAGGTCGTACCACTTCGTATCGTAAGTATCTACATTTCGACTCCGTATGAGTGGCAGGAGGACCCCTCAAGAATGTACCATAGGTATGCTAAGGACGCACTGAATAAAGACGTATTATATTATTATATGAGAAATTCCTTATAACCTCGCATTTAAGTACCGAATCGTGGTCGCGTGATAAGTTATAAGGACTATCAAAAACCGCATTGTCAGACAAAATTAGATTGAACATAATTTCCGTTAAATGTATATGAATAATATCCATATATTATATTATTATTATATATTATACTAGCTGAGCCCGCGACTTCGTCCGCGTGGAATAGTGTCTATAGGTAGCGTAGCATTAACTAATAAGACACATACGTATCCTAAATACACCGCACCGCACCACGCGACGCTAATCCCCCTTCCCACTCACTTCCACCTCCCCTCTCCTAACTTCCTCTCCCCCTCCCTTCTTCTCCCTTTCCAGCCTTTTTTCGCATTAAAAAGTAGACTGTGTGCTTTCTCAGGCTGTAGACTATCTGTGAACTAAATTTCATTTAAATCGGTTCAGTAGAACAATCACATAGACCTTACATATTTCCATACAAACTTTCATCCCCTATTGTCATTTTACACTCTTGAGGCATAGAAAAGATAATAATACTACGTACTTGAGGGTAAAACTTTTAAAAACTTTGAATGTCAAATTTATTTATATCGAAACAAAAAATTAAAATCGAAACAGTCTGACATAATTGCAGAGCCCGAGCTCTGCGGTATCTCATGAAAGATTTCCCCCTCCCACGGAAAAAAAAAGAAACCCTCTTTAGCATTAAAAAGTAGCCTATGTCCTTTCTCAGGCTCTAGACTATCTGTGTACCAAATTTGATTTAAATCGGTGCAGTAGTTTTGGCGTGAAAGCGGGGCAGACAGATACTTTCGCATTTAATAGTAAGGACAAATAAAACCCAGAGATGGCGCTAGGGTAGATTTTAATATCTCTCCTTTAAATATTGCCTAAATGTATGAGATCCTGCATCGCGCAAACGATATTTTCCGCGATATTGAAACTGATGCACTTGCTTCGAGACTAAACATCTTAAAAGTTGAACTCTTTTAAAAACTTACTCTATCTCTAATATTAGTCTGAAAGTCTGGATTATAAAATATCCATTGGATTAAAAGTATAAACCTACACATTTTTTTGTAGTCCCACGTAAACTCGGTAGCGAGCAAAAATATTTAAAGACGAGAATGAAGACCACCGACATGGAAAAAGATAAACCGGCGACGAATTTATGTTTAAACTATAAATTCACCCTGAGTTATGGTACCTATAATGTACCTACGATTGCCGTTAACTTATTTAAATCACTTTGTTTAGACAGGGCGGACGACGGGTTAATGATTGTTCCAATTTATGACAAGTGTGATGTGACTTGCGTAGCGCTATCTATGACTGAAGTCTAATATATAATATTATATGATAGTTCATGGCTGTGTCAACTTGTCCGTAATTCGTTTTGCAGTGTAAAAAATGTGAACGATTATGTCCTCACTTTTTACCGTCTAGCTACGATTAATTGGAATTATAGATTGATTTATGTGTCTTTACACGAACAAGCACTTATAACTACAATGTCATGTCACTGTCTGACTTGATTTTAGATGGTGATCGTAGGAAAGACTGCAGTGAGATAATGTGCTGGAGAATATGGCATCTTAGGCAAGCAAGGATAATTTAAGACCTTTTACAAAACTAATAAAAAACCTACTTTAAACGCCTTGCTAATCATTTTGGAGCTTGGGAGCAAGCTGACTTGCTATCAAAATGTAACTTAGGTAGAGATCTTCTACGATAACATGGCCCGCCCCTCCAAAGTACCTACTGTACTTTGTAGCCAACCTAACTTAATGGAAAGTATTGCTTATAGATTTAATAGAAACTTTTTTTGCAGTGTTGGTTGGTACAAAGTACGTTCATAAATGGGAGTTATTTAATTATGTATGCAATATCGCGGAACCGGCAGTACCAGTACGCACACATGCGTGGTGGTGCGTTGTAAATACTTTCAAACGATTTTGAATTTTGCAGGGGCGGGTCATGTTATCGTAGAAGATCTCTACCACTATAAATGAGAAAACCTGCCATAACTTTACGTTGTACTTACCTACCGGCAGCACGAGAGTCAGACAATTAGAGATAGTGGTCAAACGCTAATCTATCAGATTTAAAAAAAAAACTAATTTGAGGTCTTCAACGCCATTATCTCTGGAGATACTCATCAGATCTCGATAAATTTACAGTGAGACCAAGCGGGAAGAAGTAACACTCAAACAAAATAAGAATAAGTATTATGTTTATTGAAGTGTTACACACTTTATATTTTTGTAAATTGTTAAACACAAATGAAAAATATACGATTAAATTTTGGATTGTGTTTAACAATTTACAAAAATAAGAATACCCCTCTGAGGTACCTAGTTTCCTCCTCCTTTTTGTAGTCGGTTAAAGAACGAAATGTTTTAGTAATTTACCGCACCTACGCAGCTACGTTGAAATCTTTATTAATGGTTAGGTATTAACCGTATATTGTATTAGATTGACTGTTGAGGTGTTTATTAAAACGGTTGGTCATCAAAACGTGTGTTTTGTCTGTCATCTTATAAATTAACGTCACAGTTTTACAATCCATAGCCAAGTGATTGGGATCTAAAGAAATACATGTGTAACCAACCTATGAATTACGAGTAGGTATACATTAGGAATTAAACAAACATACCTGCTAAGTTGTACTTTAAATCTGGACAAATATGGTAGGAGCACATTATATCGATGTTCCGCCTGACTTAGCGCGTACCACCATCAAGGAGGAAATCTACCGCCATAACTTTACGGTGTTCCGGCAGCACACAGCCCTTGAGGGTCACTCGCAGTATTCGCGTCTTCACCATCTTTGACCATATCATCGTTTACCACCAGGCGAGATAGTGGTCAAACGCTAGCAAAGAATATATAATAAACTGGCCAAGTGCAAGTCGGACTCGCACTAGTAGGGTTCCGTACCATACTACAGTATTTTATAAGATCGAGCAAAAAATACCACTATCATTTTTCGCCAGCAAAAAATAATAATTAATAAACATTTTATTTCTTATAACGCCATCTAACGTCTAACAAAGGTGTTAGGGATCGACATTTCAATATAACACCATCTATGGGACGTTTACTTAACTAAGCGTTCATAGATAGCGTGAAATGCCGAAAAAAACACGTTTCTTGTATGGGGACCTATTATTTTAAACTTTATTCTGTTTTTAGTATTTGTTGTTATAGCAGCAACAGAAATACATCATTTGTGACAATTTCAACTGTCTAACTATCACGGTTCATGAGATACAGCCTGGTGACAGACGGACAGACAGACAGACGGACAGCGGAGTCTTAGTAATAGGGTCCCGTTTTACCCTTTGGGCACGGAACCCTAAAAACCAAAACAAATAAAAAACTGGCCAAGTGCAAGTCGAACTCGCACTCGTAGGGTTCCGTAACACAGTAGGTAGAGTATTTTAAGAACTATAACTTAAAAATAAAACTGGCCAAGTGCGAGTCAGCATCGCGTCTCTTATCGCACACTTAAGGAGGGTTCCGTACAATACGAAACATAACAGAGTTTCAACCTCATACAATTGATTAATTGATATTACCAAGAATATTTGGTTTGGTCGCGATCTAGAAAGACGGGGCTCGTTTACTAGCGCCATCTATGTCATTTTGCTGAAACTAATTAGATAGATGGCGTTTAAAAACAAGTTCTTTGTATGGGGACCCCCTTTAATTTTTAACTTTATTTTGTTTTTAGTATTTGTTGTTCTAGCGCCAACAGAAATACACCATCTGTGAAAATTTCAACTTTCTAACTATCACGGTTAATGAGCTATAGCCTGGTGACAGACGGACAGACAGACAGACAGACAGACAGACGGACAGTGGAGTCTTAGTAATAGGGTCCCGTTTTACCCTTTGGGTACGGAACCCTAATTAACTTTGTTTTTCATAGTGTTTGTATGAAAAACAAAGTTATATTTGTAAATTGTTACACACAATCTAAAATTTCATCGAGTAGGTACCTACTCGAAATTCGCGTATTTGCGGTTGTTATATCTCAAAGACGGTTGACTATATATCGTTCAAACCAATTTTCGTTGAAAGTTTTTATTGAGATCTACAGCATGTATTATTTTTAAATTTTTCACTCCTACCACTTTAGAAGTGTCTATCTTTTAAACGATTGCTTTGATAAAAAATGTTTTTAGGAACCTTAATGTCATTTTTAGGGTTCTGTACCTAAAGGGTAAAACGGGACCCTATTACTAAGACTCCGCTGTCCGTCTGTCTGTCTGTCTGTCTGTTTGTCTGTCTGTCTGTCTGTCTGTCTGTCTGTCTGTCTGTCTGTCTGTCTGTCTGTCTGTCTGTCTGTCCGTCTGTCACCAGGCTGTATCTCATGAACCGTGATAGTTAGACAGTTGAAATTTTCACAGATGATGTATTTCTGTTGCCGCTATAACAACAAATACTAAAAACAGAATAAAGTTAAAGATAATAAAGGGTCCTGTCGGGTCATACAAGAAAGGAGTTTATTTCGGCAATGTAACGCCATCTATGAACGCTTAGTTAGGTAAACGTCCCATAGATGGCGTTATATTGAAATGTCGATCCCTAACACCTTTGTTAGACGTTAGATGGCGTTATAAGAAATAAAACGATAATTAGTTATTATTTTTTGCTCGGACTTATACAATAATGTAGTGTGGTACGGAACCCTACGAGTGCGAGTCCGACTTGTACTTGCCAGTTTATTAAAGACCTATCTATAGACACCCCGCACGTATAGGTTTAATGAAAAAAAACATTCAGTTCAATGTATAGGAATTTTTGTATAAAAATCGTAAAGCGGTTCACAGAATACACCTACCTACTAAGTTTCAACTGTATAGTCCCAATAGTTTCGGAATAAAGTGTCTGTGACATACGGACAGACAGACATGACGAATCTATAAGGGTTCCGTTTTTGGCATTCGGCTACGGGACCCTAAAAATACAGACAAGCACTGACCGCTATCTCACCTGATAAAGTGAAGATGTAAGTTGAAGTCATGCTTGTCTGGAAATGGAAGTGACTTTGACTTACCCTGTCTAAAACCAGTGGCGTAGCGTGGGATTGTGCCGCCCGGGGCTGAGGCAAATTTTGCCGCCCCTTATTTAGGTATAAAAAAATAAAACCTAAAAAAACTTCTTATAATTTTTTACGATTTTTTTCCGAAAATTTCATAATTAAGCTGAAACGAAAGTCACGAGAACAGTTTTTTTGCGTTTGATTAAGGGTAAGAAGTCAACTGAACTTGAACACTGAAAACGTTGCCGCCGCCTAAATCACCTCCGCGGTTCGGCTTTTCGGTTCGGTTCAGCGCGAAGCGCGATTTGGAGTTAGTAAAAGGATTTTTTTATAGTTATAGATATTAAAATAAGGGACTTATCGCGCCTAAAACATAAATTTTTATTTAAATTAACACGACGTTTCGACCAAGTTGCATTGATCGCGGGCACTTCAGGTCAGGATTTTTTTATTATTTACTTCATAAATCGTAGCTTACTGCCGCCCCTTTTCGTGTGCCGCCCGGGGCCATGACGCCCCAACACCCCCCACGCTACGCCACTGTATAAAACTCCTGAAATATGAATAGTGATTAATCTGAGAGCTATTAAATTCTTCAGATGATCGAGATAACGTAGTTGATTTCGAACGTGATTCAGTCGATACTTTTCGATTAGAATAGTGATCTAATCGAAATGTTTTCGCGACCATATTCTGTGTCATTGATTTTTAAGGTACCGAACACAAAGGTTACCAACGGAACCTTGTAACTGAGACTTCGCTATCCGTCCCTCCGTCCGTCTGTCTGTCTGTCCGTCCGCACTTTACAGGGCTGTAATAGGTACATATTTTAAAAGTTTTGAATTGCAATATCAAAAGTTCTCAATGGCATAATTGTAAATTGCAAATGTACGCGTCGTACAAGTCGAAGGAACGGCAGTTTCCGAATTCGAATGATTGTGATTAGCCATCAAGAGACTTCACGCATCAGTTACCTTTAAACCTATCTCTGTTTGGACACTAAATAGGTAAAACCTCCAAGCGACGCAATTATTTCAGTAGTTTTAATAAATCCCCTGCTATCCGTTGCGGCTAGGCCATTTTTCATTCTTCTCATTACTGCAACCCTTTGCAATTTCACCCCAGTATCTACCGTTCGCAGAAAAATCAAATGGAATGAAGTTTTTACTATATAAGGTAAGGTAAGAAATCTACTAAAAAGAGATGTGAGCATTGGCTGACTATGTACTTAGGTACTATTATTTATTCTGTGCCATTGGTTCGGCAAATTCTGGATATGTTTTATTGCGGAAAGAAGCACTGCCCTTTGATTTGTTTTTGGCTAAGACGGAACCATGTTTGTCGTTACACGAGGTGCTGAATAACCAGTATCTACGAGTATATCTACCACATGGAGTATACATTTTTAACCAACTTCACAAAAACGGAGGAGGTTCTCAATTCGACAATGGTATTTTTTTATTTTTTGTTTGTTACCTCAAAGCTCCGTCAAATCTTAACTGATTTGAAAAAATATTTTTTTGTTTGAGAGATTATGCCTCCCGTTTGATCCCATTCAAATTTTATCGAGATATGACAATGCCATGTTCATGACCATTCTAGAATCATGATTTCTTCCGAATGATTAACTTACATAATAAGTAGTCATAGATGGCGCCACCAATGCATAATTGGGTTAACAAATGCAATCCACTAATTTCGTCGTATCGATGTATCGAACCGTGGCTTAATTGGCAGAGCACCTGGACGTGTAATCCGGGGGGTGCGGGTTCGAGTCCCGTCGGTACGATGAAATTTTGGATTGTGTTTAACAATTTACAAAAAATATAAAGTGTGAGCCACTTCAATGAAAACATAATATTTGGTAAGCCAATTGTTAAAATCCTGATTCTAGAATGGTCTTATCTACTTATTTAATTCAACCAAACGTTACCTACTGCTGAACGCAAGAATACACCGGCGGAACCTCGGGTACCAACTGTAAAAGTCAATTTATAGGCGGCGGTGATCAGACTTACCTACTATTGTTTATTTTGTGCTAAAGGCTAGCGCTTGATCACTATCTCGTCCGGTGGTATGCGATGATGTGGTGTAAGATGGTGAACACGGGTGGTTGTTGTCAATAGATTCGTCTTAGTCGTGAGAGTGACACGGGGTAACTACAACTGTAACTACGTCAAAATTAGAAAAATCAAAATTAAGGATTTTTGGCGCCAAAAAGTAATCTCAAACAACGAGATGAACATTGCGGTTCGACTATTCGGAAGGTAAACAAGTCACGCGTCTTTTTAACCAACTTCAAAAAAAGGAGGAGGTTTCTCAATTCGACCGTAAATATATATATATATATATATATTTTTTTTATGTTTGTTCGCGGATAACTTCGTCGTTTATGAACCGATTTCGATTATACTTTTTTTGTTCGAAAGGAGATATCCCAAGTGTGGTACCATGGTAATTTTATCGAGGTATGATAAGTATCTCCAGAGATATTGAGATAAACATCTCAAAATTGGTACTGAAAATGAATAGCGCGGCATCGAAGTCGGTTGTTTTTTAGTTTTTAAACGATATTATGTATCGCAAACTTGCAAATTGGGATCAGCAAAACAATAATACTAACAATAAATAATGTTGTCAAAATACATCGAGTGTTGTATCAAAATAAAGAATGTTTAACGGTGATTATGAATATATATATATATGACTTATATGTTTTATCGGAGTATGCAATAGTTTAATCACTTAATTTAAAAAGCATGCGGCAAACCTGATGGTAAGCCGATGGAAGCTGATGGTTTGCCATCGCTTAAAGGCACGGGCAAAACTAGAGGCAATATCGGTGCATTTGCTATGTAATAACTACTAATTTTGTTGCTATCTCTACGCCATAGGTTGGGGTTCCCGCGGGCATTTTTCATCCCGCCTTGATTAAATCCTCCTTGCTGTTAATATACGGAAACTGCGCTCTGTTTGTCTGCTCTGTATTGACACTGTTTGTATAACTATCTACATACTGTACTACTACCTATCTAGGCAGAACAATAATCATTATCCTTTTACAAACATAAATAAAACTGGCCAAGTGCGAATCAGCATTGCGTCTCCTATCGCACGCTTAGGGAGGGTTCCGTACAATACGAAACATAACAGAGTTTCAACCTCATATATTTGATTAATTGATATTACCAAGAATATTTGGTTTGGTCGCGATCTAGAAAGACGGGGCTCGTTTACTAGCGCCATCTATGTCATTTTGCCGAAACTAATTAGATAGATGGCGTTTAAAAACAGGTTTTTTGTATGGGGACCCTTTAATTTTTAACTTTATTTTGTTTTTAGTATTTGTTGTTCTAGCGGCAACAGAAATACACCATCTGTGAAAATTTCAACTGTCTAACTATCACGGTTAATGAGCTATAGCCTGGTGACAGACGGACAGACAGACAGACAGACAGACAGACGGACAGCGGAGTCTTAGTAATAGGGTCCCGTTTTACCCTTTGGGTACGGAACCCTAAAAAGGATCACATGTGCCGCGCAAGGGATATTGCCAATTGCCTGAGATATTATGCGTCGCTGTACCTACTTTTCAAGAAAAGTTGTACGGTGATAATGGTAAAAGGATTAGAAATAAGAACTCATTATAGCTACCTATGAGGAAGGAATTACTATTTAATTAATTAATTAACATTTTTAAATTTACTGAATTTTCATAGGTTTCATACTTGCTCAATCTTCTGTGGCACATATGGTACTATTATTTGTTCTTTGGCCATGGGTAAATATTGGTTCGTTCGGCATCTGACAGATTTTTGACAACTTTTATATGACATTATTTGTGTCTGATATCTATCTGAAACTTTATCACGGGACCGGTGAAACTGTACCTAAGTCTCAAGCCTACGGTATGTATGTAAAAATGTATATAAAACTGTACATCTTTACATACATACCTACCGTGTATCTAGTATAGTTTTGTGTATCTGTATCTTTTTGGTATGGTATATAAAAAGTGTATCTATCTATGTATATAGGAGTAGGTATTGGACTTACTCTTACTTTCTAGATTCTAAGCACGCGGCAGCATGTCAAGCCAAGTTTAAGCTAACACTAACAGAACTGGCTAGCAGCACCGTGTGTTATATTACACGAACCATGAGGGGGTCAAAAGTGGCTAGTCTCCTTCTATACATACTACCCATAGGATTATAATAGTTAATACCCAATGAAATTACACACATTTAACATTTCTTTATTTCTTGGTATACCCGCTGAATCAGCGATGACTATCTTCCTAAAAGTGCCCATAATTTTCTAACCCTTTCGTGGGTATAATTACAAAATTTCAAGTTATCGTTAAAATCGAAAAAATTCAAAACTACTACAATAACCAGTTAACGAAGACCTTCAGCGAGGAACATTTTTTAGCGTTAAGTACAAAATGTAAAGGTCTTGAAAAGCTGGTGATCTGTGCTTAGCTATTTTTTCTTGAACTCTGTTTTTATTTTGTTTGACTCACCATATAGATCAAGTTATTTTGGTGTTTTAGTAGCGTGCAAGATCAAATGATAGGGACATATTATAAATTGGCCTGTCCGTCTGTCTGTCACAATGCACGCGATGCAAAAAAGTTCGTGATAGTAGGAGCTAGGAATATTTACCCATAAACTTAGCTTTGGATGTGGTACAATTATTTTTTTATATCGTATATGCTAGCGTTTGACCACTATTTCATTTCACCTGTTGGTAAGTGATGATGCGGTCGAGGACTGCAGCGTGCTAGCTAGGCTTAGAATTGGAACTGGCTCTTTCTTTACCGCAGGGCCACTATGACATGCGCACATACATTAGCGATACGAAATAATTTCTTTTAATTCATTATAGACAAGCCTTTGACGACTATCTCACCTGATAGTAAGTGATGATGTGGTCAACGATGTAGCAGGCTTGGCTAGAATACAACTATTCACTCGCGACTTGAGTCTTGAGACCCTTAGGTTCCTTTCCAAATTATCTCTGAAAACGTCTGAAATAACGCCATTTTGATCACTGAATCGAATGACAACTGAATCACTATTTCATTGATGCCGAGTGTGTGTGATATCAACGTCACGTAAGTCAATTAAAAAGCATGGCATTCACACTCATTCGAAAACTCATTCGTGTACTGAACCACAGGCTCCTGGCATACCTAGAAGTGAACGATCTCCTCAGTGACCGACAATACGGGTTTCGCCGAAACCGGTCTACTGGGGATCTTCTAGCGTATGCCACGCACATCTGGAGCGAAGCCATCGAGAACCACGGCGAGGCGCTGGCCGTCTCTCTTGACATCTCGAAGGCTTTCGACAGGGTTTGGCACGATAGCCTTATTAGCAAGCTTCCTTCATACGGCCTGCCCACTGGTTTATGTGTTTGGATAGCAGATTTCTTGAGGGATCGGTCGATTCGAGTGGTCATCGATGGCTGTTCTTCCGACCAATTGGCCATAAATGCCGGAGTCCCTCAAGGATCAGTACTCTCTGCAACACTTTTTCTGCTGCATATTAATGACCTGCTTAAACCCGGTATCTTTGGGTACGCAGATGACAGCACTGTTGTAGAGAGTTATACATCCAACGCACGAACCAGTGCATTACAAATCCAGTCTCATAGAGAAGCGATGGTCGAACGCTTGAACTTTTCTTTGAAGGCAGTCTCTGATTGGGGCGATGCCAATCTGGTCAAGTTCAATGCTGCGAAAACCCAGGCGTGTCTTTTCTCCGCTAAACGGAGTCCATTTCTACTGGCTCCTACTTTCCGGGATGTGTCCGTTCCGATAAGTAACAATCTCGAGCTTCTTGGCATCTCTTTGACACCAACTCTCAATTTCGGCTCTTATATTGAGTCTAGAGCCCAGCTAGCCTCAAAAAAGCTTGGCATTTTGGCTAAGGTGAGACGGTACTTCACACCGGGACAGTTGCTTAATCTTTACCAAGCACAAGTCCGGTCGTGTATGGAGTACTGTTCTCACCTTTGGGATGGTTCTGCTAAATACCAGCTGGAGACACTGGAAGCTATTGAGAGGAGAGCCAAAAAACTCATCAGCGATGACCTATTAGTAAGCAAGAGACTCCAGAGTCTCGCGCATCGCCGCAAAGTCGCTTGTTTATCGGTTTTCTATCGGATACATTTCGGAGAGTGTGCAATGGAACTGCATGATTTGATTCCACCATCCCCATTTTATAATCGGACATCCAGAGACACTAAAAGGCGCCACCGATTTATGGTGGATATACCATCTACCCGAACGAAGCGATTTGCTTCTTCGTTCATCATACGAACCGCTAAGGAATGGAATACCCTGCCTGAGTCCGTGTTTCCGATTAAGTACAATATGGGGGTCTTCAAATCGCGAGTGAATAGGTATCTTCTGGGTAAGCACGCTACATCATCGATCGCATCATCACTTAACATCAGGTGAGATAGTGATCAAGTGCTACCCAGTTCGGTATAAAAAAAAAAAAAAAAAAAAAAAAAAAAATTTGGATTCGAAAACTGCCTATGCTACGACTTAGATCTTTGCAGTTCCCAGTGCTCCGATCGGTAACGTTAGACATTTACAATTCGAAAAATCTGTGTTTCTAATTGAAATAGTTCGATACCGCGATCATAGAAATAGATCTTACCTACATTGAATAAAGCTGCTGAATTCGAATGTATTCGATTTAAATTAGAATAACTAAGTTTACGAATGGAGAATATTGGTAAAATATTTTCGTCTTACTAACCGTATATACTTACTGTCAGGCCGACATAGGTTCGAGCTTTATTACCTACTTTCCATTTTCCTATCTCTTTTTAGGTTTAAATGATGTCATGTTTCCTACCTACCTACGTACATTTAGAAGGTAATAGTTAATTTAATTTAGTAAAATTTAATGTAAGCTTTAAAAAAAAAAAATTAGCTTATATATTAAGTAGCTTATTTAATTATCTGTCAAGTAAAAATATTTACAAAATTGAAATGACAATGAGTTCCATTAAAATATTTTTTTAAATATTTTAATGGAACTCATTGTCATTTCAATGTTTTTTTAAACATCAGGAACGTTCTCGCCCACTGACAATGAAACAAACATTTTAGAGGATAAAACCCATTTGCTTAGTTTCGACAGTGACAGAACAATTAACAATTATAACCTGCTTTAAATAACGATTAAATAATTGTTTTTAAGCTCAGCAGCACATGTTCTATGATCTTTTTTAGGGTTCCGTAGTCCTGACAAGGGACCCTTATAGTTTCGTCATGTCCGTCTGTCTGTCTGTCTGTCTGTCCGAAGTTTTGCTAAGAGACCGTAAATACTAGAAAGCTGTAATTTTGTGGCGGTATGTATATAAAATACGCCGACAAAGTGCTGAAATAAAATTTTGAAAAAAATTTTTTTTAGGGTAGCTCGCCTATATGAGAAGTGGGGATGATTTTTTTTTCATCATCTACCCCATCGTGTCGGGTATCGTTGAATAGGTCTTTTAAAATGATTTAAGGGTTGCTAATACCATTTTTCGATTGAATGCTTCATTTACGAAATATTAAACTTTAAAAGTGAAAATCCCCCCTCTCTAAAAGCTAAACTTCTTGCTTCAAAAATCTGGAAAAAATCGTGATAATAGCGCATTTCATGAACTTTAAAGGAAAATTATAGCGGTTCAGATAACTTTATTAGTTTAGCAGTAATAGTCGTTGATTTTGGGTGTTAGACAATTTTAACTCTAAGTTTTTTCTCTAAGTTGTGTTTCACTATTTCACTTTTTTTATTTTTTTTTATATAAAAATTGTCTGATGTACTGAAACACACAGTTACATGTATGATTGGTTTTAACCTACTTTTCTTTTTTTTAAATATTCTGACGTAAACGATTGGATGACAGCTGAATGGTTCATTACTTTTTTTTTTCTAATTCAAAGCGTTAAATTCTGCTTTTGCTATGTTAACTTGATAATTGGTTATGATTTATTTTATGATTTATGATTTTGACGTGTATATGTGCGTAGAATAAATCAACCTAGTTGCTTGTTTATAACGGGTAAAGACTTGCATTGAATAACAGGCTACTACGGAACCCTAACTGCGCGTGCCCCGACACGCACTTGGCCAGTTATTTATGTTACTAGCCGCGCCACGCGGCTGTGTCCGCGTTTAATCCTGGTTATAAACCTTGCTCTTGAATCACTCAATTTATTGCTGAAAACTGTATATTGAAATCCGTTGCGTTATTTAACCCGTCGGATGTTTTACCCCTATGTGCACCGAGTGGTCGCGACGTGCCACAAATTATTGACACGAAAAAATATTGTCAAACGACGTTTTGAAAATCGATTGTTTTGGTATTATATGCAATCTTATGTTAAGATTTATATACCATAATTACGGTCTTGAAACGGACTAGCTGATGAAATAATTAGTAATACAGAATTATATTATTACATACCAATAAATCTGCGGAGAATGCAATGTTTTGATTTTTTTACTCCTTGTTTCACATTTCAACTAACTTTTTACATGAAAAAATTTACGCACACACCGTTATTTCACGTTTGTAATAAACTAGCACCTTCACTTCACAGATATTAACCATCAGTTTACACTAAAAGCCCTTTTGTAGCTTGCAATGACAATATTTATCCGCGGGGGCGTTCTTGCTTGCGACGCCATTTTGTTCCCACGTAAAACTGATTGCTGTGAGTACTGTCCGCAAAGTTCTTATTTCTCCGATAATGACCCTTCTACATGATGCAATTCGTTCTAAAATTGTTGTGAGTGAACTAATCTACCACACTGTGTCAAAATTTTATTTGTGACATTATAAACCAATGTAGGAAAAAAATCACCAATGAGCGCAATATCTTACGAGCTACGTGTGCTCGTAAGTCGCTACAGTGGCGGCGATTCTTACGAGCACACGTGGCTCGTAAATCATCCGAGGGGTTAAAAGATCTAAGCGTACATCATACGGGAGCGACTTTGTTTTAATATTATGTAAAGATAGTAGGCTAGCGTTTGACCACTATCTTGCCTGGTGGTATGGTGTGGTCGAAGATGGTGAACACGCTAGGCCTGGAACACTCGTGACTCTTAAGGGCTGTGTGCTGCTGGAACACCGTAAGTTTAGAGCGGCAGACTTTCTCCTTGATGGTGGTAAGCAACTTTTGGTAGCAAGTCAGATCATCTGATCAGTAATCACACTTATCACATTTTGTCGCAGTAACGTAGTCGCGTTCGCATATGAATCGCACTTGGTTGATTTGTTTTACTTCATTGTCGGATCGGCGTATGACATACACAGTGATACATCATACGATATAAAATTTTGCATTTTATGAAATGTTGATTATTTATGATACGATGGCCGAAGATGGCCCGCGGGCCTAGTTTGCCCGACCCTGATCTAGGCTGTACCCATTGGTTCAAAACAAACGCGATCAGACAGCGATCGCCATTGCAGCCGCCACGTGCCGCCACCGTAGGTAGATCGTTTGTAGGGTTTCCTCCCGGGAATTCTCGGTACTGGAATTCTCCGAAATTCCCGGGAATTTTGATCACATTCAGTACCGGGAATTTAAGTCCAATTCCCGGAAATTCCGGTACTACAAAAATATATACTAATATTTCCTATTTTTACTAATTTAACTCCATAAACTAGCAATCTTTTTATATAGATTTAAATTTAATGAGTTGGCAACACTGCAGCGCGCTGTCATTATTGTCATTTATCTTCGAATACTTGGCGTGCGTGGAGGTGGAATCGTTTATTCTGTGCTTTATTTTGTGACAAAAAGTAAGTATTTCTGTGCTTTAAGTTATTAAGTGATTTTGTTTAATAGGAATATTGCTCGTGCATGTATTATTTTCTTTTGGAAATGTAAATTTATATCGTATATTGTCTAATGCTTTCTTGTCATTTATAAAACTAAAACGTTATGATTAAATAGTTAATAAAGAACTTCATCGAAAATGTAATCCAGTACAACTTGCTGTCGTCGACACACTTTACAAAAGAAGGCTTATTACTTTAGAAAATTGTTCAGAGCAGGAAGAAGACACTGATGAAGATATGTCTTTAGCCTGTTATGCCTTTTATTTCTAGGGGTCTTCAAGTCGCGAGTGAATAGGTTTTTTCTAGCCAAGCTTGCTACATCGTCGACCACATCGTCACTTAACATCAGGTGAGATAGTGGTCAAACGCTTGGCTATAATAAATAATAAAAAAAAGCTGATCAGGTGCGTCTAGAAAATGAAAGATCCATTAGAATTCTAAATGAAGACGATTCTTCTGACGAAGAAGATGGAGATGTTTTCAGTTCACAGGCGAGATTTTAGAATCAATCACAAGTAAGACCTACTGAATTCAGATATTAAGATATTTTATCTTAACGACACCCGACGCGAACAACTCCGACGGCAGTACGCGTGTGGTGCCAGCCGAATTCACATGTACTCGCCGTTGATGAAGGAGTGCGGATCACTCTGAAACCGGTCGCGTATATATCAACTTCGACCTTATCACGTGAGTAGTTTACCGGTTAAATAGTAATAATGGATTATACTCACGATACATTTATTAAGTTTGATAACATTTTATCTAAAATCAGAAAAAACACTAAAATCTTCAAAAAGTCCCCAAAAAAGAATGAATGAAGAATATTTTCAAAAATGCCTTTGTCTTAGCAGAGTTCGGAATGGAGTACGAATTGATCTTGGATGTGCAGACTCGATGGTGCAGCGTTGCTAATATGGTGAGCCGCTTTTTAATGCTCAGAAATTACAAAACAAAAGCTCTCTTGGATCTCAAGATTTATTTTGAATTCACTCAAGAAGAATGGCGTCTTTTAAGTGAGGTTCGAGTAGAGACGTTTTAGAGAAGGTGAAGATCACAACAGAAGCATTATGTCAACTTGATGCATCAATTTTGACTGCCGATGTTGCACTGAAGTTTGCAATCAAAAATTAAGAAAACATTGATACTACCAGTTTGAGGCGAGCAAAGAAATGTGTGCGGCCCTGAAGAGAAGATACAAAGAAAGACGACTTTTAGAGGCATCCGTTATGCAATATTTGGCTTATGAATGATGAGATCGATTGTAATATTTTAAGACTATTATTGAGAATTTAAAAATTTTAATTGTGGTTAAACTTGACATTGAATTATATAGTCAGTGTTTTTTTGTGATTAAACTTCTTGGCGACTATTTCCAAAGTTTTATTTAACGCACAACAAAGATTTAGCACATTTAATTCTAGTACCGAAAGTATCGAATTTCCCGGTTTTTCCCGGTACTAGGTCTACTCCAGTACCGGGAAATAAAAATCCGATTTCAGTACCGGTACTGCAACTGCAATTTCCTCGAGAAAGAGGGGCTTTTCTTGATGAACTCGTTCTTCAAGAAAAAGCCCCAAAGGAAGTGGACGTGGCAAAGCCCCGATACTGTGACTAAAAACGAGATTGACTTCATCATTACGGGCAAACGGCGCATATTCAGAGAAGTCTGTGGATCATTAGGTTCAATACTGGAAGTGATCACCGACTTGTTTCATTATTTCACAATTTTTTGGATAAAAATTCTCTGAAGTACTGAAACATGCACTGGGTTGCGGGTGCACGTAATGGTACGGTTGGCAACCCTACATTAATAAGGGGAATTAAACATGTGTTTTAAGTGTGACGTTCGACGTCTAGATGAAAGCTGAATGGCTCAATACCTTTGTTTTTTTTTTGTAAATTCAAAGCGTTATGTTTCTGTTATATCTATATTTTTTGTTGAATATGATCTATTTAATGTTATTTGACGTGTGTAAGTGCTAATTTTTAATTTGCCCATATACTGAATAAATGCTTTGACTTTGACTTTGACTTGTACGAGGCTCTCTGGATATCGACTTCAAAGCCGAGAGATTCCGATTGATGAGCTCCACGCTCCGACCAAACGTACTCCAAACCGTTGTTGGGTCTGAAACATTCCAATTAAAATTGGAAAATCGATTCGCTGCCTTGGAAACCACAGATGACGTAGACCAGAAACTCGAAGAAGTGGCGGAAATCCTCAGGGAAGAAGGGACGAAGTTTTGCGAAAGCAAGCGTACGGGCAAAAAGTCCAAACTTTCGGCATAAACACTTCGACTAATGGAAGAGAGACGAACAGACCCATTGTCAGCTTTGTCAATTAGTCAAAAAAAACATTAAGAAGCTGGTACGACGCGACCTCCGATCCTCTAACACGCTCTTGATTAAAGAATCAATTGAGCAGAATCGGGGGTCGAACTGTTCGTCCAGCCTCTGGGTATAAGCCACCTCACAAAGCTGACAACATCAACGGGGAACGTCGTCGCATCCAAGCCGGAGATTCTGTCGAAAGTTGAAAACTTCTACAGCAAGCTCTATGCATCACATGCTTCAACGCCCGAACCCGATACTGAGGATTGCAGAGCCACCTTAACCCGCCACTTCACAGAAGACCTGCCCGAAGTCAGCCGAGATGAGATCGTGATGGCCCTTAGACATCTCAAAAATGAAAAAGCCCCAGGTGAGGATGGAATCACAACGGAGCTTCTAAAAGCTGGAGGAGCTCCAGCTGTAAGCCAGCTGCAACAGCTATTCAATTCTGTTCTCTTCACTGGTAGAACTCCACAGGCATGGAACAGAAACATGGTGGTTTTGTTTTTCAAAAAATGAGATAAAGCCCTATTGAAAAACTACCTCCCGATTCTGTGCCATGTCTACAAACTGTTTTTAAGGGTCATCACCAACCGTCTTGCGCGAAGACTCGACGAGTTTCAACCTCCGTAACAGGCCGGGTTTCGAAGCGGTTACGGCACCATAGACCACATCCACACGGTGCGGCAGATTATGCAGAAAACCGAAGAGTACAATCGCCCCCTGTGCTTAGCATTTGTGGACTATGAGAAGGCCTTCGACTCAATCGAAACCTGGTCGGTTCTTGAGTCCTTGCAGCGTTGCCAAGTCGACTGGCGATATATCGAAGTGCTGAGAAGTCTATATAATGCCGCAACGATGACAGTACAAGTACAGAACCAGCGTACTAAACATATTCACCTGCGTCTAGGAGTGAGACAGCGGGACGTCATATCCCCGAAACTGTTCACTAACGCCTTAGAGGATATGTTTAAGACGCTGGACTGGAAAGATTGTGGCATCAACATTAACGGCAAGTACATCTCTCACTTACGATTCGCAGATGACATCGTCATTATGACAGAGACGCTGCAGGACCTACAAAAGATGTTGAATGACCTAGCTGATTCTTCTCGTCACATCGGTCTCCGGATGAGTTTGGATAAAACCAAAGTCATGTACAACGAGCACGTTGTTCCGGAACCGATTGCCGTAGATGGAATCCCACCCGAAGTTGTCACGCAGTATGTTTACCTAGGGCAAACGCTCCAACTAGGCAAACACAACTTCGAGAAGGATATCCAGAGAAGAATTCAGCTGGGCTGGGCAGCATTTGGGAAACTCCGTCGAGTCTTCTCGTCGCCTATACCACAGTGCCTAAAGACAAAAGTCTTTAATCAGTGCGTCCTACCTGTCATGACATACGGAGCCGAGACGTGGACACTCACGGTTCGACTAGTCCACCAGTTCAAAATCGCTCAGCTAGCTATGGAGAGAGCTATGCTCGGTGTTTCTCTGCGGGATCGAATCCGGAAAAAAGTAATTCGCCAGAGAACTAAAGTGATTGACATAGCTCAGCGGATTAGCCAAACTGAAGTGGCAGTGGGCTGGTCATATCTGCCGTAGGACCGATAACCGTTGGGGCAGACTGGTTTTAGAGTGGAGACCGCGAATCGGCAAACGTAGAGTAGGACGCCCTGTGACTAGGTGGAGCGACGACATTCGCAAAGCGGTGGGCAGTGACTGGAAACAAAGAGCCGAAGACCGGGCTCAGTGGCGTGTCTTGGGGGAGGCCTATGTTCAGCAGTGGACTGATACCGGCTGATAATGATGATGATGATTACTGCAAACCCTCCGCGGCCGTACCTTAACATCTATACATAGGTATATACTTAAAATCACGCCTTTTTCCCGTTAGTGTAGGCAGAGACTAATTTCTTTCTACATTCTACGGTCCATACGATCATTGAATAAACTGGCCAAGTGCAAGTCGGACTCGCACTCGTAGGGTTCCGTACCACACTACTATAAGATCGAGTTAAAATTACCACTATAATTTTTCGCCAGCAAAAAATAATAATTAATAAACATTTTATCAAAACAGAGTTGTGAGCCGCGTGCTTATTTCTTATAACGCCATCTAACGTCTAACGCTATCTAAGTGAAAGTTAACACAAAGGTTAGTTAGGGATCGGCATTTAAATATAACGCCATCTATGGAAGTTTACCTAAGCATTTTCACTTTGCGTTTCTTGTATGGGGACCCCCTATAATTTTTAACTTTATTCTGTTTTTAGTATTTGTTGTTATAGCGGCAATACAAATACATCATCTGTGAATTCAACTGTCTAACTATCACGGTTCATGAAATACAGCCTGGAGACAGACGGACTGACAGACAGACAGACGGACAGCGGAGGGTAAAACGGGAACCTATTACTAAGAAGTAAGGTAGGAAGGGTACGGAAACCTAAAAACAACCATATCCATTGTATTACTCGTACTTCAGCTACAGTGTACGTGTCATGTAAATGGTGATTTTAATTGTGTCCAACGAAAGGTGTCCGACACGGAAACACGCCAACGTTTCTACTATGCACTTTTACAACGGCTATACTTTACTACTTATAAGCTGTTTATATAGGCTATAGCATATTTATGATTATTACATTTTTAGTGTGTTGCTAGGTAGGTATCCTGGTACTTTACTACTTCCTATTTGACCAACATCGCAAGAAAGATGCAAGGAAAGGAGGTAAGTTGTGAGCGAAAATAATTTCGCACATTGTATATCGAATTTTATGTATAAGGGATTTCTTACCAATATTTTTTTTAAATATCTTATAGGTTAGAGTTTGACCAATATCTCACCTGTTGGTATGTGATGATGCGGTCGAAGATGGTAACACCTACACTAAGAATGGGAACTGGCTCTCAAGGATAGTTGCCGGAGCACATTAGATGTTTGGTAAAAGATAAGATCTAAGATTTAAGTAGTACCTACTTTTTTATCCTGATGAGTTGGTAACTGACAAGCAAGCGTTTGACCACTATCTCACTAGATGTTAAGTCACAGTGTTAATTATATGTTATGTGACGATATGATCGACGATATAGCACGCTTACCTTGTTGACTCGTGATTCGAAGACTTCCGGATTGTACCACAGACAAACTGGCAGGGAATTTTTCATTCATTCGCTGTGCATAGGTATGATACGTATATGGATGCAAAGCAACTATTATTTATTCTATAGTAGTAGCAGAGGCTACTACCTAACGTAACCTATCGTGGATGGAGTATTAAATTTATCTGGCATTTAAATAACAATAGTATGACAAGGATAACACTATACAATCACTAGTATGAGAGAGCGAGATGGTCAACAAAGTTTTATCCTTCTCTGCTTATGCGATTTTATTGTTTGGAGCCAGCTCTGGCTCCCAGTTCTAGTGCGCCCATTGGCTTTCACCCACTGTCATGTATGTATGACCCGACTTAATTACGTTGTTCATTTCATCTTATAGCTGGCATATGTATCACGTGTTCATCATTTTAGTCGGGTTATATCTCTATAGCTATTTCATTCGCATACGCTAATGTTCTCTCTATTTCATTTTCACTCTACGTAGCCTATCTATGAACATAGGTTTCGACATACTTAGTAATTAGGTACGTATGTACATACGGAGCCTGCAATGGCCGCCCGCCTGCCCGAGGCATGTTTGCTAAAAACACACAGCGTACATAATTAAATGTATCCACAATATAGAATCAGAATTAATTATTGAGTGAAGGACTGAAACAACAGCCCCCGTTGGATTGTTATTGTTCCGCCATTGTTCAACAAGCTTTTAATAACATTGTTAAAACATGTATTTATTTAACTGTTTCAATTACTTTTTTAATTTATTACAACAGACTTCCAATAAACTGGCCAAGTACAAGTCGGACTTGCACTCGTAGGGTTCCGTAACTATGATATTTCGTAACCAAAAAATTTACTTTGTTTTTCATAGTGTTTGTATGAAAAACAAAGTTATATTTGCGGTCGCTATATCTCAAACACTGCTGACTGTATCTCGTTCAAACCAATTTTCGTTGAATTTTTTTATTAAGACCTACAAAATATATTTTTTCTAGATGTTCACTCCCTTACTCTAAAAGTTAGAGGGGGGAGGGGGGGGGGGGGACACATTTTACCATTTGACCACTATCTCACCTGTTGGTAAGTGAAGATGGTAAGCACGCTAGGCCTAGAATGGTAACTGGCTCTCAAAGATAGCTTCTTTCGGTTCCATGTATGGGATGCGCCCCCCTTAAACTTTTCTATTTTTTATTTTTGTATAAAAATCTGAAAGCGGTTCACAGAATACAAACCTACCAAATTTTAATTCTGTAGTTCTAATAGTTTCGGAATAAAATGGCTGTGACATATGGACGGACAGACAGACTTGACGAATCTATAAGGGTTCCGTTTTTTGCCATTCGGCTACGGAACCCTAAAAAGGTGGAGGTTCTCAATTCGTGCGTATACTTTTTTTTGTATGTTTGTTATGCGATCACTCCGGCAATAAGGAATATGCATGTTTTTAAGGTTCCGTAGTCCTGAAAAGGAACCCTTATAGTTTCGTCATGTCCGTCTGTCTCTCTGTCCGAGGTTTTGCTAAGAGACCTACTAGAAAGCTGTAATTTTGTGGGGGTATGTAAATAAATGACGCCGACAAAGGGCTGAAATAAAATTTTGAAAAATATTTTTTTTTTAGGGTAGCTCCTCTATATGAGAAGTGGTGGTGAATTTTTTTTTATCGTCGAATAGGTCTTTTAAAATGACTTAAGGGTTGCTAATACCATTTTTCGATTGAATGCTCCATTTACGAAATATTAAACTTAAAAGTGCAAATTTTTGTTCCAGTTGGGCGTCCTCCCTCCTCTAAAAGCTAAACTGCTAGCTTGAAAAATCTGGAAAAATACGTGATAATAGCGCATTTCATGAACTTTAAAGGAAACTTATAGCGGTTAAGATAACTTTATTAGTTTAGCAGTAATAGTCGTTGAACTTGAGTGTTGGATAATTTTGTACTAAATACAAAATCCTTAGAATAAATCCTTTAAAGTGACAAAGACGGAGTACCTAGTTGCTTGTTTATAACGGGTAAAGACTTGCATTGAATAACAGGCTACTACGGAACCCTACACTGTGCGTGACCCGACACGCACTTGGCCGGTTATTTTTTTCAATATGTTTATTTCACTGATTACTCGTACATTCAAATTGAAGTGGTGATGTAATTTGCAAATTACAATTTTCCCACGCATGTTTTGTATTTTTTACTTAATATTTGAATCAATTTAAGAGTATATTTATTTATAAAAAATGTTAATAGAACAATAATGATTCGAAAATAATTAAGATAGTTTAAAAACTAAAACAACCGACATCAATGCCCCGCGAGTCCGCGAGTCAATTTCAGTAGCAAGTTTGAGACGTTTATCGTCATATCGCTGGAGATACGTATCAGATCTTGATAAAATTTAAATGAATATTTGATGTCATTATTCAGTAGAAATCCCAACGAAACCTGTGATGGAACAACTACTTTTGCCACAGATTATATAACTTTTGCTATGTCTAAGAATTCGAAGTATATTTTAAAGTTTTGTAAAATATTCACACCCCTTCAACAGCGCTTTGTGCCCGTTGTTTGCCGCCATATATACCTAAGTAGGTACCTATAGTTCTACAGTTCTACACCCTACCTACACAGTCCCTTTGCATCGCCCCTCGGGAGCGACCTAGGGGCTAGGGGTTTGTACACCCCAGTTGGCACAAACAGCTGATTTATGTATGGAAGCCGTATTCATACATTTTCTGCACTTTGCATTTTAAATGGGGCTAAAATATTGTTCGTATCGTCACTAAGAAGTTCTAATTATTTTACCTCGTGGTTGGGTTAGGTTCAAATAAGTTTTAGATATATTTAATTTAAGCAAGTACCTAAATCGCGTTACTATTATAATTAAACTAATTTTGATAATCAACGTCGAATGTTGGGTGTTCATGCTCAAAAAATTGAAGCATATTACAATCAATGATCCGGCTCACTTGCACACAGCTTACCGTTATCAAGGTGAAAATCTACCGCCATAACCTTACGGTGTTCCGGCAGCACACAGCTTGAGTGTCAGAGTATTCTTAGGCTTAACGTGTTCACCATCTTCGACCACATCACCGCTTACCACCAGGCACCAGGCAAGATAGCAGTCAAACGCTTGACTATAAAAAAAAAACATGATTTAGGGGCAAAAATAGTTTATTGTGAGTGGAACAATACGCTATGTCTGTACGAAGTTACAAGCACCGACCGTTTTGCATTATTCACTTTTTGTAATCATAAAATTGCTCTAGAAATATAGGACGCACAAAAACGGGTCGTTCCATCGTGTGTCGTGTATCGTCGTGATTTTCTACTGAGAAATTAGAATTGATGCATCTATTATATAACATAATAAATATACTAGCTGCACCCCGCGGCATTGCCCGCGTTTAATCTTAGTTATAAACCTCCCTCTTGAATCACTCTATCAATTGATGAAAACTGCATTAAAATCCTATGCGTAGTTTAAAAGACCTAAGAGTATACATATTATACTATGTAATTACGAAGATAAAGGAACACGTGATACATATGCCAACTATAAGATAAAATGAACAACGTAAATTGGTCGGGTCATACATGACAGCGGTTGAGAGGAGCCAGTGGGTGCACTAGAACTTGGTTCCATCCAGTGCTGGAACCAGTTTAATCGCATACGCAAATAAGGATAAAAAAATTGTGGTTCATCTCGCTCTCTCATACTAGTGATTGTACAGTCATACTATTATTGTTATTTAAATGCCACAAAGACTTAATACTTAATCCATGGGGAGAATAGTCGGCTTTTACTCCAGAGGTATCGAGCTCAATCCCCGCCGTGCACCAATAGATTTTGCTATCGATTAATGTATGTGCGCTTTTTACAGTGGCCCTCCGGTGAAGGAAAAACATCGTTAAGAAACCCCCAACCCCGCATGGTGGTAGGACACTATCTAGTGTCCGCCTGGCCAGCTACCACCCTCATGTTAGAAAGTCAATTGTGAACAAACATCTATTGTGTACCGGCAGCTATCCTTGAGAGCCAGTTCCCGTTCTAGGCCTAGCGTGCTACCATCCTCGACTGCATCATCACTTACGGTTTCGGGACTTTCACTTGCGGGACGGTTGTCTGGAAGAGATCGCTATTTAGCGATAAGACCGCCGTGTGTACTTTTAGTTCTGTATTCAGTTTTTGTCCTGTTTTCTTGTATGTGCAATAAAGTGTTTTCATTCATTCATTAATTCATTCGCTTATAGGGTTACAGGTGAGATAGTGGTCAACGCTAGCCTGCCTATATGATATTAAAAAAGTTTATGCGAAGCTACTGATTCCTAAACACACAGTTTTACAAGCTTGTGACTTACATTTGGATTAAAAATCGTAACTACATAATATCTACTGAAATTATGCGAAGGCGGAAGGACGCAGGGCGTCCTCAGACTAAGTAAAGCGATGATCTTCGCATGGATGCTGGCGAGAGCTGGATGAGAGTAGCCGAGGATCGTGCTCAGTGACGTACTTAAAGTTGGAGGGACAAGCCTTCGTTCAGCTGTGGACTAGTCATCATAATCAACCAGTGACAGTCCACTGCTGGACGTAGGCCTCTCCTAAGACAAGCCACTGAACCCGATCTTTGGCTCATTGGGAGGGATATGCCCTAATCGCCACGCTGGGCAGGCAGTTTGGCGATCGCAGGACGTCGCTTCTCGCACTGGTGACGCTGCTGCCCGTCACCGGCCTAAAGGATTTAGCTACGCCATAATTTCGGAATGGTTATACCGCCATTTGTCGGTCGCCAGGGCCTCGTTTGTTGGTCAGCAGGTTGCACCACGGGCAGGTGAGGTTGACTGGGAGCACTGAGGTGGTATTTGTGCTCCCTTACATCCCTGTGGACTAGTATAGGCTGTTAATGACTGAAATGACTTATAATGTCTATTATGACAATAGGTTATTTGTATTCGAATGTAATATGCTGCCTTCGAAGCTTACTCTATTTAAGACGTATCCACGATTCAGGAGGGTTTTGACATATAGTACCTACGCACAGTAGTGCAAATAAAAAACCCTCCCTATGCGTTGGCGACACAGAAGTCTAAATAATAAGGTGCCTTATTATTTATACTTCTGTGGTTGGCGGGCATCGTTCCACCTGTTTGTAAATATGAGTTTTAGTAATCTATAAGAATAGGTACCAAGTGTTTAATAAAACTAAAATATTAACTATGACTAAAAATATAAATAAAAACTATAAATAAAAAATGAAATTCAGGTCGCTTTCTGCTGGTAGAGTACCCAAAAAGCTGGCGACATTACCGTCTTTGAATTGCGAAACTAATGCGTTACCCGAGGTAAGCGCCAGCTCCTTGTTCGTGGGAGACATCGATTAGGCGCCTGGACAGCTCCTTAACAAAACCTCGTGCTTGTTGACCCCACGGGCCCATGGTTACGACCCCAAACGAAAGAAAAGCATAAGTAGTTATCGCCGATGCTTTTATAATTCCTCCGTTTGAGAGCCTCTACCGCGTCTGCAGCTGCTCCTGCCGCCCGTGAGGTATTCTGAAGGTGGGAAGCTGCCAACGTATCGACACACGTCGCAATCGCCCAAGTGTTTTACTCATGTTTTCCTTACCTACTATTTTTTGCCGCCTATATAGTTATACTTAGATAAACCTACCCATCACTATTTAACAATAACCGCCCGAGCGATATGCAAATATTTCTCGTAAATAAAATACCGCGTAAAAATATAATAAATAAAATAATTAAAAAAAATTATAAATTCAGCCTTTTTGTTTTCCGTTCCTCGGATGGGCTCTCGATGGAAAAAAGCGCCCGCTTCAAGACAGCCGTCAGTCCTACGCGAATGAGATCGTAAGTAGGATTTTGCTGGTTTTATTGGGGCTATTTTGATTAATTTAGAGATTTTCCTTTTTTGTTGTTGGTATTAAATTTTATCTATCAAGACGCGGTCACTTTCGTTGTCTTTTAATATAAATATATAAGTGTTTATCTAAATTTGAATAAATGACAAAAAGATGACATGATGACCTCTGAAAAAGCCACGTTCCTAGCAGGAAAGTAATTATTATTTGTAAATAGCTATATAATTGTCTGACTCTATTTCATCGCCTCTCACGTTTCGAATTAGACACATCAATATTGTGCCCGGGATGTCTAATCCATTATTACATAAAATGCAAAAATGTTAAAAATACATTTTCCAAATGGAACTAGTTCACACAATGATCTTTTATATAAACTGAAGTTCACACGTATCCGACTAACCACATTCCAGGATTTTTAGGCGTGTTTTATACCCTTTTTACGCGAGTAAAACGCGTGGCCTTCTATAGTAAACATGTAACTTTAATTGCAATAACGCTGCCGTAGAATCTATAATTAAAAGTTAAGCAGAAATTAAATGATACTACGCAAGAATATTGAAATAAAGAAGTTTTTTGACGCAGACTACTTAGTTGTTTTTATCATTCGGCAAATCGGAGTATTTACGTTTCTATCTAGTCCACGTTACATTTTTTGCTCCAGTATTTCATGATTTACAAAATCGTGCAATAGGTAAACTACTAGTATTACTATTGTGTTGTAAGTTGTAAAGTATTACCATTGGTTTCCCGTAACGCACCGTTACGCAAGATACGTCCTTGCCCGCCTGGGGCGCCGTATATCAAAGTGGGCAAAAGTACGTTCGCGCCATAACTACGTAGGCGCAGAGCGGGACGGTATAAAGCACTGGTGGACTAACAGTGAGACGCTATGCTACGCTATCGTATTATTATTGGGAAAACCCTCTTCATAATCAGCCAGTGTCAGTCCACTGCTGGACGCAGGCCTCTCTCAAGATACACCACTGAGCCCGATCTTCGGCTCATTGGAGGGATATGTCCTAATCTCCACGCTGGGCAGGCGGGTTGGCGATCGCAGGACGTAGCTCCTCGCATAGGTGACGCTGATGTCCATCACCAGCCTGTAGGATATAGCTACGCCATGATTTGAAATGGTTATACCGCCATTTGTCAGTCGCCAGAGCCTCGTTTGTTGTTCAGCAGGATGCACCACGGGCAGGTGTGCTTGACTGGGAGCACTGAGGTGGTATTTGTGCTCCCTTAAATCCCTGGGAAAAACCTGAAATTGCATATTTGTCGTGGCCGTGGTGATGAAGATGTTTACGTGGTAGATCATTTATATAATTCTTTATGTATAAAATATGCTTGCCTGGATGCTGAAAATATAATAGACTGGTAGGATAAATAGATTACTAATTTTGGTTAGAAAGTTCACTAGTATTGCAATGGCTCCGGTCTGACACGTCATCCTAACATCTACTTAGTTCAACACCAATACGCAATTATACGTCAAGAGATATACAACAGAACATAACAATAGTGTATTACTATACTATCAATTCAATTCCCTCTTGCCAGTTGTTTGATTTCTGTATTGAGCCTCCATTAATATAGTTTAAAATGAATCTTACTAATCGCTTTTGCTAGCAGATGTACCACGTGATTTCTTGCCATATATCTCGGTACAATCGTGCACTGAGTATATGAACTTCGTGATCCCTTTGCGTACCATTAAGCTGGCAAATCATAGTATATTTGAATTTTGACTATTAAAAATAAATTTATTATTTATTGTGATTCATGCGAATTGAATTACGAGATTTCTGTGCAATCTTTATTATATGCATTCTAGTGTACACTTTTTGAAATCACAATAAAGTTAAATCCGGTATCAGTGAGTGGTCACACAAAGATGGAAGTGTTATATCATACTCATATATTATTTTCGTAGTAGCTTCTAAAACACGATGAAGTGGAGTACTACCTTTACCTAGAGCAGCGCATTCGACCGTCGTGCAAGACAAGGACGGAGAATAAGACGAAGGGTTGCTCCGAGACCAGTCAAGTACCGAATTCCTCTCTTCAACCGTACCGCTTCAGAAATACGGTTCAACATGGACGTGCACGCCTATAAAGTACGACATTTAAATTCCACGCCAGAGAGATAAGGAATTTATTTGTTTCACGCTATTTTTACTAAATCCATATCATTTTGAAATATGAATTATATATGAAAAAATCCGTCGTTTTTTTCTCTATAATTCGATATAAGTTTCTATAGGAATTATTCGACATTCTTTGCGTATTTTAAGAAGGAAATTTATACCAGAGGTAGAAATATTCTCTGCCTCGAATCCGGTACTTGATGGGGGCTTCGTAACAATAGCAGTGAGGGGGGAGCGGCGCGCGCATCAAGTACCGTATACCGTTGTTCGCGAACGTTGAGATAATAAATTGAATACTTTATGGACGTTTCGCCTAGAGAGGATATGCCAAGATAACAGTAACTTTCGTAGCCCTCTATGCGTTATACTTTAGGTAGGTATTATATACGTTCTTTTTTCGCTTCAAACGTCCGTCTTAAAACTAAATCTGAATTTAGGAATTCTAATCACGGCTATCGACTGACGTTTGAATAATGATAGTAATTGTAAGATATGCGCAGTTGTTGAAATTTTTTCAGTAAATTACCTATCTATAACTGATTTTTAAAAAAATATCTAATAGGCTAGCGTTTGACGACTATCTCGCTTAGTAATACTAGTAAGAGAGGATGGGTTCGAAGATGGTAAAGCTGATATTTCTAGAATGTTTTTACTCTCACTCAAAGACTGTGCTGTGTTATGCCGAAACACTATAAGTAGATATGTGAATTTAAGGTTATAGCGACAGGTTGTCTCCACTATTTTTGGTAGTTTGGTAGTTTTTGGTAGGCGACCTAGGTAGTTTATGATTCATAGAAGACTTTTGTAGTTAGTAGTAGAGTACATTTGCAGTTGAGACATAGAAAAAAAAGTTGCTGTGATTTGCACTTTGTTTGCAATAAAAAGTAATATAAATGTTTTCATTCGGGTTCACTACGTGTGTTTCATTTCATCCAAATCCTTTCAACCGTTTTTGTGTCATTGAGTTACAAATATCCGAAAAGCAAACTTTGACAGTTATATAACTATTAGTAGGATTAAGCGGATGTAAAAACTAGGTTTAATTACTATGTGCTTATTCTGTCACCAAAACATCTAATGTGTCCCGGCAGCTATCTTTGAGAGTCAGTTCCCATTCTAGGCCTAGCGTGCTTACCATCTTTGACCGCATCATCACTTACCAACAGGTGAGACAGTGGTCAAACGCTAGCCTATAAGATATATAAAAAAATATTATCTTTAATGTATATGCACAAAATATTATTAAAACCAACAAAAGTTACAAAATAAAAACTGGCATCTATTCACTAATCTTTTCATAATTATATTATGCGACACGAGTAGTAGGTAATATATGCAAAAAGACTATAACATTCAGACTTATAAAAAAAACTACGGTCATTCACACGATCTCATATGCGTAAATCTATTGTTTTCCTTTTACTTACATCTCTTCTTTTTTATCTGTTGCCATTTTGGTTTTAAAAGTAAAATGTAACTCGATTTTTTGAAATTGGAACGCGTTATCTCAGCCCCGGTAATGTTGCGTAATCTAATACTATAAGAATCTTTGTCCTGACATACTGACTGACTCACTGACTCACTGACTCACTGACAGACAACGCACAGCCTAAACCGCTGGTCGTAGAGACTTGAAATTTGGAGGGTATATTTGTCTTAGTACGTAAGGGTACTAAGAAAGGATTTTCCAAAATTCACCCCTTAAGGGGATGAAATGGGGGTTCAAAGTTTGTATGGAGAAACAAGATTAGATCGTCTTTTCTATCCGAAACTTCACATAAGTGCTTCAGTAAAAAAATAAGTAAAGACGTGTTTCAGGTTTTTTTGGAATTCCACCCCTAAGAGGGTGAAATGGGGTAATAAAGTGTAAAATCAATATTGTTTCGGATTGCGCTGAAATTTGGCATGCAAATAGTTATTACGACGTTAGTTCCCACTGAGAAAGGATTTTCCAAAATTAACCCTCGAAGGGGATGAAACGGGGGTTCAAAGTTTGTATGGAGAAACAAGATTAGATAGTCTTTTCTATCTGAAACTCCACACAAGTGCTTCAGTAAAAAAATAAGTAAACACGTGTTTCAGGTTTTTTTTAATTCCACCCCTAAGAAGGTGAAATTGGGTAATAAAGTGTGAAAATCAATATTGTTTCGGATTGCGCTGAAATTTGGCATGCAGATAGTTATTACGACGTTAGTTCCCTCTGAGAAAGGATTTTCCAAAATTAACCCTCGAAGGGGATGAAACGGGGGTTCAAAGTTTGTATGGAGAAACAAGATTAGATAGTCTTCTCTATCTGAAACTTCACACAAGTGCTTCAGTAAAAAATTAGGTAAACACGTGTTTCAGGTATTTTTGAAATTCCACACCTGGAAGGGTGAAATGGGGTAATAAAGTGTGAAAATCTATATTATTTCGGATTGCGCTGAAATTTGGCACGCAGATAGTTATTAAGACGTTAGTACCCTCTGAGAAAGGATTTTCCAAATTAACCCTCGCAGGGGATGAAACGGGGGTTCAAAGTTTGTATGGAGAAACAAGATTAGATAGTCTTTTCTATCCGAAACTCTACACAAGTGCTTCAGTAAAAAAATAAGTAAATACGTGTTTCAGGTTTTTTTGAAATTCCACCCTTAAGAGGGTGAAATGGGGTAATAAAGTGTAAAATCAATATTGTTTCGGATTACGCTGAAATTTGGCATGCAGATAGTTATTACGACGTTAATTCCCTCTAAGAAAGGATTTTCCAAAACTAACCCTCTAAGGGGATGAAACGGGGGTTCAAAGTTTATATGGAGAAACAAGATTAGATAGTCTTTTCTATCCGAAACTTCACACAAGTGCTTCAGTAAAAAAAGAAGTAAACACGTGTTTCAGGTTTTTTTGAAATTCCACCCTTAAGAGGGTGAAATGGGGTAATAAAGTGTAAAATCAATATTGTTTCGGATTACGCTGAAATTTGGCATGCAGATAGTTATTACGACGTTAGATCCCTCTTTGAAAGGATTTCCCAAAATTAACCCTCGAAGGGGATGAAACGGGGGTTGAAAGTTTGTATGGAGAAACAAGATTAGATAGTCTTTTCTATCCGAAACTTCACACAAGTGCTTCAGTACAAAAATAAGTAAACACGTGTTTCAGGTTTTTTTGTAATTCCACCCCTAAGAGGGTGAAATGGGGTAATAAAGTGTAAAAATCAATATTGTTTCGGATTGCGCTGAAATTTGGCATGCAGATAGTTATTAATTACAACGTTAGTTCCCTCTGAGAAAGGTTTTCCAAAATTCATCCCTGAAGAGGATGAAACGAGGGTTCAAAGTTTGTATGGAGAAACAAGAATTGATTGTCTCTTATATTCGAAACTTTACACAAGTAGTTTAGTAAATATTACGTATTTACTCATTTAGAGTAAATACGTGTTTCAGGCTTTTTGAAATTCTATTCCTAAAAGGGTGAAGTAGAGTAACAATGTCTGAAATCAATATTGTTTCGGATTGCGCTGATATTTTGCATCCAGATAGAAATTTTGACGTAGGTATCCGCTGAGAATGGATTTTTCAAAATTCACTCTTCAAGGGATGAAGCGGGGGTTCAAATTTTGGATAGTCATTTTATTCGACATTTCACACAAGTACTTCTGTAAATAAATAAGTAAATACGAGTTTCAGACTTTTTCAAAATGCCACCCTAAAAGAGTGAACTGGGGTAAAAAAGTCTGAAAATCAATATAGTTTCGGATTGCGCTTTATTGGGTTTTTCGGGTTTTAAATATATGAATCCTGATTTGTCTTAGTCACGCGATAACATGAAAACAGGTGAACCAATTTGGCTAATTTTTATTTGATGTCTTTAATGATAGAATCGTTTTTACAAAAGAAAAGTTTTAAGTAAATAAAAGGAGTTATTAACGCGGGCGTAGCCGCGGGGGACTTCTAGTTCCGTGATATAGCGAAATTTGCAATTGCTATTCTATGCATGTGGGGCATTGCGTAACGTTTTTATATTCTATCTTTAGATGGATATGTAACTTAATTATATGCAGAGGTATTTTTTATTATAATTCCGTATTCGTAATCTGAGATGGTTATAATATATATGCACAATACATAGAACACATCTTATAATATAGTGGGTATGTAAGTAGGTAGGTACATAAGTAATTAATTAATTTTAAAATTATTTTAAATTTAATTATTTAAAATTCAAATTATAATCCACGTTTATGTAAATAATGCCGCCAATTCTATTAGCGTAGTATTATTATTTATTCTGTGCTATTAGGTAAATTAGGTTGTTTTCGTCTATTTTTGAGTTTAATCCATATTTTTGTACATTTGAACAAGGAAGTAGAACCTATTATTAGTAGGTAAGCTTATCTGAGAAATTTCAGAAATTTAAAAGATGTGAGGCGATGGCCTACAGACGGCTTACACTTGGTCGTTGAATTAGTATTTACAAATTCTATTCTATTTTATTATATGTATATATAACTAATTCTATTTAGAATAATCAAGACTTGAAGAAACGGGAATTAGATTAATATAGAATAGAGGAAAGAGGACTGACTATCCGTTATGTCCAATTCTCTTTTAGTCCATAAAAGGGAATTGGACGTAACTTAACGGACAGACTTGACCAACTAGGAAACTTGACGTAACGGAACCGACTTCAAATGCTGTGCTAGTCATTTTCAGTAGCAAGTTTGAGGTGTTTATCTCTGGAGATACTCATTAGATCTTGATAAATTTTACAACCAAACCAGACGGGAAGTAAGTAGGTATACCCTCTTAAACAAAACTGAAAGGAATTTTGGGTACGCGGGGTGCACTTTTTCATAGAAATGTATTCCCCTGTTTCCACCTTGGAAGATGCTTCTAAAGAAACATTAGTTTCTAGAAAAAATCAATGTCTGCTGTAGCTACGCCCCTATCATTTTCTTTTTTTTGACCAACCAATCCAAACAGAAATATGACCCTTCAAAAATCTTAAAGAGGAGATTAGAAGGCTTATATTTCTTTTTGCAATTGGTTGGTCTAAAAATTGGCCAAGTGTAAGTCGGACTCGCACTCGTAGGGTTCCGTAACACAGTAGAGTATTCTATAACTATGATTTTTCGCAACCACAAAATTAACTTTGTTTTTCATAGTGTTCGTATGAAAAACAAAGTTATCTTTTCGGTCGCTATTTCTCAATAACTGCTGACTGTATCTCGTTCGAACCAATTTTCGTTGAAAGTGCTTATTGACATCTACAGAATATATTTTTTCTAGATTTTTCACTCCCTTACTTTAGAAGTTAGAGGGGAGGGGGGGGGGGGGGGGGACACATACATTTTATCACTTTAGACGCGCCTATCATTTAAATGATTGACTTTGAGAATAAATGATTTTAGGACCCTCAATGTCATTTTTGAAGACCTATCCATAGACATCCCACACGTATAGGGTTGAAGAAAACATTTTTTTTGTTTCAGTTTCATGTATGGGATAGGATACCTTACATTTTTATATTTTTTTTGTATAAAAATTGGAAAGCGGTTCACAGAATACATCTACCTACCAAGTTACATTGCTGTAGTCCTAATAGTTTCGGAATAAAATGGCGAATCTATAAGGGTTCCGTTTTTTGTCATTCGGCTACGGAACCCTAAAAAAGCAAATGATAGGTGCGTAGCTACATTAGACCTTGATATTTTGTAGAAACAAATTATGCTCTAGAAGCTATTTCCAGGGAAGAAACGGGGGAATACATTTGTATGGAAAAGTGCACCCCGCGTTCCCTCTTAATAAATAACATAGTTTTGAGAGCCCCGTTGGTATAGAGGATGGCTGGACTCCTAAGCGAGAGGTTGCCGGTTCAAATACTAGCACAGGTGTTCGTCCGTAGATGGTAGGACCAAATTATATCGATGTTAACGCAATGGCGAACGACACTCGTACTGAATAAATTTGATAAACTTCATGGTTTATTTTCATTCCCTTGCGATTGATGTGTTACCTTACCAGTTACCACATTCAATTCCATAAATTTCTATAGTTTTTGACGACCCATGCTTTTGTAAATAATAAATATTTTTATAAATTTTATAAATAATAATTATTTTATAAATATGACATATATGTCATCTGATATATCAGAAGGTTTGCATCAAAAGCCACCTAACGAGCGTAGTAGAACTATAATACTTTTTAATGAAAACAGTTAAATCATGGCCAACCGAAGGCAAAAACCCATTACTTACTTAATTCAATGGCAAAAGCCATATTCATTTCCACCTATACAATTTTCAAATTTTCATGTTTTCATTGTAATGAATACCCTGCTCGGTATTATTAAAGTATGCGTGTATTGGCAAGTACCAACATATACTTTAATGTACTGCGCTATCGGCACAGTTTATATAATAGTTCTAGCGGTGTGTATCTATATGTAGGTATGTACGTGTGCAGGCGTGCGTGTCGCGTTGGACCGTTATTTGGAAAAACATTTTTTGATACTTTCATTTCATTTTGTGTGTCTGTGTAATATTCTCGCATTCGGTGAAAGCCATGTCTAGGATATTTTGATCACTGGAAAAAGGAGATAGATGTATATGGCATATCTTGAACCACCTCATTCATTTTTGTTATAATTCATACTATGTTGTCTTCGAGCATTTACCAATGGAGATGTTAACGCAAGGCGTACCCCTCTGCTGGCCATATAGCCATTTTTGGCCATATGAGCGTGCGTAACTACACTGTATTTTTAATACTGTGTGCGTGTTTCAAGCTAGTGTGCGGGATCGTTAAAGTGAGTGATTTGTGTGTGTGCAATGCGTGTTTACCTCATCCCCCGTAAGTATCGACAGAAAAAAATGTTTGCGGATTACAACGTTAACATCTCCATTGGTATATGCTCGAAATGTTTTGTATTAAATTATATTGTGTATTACTATTCATGTTTATTTTTATGGCGGAACGATGTCAAAATTAAAAAAGGAAAAAAAGGAGTCAGATTCTTGCATTGAAACAGGATGGGAAAATTTACTATACTTAAAGTAAAAAATAATAAAGGATGCTGAATAATTAAAAATCTTCGAGCATTTACCAATGGAGATGTTAACGTTGTATCCCGCAAACATTTTTTTCTGCCGATACTTACGGAGGACGAGGTAAACACGCATTGCACACACACAAATCACTCACTTTAACGATCCCGCACACTAGCTTGAAACACGCACACAGTATTAAAAATGCAGCGTAGTTACGCATGCTCATATGGCCAATAATGGTTATATATAAGAAAAATCGAATATGATGACTTAAGAAGCTAAACAAGCCAATACAAATATGACTTCAACTATTTCCGACGTCACTGATAAGATGAATTCGAGCATGGTAAAGGTGATAAACAAGGCCGATATTTATGGGACCCTCACTGGGATATCTTTATGATGAGATGCGCCAGAACATTTGTTGTAAGTTAAGTGTTTTGAACCCAATACATGTATGTAAAAGTTTATTGTGTTTTTCATCATCTAGGTTCCAATCCCATCAGGCGCTCCGTGACGCTACATTCTGTTACGTCACAGGTAGTACTCGGTTCGTGTAATGTAACATTTGTTTTTTCCCCACATTTGTCCGTACCTAAAGGGTACTAACGGAACCCTATTGCTGAGAAAGTGGGAGAACGGTCAGTTTTGATGCCAGAGGTACCGAGTTCAATCCTGGCCGTGCACCAATGGATTTTTCTTTCGAAAAATGTATGTGCGCTTTTCACAGTGGCCCTCCGGTGAAAGGAAAAACATCGTTAAAAAACCAACAACCCCCGCATGGTGGTAGGACACTATGTTGTGTCCGCCTGGCCAGCTACCACCATCAAGTTAGAAAATCTGTCGCCAAACATCTAATGTTTTCTTGCTGCTATCCTTGAGAGCCAGTTCCCATTCTAGGCCTAGCGTGCTTACCATCTTTTACCGCATTATCACTTACCAACAGGTGAGATAGTGATCAAACGGTAGCCTATAAGATATATAATAAAAGACTTCGCAGTCCGTTCGTCCGACTGTCACACTGTGATACATCCCTGTGATACATCCCTGTGTTTTGTGATATAGAGCCCCTGCTCTGTGTGTGTGTGTGTGTGTGCTCACTTAAAGGTAGACACTTGATTACGTATTGCTATTATTACGAACGGTAATAGATTGTCCCTTGAAATTTTCACGGACTATGTATTATTACGGCCACTATAACAAAAAATGATTAAAAAAAAATTTAAAAAAATTGAGTTATGACATTATTACGAGTTATATTAACATTTCGTTTTTAGATACAAATCAGCCTTCACTCGCATTTATTATTCGATGTTTTACCGTTTCCCATATTTTTAGTGAGATGGCATGATTTAGATACTCTTTGGAAAGATAAGCAATCAACAGCTATTAAGCGCGATGAATGTAAAGAGGGTAGGCAAGCCTTTGTATCACAGTCAGTGTGAGACATACACGTCGTAGAAATAATAATAATAACTATTTTCTAAACATAGTAGCACAAAAACAGATCTAAGAATCAGCTTCGGTACTAAACAAAGCTTAAATATAATGTCTGGATCTCACACTGGAATAATCCGCCATTTGTCGGTCGCCGGAAAATAAATAATGTTATGCTTGCTTGTTTTGAACTATCGATTAACGAAGGAAATCGAAAAATAGCATAAATGTGTATACGCCTATTTGAGAGAGAAGCCCTCGATTGTATGTAATGCCTTAAAATTAAGTTTATAAAGAGGGTCAAGTATCAAGACATATCATGCAGCACCGGTTCGTGTCCACTCGCTACGGTCTGCACCTATCTACTGATATATACGTTTCACGACAGATAAACTTGCATACCATTATACTACAGTGAACTCTGCTCGAGATATATCTATAGCTAGGTACCTATAGATAGCGGCATGTTGCTATTTATAAGCATTATTCTGTGCTATAAGTCTAGCTAGCTACACATATTGATCTGTGTCACAGAATAATGAATAGTGTCTGTGTACAAGCTGAGCTCATAAATATTCAAAGCTATGTTATTTAGCAACCAAAAAAAAACAGTTAAAAAAGGCTCTTTAGGTTTATCTAAAAGCAAGGTACGTAGGTAGTTCTTTTTAGTTTTATACAATTAATTTAGATCTGCAGGTTATTCTCAATTATTCAAAAAGCAAATTCGAATTCGTAAACAGCCTTTAATTCGACTTGGATTTTTGCAATTCACAATGCTCCGATCGGGTACCTACTTTTAATATTTCAATTCGAAAAAATCAGTGATTCTAATTGGAAAGGTTTCCGCAGAATGTCGCTGGGTATCCGCGACAAAATAGCTCACGGATTTATCAATATTTAAAATAAAAAATTAAGCTTCCGATTCTGAATAGGTTTTCGAATGATTGAGAATCTAGGAGGCTGATTTGATAATCTCAAACTTGAGACTAAAAATGTTTTTCAACCGATGTTTTCCAAAAAGAAGTAGGTCTGTATGTTTTTTTACTTTTTTTTGTGTGTATGTTACGCGATTACTCCGTCAATTGTGAACCTATTCGAATGATTATTTTTGTAATCGGTACGTTTTCGAGGTGGTCCCATTGTAATTTCATCGAGATCTGATGATCTCCAGTGATATGTCGATAAACGTCTCAACTTGCTACTGAAATTGACTCGCGGGGCATTGAAGTCGGTTGTTTTAGTTTTTAAACTATCTTAATTATTTAGTATTTAGATCCAGTGACTAAGGACACTGCAAGCCTGTACTGTTATTTATTCTATGCCTATACCTACAATTAAGTGCGCAGACCCCAGCTGTGGTACGTCCGTCAACCGGAAGTCGACCGGAAACAGGTGTCGGGCACTATGCGTGCACTGTGCTGAGCCATAGCGTTGAACGGTGAAAGGGAAATTTTATTATCACAAGTTTTTGGTAAAATATCTAAGATGTGTTATTTTCTAGGCCTAGGGACCTTTTCGTTACTTACCAACTGGTGAGTAATGATAGTTATATGGAACAGTTATGTTATAAATACCGGTCTTATCGCTCTAAAAGGCCTAATTGTTTTTTTCATCACGACGTTGATCAAGTTGGATTGATCGTGGTCTGAGAAGACTTATAGTAAAAATTAATATTCTTGGCGCAATAAGTCCCATATCACTTTGCAGCTGTGTGTGTAAATCGTGAGTGAGTGATAATGTTTAAACGGTAATCTATATGGGAATTTAGTGTGACTTACGCAATATCGATATACCTACCTAGTAATTGACATAATGTTTAGCGTCATGATTCATGAAGCCATTCCCAGGATGTCGAGTGCGGCGCGCTCGTCGACTCTGCACCACAATACAAAATATAAACTTTTTTAAACTATATTGCAAACGATTTCCCTCTTGAGTGAGAAGGAAATCATTTTCAGTTGCTAACTTACCTACCTACTGACAAAAAGTTAACCTCAACGACAACCTCAGAATAATTAGCATAAGTCCCATTAAAAAGTTCTACCGCAATAAAGCCTACCTACATCGAATTATATAGGTTATAATTCGATGCCTACCTATTTCTAAATACTAAACAAGAAATCTATAATTAAAACAACTTAAAAACATTTTTAATAATACAACTACAACTTCGCTAATACTCCACACAATAACAACACATCATTAAACAATTTAAACTAAACAATAGCTACGGTAACCTGTCATTATACGATTTGCGTCGATCGACTATCGATCAAACGTTCGGTAAAAATTACAATCATAGTCGCTAACTTGAATGTTAGGTGTGCCGGTTAATGTTGGAGCATTAGACACTGCCTTTTTAGCCAATTTGTCTATTTAAGTGAATGGAGTTGGAATATTCTTTCAATTCTTCTTTGTTAAGTCGCTTTAGTTTTTAATACAAAAATAAATTACAAAAAATAATTAATTAAAAATAAAATTTTGATACTTTTAGTTTATAATACGGTCATAAATAAGTATATGAAGGCACTCATGAAAGTGGAAGAAGCGAAAGAGGTATGTCAAGATCGTAGCATGTGGCAAGAAGTAGTCTCTGCCTACCCCAACGGAAAAAAGGCGTGATTGTATGTATGTTTGTATGTCAATAAGTAAGTAGATAGAGTGTATAATATACACTCTATCTATTCTATCTATCTATTGACATATAAACTCTATCTGTCTCTTTGTCTGTCTGTCCGTGTGTCACCACCAATGTTCTCAGAAACGGGTGGACCTAGCAAGTTGAAATTAATATTAGATACTGAGGTCTATAGTCCCTATTAGGTGTAAAAAAATCAAGGTCTTAGGTCAACACGATAAAATGATATGGGCAAATTTAGATTTTCGCGAAAACTTGTAAGTGCCAAAATTTACCTTAATATTCAACTTTTTCTTAATTTTTGGAATTTTTCCTTTGCTTGTGTTGTAAGACCTTGTTTGTGACCAAAATTGACAATTCTAGGTCAACCGAAAGTACCCTATAGGTTTTGGGTCGAAAACCTATAGGGTACTTCCCGTTGACCTAGAATCATAAAATTTGGCAAGAAGCAAGTTCTTATAGCACAAATAAAGGAAAATTTCCAAAAAATAAAAAAAGTTGAAAATTAAAGGGTGTCCCCATACATTTATAGTATCAGCCAATTAAGATAGGCCTATATGAGCGCTCATACAATTTAGAGGTCTACTTAATTGGTACCTACCAACGTTGGTACGGAAGCCTCGGTGGGCGAGTCCAACTCGACTTTGCCGGTTTTTTATTAATTGCGAAACATGCACTGAAACATTTTTATGCTGTATAGGTACTGTATATAAGGTGTTTGGATAACACGGGCTTTTTTGTTGAGCTAATTAAGTACATTACTTATAGGTCCAGCTATACGCTTTAGGCTTGTCTAACCCTCTACTAAATAACCTGTATCATTTCTATTTCTACTTCAGAATTTGATTATTTCCTGTACAACTTATGAAGCATCTAATGCAGCGTCCATAGGGCGGACACAAATTAACAAGGCAGGATAGTGCCTGCAGCGAGGATCGCCATTAAATAATTACAATAAATACAGACCACCGACTGCAACTAAATTACATCGGAATTTCTCAGAGTACCATGAAAAACAAAGTCAAATTGGGATAACATTATTTTTACATATTTTTTGATAATATTTCGAGGTTCTTATAATGATAGCTTTGTGTCCACAAAATAATTATAAAAGTTTATAATATACCATTTGCTTATTATTGAAAAGTATGAACTGCAAAAAATGTTTGTCCTTTTGACAATATACATTAATTCATATCTATATAAATACCTAGTTTGCATTAATATGCTGATTTACTTCGAAACGACATCTAACGGGGAGTAGTAGAACTATTTTACATCAAATAAAATGATCTCCTGAAGTTGGCTATAGCTATTAAACAATAGATGGCGCTAAAATAAATTAGTTTCAAACGACCCTATTTTTAACACACAATCCAGAATAATTTATTTTATTACCTACACGACATACTAACACATGAGTAAAGAAATCACGGGAAAATAAACGATACTAATCAAAACATAAAATGACGCATGCAACCTAAAATAATATGTTTTATCACATTTTGTCCTATTTTGGATGGTCCTATTTTGTTATTTTGGATGGATTATTGGTTGTATTATTGTGGCAAAAAAATTATATTTAAATAAAGTACCTATACCTACCTATTATGCATACACTTATTATATTAATGTTATTTAGCCACCATTGTCCCACAGCTTGGCAAACGCCTCTTCCATTACAATAGATAAATTTAAAAATAATGAACATCACAGATCTCGTCGGCTGGTCAGGCAGCCAAAAACCAGTGACTTTGGCCTTGTTTACTGTCATTGGGCCCTATCCTTGTCAATACTTTATATTACCTTGGCGAGGTTATCGGCGTTTCCCACTTGTGATCATATAATTACCGTATCGCTCAATTAATTGTATCTACCTATACATATTACAAATCATAATAGCCAGCAGCCCTAAGTTCTTGAAGATATGTCGACGTATGTATAAAAGGCCGTGATTGAAACAACGTTCATACAGACGTAAGACAAACCTAAAACTGGGTGCTGATCACGAAAGCCATTGAATGAACGAAGTGAACGAAATAACGGGGACGCAGCTATGTAAGCTGTATAGCTCCGTCCCCGTCATTTAGTTCATTCAATAGTTTTCGTGATACGGGTGCTGGCTTCTGAAACACAGCTTGACTAATTCGGACGGGAGCCTACGGATTCATAACACTTGTAGGTAGGTACCAGAAATGATGTCAATAAAGATATTTTGTATAAAACCAAAATCATTTAAAATAAGACCATATTTTCATACCAAACACAATACATAGGAGAAATTAAGAAAAATGGGCGCATTAATATAGTTATTTGCCTTACTTATACAAACTTACGTAAAGCTAGATTGTACAATTGCATGCATTTAAATATATAATATTAAATACATAACTGCCCTTACTATGCTGTTTTTCGACTAAAATGTTACCTACAAGTCTAGGTTCCGACGCAATTTTTCATTAAAATAATTACTTAGAAAACCAGAATATTATGCTTAAGCCAATTGAATTTCCCACTAATTTTAGCCGATGAAGATGACATTTGCTTTTTAATTGTTTTATATTAAAATCGATAAAAATTGCAATTTTTTTTTCAGCCACATCGATTTTTATTGTCTAGCAATATATTAACAAATTATTGAGAATATGTAGTGTTTGTTTATATTTTTTTTTGTATTAAGGTTACATTTCCCTCAAATAGCAGTTCAAGAGCAAATATTCCTGAAATATTAGAAAACGATCACTTTTCGTTTTTTTAATTGGAAGATTAGAAGCGTCAGCTGGAGTCGTGCATATCTGGAATTGAAAAGCGGCAGGTTAATGAAACAAATAATATCGTTCCGTATATGAAGATATTATATTTTCAAAGAACATGTATTTTTTTTTATCTCAGCATAACTTCGGTCATACAACGTGACAAACAATACCACTGTTTATATTTATATTCCATTACAATAACAAGTAACTAATGATTTATACCATTATCATTGTGACGACACTACACACTTTTAAAAAAGAATGTTGCTGCAACGTCATTAAAAAAAAAAAGTGAATAGAATTTAAAGAATATAACTGGAAGGATTCAAGAGAGAGATCACCACAAACACTTGCTGCAGCTTAGCTTACTTTTTCCTACTAAGTCCTGCGTTGAAGCCGTGTTGACAACATTATAAGTAAATACTCGTGATCAACACAACAACTTTTTATCATTGATAGACAAAATAGATCAACTTACAGAAAGACTAGTTCATTTAAAATAATTTTATTCAGAAGGAAATCAATCTAGATTGAAAACTCTATGAATTATGAAAATAGTTTCTTACAAGGGAGAGAATGAGATGTTCGATGTTCGAGATAGCGATTTCCAAATGTAGGTACGTGTTACAATATAAAAACAATTGCTTAAAACAGCAACAAGCTTCCACTTCGAATGTCTTAAAATTTACTTATCTATGTAATGTTTATTTTGTAATTAGTGGTTATCAACAACACGAAAAAAAACATTTGGGTAGTCACCAGCTTTTTTTTATCACACAACAATACTGTTTTGTAAATGCTTATTTATAAAAAGCTCACGATATAAAATTACGATGGGGGACATGAAACGAGTGGCTGCCTTGAACGGAAATGTCATGGCGCCTTCCCGCCATTTCCTCATTCGAACGTCAGCAGTACAGAGCGCGGACGTCTTGACAATTCGTGGAGACACGATTTCAGTCGCTTAACAAAAATGACTTAGAATAAGGCAGTGCTTTTTGATATTGTACAAGCGTTTAGTTTCACAAAAAATAGATCAACACCATCTATTATTACCAATGCATAAGAAGCTAGATTTTTAATTATAATGATATGCCGATATACAGCTTTCTGTGAATTTATAATTTGTGCATGATATGTTAATTTTGTTGTGAAATACTTCATAGTGATAAATAAGAGCTGCAAACGATACCTCTAATACATCATAAGTTAACTTAAGTTTCTAACATCAGTGTCTAATTTTCCTAAATAATTATGTAAAATAGGTACTCTATGATACCTTAGGTCTTGCAGGCCCTAATACCTAAGAGTCATGGCATAGGCCTTAAAGGTACTTACTCACCTACAGTGGAACTCTAATGGAACAGATTACCTACTGATACACTGCATTTACAATTGCCGACATAATATTCATAAATCGCATTTTATTCACTTTTTGTCATTCCTATTGTAAGCAATAACCACGTGTTTTAAAATAGATAATCGTTTAGTAACTTTCAAATTAAAAACTGCAAATTCTCTAAAATATTATCATCAAAGCGTTATAAACAGATTTTAGCTTTTCAGTTGATAATAAAACAAAACAATTGTTCAATTTACTTGAAATTAATTTCACATTTGAAAGTCACTAAATAATAATGAATTTATTGTCATTCATCAATTTAACATCTTACCGGACACGTGGATTATCTTTATTGTATTTTGTTTTCAATATGCGTTTATGGATATTTTGTTACAAAATGTTATTGTTTATGTATAAATATTTTTATAAATAATTTTGAAGCAGTAAAAACTTTAGTATATTTGACTAGTTACAAGATAAAAATAGACATTGAGTTTTGTTTACTATAAAATCGATTATTGCTCTAAACAAGGTATACATAGTTTAACAAACTACATTTTTAAACGACAATAAATAAGTTGGTTCCATTTCACCATTGCTTTAAAAATCTACATAAAAATAAAACTAGTTTTTAGAAAGTATAGGTTTTTATTTACAAATCATAGTAAAAAATTCTTTGGTCTTATGGCACGTTCAAAAAGGTTAAGGCAAGCGGGCGAGAGATTTTTTTTAAGTTTATATTCGGTTGGCAGTAAGACATGTGAAAAGCGGAAATGAAGGTTGGTAAGGTAGCGGATGAAGTGACAGGTGCGGTGATATCGCTAATGCCACAAAAACAACAGTTTTTTTTGGACTTAGCTTTGTTGACGTCATGTCGTCATAGCACTGTAGCCGGGATGTCCTCCTCCTGAATCAAATAAACAAAAAAGTTGAACAAAAGTATTGAGTTTCATCAATCCCCACAATACTTTTGTTCAATAAAAGTAGATTTAGTAACGTCTTCGACAAGTAAACTAGAATCAAACCTGACTGTAGGTGTACTAAATTGAGTAAATTTACCGCATCTGGCTTTTCAAACTGCAGCTTTAGAAATTCTGAGATGCAAAAAAATGCAAAACGTCCTTACTATTACAGACGTTTAAATCCATATTACTATGAGTTACTATTTACATCTAAAAAAAACATTTTAGGCACTTCCCCCTTTTTCTCAATCATTCGAAAACCTATACTTTAGATTCATTTTTAATGTTAAATATTGATAAATCCGTGAGCGGTTTTAGTCCGGAAACCTTTTCAATTAGAATCACAATTTTTTTCGAATTAAAATATCAAAGTAACCGAGCGGAGCATTGTGAATTACAATGATCCAAATCGAAGTGAAGGCAGTTTCCGAATCCGAATTTACTTTCAAATGATTGAGAAAATAACCCTGCTGGATAAAATCAATAATTTTTCATTTGATCGAGGTGCAAATGACTAATTTCAGATATAAAATATTATAGGTATCAATCTTTGAAAATTGTATGGTGCATATTGGAAATAAACTGACCGGAAATACTGCTCGGTACCGAAACTGTAAGTACTATTAAATATTCTGTGCCGTAAGTCGTTAAGCGATTTTCATAATCTCGATGTAGTTTTCGTTTATATTTTTTTTTGTGATTGACAAGAACTGGTGAAAATAAAGTGTGGTAAGTTATTATTATAATAAGTGTCAGTTTGGGGTGTAAAACTACAGTCGAAAAATGCCATTATGCAATATTAAAAACAAAATGATACGAAATGAATTACTATACATACAAAACATACATACATTCGAAATGAAGTCATCCGACAGAGAACCTAAGTTATCGACATAGCTCAAAGGATTAGCAAGCTGAAGTGGCAGTGGGCTGGTCACATCTGTCGTAGAACCGATAACCGTTGGGGTAGACGTGTTCTAGAGTGGAGACCACGGCTCGATAAACGAAGCGTAGGACGCCCTCCAGCTAGGTGAAGCGATGATATACGCAAGCTGGCTGGCAGCGGTTGGAAACAAGGAGCCGAAGATCGAGCTAAGTGGCGTGCCATAGGAGAGGCCTATGTCCAGCAGTGGACGAATACTGGCTGTTAATGATGATGATGATACATTTTGTGTAGAGATTGTCGTGCAAATCGCAGATATATGTGTAATTATAATATAATATAGTATTTAAAACTTCAATTACTCGTAGCCACAGATATATATATATATACATATATATCTGTGCTCGTAGCATTATTTAAGTTACTAAATTATGTATAGATAGACATATTACCTTGTCAATTTGTGGTTAGATTATGTATGTTTAAATAAAGTCCAATTACGTCGTGTTGTAATTTAACTTTTTCGTAATATTAGATAATAGAAGAAACAAGTCGTTCACCTGATGGTGAGCGATGGTAACCCGGTCGTAAGTGGCCAACGCCATTTATTGACATCTGCAATACTAAAAGTTTGCCAGTGTGATTTATTAATTAGGTATTTAAAGCTCGTTTTAAATTCCAGATATTCAAGGACTTAGCCCGATCTCTTCTAATGGAAAGTGTAGAGAAAGAGTACTTACTAAAAGTTTATTCGTACGTCTAGTTGCGCTCTTTCGCTTTTCAAATAAAACAATGATGATAATTTAAGATCGTTTTATAAACTAAAAGAACCGACTTCAAATGTCGCGCTAGTCAGAGTAGCCAGTAGACGTAGTAATTATTACATAATCTGTGCCAGTAGTTAGTAGGACGAGTAAGTCGTCGAGATAAGTAAATGCGTCGTAATACAAATATTGATTTTGTTAAAATTTAAATGGGACCACCCGGGAAGGGTACCCTTTGAAACAAAAAAAGAATTTTCCAAATCGGTTCAGGCATCTTCGAGTAATCGGTGAACATACATAAAAAAAAGGTTCCGACGAATAAAGAACCTGCTCCTTTTTTGTGAAGTCGGTTAAAAAGTACTGATAATGACATCTTTTATGTAGACTATTTTCAACCGACTTCCAAAAAGAAGGAGGTTCTCAATGCGTCTGTGTTTATGTTTTGTGTGTATGTTACGCGATTACTCCGTCAATTGTGAACCGAATCGAATGATTCTTTTTGTAATCGGTAGGGTACGTTTTCGAAGTGGTACCATTGTAATTTTATCGAGATCTGACAAGTATCTCCAGAGATATGACGATAAACGTCATAAACTTGCTACTGAAATTGACTCGCGGGGCATGGAAGTCGGTTGTTTTAGTTTTTAATCTTAAATATCTTAATTATATCGACTATATTGTTTGACCATATAATTTCAGCCTAAAAGTCAAACTTCTACCAAATTTAATCAAAATCAATTCAACCTCACAGTGATAAACTAACAAACACATTTACATGACTAAAATGATTGCTCGAATGGAATGGAATGAAGTGAAGTGAAATTGACTATCACACACGCATTCTCTATATCTGTAATACAATACCCAAACAATTACATTGTCGGTGACGGCCATAATACCGTCGGCTAGCGTGAGGTCTGGTATCGACCGTGCTTGCGATAGTGGCGGCGCCTGTGCACAAGTTCGTTCCAACTCCACTATGCGCTCGTTCTGCAATTATAACAAACACAATTACTTTAAAATAATATCGTATTTATTTTATTTATTTATTTCATCAAAAAACACAATTTACATTTTGATACCTTCATTATCATCGTCATAATCAGCCCACTGCTGGATGTAGGCCTCTCCCAATATTTGCCACTGACCCCGATCTTCGACTCATTGGGACGGATATGCCCTAATCGCCACGCTAGGCAGGCGGGTTGGTGATCGATACCTTAAAGGCATCGATATATATATAATAAGCTCGTTTAAAAAACTAAAAAGAACCGACTTCTATGCCGCGCTATTAATTTATATTCAGTTCATTTTGAGGTGTTTATGTCCATATCTCTGAAGATACTCACCAGACCTCGATAAAATTACCATGGTACTACACTTGGGATATCTCCTTTTCAACACAAAAATAATAATCAAAATCGGTTCATAAACGACGAAGTTATCCGCGAACAAACATAAAAAAAAACTTGTACGGTCGAATTGAGAAACCTCCTCCTTTTTTTGAAGTCTGTTAAAAAAAGGGAGATAAGGGACCCCGCTCCTCTATGTGGACCGCGTGAACTAGGTTCGCGAACCTAATCTCACCTTAGTCACACACAACACAACTCAATCAAACTGGCGTTTGTGTAGCACGTACATCATCGTGCAATTATCGCAGATCCATTTAAATAATTAGCAACAATGCCTACCTCTGTACGTGGCATAAGAGCGAGTACCGCATCTACCTTTTATATCGATGCTAAAAGTTATCTAATTATCTTAGAATCTAATTATTCATAAAAAGTTACTTTGAATAAGCATTAGCAGTAGTTCTAAGTCGAACCTGTGCTACAGCTGCCAATATCTTCCGTCCGTGTAGGAATCATTTTACAAATGATACCTAATAACAGTCTGTTCGATTTTACAAACAAAGTAATAGTATATATTATGTTTCTTTGAAACGTTACACACTTTATATTTTTGTAAATTGTTAAACACAATCCTAAATTTCATCGTACCGACGGGACTTGAAACCGCAACCTCCTGTATAACATGGTCAGGTGCTTTGCCAATTAAGCCACAGTGCGATGTATCGTTACGACGAAATTAGTGGATTGCATTTGTTAACCCAAATATGCATTGGTGGCGCCATCTATGACTATTTATTACGTAAGTTTTATCATTCGGAAGAAATCATTACAGTTTTCAAACCCGACGAGAGATGTTGCCTGCGTAAATCAAATATTATGTTTCTTTGAAGTGTTACACACTTTATATTTTTGTAAATTGTTAAACACAATCCAAAATTTCATCGTACCGACGGGACTAATTTCGTCGTGACGATACATCGCACTGTGGCTTAATTGGCAAAGCACCTGAACATGTTATTCAGGAGGTTGCGGGTTCAAGTCCCGTCGGTATGATGAAACTTTGGAATGTGTTTAACAATTTACAAAAGTAGGTAATAGTAATTTTTAAAATTTGTAAAGGTGAAATAAAACTGCAGGTAGTTTTATAAACAGACTAAAACAAGTGATTTGAGGTAGCTAGAGTAGAGGAGAGCTACCTCCAGGCCGTGTTTATGCGGTAAACAAGTTGAGGTGGCAAAGTGTGCGGACCGCTTCTAAACAGAAGCTAGTAGTAGCTTATACGGACTAAATATCTGAATTCTTAAGCCAATGCTAATTATTTGCAAGTTTTGAAATGATACTTTTTAGGCGCATTGTAGTAAAATTGGACAGAAGTGACGTAAGCGTCATGTTATATTTTATATTTATAAACGCCTTCTATTGTAGAGCGGCGTAACTACGAAGATGTATTCGCTAAAGTTCAACAAATGGAGTTGTACAAAAAAATAATTAGTGAAATTGAGAAATAAATTTAATGAACCTGGAAGTTTTTTCCTCTAACGCGTAGCTTTCTACGCAGTCTCTCTTTTTAGCATGTTAGAAAAAAATATAATATAAATAGATTTCATTTTATATGTTCTACGTGTGTTGATATGTATGTGTGTATAATTTTGAACATGTAATTAATGATTATTTTTTTATAAAAACAGCTGTAGATATAATTTTTTTTGTTATGTTTAACAAAAATTGTATAGAATAAATTCTAATTGTTGTACATAATTTGTCAAATTCTGATACCATCAGAATCTAACAATTTTGATTTTCTTATATCTTTTATGTTACGTTCTTTTTTTTTCTGGAACAAATCGAATTGAATTTAAATTGAATTAGAAATTAATTATTTAAAATTATAGGAATATATATTATTATAGGAATATATATATATATATTATATATCTAAAGGAGTCAAAATTATGATTTAGATTTGTCTTACCTCAATCTTTAACCTATTGAGCAGGTTGCCTCTCTCGCCCTTTAGGACGGTGCATCTCGCTGTCTCACTTTCGTCCAGAACCCCTTTAACCTCCAGTTCAGCGATTTGCGAGTCCTTCTCGCTGATTACTCCTTCTAGGATGTCTTGGCTGAAAATTAAAAAAAAACTTGATGATGTCATAGGTTCTTTTGTTATTGCACAAAACTGCCTTAAACCTTTAAGTGAACACTACCATAGTGTTTTTGTTTTGGCGGGAACGTCAAAAAGTGTGTTCCTCTTTGTATTTTTTCCGTAAATTCGTGTTATTACGCAAGATAATGTGTATAATAACTTAATAAATGTGAATGGTGAAAGTGTGCGAGTGTAGGGAAACAGTGTACAATGATCGGAAACATTCCACACCGAAATTCCACTGAACATCTTTACTGAGGGTATGACTTGGGCTGACTTACTGAAAATCCTTATTGATCAACAAATCGCTTTTGAAGTCACTTGTTTTTTTTTAATTTACCTAAATAATAATATAGCATAGACGTAACATAAAACGATGGTGCACTGCAGATGTTTTGACAAATTCAATTTAATCCGTATGCTTTAACAATAAGGTTGTAATTGCTTTGTAGAACAAAACAGCCCAATTGAGAGACACCAGGGTGGGAGTGTGTCCTTGTCTAACAACCTGCTAGTACTATATATGTTCTATAGTATATGTATGGTATATATATAAGTTGTCCATACAAAAGAAAGGGACAAACTCCGTTCAAGGTCGGTCTCATGGGGGCCGGTGTACGCGATCAAGTTTAATATATAGCAGGTCTGTGAAATATAGTTATAGTATTATTATATGTTCTATGGTTATAGCCAGTGTTATAACCACAGACCTAGGATTCCCTACGTTAATGAATTCTAGGCCTGTGATAATAGCCCACATTTTAATAGGCTATAAGGCTGTGCGTCGATCCGTCAGTCAGTCATTCAGGACAAAGCATTCAGCAACAAATGATTCAGTATACAGATATTTAAAGGTATAGCGTGTAAGGTATGGCATGTAAGGCATAGCGTGGCGTGGAAGATGGGCTGAAGTAGTTGCGATATGTGGATAGGATGAAAGTCCTACGTCCCATCTCATTGTAGTATTTCATGTTCAGATAATATTATGTTTCTTTGAAGTGTCTCACACTTTATATTTTTGCAAATTGTTAAACACAATCCAAAATTTCATCGTACCGACGGGACTCGAACCCGCACCCCCCGGATTACACGTCCAGGTGCTCTGCCAATTAAGCCACGGTTCGATACATCGATACGACGAAATTAGTGGATTGCATTTTGTTAACCCAATTATGCATTGGTGGCGCCATCTATGACTACTTATTACGTAAGTTAATCATTCGGAAGAAATCATTACAGTTTTCAAATCCGACGAGAGATGTTGCACTGCGTAAATAAAATATTATGTTTCTTTGAAGTGTCTCACACTTTATATTTTTGTAAATTGTTAAACACAATCCAAAATTTCATCGTACCGACGGGACTCGAACCCGCACCCCCCGGATTACACGTCCAGGTGCTCTGCCAATTAAGCCACGGTTCGATACATCGATACGACGAAATTAGTGGATTGCATTTTGTTAACCCAATTATGCATTGGTGGCGCCATGTTCAGATAAGTAAATCTCATCACTTAACACCAGGTTGTTTGTGATAGTGCTTGCCTGCCCGGAATTTAAAAAAAAATTGTTAAACAAATACAAAGTACAGCAAAGAAACTAACATAACACCAGATAATTGACGCAGGACATTGTCCCTGTTGCCCTCAGCATGTGTCATCAAGCACTGCAGGTGCTGAAACCGCCTCAGCACAGCGCTGCACGTCTCACAGCTCAGCGCTGAAGCGTTCTGCAGCGATAGGATGCGTTGCTCCATCTTTTTCATCTGGAAAATGAACAAGGTTTTATTGTCCGTTACTATATACAAACTAAAACGGAGCAGTCAGGAAACACTCATATTCTTTACTTGTACTTAGTTCTGTATATTTAGGATACAATGTCACTTTTGTTAAAAGTCAATAAACATTTATTTATTTATTATTATTTAGTAGTCTTGTTAACTCCTTCAACTAAGCTAAATATGCTTGTGTCTGGAGTGGGTTCATATTTTTTTGTTCGCAGGGTTCACGTCAATAGTGCAATGGGTGGTTATCGAACTCACGACTACTCGATCGCCGACGGCTTATTTATTATAGCTATTGCCCAATATATATATTGTAAAGCTATTGCCCAATGGCTACTGAAAAATATCCCGCAGGATCGCGACGAGAAGCTAAATTACGTCATCCTGGCTCTCAGACAACACTATTTAAAAACAATATTCTCAACATGGCTCCCACTTTATATAACAAGCTGCCTGCATCAATCAGAGAGAGACATATCGAATATTCATGTGTTCAAAAATAAATTAAATAATGTTTTAATTAGCAAAGCATACTATACGGTGCAAGAATTTTTAAATGATAAATCTTTAATCTGTAATTTTATTGTATTGTTACTATTTTAATTATTGTAAATTATTATTATTGTAATACTTTTTATATTTGCACGCCAAATGGCAGAATGTAGCGGTTACTTAAAATTGTACTAACACTATATACCTATGTTCGCAAATAAATAATTTTGATTGATTGATTAAAAAAAAAAAAAAAAAAAAAAAAAAAAAAAAAAAAAAAAAAAAAATATTCTATTCAAAAGGTTGTCAGTTTAAGCTGAGCCGTCGCTCAGTATACTGTAATATATATAACTGACAATAGTTTGTCTAATTAATAAAATAAAAATCGTAAAACAAATATAACCAGCTAAGTGGCATGTTTTATGCGAAGCCTTGGTGATCTAACAAGGTTCAGGTTCAAGTGGTTAAACGCTAGCTAACAGATATAAAAAAAACTAGATCTTAGCTTTTTTAGTGTTTGACCACTAACTCGCCTGGTGGTAAACGATGATGTGATCGAGGATAGTGAACATGCTAGGCCTAGAATGGTCTGACTCTCAAGGGCTGTGATGCCGACACACCGTAAGTTTATGGCGGTAGATTTTATCCTTGATGGTGTTAAGATACTTTTTTTGGTAGCAAGTCGGGCGGACTATCGATATAATGCTTCTACCACCAGTGGAATCAATATCATTTGAATATAACATTTATAGTCATAACCAGCAGTGGGTAGAGTTGCGGATAGCAAAAAACGGCCTCTTTTTGCTATTATGGAAGACTCATAAATAAACAGACAATTTTTTTACAATATCCACTGGACTTTATTCTGACAAACGGTTTTCCACTTCTATGCAACTATAGTTTCCACCTTGGGCTAAATCGTCTCTCAGTCAGTCGCTATAATTTGTCATAAGTTTTTGTCAATCAGACTAGAAGTATAAATAGATTTATTACCGATAACCGTTGGAACACCGCAACCAATTTCATCTACAAGTCTACAAGTTATCCGTGATAATATCAAGTATTGTTTAATTCTATGAAATATAAAAAATGTGTTACCTTATGAAGCGTTTCGATCCTCCTCTGTTCCTCTTGGTAAAAGACCCTCTCCCTCTCAGCTGCCACCATAAACGATTCCTTCAATGCTTCTTCTAACTCTAGTATCCTCTTTTCTTTTCCGTCTACTGTAATTCCCGACTTCTTATTTACTATCATTTCTAGTTCATTTATCCTTTCGTCTTTACTTCTGACCACTGCTAAAAGCTGCTCGAACTCCGCTATATTATTATTCTCCCTCAAAGCTTCTTCTAATATTGATATGCACCTCTGCTGCTCGATAATTTTAGAATTCTTTATCGCTATCTCTTTCGTCAATTCAGATATCTTTCGACTTAGCTTATTCATGCTAGGAGGTTCTTTCCTATAGTGCATTACGTCTAATTCGTTGTCACTTCTACTTCGACACTTATCGAGTCTATCCACTACCTTACCACTCTTCTGCAATTCGAAGAAGCTCTTACTTCTTTTTATATGTGTTAGCTCTTGCCCTTCGGAAAGTTTAAGCAACTCCGATAGTATGAGTGACGATTCATTCAATTCAATCTCTAAATCGATCACTTTCATTTTATTTTCCTCTAATTTCGTCTTAAGATCGTCCTTAGCTGCCAACGTTCTCGTTAGATAATCGATCGCTGCCATTTCGCTTAACCTCGCTCGGGATATCTCCTAACAAAATGGGGTCAAATGATGAAACAAAACATAAAAACAATAGAAAAATGACAATTTACTCCAACAACAAAACATTCAACAATATAAACCAAAAAATAATTCAACGTAGAGTTTTATTATATGCATAACAAGATCGCAAGCTTGGAACATCGACTAGTGGACACCTTACTTCGACTATCTAGATACATGATTACTTAACAGTTTTACAATATTGTTTTTTTATATGAATACTTAAACATAACTCCCGCTGAACACGATTATTCTTTAAAAACACTTAAAATTATTGCTAAACTAATAATTACCTTATTGTGTGCTGGTTACATTCAACTAAAGAGATCGTTTTGATTCCGATAGGTATCGAGGAGAATGTTATTATTATCTGAACACTTCAATATACAAATATGCTTATACGAAATTGCGTTAGTAAAGCTTATGTGTAACCGAGATTTTCCGAAGTTAAGAGAATCGCTTGCGGAATTATCGACGTTAAAGAAAATGAAAATAGAAATGAAAAGAGCAATTAAATGAATGACAGTCTTGGTGCGGAGGGCTAACTTAGAAAAAGCTTTTGAGGAAGCCAGCGGGTCCGGCCTGAGAGCATGGAACAGAAAAATATTAGTCATGTTAGTTACAGTAGTATTCATAAAGCAAAAACTAGGCTCTAAAGCTGATATTCAAAGACAACTTTTAAATCAATCCCAAGATTTAGAATCAGTACATGTATTATTGCACAAATATTGAGATGGTTTTAAAAAAAATGGGCAATAACAATATGAGGCCTTTGAATATTTGCTAATAAGACTTAGGCTAATTAGACTTAATAGAGGTAAAACACTTTTGACCTTATTTTCTTGTATAACAATGTATTTATATTGAACATGGCTTTTCGTTATAACAAATCTTTTGTCAAATGTATCTTCCCTTCTTATTGTTTTGTAAGATATTTAAACATTTTAGTCAAGCTTTTAATGATGTGCTCAACGGTTAAGGCCTTAAATAGACTAAATATAAATAAATAGAATAAATATTGTTGATGTAATAATACTCTATTAGTTCTATCTCGCAAATCATCATTTTCTATTCGATCCAATATTTTATCTAGTTACGTAAATAGTAGTTAGTATTTCCAATATTAGTGCAATTATTAGAAAATGTGAATATAAAACTGAATATTACCTCTTCTTTTTGTGCTTGTGCTTGTTGCTGACTTTTCATTTTGGCTTGGAGGTTTCTCACAGATCTGGAATGATATTATTTTTGGGTTTATATTTATTCAAACATTTCGGTTAGTTAGCCTAAATTTAAAATAGTCTGTATTATTATTTTAGGAGTAGTTTGCATTGTAGTTATAGTTTTAATAGTATATTACGTATAATAGTATATTAATACTGCAATAATCCCGTTGGCCCCTGCACTTGCCGCCCTATACAACACTTGCTTGAAGGAGGGATCATTTCCGACCCCCCTGAAAATCAGCAAGGTGTCACCACTGTACAAAGGCAAAGGCAAACGAGCCAGCATCGACAGCTATAGGCCAGTCTCAATAATACCTGCAATCGCAAAAATTTTTGAGAATGGTCCGAGCTCACGCCTCATAGATTATCTATCCGCCACGGATGCACTGTCAGACCGGCAGTACGCATACCGCGAGGGGAGGTCGACGACGTCGCTGACTCGTGAGGTAGTGCGCCGTGTTGTGGCAGCTCGCGAGGCCAACCTGCAGGTCGCCATCCTTTGCTGCGATCTGTCGAAGGCATTCGACGTCACCGATCACGCTATACTGGCTGTAAAACTACAGCACTATGGCGTTGCCGGCACGTCTTATTCCCTTCTGACGGACCTTATGCGAGGCCGATCACAGATAGTCGTCGGATGTGGAGGAATTGAAAAATCAGACCCCCTCCGCTCAGTAATGGGAGTGGCACAGGGGTCTTCAGTATCAAATATTTTATTTTCAGTTCTCCTGAACGATCTCCCTGACGCTGTGAAGGGTGTTAATATATTTATGTATGCCGATGACGTGGCCGCTGTCGTCGAGGCGTCCACGGTCGAACTTCTTGAAAAGAACCTGAACAATACGACCGCACAGCTCTCTGAATGGTTCAGTGCTAATGGCCTTGCGCTCAATTTAAGTAAAACCCATTTTGTTCATTTCAACTTGTCGGGCAGATCCCAGCGCCCGCTCGTTGTGAACATAAATGGAAACACTATTGAGCAGACCGGATCCACGGCTTTCCTAGGCTTCCACATAGATCGCGCTTTGAAGTGGGATAACCACATACACGATACGACGACTAGGAACCGCGTGCTTTGCACTGTAGGGCTATTCTGTAAAAAACCATTTCGCTTTGCGATCTTGCGTGAGTGATCAACGTCACTTCGCACACGACGGTTCGGGATTGCAATTGAGCACTCTGTAATTTACTATGTTGAAACTATCGAAGCAAAGTGATACACTCATCGAGGCCCACTTTGCTAAGGATTGAATGAAGATATTTAACGATGTCGATAGTTTTTGTCTATGCTAAAATTATGAAATAATAAATTTATCAATTGATAACTTTCAAGTAAAAATTACAAAATACGTATTCATATTCAATATAGCGTGTTATATAACACACATATTTTTTACATGTAATATAAGATAGAATATGGATAATATTAGAATTCATTTTAACTCTGTGGCTGGAAGCCCTAGAGTTTGTTTTGTCTCTGGCTGGCTAGGCTTGGGTAACTCCGGACACATCTAATCTATATCTTCAGATATATATCCCTAAACAGATATATATCCTTCCTTCCTCTTGCCAAAACCTCAATATATTCCATGCATCCGGTATATTTTGATGAAACAACATTTCTTGTTAAGTTGGTCAAAAAGTAAAGTCGTGAGTGAATAGGTATTTTCTAGGCAACCGCTATATCATTATTTTGGATCACATCGTCACTCACAACAGTTAATAATTAATGCAAGTTCAAAACACAACAGATACGGCCTAATAATGTTAGATATTATACACCCTTATATGGAAGGATATACGATAAACCAAGCCTACCAGTCATGAGCTAGCTAGGCTTGGGCTTACTTTATCTGACAGAGGAGTGGAAACCATCGTATTTTCTTCACATTAGTATATCTGCTTCGTATATATTAGGATATCCATGTCAGTCCGAGTTCACAAAAAAGTTTTATGTTTCATAAAGATATACCGGATATGGAATATAATAATATGAAGGTTTTGGCAAGGGGAGGGAAGGATATATATCCGCTTAGGGATATATATCCAAAGATATAGATATGTCCGTGTCCGGAGTTACCCAAGTCTAAATTGGCTGGTTTGCGTTTAGTAGTCCTTAGTAGTTAGTATGACCATTTGTGGCAGATTTCTCTCATTTAGGCAGATTTGGAACCTACATTTTAACTCTGGCAGATAACGCTGACGATTCCAAAAAGTGGCAGATTTCAAGGATTTTTATGAATTTTGAAACAAAAATAGAATTTTGACAATTTTTTGTTTGTATTGAATGTATAATATTTTTAATATGCATATATTTGGATTTTGGTTGGAAATTTATAAAAGTTTGATTATAACCAGCTCTCTATAAGGCAATAATATAATGGTATACTTAATAATTTAATATATTCTCTGGGGTGGTTGGTGGTTTGGCAGATTTTAGCAGTTTTTTTGCCAATGTCGGGCAGATTCGCCATTTTTGATATGGTCACCCTGGTTAGTTTAGTAATCATTTATCATTAGTATTTAGTAGTTTATACTTCTTTTTCTACACTGTTTTGTTTTTATTTTCACAACAAAGTCTTCAAATTAATATTATTACTATTGTTTTGTTTGTATCAATCAATTTCGTGTCGTGTAATAGTGGATTACGTACGTACGTTGAAGAAAAGCAATGCTAAAGCAGTAAGTATTCATTGTTATCTATGCATTTGATGACATGACATTATCGCAATTATATAAATTGGTTCATTTTAACTTTTAATAATAGTAATTTGTTAAAATTCAGCAATACTATACAAAATAAAGTCAGCTTCTTGGTTACCTTTCAATGTCCTGAACAACTGTACTTACTGACTTTTGATTTGATATTTTTTAAGATGGAAGATTTTTTTAAGTACCTATAGCACGATTATAGTTTATGTTTATTCTCAAACTCTGCACTTGGCTTGTGTTCCTGGAACATGCCAAGCATCTGCAAGACCCAAGACCAGTGCTGTACACATGGTGTGTACATAAATATCTGTTCGACATCGAATTATAACCTACGATACTGTTCGATAAGCTAGTTAACATTTATTGTTTCTAGTTAGTAGGTAATCTTTGCATTGTTAACACAAATTTATGATTTTAGGTGAACGTTAGCCCTCAAGAAGTGGTTCAGTCTCTACATTGCCATGAAAAGTGAGAGTCGCATGCCTATTTCAGCCAGCTACACCTTCAGAAAAGAAACAGGCACTTATTGGACTTGCTGTCAACTGAACCTTTATTCTACGACCGTATCACCATACAAGTAATTATTTCATTAATTAACAAATAATTGAACATTCAGATACAGATTACAAAGCATCAAACGGAAACAAAATGACATGTATTTTGAACCAACATATAAATGAGAATTAATACATATGTCGGAATATTTCTTTTCATGGTTCCATAGTCAACAAAGAACCTTTATGTAAGTAGTTTCACCATGTCCCTCGCTCCATCTGTGTCAGTCTATCGATGGCCTTAGCTCAGAGACTAATAAGTAGCTGTAATTAGGCATGAGTATGCAGTAGGTATAACATCTTTATATCTATAAGATCTTTTCCCTCCTCCATAAAAGTGAGGTTAATATTTTTGTTTCTTGTTTATTCTATGGTGTATGGGTCATTTATAAACATTGATATCTTAATAAGCTTTAAAGTGCATTTTTTTTTAGAGTTAAGTGTCCACCTGCCTGCGAAGTATTGTTTTGAATTAGGTAAAAATTCACAATAGTAGTATTTAATAACAAATTTAAATGGCAAATTATTAGAGCTAGGTAGGCTTTACTAGTTCACACGTAATAGTAGACCAACATATTAGTTTCATATTGTGACGGGTTTGGTAACCATGGAACTCTACACAATGTGAGGCTCAATATAAACTTGGCCCTCACAGTAGTGAAATAGGTTGATTTTTTAGTGCATACTGCCTAATAATTATAAATGTATGATTCTGGTATTATATATTTGTTTCAGCGTTTTCGGGTTGATTTCACCAGAGAAGTAGAAGGCAGTCTCCTCGGTCTCAATGAGTCTCAAGTATTAATGAATCAATAAACAGATTTAAATTAATTAATTAATGAGCTTTACCCATGGTTCTTGGTTTTAAAAGAGCAAAGAATAAAGGCATTCATCGCCACAACTCTCAAGCGATGGAGGTTTTCGTGATTCAACAGGTGGAGAGAAATCAAGCAGTAATGGGGCCCTGAATGCCATCACTGATGGACTAACATTTTTGTCTTAGCATTACAAAATAAAAATATATTTTAATGACTAAATAAAATTGACTAAATGGAATTGAATTTATTATTATAATAAAATTCCTTGCCTGTCATTGTACCATTATTTATTGCCTGGGCTGCCCCTCTAAACAAAATCCAATATCTGTTTCCAGTCGCGCTTACGTAAGTACAAAATGTATGGGAATGATATTTATTTTTCCGCAACAAAGTTGTCATTCCCATACATTTTGAAACTCCGTTAGCGTGAATGAAAACAGAAATTGGATTATAACCGACTTCCAAAAAGGAGGAGGTTCTGTGCTCGTCTGTATGTATTTTTTTTGTATGTGTGTGCATTAATATTTTTGCCAATTGTGAACCGATTTAAAAAATATTTTTTAGTTTGAAAGGATATAATCCCGAGGTGGTCCCATTGTAATTGTAATCGAGATCTGATAAGTATCTCCAGAGATATGACGATAAACTTCTCGAACTTGCTACTGAAAGTGACTCACGCGGCATGGAAGTCGGTAGTTTAGTTTTTAAACTATCTTAATTATGTCTAGGGGCCCTGGGCCCTAGACAAAATCCAACTTCCTGCTTTCATTCACGCTAATGCAAGTTCAAAATGTATGAGAATGACATCTTTGTTGCGGAAACATAAATTTCATTCCATACATTTTGAACTTGCGTTAGCTTGAATGGAAATTGGATTTTGTCTAGGGGCCCTGGTGTTTCAACCACAGCATTCAGCACTGACACTATTAATATTTTTGTTTCGATTCAAAAGATTCATTTATGAGTGACCATGGGTGGTAGGCTTGGTATTATCCCAACTTCCACCGCTAAAACGTCTCCCAGTGGGGGACGTTAGGGTATATTTCAAATCAGAATTCTCAAAAACTTAAAGAATTTTTATACTTGACACTGGCTAAATACACTTATCGTGTGGAGCCATAATAAAATTAAAAAAAAACTTCGATTTGACGGACAGGTTAATTTTTTTTTGCTTCGAAGTTTGCATCGCACATTTGTGCATTTAGCCACATAAGAATGAAGCGAATTTTCAGTGTGAACATTAGATGTAGAGGCTTAGTTCATCGAGTTCCCGAATGATGTTAGGTGCCAGCCTATACAGGCTATTCCATTCCATACGGAAAATGGGTTGGAATAGTTGCGCCATAACTTTTTAACTTGCCGATCTCGCCTAAGTGATCTAACCTCGCTTCGCAAACGATAATTTAGGATTGCAATCTGTCATTCTGTAATTTACTGTCAAAGCTATCGAAGAGAAGTGACACATTCATCGAAGCTCACGTTGCTAAGGATTGAATCAAGAGATTTAACTATGTCGATAGTTATTGTCTATGCTGAAACTGTGAATTTATAAATGAATGAATTAATAATTTACAACATAAACATACAATAATAAGTATTCTATGTCAATATCGTATATAATGCATCACACATATATTTTACGTTTAAAATAAGATATAATACAGATATTAGAATTATTTTAATTCTATGATCGGAGGCCCTAGCGAGAGTGTCTTTTGTGAGAGAGTTTTGTCTCTGGTTTAGTTTGTTTAATGCGTATACGGAATATTAAATAGATAAGACATTAGCGTATGCGAATTATATAGGTATAACCCGTCAAAAATTATGAACACGTAATGCATATGCCAGCTATAAGACAAATTGAATAGCGTAATTTGGTCGGGTCAAAAGTATTTATTCATAATCAGAATATTCATAATAAATATCATAATAAAAGCGTTTATTCAGTATATGCGAAAATTAAAAATTTTAGTTTGAAAGTTTTCGCGAAAATTATTCATTTTAATGTGAACGTACCGGCTTTTGTTCGCGTGTATTTACTTCGGATATGCTCCGAACAGGTTTCTACTTATTACGTAGGTCAGCCGAAGCCGCGGGGCACAGCTAGTATTCAATAAAAAATATTATAGATTTAACCTTCGAGCATTTACCAATGGTGGAGATGTTAACGTTTTAATCCGCAAACATTTTTTTCTGCCGATACTTTACGGGGGACGAGGTAAACACGCATTGCACACACACAAATCCCTCACTTTAACGATCCCGCACACTAGCTTGAAACACGCACACAGTATTAAAAATACAGCGTAGTTACGCACGCTCATATGGCCAAAAAAGGCTATATGGCCAGCAGAGGGGAACGCCTTGCGTTAACATCTCCATTGGTAAATGCTCGAAGGATATAACAGAAACATAACTTATTGCTTCGAATTTACAAAAAAAATGGTATTGAGCCATTCAGCTTTCATCTAGACGTCGAACGTCACACTTAAAACACATGTTTAATGCCCCTGATTAATGTAGGGTTGCCAACCGGACTTACGTATTACGTGCACCCGCAACCCAGTGGATGTTTCAGTACTTCAGACAATTTTTATCCAAAAAATTGTGAAATAATGAAACATAATAAATAAATAAATATACAGGGTCTTACATGACAGCGGGTGAAAACTAATGGGCGCACTAGAACTGGGAGCCAGAGTTGGCTCCAAGCAAAAAAATCTTATATGTAGAGAAGAATAAAAAAATGTTGTTCATCTCGCTCTCTCATACTAGTGATTGTGTAATTTTATCCTTCTCATGTTATCATTGTTATTTCAATGCCAGGTCTAGTTTAATATACTCTGTCTACGGTTTAATGTTTACTCTCGGACTAATATACAGTTATCTGTGATGTTTACTTACTTTAATTTTCGGTCCACGCCTGAGTGGTTAAACTTTACTTTAGGTTGACAAAAAACGAGTTACGAGCTTGCAAGTGTATCAGAAGTAATAAATCATTTAATCACCTACGTACATAATAACATGTTTACCTAATAATAGTAAATAATACAGCAATACAATATAAAATTAAGTCAGTTCTTGGTTTTGGTTAATATTTCAGTTTTCCATGTCCTGAACACCACCTGTGAGATGGGAGATTGTTTTTACCCTAGCACGACAATAGTTTGTGTTTATTCACTCTCTCACACAACTCTGTACTTGAGCTGAGTTCCTGAAACATCTGTGAGACATAGTGATGTGCACATACTGTATACATATATGTTTGATAAAATACATAAAATTTCTTGTTTCTAGTTATAAATCTTTACATTGCTAATATAAATGTATGGTTTTAGGTGAACCTTAGCCATCAAAAAGTGACTCAGTGTCCTGCTCGCCATGAATAGTGTGAGCCACAAGCCCGATACATCTAGCAACACCTTCAGAAAAAGGCACTTATTTGGCTCGCTGTCGACTGAACCTTTATTATCCATGACCACTTCACAATACAAGTAATTATTTCATTTATTAACAAATAATTGAACATTCTGATGTAGATAACAAAGCATAGAAACGAAACAAGATAACATGTATGTTTAACCAACATATATGAGAGGTTAGTAAGAGTACATGTGTAGGAATATTGCTTTATATGGTTCCATAGTCATAAAGGTTATTATAACCTTTATGTTAGTAGTTTAGCCTCTTTATCTGTCCGTCAGTTAATCGGTGGCTTAGCTCTTTAACTAATAAGTAGTAGATAGCTGTAATTTGGCATGTTTATTTATTTATTTATTTAGTTGGGGTAGACTTGTCCTAGAGTGTAGACTGCGAATCGGCAAACGTAGCGTAGGACCTCCTGTGACCAGGTGGAGCAACGATATACGCAAAGAGGTGGGTAGTGACTGGAAGAGAAGAGCCGAAGAGCAGGCTCAGTGGCGCATCTTGGGAGATGATGGTGATCTTGGGAGAGGCTTACGTCCAGCAGTGGACTGTCACAGGCCGATCATGATGATTTAATTATTTATTAATAGATCGCCAACATAATAATCATCGTTATAAACCTTTTAACATCAAAATCTTAGTACTATTATGCTAAATGTTATTATAATTACAGGCGAAGACTGCATGCACATAAAATTGTAGGCGAGTAACATTAAAGAATAATAATAATAAATTTAAAAATGTAATTTGTTTAAAAAGAAAAAATAATACAAAATGATTGCTGAAATTAATATGTTACAAGAAATATCTCATTAAATAATTTTAAAAATATTGGGTTATACAGTGGGTATTACATATTTAGGTTACCTTTCTGACATATGTATTAATATTCGTATTATATATTTATTTCAGCGTCTTCGTGTCAACTTCACCAGAAACTTAGAAGCAGAAGTCTCGTCTTGTCAGTCTTAATTATTAATGAATCATTGAACAGATTTAAATGAATGAATTAAAAGCTAATGAGCTTAACCAATGGTTCTTGGTTTTGAAAGAGCAAAGAATAGAGATATTATTCGCCGCAACTCTCAAGTGTTGGAGGTGTTCGTGACTCGTCAGGTGGAGAGAAATCGAGCAACGATGGGGCCCTGAATGCCATAGCATAGGGACTGACATTTTTGTCAAACAAAATATATATCTAATGAATAAATGTAATTGAATTTATTTAAAATTCCTTGCCTGTCATAAACTATTATTCAAATCTTTGACTAACAAGATTAACTACCTTGTACTATTATTTATTGCCTTGGCTGGTGTTTTATCCACAGCATTCAGCAATGGCACTACTATTTAATATTTTTATTCCGATTAAAAATATTAAACATGCGGATCACTTGTAGTATTGACCATTTGTGGTAGGCTTTGGCCTTAGCTCGAACCACCATGGACCAATGGATAAAGGCATGTCAGTAAACGGTGCTGTCTTTCAATTCTAGACTAGCACGATACCATCTTAGACAGCATCTTTGCTTATCATCAGGTGAGACAGCAATCAAATGATTGTATGTCAATAATATAGATACTTAGCCGAAGACTTACATTTTAAGTCAATAGCATTAACTTTTCAACCGATTTCCAAAAGGAAGAGATTTTCAATTCATCTTGCTGGTTTTTTTTGTTTCTTACGCGATTACCTTGCCAAATTGTGAACCGATTAGAATGTTTTTTTTTTTATGGGTAGAGTGTCTATACATATGGAGACATAGAGTACATTATAGATAGGACAATATGGAGATTCAAACCTCAAACTTGTCAATTAACTTATTTTAATCAATTCGTAAGGAGGCGTGGTTCTTTAGTAAATTTTATCAAGATCTGATGAGTAGGACCTCCAGAGATATGGAGATAAACATCTCAAACTTGTTATTGAAACTGACACGCGCTCACATTGCTTTTATAGTTTTCAAACTACGTTAATTATTCTAGTACAAAACAACGTAGGTATCATAATAACTTATAATTTAACCTCAAAGTTGAATATCACTTCGATCGATTTTTTAATCTCGATAGCTTCAAGACTACTTAAATTATGACAGTTGTATTCGTGTTTTAACTCAAAAAATCTCGACAATCGTGTGGTTAATTTACTTAAAGAATACAGTATTCTGACATTATATGTCAAAATAGCTCGCTTACAAAAGTTCAACTCTGACCTACGCACTCGGACGTGCGGCGCCACCTGTACGTTCGGGTTTACAGGATACGAAATTCAAATCTCACCGCGAATTCCGCTCTCGCGAGGTATAAACTAGCTTAAAGAATAGCCCTGGGGCTATTCTTTAGAGCTAGAAACTTATAATTTAACATAAAAACAGAACATCAATCTCCGATTTTTCAATCTCAATATGTTCAAGACTATTAAAATTAAGAAAACTGAATTCTTGGTTCTACGCAAAAAAAATCGACGATCGAGATGGTACATTTCCTTACAAAATGCCGTTTTCATACAATAAATGTCAAAATAGGTCATTCACAACAGTTCAACCTCACATCCGCACTCGGATGTGCAGCGCCACCAGCGCGTCCGAGTTTACAGCATACAAAATTCTCTTCTCGACGCGGATTCCGCTTGCGAGATGCGTAAACTAGCTTACAGAATAGCCCTACTGAGCCGAGTCGCTAGAGTCGTGCCCAGCGAAGTGGTGCGCGCGTGCTACTTTGCTACCGTGCATTCACAGCTGCAGTACGGCGCGGAGCTGTGGGCTCGAGCCGCGGACTGGGAGCGCGCCTTCTGCCTACAGAAACGTGCGGTGCGGTCCATGGCACGCATACCGATGGACACCTCGGCCCGTCCCTACTTCAGCAGGCTGGGTGTCCTCACGTTGCCCTCCATCCTGATTTATCAGGTGGCGGTCCACGTGAGGACTAACCTTGACTGCTTCAGTAAACGCAGCTCGGCGCACACCTATAACACCCGCGGGAAGGACAAGCTTCTCAGTGTTTCGAGGTCTCTCGAGAAGTCCTCTAAGCTAACACATGTCATGGGCCCGACGATATATAACAGGTTGCCAGAGCACATAACAGCTGCAAATAGCCTTTCCGTATTTAAGTTCAAATTAAAACGATTGCTTATACAGCACTCTTTTTATTCATTTAATGAATTCTGTGATAACAAATGGAAATCTCAGGTTGTATAGGTACTATATAATTTAAAATAGTAATTATTTTTTAAATTTACATGTATGACATTATTATTATCATTATTTAATTTAGACATGTAATTATTTTATGTTTGCTAAACTATGTACAAATATTGTACAAAATATTTGACATTGTAATCTTTTTATTTAATATGAATATTGACGTGTAAATCTGACAATTTACCAATAAATGAATATGAATATTACGTGTGACTTAAGTAGTCTATTATTTTATTATATTATTATTTATACTCGCTGCGCTCGGGTGCTAGCTTCACGCCGTGCAATAATAGACAACTTAAGTCACGAGTATCGTATATTATTTTATAGCTGTCAGTGTGACATAAACCCGCACTTTACGCTTGCTACGTTTCTCCGTCGAATAGAAGATTATTGCACGGCGTGCTAAACGTCGTGCAATATGTTTTTGATGTTATTCAAATGAATAAAATATTTCATTTGAAAATGGAATTGTGCATGCAGGATATTATTGTATGTTTTCTATTACTTTTTTTGTTTAAATCGTAGCAATTTTTTGTTTTTATTTTTAGAATTTCTAGAATTAAAATGTACCATGCAAAAACTCAGATTTTTACATTTCTACATAGATAAATAAAATCCCAATTTAATCGCATCGATGGGATTTGAACCCGTGCGTGCTTTCTGGGAAACATGCGCTGTACCAACTCAGCTACAATACGAGCCTTCTAATACGTGGATGGAGTATTAAATGGATTTGGCATTTAAATAACATGAGAATAATATGAGAAGGATAAAACTATACAATCACTAGTATGAGAGAGCGAGATGAACAACAGTTTTGATCCTTCTCTGCGTATACGATTTTACAAACTGGCTCCAGCACTGGCACCAAGTTCGAGTGCACCCATTGGCTCTCACCCGCTGTCATGTATGATCCGACCAAATTACGTTATTAATTTAATCTTATAGCTGGCATATGCATCACGTGTTCATCATTTTAGTCGGGTTATATCTCTATAGCTATTTCATTCGCATACGCTAATGTTCTATATATATATAAATATATATATATATATATATTCTCTATGTACTTATATGACGAAACTAATGGATTGCATTTTAACCAATTATGCATTGGTGGCGCCATCCGTAATAACTGTTTAGAAGTTAATTACTCGGATGAAATCATTACAGATTTCAGATCCGATGAGAGATGTTGCATTGCTTAACTATACTTTATATTTTTGTACATTGTTATATACTCGTATATACTCGCTTGGATCCCGTCGATGCGATGAAATTTTGGATAATATATAACAATTTACAAAATTATAAAGTGTAAATAATATAACGCTTAAAAGAAACATAATATGTTATAATTTGTTCAATTGGGCTTCACATTAGGTTAGTTCCATATAAATTCTATTAAATGGTTTGCCGGCAACTGCAGATATAACTCTGATATTACCTGTATGGCGTCACTTTAAGCAATATGAATGCTTACACTTATTTTGGAAGATACGTTATGTAAGTCTTTATTATATATATATTTATTATTATATTTATAGATATTGTAATTCCATATGAGTCTTGGTTACTTGAAATAAACATATTTTATTTTATTTATTTTAATTTTATTTCTTTAGGGGTGATCATTATCGAGTTTCAGTCCATGTTTACATATACATTCTGAACCTATAGATCTATAAGTGGATTGTCGCAAATGACTTACTGCGTCAAATCCATAATCTGCTTCTCCTTCTGTGCCTGTTCTTCTTGCGACATCTGTACCAGCTGCAACAACCGTTCAGTCTCCGTGGTGAGCCTCTTCGCCTCTTCTTTGCTTTGATCGAGCTGTGTTTTCAGCTGCTCCGCGTCTTTCTGCGTGTCTGTCAGTTTGCGATTCAGGTCGGTAACTGCCGCTGTACTTCCGCCAGCCTGAAACATATTATAAACGTTATTGGTATTTATTTATTAAAAGTTTCATTGACGGAATCTCAGAAGTATCGGTTAAAGGTTTGTCAAAGAGTCATGGAAATATAAATATATACATACTCGGTGTAAAGGGAACGGATCACGTGAGAAACATCACGTTGTGTTCCATTACAGGCGTAATTGTTGTCGTCATAAAATATGCTAGTCTTAAACATAGATTAAAAAAGGGGATTGGTCGGGTCACGTTTGCAGAATACAACCCCGTTAGATGAATTTACAATACCTTATTAATACAGCATCTAAATGCCTCAGCGTAGTTAAATGGTACAGGTTCTACCAGCTCCTTTACCACCCTGATAATCAAACCATTCTAGACGTAGCGTGTTTACCATCCTTGACGTCATCATCGTTTTCCACCAGACAAGATAGTGGTCAAACGCTAGCCTATCAGATATATAAAATGAACATCCAGCTAGCTGAGTCTGCCTTACCCACAGAGAAGGCAACGTGACCTATTCAAGTGGAACTGACTAGCTAGGGGGTTTCCTCACGATGTTTTTTTCCTTTACCATAACACATTACGTGTACAATATTATTAGGACATAACAAATACAAAACATCAAAACATTATTGTAATGTGAGCATTGTTGGATAATTTAAGGTGTTCAATAAATTGTTTTCTATTTTATTCTATTCTGGACAAAAATCGAATAATATATCCTACCTTCCTCAATGATGCCTCCATTTGGTCCATTTGCTCTTTTCTCTTCTTTAACTGTCGATCTAATTCCGCTAACGATTTCTCTTTCTCCTCTACATCTTTCCTTTTGTTCTCGAACGCTCTTCGCTGCTCTTCAAACTGTCTTCTCGCGTCTTCTAACTTCTTGAATTCTTCTTGTATCTGGCGTTTAGCTTGGGATGTGTCCTCGCCAGCCTTTGCGTTCTGAGCTCCAGCTTGTTGCAGTTTCTTGTTCGCATCGTGCAAGTCGAGCTGTGGAAATTTTTGTTCGGTTTTTGGATGGATTGGTAGTTAACTTCTGAAGGAAATCTTGGCTTAAACCAAGAGCGATGTATTGGTACCGAATTGAAATCGTCAAATAAACTTGTTTTGATTTTTGTTTTTGTGAATAACAAAGAAGTATTAAGATAACTGCAGTAAACTTTCCAACTTTATGTTGCCAGCTACTGCTGATGATGTGGTTTTATTTTCGCAACTTTTAGATTCACCAAATCATGGTGCTACTGTGATTTAATAGTAAGCTTTAACCACGGTAAGATTCAATAGAGTTCAGTCCTGTTATGTCTCACAATTATTCATAGTTAATTGTATGAAGATGCACGAAAAATTAGTAACCCATGTATCATCTGCTCTTGGTTTAAACGTGACTTAGGTTATAAAAGCTTTTTGTGATACAAAATTTAAAACGGATGGTTTCTATGTTCATCTATCGAAATGTTGATACTACTATGATTGACGACATAATACCTAAAATCAAAAGATAATTGCAGAATCTTGATTAAATAGTAATAATGACAAAAGCTTTTACAACGACAGTTAATAACAATGCGGATGATAAAAATATTTCACCATAAAAATCACATGACAAAATCCAGAAAAATTGCTCACTTTATTTACAAAAAGCTGAAACTTTATACACGTAACATTGCAAAATATACCTTAACTGTAGCAAAACATTAGACAAAATGCTGTAAACTTAATGTTTTAAACAACGACAATGATTGCAAATGTACACATAACAATAGGCTGAAAAGGAAATAATATTATTTTTAAATGTAAATTACACCAGATTACATCACTAGTTGCGGAAACACTGGAAGTCCTTGCAGATGGATGTTTATTATTTTTGCAACAGCTGGTATGATTGAATGTTTGAACATCACTACTTCGGTAACGTGATAATATACTGTGTAAAACATTCGTTTTAAAATTCATTTTCATTGTTATTTAATTATGTTAATAAAATAAATGCAGTTTTATTTCAGCACATCATATTTTTATCTTGTAATCAATTTCTTACAATTGAATGACATTAAACATAGGTATTCATAAAGTTTTATATTGTACTAACTTTTACTTTTTAATTGTTTTTTTTTAAATTTTTTTATTAGTATTTTGAACTAAATGTAAATTTTAAAAATGTTCTCAAATGTTCTCAAATGTTCACCGGAGAACCAAACTGAAACGATATGCTTCAATCCAGAATTTCAAAGTATAAATTTCTGTAATTGATGTTGCTGTAATAATAAAATATAATTTTGTATAGAAATCAAACTAAACTGCTTCTGAAATATTTATATTACTACGATACTACTTTTGATCTTGTTTCATATTGAGACATCAAAACAAAAATCAGCTTAAATTCTTACAGCCCAAAAACTTTATCAAAACAAAAAAAAATCCTATGCAAAATGACTGAATCACAATTCAAGCAGCAAAGTCTTTTGTAGTATATACTAAGCTTTAGATGCTGTAGATTCAGTTGAAGATATATCCACATTATCACAATCCTTGGAGTTCCTTGTTGGGCATGGAGTTGCAAGTTGCAAGTGCGAGTGATATGTACCGTGCAACAATTTGCATTTCACATTCATTCATTGCGACATGACCACGAGATCTTTTACTGACAATGTGAGATTATAGAGGTTAAAGATGTTGTGAATATCGAAGACGGTTCTGTGAAAATCTTTGACGTTTTTGACTCTGATAGTCTGTGTTTTGGATCAAATTGCTGTGAGCAGATATTTTAGCACCTGCGAGGTCATACATTTTTTTTACCGTGATATCGATTTTACACGTCTTGTTGTTAATTGAATTGATTATTCCTGTATCTGGTAAATGTTGTTTATATTCCAGATATTAAAAACTTCAATCAATCACAGCGAAAGATTTAAATTTTGAAGGGAAAATTCTTTAGGCGCACTGGGGTAAAATTTAATGGAAGTGATGTAGCGCCACGTTCCGAATCAACGGATGTGACGTACGCGTATATCTAAATTGCCAATATTTGAATGTGAAGAAAGTTTCACTTCTAACGCGTAGATTTCTACTAACTTCCTTTTTTATTTGACAGTTTCTTCTACTAAGATACCTACACATAGAAATGCAGCTTTCTATCTAGCTACATCTCTTTCTTTTTGACGTTTGCGATGATTGCAAGCATCTGATCAGTATCTATGTAGATTTCCTTGACATTAACAACTAAACCAAAGGTCCGCTAAAGCCTAGATTGATTTTATGAAAAATCTTTTCTTATGAAGAAGTGAATCTCCATAACCCAGAAGATCTACTCAGAACCGTCAAAGAACTAAATCTTTAGCGTAATTCTTTCATTATATTCTTTCAGAAAACTGCTGCAGTAGAAACATACTTTTAGGTGTCACATTGCCTTGAGTTCAAGTGTCATCTATTTCAATCACATGATGAAATAAACATAAAACAATATAATCATGAGGGTTGGAGGACGCCTAGCGGGCCGTAGGTGACATGCTACTAGTGCCTGAGTGATGGCGCTTTTGATTCTAGATCCTAGTGCTGAGAATATAAGGTACATTAACCTGTAAAACATTTGAGAAATGAAACACGTCATACTATTTTTGGTCTGGAAACAACGTTTATTTCTAACGTGTGAAATAATTCAAGTCTAAATTTAATTTGCAAGTGTGTTGTAATTAGCTGTATCAAATCTTGTAAAAAAGACAAATTGAAAAGTTGTCTTATTGATTCGTATGGTTCTTAAATTTTGAGACTCCGACCTTTCCATTTTATTTAAATTAAAATAAACTCTGTCGTAAAAATAACTTCAGTGGCCTAAATATTGAAAAGTTTCAAAAGCGTAATCACTAGATGGCTTACAACATCGATGACTTCCGAAGATGAACCAACAAAAATTCATAAACATCGAAACAAAAATCTACTCGACACCGGTGCAATGATAAGCAGACGCGAATCGAATGCAGTTCAATCGAGTTGTCATCGAGCAAACAATTAATACTAGCAACATTTTGCAATACACGTGAACAATTTACACCAATGCTCATTTCTACGAAACTCGGTTCAACCACCCGACGCTACCGACGGCCGCGCGCTGCCGGCGATCCTCCAACTGACCTGGCTCTTTTCCAATTCCTGCACCAGCATCTCCAGCTGTGCCTGACACCGCTCCCGCTCCACCGCCAACGACCGCGACTCCGCTTGAGCCGCTTCCAGCTGTTTCTGAACCTCCCGCACATCTGACCCTCCTCGTGCTTGAAGCTGCTGCAGCTGCTGATTCTGCTGATGCAATTGTTTTTCCAAATGTTGCAGCCGCTGCTGGCATTCTGATAGCGCTTTCTCAGCTGAGATTGCTTTCGTTTTCTCTGCTTCAACCGCTGCTCGCCATTTGTCAACCTCTCCTGCCTTTTGAGCTTCCCGCTCTGCTTTTTCTGCTCTCTGCCGAACGGCATCTCTTTCTTTCGTTGTCGCTTGCACTTGCTGCTGTAATTTAGCAATCTCACGCTCGCGATTTTCAATAACTGCTTTAGCTCCACGCTCGGTATCCTGCGACATTTTTCTCTGTTCTTCTTTTAGTCTGCGCACTTCGTCGCGTTGATTCTGTAACTCCGCTTCCGAAGCGTTCAACTCCCGTTGGAAGTTCACTAACATATCTTGAGATTTCTCCAATTGAGCTACAAGTTGATCGCGCTCTATCGTCAACTGCTTCGTATCCGCTTCTAATTTCACTATTTGTTTTTCTATAGCATCAGCTTGCTTGTCTCTCTGCTCCAAAATAGAAGCCATCTTTTCTCGGTCTCGCACTGACTGGGCGAGTTCGTTCTGCAGTTTGACTAAAGTTTCTTGCGTTCGATGGTCTAATGTTCTCTGCTGTTGTTCGACGTTACGCCTCGTGTTCTGTATTTCAGCTCGCAACGCATCTCTTTCCTGTTCGATCTGCCGGCTTTCGAGTATTGTGCGCTCTAGACGCTCATGCATACGACCGAGTTCGTTCGTCATTCGATCGTACTCGACTCGAGTCGTTTCATTCGTCTCCTGATACTTAGCTAGATGCATCTGCGATTTTTCGAGTTCCTTCGCTAACCGACCCGCCTCCATCTCCGTGGAGTCTCGAGCTTGTATCGCCTTCTCGAGCTTGTCGCGGAGACGTTCAATCTCGAGTCTGTCCTCAGTACGAGCCTTGTCGCCAGCGACGGCTTGTAACTTCATTCTCTCGATTTGTTGCAGCTCTCCTTTAAGTCTCTCGTTATCTTTGTCCAACTGATCGGAGCGCAGCTTCAATTTCTCGCAACGGTCTCTGAACTTCTCGCATTCGATGTGAGCGCGCTCTAGCTCAGTTCTTTGCTTTTCGAGTGCCGCACTGAGTTTCGTCACTTCTCCCTTGGACAGTTCTAGCTGAATGTTAAGTTCGTGGAACTTGGTCTCTGCCTGCTCCTTCTCCGCTTGTAACCGTTGCATTTCCGTTTGGGTTCCCTCGAATCTCTCACGATGCTTGTCGACCTCAGCTTGGAGTCGGTTGATCTCTGTGGTCCACTTATCCTGTTCAAATTGGTATTTACCTCGTTGACTTTCAACCCGCTCCAGTTCGGAGCGCAGACGCGTGACCTCCTCCTCGGCCTTGCGTGCTCTCTCCAGTTCAACCGTCATCTTCTCTAGCCGCGCGCGAAGTCTTTCCACCTCTAGCTTAGTTCTTTCGTGTTCTTCTTTCGTATCGTGATACTTTCCGTATCGAGCCGCGTATCGCTCAGCCTCCTCCCTCGCTCCTGAAGCGTCTTGTTTTACCTTATCCAGCTCGCCTTGAACTCTTCTGAGCTCAGCCGAAACTTTGTCATGCTTATCGTACATCTTTTCGAGTTCAATCTGTACTCTAGCCATTTCCTCTTGAGTCTTTTCATTGGAAGCCTGAGCTTTGCCGCATTGCGTCATTGCTCTGTCGTATTCGAACTGCAGTCTTTCGCTGTCGGCTAATAATTTCTCCTTTTCGCCTTGTAGTCTTCGTAGTTCTATCTGGCTTTTTTCGTATCTGTCTCTGACCATTTCAATATCCACACATAGTCTGTCCATGTCTTCCTTGGCCTTCTCTTCTTGTTCTTTAGTCCTGTTTAGTTGTAAGGAAGCCCTGTCGTATAATTCCTGGACTCTTGCCAATTCATCTTGCAATTTCCTCTGGTCATCTCTGACTTTGGTCGACAAATGTACGTGCTTCTCTAATTCCAACTCTATCCGGTCTTTGTCAGCTTCTAGGATGTCTATCTTATTCTGCAGTCTGTAGATTTCGTTCTGGGACCTGGGAAAGGGATAACGTTTAGTGGTTAAGTCCTAAAGTTGCAAATTAAATATAATTTAGCTCACAAGACAACAGAGAAAATGATGATACCTATCATACTTTTCAAGCATTTTCTCGTATTCTTTGTGCGCGGTCTCTTTCTCTTCAACAGTCTTTTGTGTGGAGTACAGAGCTTTGTCAAGCTTCTCTTTCATTATTTCTAGCTCAGTGAGGGCATCGTCTCGCTCCATCTGAAAAGGAGCGATATAAATTAAATTTCAAAGAGACGTGTGACGAAGTTTTTATATAAACCATATGTTGAAATAATAAAGTCAGTAAATACGTAAAAAAAAATGTTGTATTATTATTTATATTTCATTCGTTTTTACAACTCTTATTTTATTTGTGATATGTGAATGAGACAGCAATCGGGATATCAAAAGCTGGTTTATATGAGGTTCTCATAGTTTCTATACCCAATAATACGAGTTACAGATATAATTAAATATCTCACTAAGTTGAGCTTCGACATACAACGCTGCCTCGCCTGCGTTGTTCCTGAAACATTTCTGGCAAAACAGGGCACCTAAGTGGTCTCCATATATATCACTTTGGAAAACCTGTCGCCGAACACAAGAGTGTTCCGTCAGCTTCCTTTGGGAGCTAGTTCCCATTCTAGACCTGGCGTGCTTCCATACTCAACCATATCGTCACTTACCAACAGGTGAGATAGCCAAACGCTATGCTAATATAAAAAAATAATCTTTCATTTACTCTACTCACAGTAAGTTTCTGATGCTGCTGATGTGCCTTCTCCCATCTTTCCCTCAGGACCTCGAGTTCAGTAGCAGCACTGTCTCTGTCTCTCGCAGCTCTGTTAGCAGCCGCAGCTGCCGCTTCGGCTCTCTCGCGACAGCTGGCAGCTTCCGCAAGAGCTGCATCTCTTTCCTTCTGGACGCGTGCTATAAGCGCCTGGAAAGAAGAAAAGAAATATGTACTTGTCTTAATATCTCACGGCAAGATGAAACTAGGAACATTTAACAACACAATGTATTCATATTGTTAAACTCAGGACTCATGCTGGTTCATCAGCTGGTTTTATAATGTGCGTTGCTGAATTTAAATTTTGAGGGACCTTAATTGTAATAATGTTCAACCAATTTTCGAAAATGAGAGGGTGCTCTATGCGTCTGTATCTTTTTTTGTATGTTTGTCACGTGATTACTCCGCTAATTGTGATCGGATTCGACTGATTCTTTTTTCAACCGACTTCCAAAAAGAAGTAGGTCTTTTTTTATTTGGTATGTATGTTACGCGATTACTCCATCATTTGTAAACCGATTCGAATGATTCTTTTTTTAATCGGTAGGGTACGTTTCCGATGTGGTTCCATTGTAATTTTATTGAGATCTGATAATTATCTCCAGAGATATGACGATGAACGTCTCAAACTTGCTACTGAAATTGACTCGCGGGGCAAGGAAGTCGGTTGTTTTAGTTTTTAAACTTAATTATTCAAGGGTATATCTCCACAGTTGAAAAAGCAAAAGAGTATATCAGGATCGTAGCATGTGAGAAGTAGTCTCTGCCTACCCCAACGGGAAAAAAAGCGTGATTTTATGTATGAATGTATGTATCTCCTTAGTGGTCCCATTATGTAATTTATTGACATCTGATGAGTACCAGATATATGTAGATAAACTCCTCAAACTTGTCACTGAAAATGAACTGATGGTAATTATTCTTTAGAAGATGTGGTTCTTTGGTAAATATTATCAAGATCTGATTAGAATCGCCAGAGATATGGCGATAAACATCTCAAACTCTCAAAATTATCTTACGCGGCATATGAAGTCGTTTCAACAGTTCCGTAGCGGAATGGCAAAAAAGGAACCCTTATAGATTTGTCATGTATGTCTGTCTGTCTGTCCGTCCATATGTCACAGCCACTTTACTCCGAAACTATTAAGACTACACAGTTGAAATTTTTCATCAAACCTATACGTGCGGGGTGTCTATAGATAGGTCTTTAAAAATTACATTTAGGTTTCTAAAACCATTTTATTTCAGAGTCAATCGTATGAAAGATAGACATTTCTAAAGTGATCAAATATGTGCCCCCCCTCTAATGCTGTAGATCTTAATAAATAAACAAAAGCTATACAGAAATTATCCTAGTAGGTACATGCCAGAAAATGCATATGTCCAACTGTAGGCGGAGACAGACTTTATTTTCGATAGCGAATGCGTCGAAAAACAAGTCATACTTATCTCAAACAAAACTTTTAACATAAAAGCAACCTTTTTGTATATTTTATTGTATATATCATCATGTGTGATGAAACTAATGAAGAATACTCATTATGAAAATACATACTAGCTCAAATTTGACTGTACTACTAATTGCCATCAGTGAGTTCCAATTCCTATAGATAGTCGTATATCTAGTGGTACCTCAATATAGCATTGTCACCGAAAATACGTAATTACGTAAGTATGTCAAATTTCAGGTCAATCGAACACCAATAATGGTCGGTTTATTGAGAGTTTATCTACTCAATTGTACCGTTATTGAATAGATAAACTCTCAATAAAATAAATATACTCAGAAACCGGCCATATAAGAGGGTAAAATTTTACTTTTAACATCTTACTTCACTCACGCAACTCACAGACACCAGGACAGGTGAACTATGTAAATTAAAGCTTGTATTAAACAAACAAAAATCTAAATCAAAATATATATATTATAAACAAACTGTTTACTTGCATAAAAAATAGTACATAGTATGTTTTGAATATGGGAAACAAAAATTTACCCATTTCGGGCGTATTAAGGCTTAATGTTATTATGTAGCAGGCTTAACATTATTATGAAACAGGTTTACATTTTGTTCCCTATAACATTCTTAAACAACATGAAGAGACAACAACCTTGTATTCATAGTATCTATTATTACAAAATCGAGAAAACATTTTGAACTTAATAGCTATATCCATAAGGTTCAAAGGATGGGTTATCCTGGCAGATTTTGGCTACAATCCAAATGCGTCAAGGCTGTCGCAGTTCCAGAGGTTTAGTGCTAAACATCGATTTGTTTGCCAAATATCTGGGACATGTTCTAGCCGGGATTGGGTATTGCTTAGAATCTCTCAGGAAACGAGGTTTAAGGAGGTATATAGAAATATAGATAACATAGGTAGTCAACGTTTCATTTCGTACGGGTTTCAGCGTCGCGATTTGGAATCGATTGCAAGGTATTCTTTGTACCTACGTCTCGAAGAGTTATGGCGCATTGTGCTAGTGCAGCTAGAATTTGCCAGGGAGGCTTGACATTGATACCGTTGCAGTTTTGGTAAATATTGTTCATATTAATTTATTCTGATAGCAAAATTTTGTTATATTGGAAATTAAAGTAAAAAAGTACCTATCGTACAAAACTAGAAATGTAATAAAACCATCACAATCAATATAATATTGTTATAACAGATATTAGGGAAGATCAAAAAGTAGTTAGAACAACGTACTCTTCGGTAAGAAAAAAAATAAATACTAGCAGGCATAGCTCAGATACATATTTGTAATATTAATTTTAAAAAAAATCTTCGATTCTCTTTTGTTTTTTTTCTGAATGTAGTCATTTGTTTGCTTCGTGACGAAACGTGTTCTCGAAAATGGAGAAAAACGAAGAGCGAGCCGTTATTAAATACCTCTGTTTAAAAAAGTTAACGACGCAAGAGATTCATTACGATTTGGAGGCAACATTAGGAGAGTCTGCTCCGCCGTATTCCACTGTCGCAAGGTGGGCTTCTCAATTTCAAGTAGGGAGAACGAGCACGGAAGACGAACATCGTTGCGGCCGTCCATCGACGGCAGTCACACAAGAAAACGTTACGAAAGTCGAGAAAATTGTATTGAGCGATCGAAGAGTTACCATACGATACTTAATTCAAGAAACGGGCATTTCATATGGAAGTATACAATCCATATTGAAACAATCTTTGAATATGAGAAAAGTCTCCGCAAGATGGGTGCCGAGAATGTTAACCAACAGTCAGAAACAAAATCTACTTGACATTCCGAAGATATTGTTGGACAAGTTTCAAGAAAATTCTGAAAACTTTTCGTCTCGTTTCGTAACAATGAACGAAACATGGGTCCATCATTTTGATCCCCAGACAAAACAGCAATTTTCGCAATGGAAACGGCCATCATCACTGACCCCAAAGAAGTTTCGTGCTGTGGCATCGGCTGGCAAGGTTATGGCCTTTTCACCTCGGTATTAACTAAATAGAGTGAAAGTTTGTGTTGAAGAGCGAAATTGTAACAATCGATAAAATATATCAGTTATGAAATAATACTAGAAGAAAATTCGGTACAAATATGAGTTTTTAACCGACTTCAAAAAAGGAGGAGATTATCAACTCGTTTGTACCTATGTTTTGTTTAATTTTTTTATGTTTCCATTCCATTCGATTGGTCCCATTGTAATTTCATCGATAATAATCATCTTCAGAGATATGACGATTAACGTCTCAAACACTGAAATTGACTCGAGCGGCATGGAAGTTGGTTGTTTTAGTTTTAAAATAATCGCAAAAGTTGTAGCACACAATACACGAAACCGCACTATTTACATATTTTTCACTGAAAACATCAACGATCAAATCGATCAAAGTACTAACAGAAAATAGCCCAATAATTTTAGATCGCATAAAAGCTTCGACCACATCCACTTCACATCAATTTTCCTATAAATAGGGTAAAAGCTTTCGGATACCAGTTCCCAGTATCACTAATGCTTTTAATTAATACGAGGGCAGAAACTTAATTTTAGCAATGAATTTAATGTTATAAGTTCCTCTCCTTCAAACGAGCGTAGCGTAAAACGTAATCCGTGGTCTAACGGAGTGAATAACTAATTTTTAAATTTTTTTTAAAAATTCATATAGGCGTTTGACCATAATTCACCTGATGGTAAGGGATAATGCGGTCGAGGATGGTAGCACGCTAGGCCTATACTGGCTCTCACGGATAGCTTGCAGATTTTCTAACCTGAACTCTCATGTTAGAAAATCTGTCGCCAAAAATCTAATGTGTTTCGGCAGCTATCCTTGAGTGCCAGTTCCCATTATAGGCCTAGCGTGCTACCATCCTCGATAGCTGGCCAGGCGAACACTAGATAGTGTCCTACCACCATGCGGGGATTGGGGGTTACTTAAAGCCGACCATTATCTCAATACACCACTGGGCCCTCCAAATATTTCTGAAGTTATGCTATTTCCTTTTTTAATATTTTAATTTGAATGAATGAATGAATGTCAAGGGATGAACGAGCCGAAGATCGGGCTGAAAATCATAATCAAAATCAAAATATATTTATTGTTGAAAACTGTGTGTGAAAACAAACATAGATGGTAAATTTGTTTCGTGGTAGTATCTACAGTTTGCCCTTTTCGGGCGTACAATATATTATATAAATCTAAGCTAGTGGCGTATCTTGGGAGAGGCCTACGTCGTGTACGTGATGATGATCAGTTGGTAAGTGACGATGTGGTCGAGGATCACGCTAGACTCTCAAGGACTTTCGAGCCCGTAGAACATACTTGTGTTTGGCGACAGATTTTTAAACTTGAGGGTAGGTGTAGCAAGCCAGGCGGACACAAGACAGTGTCCTTACCACCATACAAAGCGTTATTAGATTGGTACAAGTTTACTCAACACATGCATCTTGCCAGCTTACTAAGCCGAGGGGTTCCCTAGTGTGAGACTGTGTTGTTTTTTTTTGTTTGTTCCGCCTTTTTCCCCCCGACATAGGTCGGAGACTTTTTTCAGCGTTACATATTGCTTAAGCGATTTAATTTTTTTTATATTTCAGTTTTGCATAAAATAGGCCGTTATGATCCATTTTATGTATCGTACAGTAGCAAGAGCTAAAGGTGAATAACTATACGTTACATGATAGATAATACATGAGATACATGTAGTGTCAATATCTAATAATTTACAGCTATTTTTAAATGTTAAAACTAATTATGAATACCTATATGTATATTTTAATTTTTTTTTCTTTTTTTTATGATTTCCTTCTTTTATTTAGTTATTTTTTTAATATTTTTTAATCGTTTGGTTTTTCTTAGTTTTTTTTTAATTTTTTTATTCGTACATATAGTCGAAAGTATGGTTAAAGTTATCTTAATATACAAAAATAACACGAGTGAACTATTTATGTCAAACGTGGTAAGGTGGTAGTGTAAGACTGTGAGACAAGCTGATTCTACTATTCTGACTAAGTATATATTTTTATATTTTTAAAACCTTACTAGAAATGGTGGCTTGTTCAATTTGTGCACTTTTTCAGGTTGTTAAGTCACAGTCTTGTTAACCCCTCCAACTACGCTAAAGGTACGGTCACACCACAGCGTCCTGCGTGCGCGATCTAGGCGGCGATCACATAGCGCAGTATCTGTACCGACTGGTTCACACCAAACGCAAGTAAAACAATTGAAAAGTACTGAGATCGCGCCCGCAGATCGCAGGACACCGCGGTGTGACCGTACCTTAAATATGCTTGTGTCTGGAGTGGGGTCACGTCAATTAGTGCAATGGGTGGGGATCGAACTCACGACCTTGCGATCGCTAGGCCAACGCCTTTACCATTGGGCTATTGCTGCTTGAATATTTATTTTCGTGTAATATGTGTGTATTTTAATTAATTGTCTGTCACATCGTAGCACCCTAATAAAGTTTATTTTTTTCTTTTAATAGTATTTTTATCGCAAGTGTGTTCTTAATTGTGTATCAAAAAAATCTGCTCATTCAGTCATTTTGAATAAGATTTAAAGCTTTTCGTTGACGATTTTGTTAAAGGCAACGGTTAAAAAGCAGCAACTTTTAAAAATATTTCTTCTTTTTATGAAGTTGGACAAAACAACAAAAGATTCGGTGTGAAAGAGGCTTCTGTTCCGATATTTTGGGCCAGACAATGGCTGAGTTACAGAGTTTGCCATTCAACGGCTTCCAAAAATAAATAAATCGATTACAAAGTTTAACCGAAATCAGCGTGTCTTTTATCGTTTTGTGGAAAATGTAAAAAGGTATAGAGTCTGGTCTTGGTAAGAATTTACTATAGAAATGATTCTATGAAATAAGGTCTCATAGGTATATTTTCAACCGAATTCCCAAAAAGAAGGAGGTTCTCAATTCGTCTGTATGTTTTTTTTGTGTAAGTTACGCGATTACTCCGTCAATTGTAACCCGTTTAAATGATTCTTTTTTTAATCGGTAGGGTTCGTTTTCGAAGTAGTCCTATTGTAATTTCATAGAGATCTGATGAGCATCTCCAGAGATATGACGATAAACGTCTCAAACTTGCTATTGAAACTGACTCGCGCGACATGGAAGTCGGTTGTTTTAGTTTTTAAACTATCTTAATTTTATAATGATGAGTTTTATTGTATAAGGTGAGAACATAAATGTAAAAGGTAGATGCGGTACTCACTCTTATGCCACATAAACATAATGGAACTAGAAACAACTACATTAAAACACTAATTTCTAATGTCGAGCTTGATGTTTATGAAGAACAGAGGAAGGCATTGTTGTTAATTATTTAAATGGGTCTGCGGTAATTGCACACGTACTTCTGTACGTGCTACAAAAACGCCAGTTCGATGGTGACTAAGGTGAAATTAGGTTCGCGAACCTAATTCATACGGTCCACATTGAGGAGTGGGGTACCATATCTTCCTTTTTATATCGATGGGTGAGAAAGGACAAACAATTCGCTCTACTGGTGTTTAACGATGCCGTCTATCTATAACTGAAGTATGGCATGTATTACTCTGAATTGATAAAAGTTTGAGTGCTTCTGGGGTGCGCCTGTTATTTTGAGACAATTACCTTTTGAGTCTTACATGCAAGCAATTCTATGTCCTATAATTTGTACCTACTTCTTCTCTTTGTTACGTCGTCGGTCAGAAACTGTAATCTATAGTATCATAATACCTAAATAATTTAAAACCATCCCCGACTGATCTATGTTCAGATTCAGAACAGATTATCTGTTAATTCAGACCTTTCTAATGAGCCCAAACTCGACATTAAGTTCGTGAGAAGTCGAGTATTCTGCAGATTCCAAGAGATGTCCCAGCATCAGGTCAATGCTAACATGATATAATATCTTTGAAGTAAGAGGATACCGAATTTTGAATTGATCAGACGTATAAAATATGATCTCATAGCGTCATCATCTAGAAAAAAGCTCATAGTATTAAAACGGCTGAACGGATATTCATAAATCAAAGCTAAGAACAGTTTTGATTAAGATACCTATCAAACAAACAAAAAAATCGAAATCGGTTCATACGTTTGGACGCTACGATGCCACAGACAGACACGCATGCATATACATAGACACACAGATACACACGTCAAACTTATAACACCCCTTCTTTTTGCATCGGGGGTTAAAAATAGGACAACGGCGACAGCGAAGCGGGTCACTGATCCGACTATTTTGGTCACACTGCATCATTTTATAAATAGAGATAATCATACTCGTTTAGTCCGATTGACCTATGTCCAGCAGTGGACTGATACCGGCTGATTATGATGATACTAATTTATAATGGCACACAGATTTCGTTTAGATACAAAAATCTGTTATTTTTTTTAATTATAATTTATGGTCAGTCTCTGATAGCCTGATATCTAAGGTGAGAGCTTATATGGCAATTTTTTGTATGTATAACTTTTATATGAAGTCATAATACGTCAGGAAACTATCGGAAGCTTTTTAAAGAACCGGTGAAACTAGGCCCTTAAAAGTTTCATAGGCATTATGTCAACGTTCCGCCTGACTTGGTACAAAAAGGTAGCTTACCACCATCAAGGAAAAAATTTGCCATCGAAACCTTACGATGTTCCGGCAGCATAGCCCTAAAGAGTCAAATTATTCTTGGCTTAGCGTGTTCACCATCCTCAACTACACCATCGCTTACCACGAAGCGAGATAGTAGTACCTACTACCTACCTATCAGACTTAAAAAAAAGTAAACAATATCAGAGTTGACGAAAATCTCGTGAAAGCAAGGCACTACAGATAATTACACAGACCAGTGTCGTCCCAAATCGGTACAACTAAATTATTCAAGACATCCGATTGTCGGATTATCGAGGTTCAGATCCGGTTGCTAAATAATTCAACTGTTCACAGGAATAGACTGGAGATTAGTTGTCCAGTGAGACGGGAAAACGCGGATTATGTGGCGGATTTCGTTTATTTCTCTTACTCGCGGACATGCAAGTAAGAGAGATCTTGTATCGATGTTTTTTCAAGTGTACTCAAAGTGAGCTCAGAACCGTGACACTTCTACTGTTTTGTGGTTAGCCTCACACCCCTATTCACAGACAATAGTATATATTATTAAGTAATATTAGTAAGTATTATTTATAGTGTGAGGTCTCACAGTGTTCAAAGTTTTGTTTGTAAATACGGGGGAAAATCATTCAAACCAATAAGTACTATAATGACAATATTAGGTAGTTATTTCCATTATGCGTTAGTCACATAGAAATATGAATAAAAAGGTATTATTATTCATATTTCTATGGTTAGTCAACATCTTGAATACGGTAAAGTGAGGTACTTTATTGTACTGATTCCGGAACAAGGATAACCTTTTCAAATTGCTCTAGTATCTAGCGGCCAACGCAGTTTTTTTTTAAATATTTGATTTCAAGTTGTGAAATCATTGTAATGTCTTTTTCAGGGCACGTACAGATATTGAGCGTTCGATAGGGTCTTCAAAAATAAATACTTAAGGAAGGAACGCGGGGTGCACTTTTCCATACAAATGTATTCCCCCGTTTTATCCCTGAAAAATGCTTATAGTGCAAAATTTGTTTCTAGAAAATATCAAGGTCTATTGTAGCTACGTCCCTATAATTTGCTTTTTAGGGTTCCGAACCCAAAGGGTACCAACGGAACCCTATTACTGAGACTCCGCTGTCCGTCTGTCTGTCTGTCTGTCTGTCTGTCCGTCTGTCACCAGGCTGTATCTAATGAACCGTGATGGTTAGACGGTTGAAATTTTCACAGATGATGTATTTCTGTTGCCGCTATAACAAAAAATACTAAAAACAGAACTAAGTTAAGAATTAAATGGGGTCCCCATACAAAAAACGTGTTTTTGTTATAGCGCCATCTATGAACGATTGTTTACCAGTGTTTTTCAACCTTTTTCATGACGCGACGCGACCCTCTTAGTATGAAAAAAAATCGAGCTCTTTTTACTATTTATAATCTGTTTTTTGTTATATTCCTAGCTTCTACCCGTGGCTTCGTTCGTGTGGCCTACAGGAAACAAATTACATATTTTTCTTTCGAAACAAATATTATAAGCACTCTCAGTCAAAACACCTACAAATGCTCTTTAAATAATATTTTCTTAAAAAGTATGTTTTCCTACTTTGTTTTTTTCTTTTACTGAGGCTTCGCGACTCCCCGCGACCCCCTTATAGAGGCTTCGCGACCTCCCACATGTTGAGAAACACTGGTTTCCTACCCTTTGTGTTAACTAGAGATGCGCTGAATATTCGTTTGGTATTCGGTATTCAGCGTATTCGGCATCTTTTCCCTCAGAGTAACAATTACTAAAGTATAGAGCGCGGCTATGAGCCCGCCACCTTGCTGCGAGTTGTAAGCAGATGTCATGTAGCTACATACATTGATATATAGGTCTTGCGTAGGGATGCCTACAAACGCCCGCGTGCTTATCGATGAAGAGGGTGACATCGGACGACGAATAAACTGGCCAAGTGCAAGTCGGATTTGCACTTATAGGGTTCCGATTCCGTACCACACTACAATATTTTATATAATCGAGCAAAAAATGCTGAAAGAAATCACGTTTCTAGTAATAAATTGGTAAATCGATCTAGCTAGGTTTTTATTTTCAGAAAATGTTGTTTTATCCATGTTTTCAGGTATAATATAATTAAAAGCTACAATATAATTAGAATATAAAGGTAAATTTTGCCATTGTTACATTGTTATGATAGCTCAGTGGGAGATCGATCGGATGGCGATCAGAAGGACCGCGGCTCGAGTCTAGTCAAGATTATTATTTTTTCCAAGTTTGTTCTTTTGTGAAAAAACTATTGTTGGGAGCCAAAAAATTACACATAACACGAATTAACAAAAAAAAATAGCGTGTTAAACTCGGTCATCCAAATATTATTATATTATATTATATAACCGTGTAAATTCCAAACATTTATTAAAACAGGAGCCGCGTGCTTATTTAGTACAACGCCATCTTACGATCTTACGAACGTCTAACGTAAACTTTTCCAAGTTTGTTCTTTTGTGAGAAAACTATTATTGGGAGCCAAAAAACCCCCTTTAATTTTAAACTTTATTTCTAGTTACAGCGGCAAAAGAAATACATCATCTGTGAAAATTTCAATTGTCTAACTATCACGGTTCATGAGATACCTGGTGATGCCTGGTGACAGACAAACAGACAGACAGACAGACAGACAGACAGACGGACAGCGGAGTCTCAGTAATAGGGTTCCGTTGGTACCCTTTGGGTTCGGAACCCTAAAAATGAACATTTTGTATTATACATTGAGTGGAATGTGATATATATTCTGTAATAATTATTATTATGGCGAAATAGTCAAAAATATTTATATCAAGATAGGCTGTTTTTTCTACGTTTACTCAGTCATTATATTATCAATGCACGAAATAGATAGTATTAATGTACGTAAGTGTATAAATAAGAGCACTCAAAGGAATATTATTGTGATGATATAATAATACTAAACCCAATAATACAAAATTTGACCTGAGAAAGAAATGCCTAATTACATACTATCCCGTTTTTTCACTCTATTTGTATAACATACCTAACATAAAGCTAACCACATAAACACTCCACATAAACATTTAAGATTAGAATATTTCCTTAATTTGACTTCACTAGAACGTAAAAAATGCCTCGACATAATATCGACTGCCGTACATCACTACTTCAAGCACCGCTAGTGAAGCGGCGGGCGGTGTAGTGGGACGCGACGCGCAACTGCATGTCTCACGTGAACTTCACCCCCGCTATCACATTATGTTAAATCCGTCTAAAAGTACGAAAAACTGTTCTTGTTCTTGTTAAACTTAATGTTCTAATTTATTTTCGTGTGTTTCCTTGTGTAGTTTTGGCAAGTTTGCACCGCGCATTTTGTCATTTTCCCGGCAAAAACGAAATGAATTGTGACTGAACGCACTCCGCTCGAACTCAGAATGTGTACTGCTAGGCTATTCTGTAAGCTATCTCGACAGCGGAATCCGCGGTGAGATTCGAATTTCGTACTACGAAATTCAGTCGTATCACGTTCGTAATACGGTTGAATTTCGTAATACGAAATTCAAATCTCACCGCGGATTCCGCTGTCGAGATAGCTTACAGAATAGCCTAGCTGTTCGCGCTTGCCGGTGGACAGCGACGATGTAATGACCCGTGCTTACTGTTCGCGCTCGAGTAGGCGCGCTCTATACTTTAGTAATTGTTACTCTGAGTCTTTTCCATTATTTGTATTCGGCCAAATTATTCGGTTTTGTTGCCAAATATATTCGGTTCCATCATTTCTATTTTCTTGGCTCATGTAACCAAGGTGTAGAACTAAAAGACAAAACTTTTTATATAAGATTCATGTTATATTATAAGTCATAGAAAACATATTTACTTCTTAACCTATGGTTACTAAGTATAGTCAACATTTATTTTAAGCCTTAAATCAACATTTAATTGAAATCTCACAACAATATTTATTTTTAAACTTTAAATCAACATTTATTTTTAAACTTAAAATCAACATTTTTATAAACCCCAATTAAATCCACATATCGTTCCTCGTCTAACCAGCAGCGGCACGTAGCGCACATGTTAGAAATTGTTTACGCGGCAAAACAATGTAATGGTAAACCGAATAATTCAGCCGAATATCTGGTTCGGTAGAGGTTAAACCGAATTATATTCGGTATTCGGTAATTCGGTGAAACCACTATATGGCGCATCTCTAGTGTTAACGTTCACTTAGTTGGCGTTAGAAGTTCGTTAGACATTCGTTAGATGGCGTTGTAGCAAATAAGCATGTTTAGTATTGACACGGTATTTATACTATCGATGTTCTTTGTACTTTATTTTTCCGGAAAATTTTGTTTAATCGGAACCCTACTCGTACTTGGCCATTTTATTTTTTTTACCAACCAATTGCAATAAGAAATATAAGCCTTTTAATCTTCTCTTTAAGATTTTTGAAGGGTCATATTTCTATTTGCAATTGGTGGTTCAAAAAAAGCAAATGATAGAGGCGTAGCTACAGCAGACCTTGATATTTTGTAGAAACAAATTTTGCTCTAGAAACCTTTTCCAGGGAATACATTTGTATGGAAAAGTGCACCCCGCCTTCGCTCTTAAATATTTGAAGAAATAGTAATATTGTACCTATATATTTTACTCAACAAAACCTAAGCAAGCAAAGATTTGAATTCTTAATCGTGCATGTGTCACAGATTTACTAGCGCACTACATAAAGGATAGAGGTCAAGGATTCAGATCTCATCGAATAGCAGTTTTTGTGCATAATTTTTTTTACTTTGACCGCTCATATTGTACTTTATGTGGCAGTTAGTATGGAAGACAGTTGCACTCTGTGGAAGATAGTTGCACTCTGTGGATTTGACTAAAGTAAATTATCCTAATCATATAGTATATATTAGTAAATTATCTCGTCTCACTGCCGTCTTCCAACTCCAGAGTTCCTGACAAGCATGGTTTCATCTTAGACCGCATCTTCACTTAAAGGCAAATAAGATAGCAATTAAGGGTTTTCTTTGTCGTAAATGAAAAAAAACAATCTAGTGCCAAGAGCACTTTAGCCTTAGATATAGAACCTAGAACTCTAGAACCCCGGCGGTTCATCGATCCATCATTAAGGGCTGTGGTTAAAATAGACCTCTCAGGGAAAAAATGTTATACGAGAGATAAATGGGTGCCTGCTGGTTACGCTCCCAACCTAGGTTTATTATACGTATTTATTAATTACTAAAGAGGCTTGGCACGGGTGATTCGGTCGCCTTACTTGTTCTGTGGGCCATCAAACTTCGCAGGATCACCCGATGAAGATTGGAAAATTTTATCAAAACCGCTTGCCGTTTTGCAGTCCATACTCATTTTCAACCAATTTATATTAAACCTTAACGAATCATACACTTAAACCTTTCTCATGAACCACTAGTGAACCACTAGTAGAACCACTCTATCTATTGGTGAATACCGAAGTAAAATCCGTTTAGTAGTTTTTGAGTTGATTGCACATAGACGGACGTGGCGGGGGTTTGTTTTTATTGTTGTAATAGTTGCAAATTCCGTGCAAACATTTTTTTTTGTACTTTTATCAGTAGGTATTTAAATGCTGTGTCCATAAAAAAGTACTTGTTTTTCACTAGATGTGTCATGGCTTTTGGTGATTAGTACCAACAACAACAATAACATGTATTTTGTGTAAATTTATACATTTTACGAAAATAAATATGTTTCAGTGAACCAATTAAATAAAATTCAAAGGCAAATGACCAAAAATAAAATAATAACGACAATATACGATTACGATAACCACTGAGTCCAAAACCAACGATTTGAGTAAAATATTTCAAGTATTTTTATCGCCTCGTCACGCAACGCCCGTTGACGCTATTAAATCATTACTTAAAAATGTAAAAAGAATTTTAATAACATAGAAAATTTTACATTTATAGTTATAGTGAGTTTGAATCATGATAATGAAATAACCGACTTTTCATTTGTGTCGACCAAGTTTCGTGCATGTCCGATGCACTTCCTCGGGAGTTTACAAAGCGAGATCGCGACGACCACTCACCTTACTAACCTAGGTGGAGACAGTCAGACAGTCGACATTAAATAGTAGTGAGTATAATTATCACTAAGATAGGTACAAATGAAGAACTTCGAAGCTAAAACAATCAATCAGTCTAGACAAAATAATACGTGGAATGAGAATATTCCGGATATCTACTTATGCTAAGACTTATTATGACTCATGTTAAAGGTATGTTATAAGAGAAAAATAAATTACTGACTAATAATAGTCGGCTATTTCATAATCAACATAGAACATGTGGAAATAATAAAAATACGGTGATAGCGTTTCCACCTACTGACTCCACGAAAGTTGAGCTTGAATATTCGATGTCGGTAACTGTGTAACTGACGGGTCATAAGATTGACGGACATGACAACTATACATTTCTAGCTGCGCCCCGCAGCTTCGCCCGCTTTAAAAGTATCCTATGTCCTAATCTACTATGCTGGCTAACCCTGTGCAAAATTTCAACCAAATCAGTAGAGCCGTTTAACCGTAAAGAAGTCTCAATGCAATGTAATAAATTCATTATTATCACTCAATCTTAGTATTTTTAATAAATAATGTAATTTATATTTTTATTAATTTTAGTTTTAAAACAAAATATTTGTATTTTCTATAGTTAAATTTGTAATTTTTCAGTATTGTTTTCTTTAATAATGTTTATTATATAATTAATTTCTTTATTGTATAGGCACAAAATAATAATTGAAGAGCGTAGTTCTGGGTAGGATTCCGTGACATCACTCAGGGTTCCAACAGAAGACCAGCGTTGGCCATGTCCAGAATGAGCAACATAATGCTGAGTTGGGTCCTGTTTTGCAACAATGCTGTGTAATTTTTTGGTTTGTATTTTTGTTTTATGGTACATTTTAATTTTATGTTTCATATTTAAATAAGTCACTTCCATACTCTGTAAGACTATGGAACGTGTACTGAACCACAGGCTCCTGGCATACCTAGAAGTGAACGATCTCCTCAGTGAACGACAATACGGGTTTCGCCGAAACCGGTCTACTGGGGATCTTCTAGCGTATGCCACTCACATTTGGAGCCATCGAGAATCACGGCGAGGCGCTGGCCGTCTCTCTTGACATCTCGAAGGCTTTCGACAGGGTCTGGCACGATAGCCTTATTAGCAAGCTGCCTTCATTCGGCCTTTCCACTGGTTTATGTATTTGGATAGCAGATTTCTTGAGGGATCGATCGATTCGAGTAGTCATCGATGGCTGTCCTTCCGACCAATTGGCCGTAAATGCCGGAGTCCCTCAAGGATCAGTACTCTCTGCAACACTTTTTCTGCTGCATATTAATGACCTGCTTAAACCCGGTATCTTTGGGTACGCAGATGACAGCACTGTTGTAGAGAGCTATGCATCCAACGCACGAACCAGTGCATTACAAATCCAGTCTCATAGAGAAGCGATGGTCGAGCGCTTGAACTATTCTTTGAAGGCAGTCTCCAATTGGGGCGATGCCAATCTGGTCAAGTTCAATGCTGCTAAAACCCAGGCGTGTCTCTTCTCCGCTAAACGGAGCCCATTTCTACTGGCTCCTACTTTCCGGGATGTGTCCGTTCCGATAAGTAACAATCTCGAGCTTCTTGGCATCTCTTTGACACCAACTCTCAATTTCGGCTCTTATATTGAGTCTAGAGCCCAGCTAGCCTCAAAAAAGCTTGGCCTTTTGGCTAAGGTGAGACGGTACTTCACACCGGGACAGTTGCTTAATCTTTACCAAGCACAAGTCCGGTCGTGTATGGAGTACTGTTCTCACCTTTGGGATGGTTCTGCCAAATACCAGCTGGAGACACTGGAAGCTATTGAGAGGAGAGCAAAGAAACTCATAAGCGACGACCTACTAGTAAGGTACTAGTAGGACTCCAGAGTCTCGCGCATCGCCGCAAAGTCGCTTGCTTATCGGTTTTCTATCGAATATATTTCGGAGAGTGTGCAATGGAACTGCATGATTTGATTCCACCATCCCCATTTTATAATCGGACATCCAGAGATACTAAAATGCGCCACCGATTTATGGTGGATATACCATCTACCCGAACGAAACGATTTGCTTCTTCGTTCATCATACGCACCGCCAAAGAATGGAATACTCTGCCTGAGTCTGTGTTTCCAGTTAAGTACAATATGGGGGTCTTCAAATCGCGAGTGAATAGGTATCTTCTGGGTAAGCACGCTCCATCATCGATCGCATCATCACTTAACATCAGGTGAGATAGTGATCAAGTGCTACCCAGTTCGGAATAAAAATAAATAAAAAAAAAGTGAAATATTAAGTACTGCTGAATTGTTTTGTTGCAAAATAAATGATTTTTCTTTCTTTCTCTTTTTAACCGATTTCACAAAAAAGGACGAGGTTCTCAATTCGTATGTGTTTTTTTTTTTTTTTTTTTTGTGTGTATGTTACGCGATTTCTCCATCAATTGTGAACGGATTCAAATGATTCTTTTTTAATAGGTAGGATACGTTTCCGAGGTGGTCCCATTTTAATTTTATCGAGATCTGATTAGTATCACCAGAGATATGGAGATAAATACCTCAAACATAGGAGAATGTACTAGTTTTAGTAGAAGAGTCCCAAGAAGATTACACACAATGGAGGTTGCTATTGCATATAAGATATTCTTACGGTAACTGTGAGCGAGATAGAAATAAAGGTGGGGATATTTTTTTTTTATATCTTATAGGCAAGCGTTTGACCACTATCTCACCTGTTGCTAAGTGATGATGCGGTCGAAGATAGAGAAGTGGACTAGAATGGGAACTGGCTCTCAAGGATAGCTGCCGGAACACATTAGATGTTTGGCGACAGATTTTCTGACTTGAGGGTGGTAGCTGGCCAGGCGGACACTAGATATGTTCTACCACCATGCGGGGGTTATTGGTTTCTTAACGATGTTTTCCTTCACCGGAGGGCCACTGTGAGAAGCGCACATATATTTTTCGATAGAAAAATTCATTGGTGCACGGCGGTTTGAACTCGGTACCACCGCATCAAAGCCGACCGTTCTCCCAATTACGCCACCGGGCCCTCAATAAATAATTATATATTAATAATTATAATAAATAATTATATATAAATATAAATAATTTGTCTTCACAGGAATGTTCTACCGGGCAAAGTCTTGTTAGGGTGCAAACTTTATTAAACATACCTAATAATTTTTGACATGACATGACATTTGGCGAAGATGGCGGCCATTTCAGTCCCGCGACACTGCATACATAATTAAATAACTCAGAATTATGAACGTACTTTGTACCAATCAACACAGCAAAAAAAAATTATAAGCATAAAACTACATATTATATAATAGTTACTACGTAAATAATACTTTCCGTTGTTAGGTTGGCTACACAGTGCTTTCATAATTCGGGTATCCACAATATAGGGAAGTGCCTCTTATAACGTAGTAGAGTGATTCAGTACTCTGTTGGCCATATGGCGGCAATGAATGTTAATAATCGCAAATAATACTTTTTAATATTCATTTTGGAATACAACTAGTCCGTGTTATAAAAGTATTTGGAATTATTGTAATAAAATAGACAATTAATTATCGTGTATGTCAGATGCTTTAATTGCACAGGGCCATTTTGGACATTTCGTCCGTCCGTCCGTCCGTGTGTCTATATGTGCGCACTCTACAGATCTGTATCTTCTTAACCGTTATAGGTACATTGCTTGAAATTTTCAAAAAGTATATATCCGTCAGTGTATAACGGCCCAGACACGAAATTTAATAGATGCATGTAATTTCATTAAAACTTTTTTTGCACTAAAAAGGGTAAAATAAGTTATTTTTCAAAAAAAAAAACCGACTTCATAACCACAAAAAGGCACTCAAATACGAAAAATAATTTACTTAAAATTATTATAAGCGTTACCCAATTCTCTATTTGAAGTCGGTGCCAGCCAAGTCTATTGGATATTAGATAGATACTATGTATGTAGTAGTAGTAAGTAGGTACATGTAGGTTAGTAAGTAGGTAGATACATGTAGGTATTATCTATCTACTACCTATTAGACTTGGCTGGCACCGACTTCAAATAGAGAATTGGGTAACGCTTATAATAATTTTAAGTAAATTATTTTTCGCTTTTGAGTGCCTTTTTGTGGTTATGAAGTCGGTTTTTTTTTTTAATAACTTATATCTTTCAAATATGTAAACTGACTTTCGCATTTATAATATTGGTGTTGATTCTGATTCTGACCTAAGCAGTAATTCACGTTACTCCGACCCCAAATTCTTCAGATAATAATTATGAGCCACTTGAACTGTTCTCATCCAGTATTCTTTATGTATACAGAATATTATAGTAGCTTGTCAAAATCCCATGATATTTCATGCACATTAAAGATACAGTAGTAAAGAGACAAGACGCCATGCTGTCTAGACTGGAAGTCGTGTCTTGAATTACGAGAACATTGTATTGTATTGATTTTTTGTTGCAAGGCCGTTAAGAATCTTTGTATTTGATTTCAGCACAGAACGACTGCCACAATTTTTTTGTTTTAACAAGTAATATTTTAAAAATCTTTTTACGAACTAGCTTTTACTCAAGATTTTAAGGAGAAGATGGACTAGAATAAGTAAAGAGAAAGCCAACGAGCCCAAACACGACGGGTTATCATGTCATGTGTAGATTAGGAGTTTCTATGGCCATTATATTATGAAATAATATAAGATCGTTTAAAAAACTAATACAAATACAAATACAAAATTGCTTTATTTCATAAATTGGTGTTTGAAACATTGTTTTATTGTACCCTGCCTTTTGCATTAGTCTTTGAGACTGTATCGCAAAAGCCTGGGGAGGGACTAACAAATCACACATGGTACAACTAGAGAGAGCACAAAGAGCGTTATTGAAGTGCAGTAGGCGTCGACCGATGAGATATCCCTCGGTCGAGTTATACAAAGAGTGCCAGGTTCTCTCGGTGAGACAACTGTTTGTTCAACACGCTGTATTACACCAGCACCCCTTTATTAAATATGACGTCTAAAAAACTAAACGAGCTTCTCATAATGTATGTAGCATTCCAACCAGCAACACAGCATTTGCAACCAGATTTATAAAATTCTTAGGACCCTTTCTATACAACAAAATACAAAAACCTACGGATATCCAACGATTAACAATGCATGACGCCAAACAAAAAAAATTTAGTAATCTAATACAGATGAACTATAACGAAACAGAAAACTTGATTAAAATAATAAAATAAAATAAATACCACTTAATACATAATGGCCCCCCTTAAAGCACATTCATGCACGCACACACACACATATGTGTGCGCTTACATGAATGTTTTTACTATTTAATTCAGTGTTGAGTATATTATAAAATATGGGTGAAAGATGATTGTAGTGTCTCCATGCTAAAGCACTATGGTATGACGGAACAGGACATTTATCAATACGTTTGTTCGTGATTGGTAAGTGTCTGTATGGTATCTCTTTAAACATTGGGAAATGAACAACTTCCTTACTGACATTACCTTACGTTTTTTATAAAGGTTGCTTGTAGGATGTTGAAACGGTAATGACATTAAAAAAAAACTAAAAGAACCGACAACAAATGCCACGCTACAAGGTGGCTGAGTGGTTTGAGGTGTTTATCTCCATATCTCTGGAGATACTAATCCGATATCGATGAAATTACTGTGGTACTACCCTTGCAATATCTCCTTTCCAAGAAAAAAAATCATCGAAATCGGTTCATAAACGACGAAGTTATCCGCGAACACACATACAAAAATACATATACGGTCGAATTGAGAAACCTACTCCTTTTTTTAAGTCGGTTAAAAAAAGAAACAAGTAATATGTTACAAAATCCACTGTTTTCTTTATAGGCACTTTGCGTAGCGGAAAATATACGAATATACTAATAATTACTATAATTATAATATACTAATATCTATACTAAATAATATAATAAAAATATACTAGCCCATCTCTTCTCTCCATTTGCCATCAATAAGTTCAAGTCCCTTCGTACTGAATCCACAACCAAATCAGCTCGATGGTTAAATTTATTTTTTTTGATATCTTATAGGCTAGCGTTTGACCACTATCCCGCCTGATGTTAAGCGATGATGCGGTCAAATATAGTGAACATGCTAGGCCTAGAATACTCTAACTATCAAGGGTTGGTGCTGCCGTAACACTGTAAGTTAATGGCGGCAGATTTTCTCCTTGATGGTAGTAGGCTGCTTTTTGGTAGCAAGTCAGGCGGTATACCATTACCAAAAGTATAATGATAGATTAACCTCTTTATTTCATTAACGGGTGGTACATTAGTACCTACCCAGTAATTAAAATAAAAAGGTACGTAATATTGCATTGTAACCTTAGCTCAATAGAATACCGGTTGTAATAAGTGGGTGAAATTTAACTTGTACGATTGGATTACACACATACTTAACCAATAATACCGGGACAGATGAAAAGAGCTTGTACAACAAATCTTACCTGAGCCTTCTCATGCTTATCATGGAACCTGTCAGCGTCGAGCTGAGCAGTGTCCCGTTCTTTCTGCAGCCTTCCAGCCTGACCCAGAGCTTTATCCAGCTGCGACTGCAGGGACTCGAAGTCGTATGATTGCTTCTCACGATCCACTTGCAACTAGAACACCATAGATAGATAGATACACGTTTTATTGTTGCACTATAATTATACGTTAAGTTACATATAAAATATATATGTTGGAATATATATAATTAAGATAGTTTAAAAACTAAAACAACCGACTTCCATGCCCCGCGAGTCAATTTCGGTAGCAAGTTTGAGACGTTTATCGTCATATCTCTGGAGATACTCATCGGATCAGAAACGAACCCTACCGATTAAAAATTAAAGATTAAAAATTAAATTATAATCTTTAATTTTTAAAGAATCATTCAAATCGGTTCACTATTGACGGAGTAATCGCGTAACATACACAAAAAAATATATAACATACAGACGAGTTGAGAACGTCCTTCTTTTTGGGAAGTCGATTGAAAAAAGAAAAAAAAAATGTGCGCATTTAACAGTGACCACCACTGCGATAAAGAACACTTCATGTATGTTTCACCATTTCTTACGCATATAACTTTGGCCATCTTCATAAAATAACCCAAAAAGCTTTATACCCCCGAATTTTCCATCCAGTAAAGAAATCATCAAGAAAAAGTCATCCGTCAGAGAACCAAAGTTATCGACATAGCTCAAAGGATTAGCAAGCTCAAATGGCAGTGGGCTGGTCTCATCTGTCGTAGAACCGATCACCGTTGGAGTAGACGAGTTCTAGAGTGGAGACCACGGCTCGGCAAACGTAGCATAGGACGCCCTCAAGCTAGGTGGAGCGATGATATACGCGAGCTGGCTGGCAGCGTTTGGAAACGAATATCTGAAGATCGAGCGCGAGAGGCCTATATCCAGCAGTGGATGGACATAGACAACTTTGGTTCTCTGACTTTTTCTTTTTTCAGAATTTTATATAAATACTAGCTGACCCGGCAAACGTTGTTTTGCCATATAAATAAATGGCTATTAAAAAATAAGGGTTGATCGTAGAAGGGTGAAAATTGAGGATTGTATGTATTTTTGTATGTTGTATCATAAAAAAATAGAAATTAAAAATTTTGTCTAAAAAATAAAAATAAAAATTTACGGGTGGACTACCCCTAACATTTAGGGGGATGAAAAATAGATGTTGGCCGATTCTCATAGATACCGGATAAGCACAAAAAATTTCATCAAAATCGGTCAAGCCGTTTCGGAGGAGTATGGCAACGAAAACTGTGACACGAGAATTTTATATATTAGAGAAATTAAGTACTTATAACCGGCGAGCATGTATGAAGGCGCTCATGAAAGTGGAAGAAGCGAAAGAGGTATGTCAGGATCGTAGCATGTGGAAAGAAGTAGTCTCTGCCTACCCCAACGGGAAAAAGGCGTGATTGTATGTATGTATGTATATAAATAAATACAATAAAAACACATTTATTGCAAAAACACATTGAAATGCTTACGAGCTTATACTTTGCTTGTAAATACATATTAATATTCACACAAATATATCTGGCAATCAGAAAAAAATTGCACTACACTGCGTAAACTGGGTTTACGCAGTGTAGTGCATTGCAGATATTCTGGTGTATTCATGGTGTATTGCATTTATTCTGGCCGCATTTACAATTCTACACTTAACATCAGGTGTGATTGTGGTCAAGTGCATTTTTATCAGATATAAAAAATATTACCTTTCTGTTCTCAGTGACAATTTTATCAAGTTTCTCCTGCAATTTATCAATCTCTGAATGTGCAGCATCGAGTGCAGCTTGCAGCTTGTCTTGTTGCAGCTGCGCCTTGCCAAGAGTAGCCTGTGTTCTTTCCAGTTCTTCTCTGAACTTCTCTAATTCTGCTATAGCTTTGTCTCTTTCGGAGTGAAGCCGGCTTATTGAGGATTGCAGTCTAAAAATGAAGTTATCGCTTTTACTTAATGTAAATTTTAATAAGATATTTTACTTCATACATATCTCAATGGTTATTTTCATTAATAACTTAAGGAAACTTGTAGCATAACTAAAAAATCGATAATTCTGGTAATTCAGAGTTTTGTGACGAAACGACAATAACAATTTATTTCAAATAAATAATTAAACACTTACCGATCATATTCTTCCTTCAAGCTATCCTGTTCTGTTTGTGCATTTTCAAGCTTGGCCTTTAGACGGTAAACCTCTCCCTGAGATTTCTCCAATTTCTCCTGCAAAGCACCAGCCTCTGCATGAGCCCTCTCTGCATCGGCCTGAGTTACTCTCAACTCGGCTTGAGCGCGTCTTAACTCAGTCGCACTCTTATCCGCTTTCTCTTGCATTCTATCTAATTCTTGAGAGGTAGATAGAGTACTCCTGCCAAACGTTGTTTGCGATCTTTCCAATTCGTGCTTTAGCCGTTCATTTTCGAGCTCAAGTCTAGCTAACCGCTGCTTCGCTGCTTCCCAATCAGCACCTGATCTTCCAACTTCACTCGCAGCTTTGTCTAGCTCTGCTTTAGATTTACCTAACTCAGACTGAGAGCTCTCGAGTTTAGCTTCAAGCCGGTCTTTTTCTGCTTGAGCTCTTTCAAGCCTAGCTCCAAGCTTTTCAACTTCGCTTTCCAAAGCGTGCAGCTTCATCTTATATTCTGCTATTTCTCTTTCGTGCAGTTCTCGTTCTTCGTTCTTTTCGTGTTCAGCTCTATCTCTTTGCTCTCTCAGTTGCTGTATTTGCTTCTCTTTGTCTCCTATTACTTCTTCGAGGGATGATAATGCTCCTTCAGAAGAACAATGGTGTGCTTGCATTGCGTTAAGTCTGGCTCGAGCCATATCGACCTGATTATCCTTTTCTTTTAGTAGGTCTTCTAAGTTTTCAATCTAGAAATATAATTATTTATAAGTTCAAATAAATAGGTAGATATTAAAACTTAGCAAAATTTGGACGTAATAATAATATGAATATTATAATATATTCAAACACAAAAATGATATAAAATATAGGTAATAGCAATAAATATCAAAATAAATTTAGAAGCGGGAAAAAAGAAACAAATAAAATACTTACTAAATAAACAACGTGGAATAATATCCGAACACAAACACAAAGGATAATAAATAAGACGTATAATTAAATATACACAAGGGAGCAATAGACAAAATTACTTTCTACATCGGATCAGGTAAATTAAAATGTAGCGAAATAATACCCGCTGTAATAGGCACTCTAAGTTACTACTTCGATAATAATCGTACACTGTACTAATAATTAAAATCATGTATTTAATACTAAGACTGTTTTTTGCGATAAAACCGAAATGGCAGGTACCTTAAACGTTCTAGCTTCAATATAACCACAACGTTCTTGGGAAACTGTCCAAACATTTTAATGACCACATTTGAGCTTCATTTACAGATTACGAAAATATTTTTACCTGGTCAGAAAGAAAGTGCTAAATTAACACATGAACTTATATGATGCTCATAGTACTACTCTTCAAAGAGTACTAGAAATATTATCGCAAAAAGATTAGAAAACCCTATAGACATAGATACACTATAGGATAGACTGTTATGAACGTTTTACTATAAATACAACCGATAAGGTGGTCAAAGATCAGCACTGTTTAGTACCTAGTGCAATATTGATATTTTTAATAAGTAAAAAAACTATCAAACTGAACTGAACTGAAAAAAAACGACACCTCTGATTCATGACAAAAAGACAATGAAAATTAAAAATCGCCGTTTGTTTTTCACTCGACCTCATAAACTATGCAATATCATCGGAATTTATAGCAACAGAAATAATCTCTGTGATGGATAGCACATGGATAGCTATTAGCTCACTCGAACGAAAGGAATTAATCCAATGAGCACTTAAAATAACATCAGATATCAATGAACGATTTATTGGAAATGAATTTAATCAAAACGAGTTGTTTAACACAAAAATTGATGAAAAGGTTAAAATAATAATATAATGATAAAAATATATTTTGAAAAAAAAGGGTATATTATGATTAAATAAAATATATTTTAAAGCCAAAAAAGCCAAAAAAAGCTCAAATAAACAGGGGTAATTAACTAAAATAAAATCACTGTCAATTTCATAAACAATAAAGGAGGAATGTTTTTTAATAGAACACATAAATGAAGTAATTATAAAAATAAACTCTGAGCCTTTGACTAAAATAAAGAAGGAAGGCTAAATAGCGTTGAATAATAAATAAGTACAGGTCGCACGCAATTACTTAGTAGCCACATGGGTATAATGTGTTGAGTACTGTTGTTCAACATAATATACTCTACGTATGCAAGGTGACTTACTCTTTACTCTATGGTAGCTTTAGTACATCATAACAAACTATTTTTGTAACACATATTACAATAGAAAAATTGCGAATAAAATAAACTGTTCCATACATTTTTTCGCGAACTGTCTAAATTCGTATTGCAAAAGTTGTTTATTATGATGTAGGTACTGAAGTTACCATTCGAGGTTATTAATCAATCACAAGTACCATATTTGTTGCTACTGATATAATATTTTTTTTTCTGTTTGCTGTTTTTCTGTGTGTGGCTACTAAAGTCTTTCGTGACTAGTTATTGATGTGATTTAAAACATATACTTATATTAGAATGTCTTAACCTAACACTTAGAGCTTATTATTTTTCTGTTTTATCTGATTTATACTGTTACTAATAGGTAGTTGAAGATTGAGAAAGGGAGCAGAGGGCAATATCTCTCTCCTCTTATATAATATACCTTATGCAAGACAAAGCACAACTCATCTCTATAGTATTACTATCTATAGTTATACTTAAAGCTTACTTTACTGATTTGTCTAGCTCACCAACAACAAGATCTAATACTCTTCCTCCCTACCTTCCGCTGCAAGACGTTGATTTTCCGATCCTTGATTTCAGAATGGTCTCTCAACTCAGCAAGTTCGTGGGCCGCAGACATTGCCGCCGCTGTTTTCTTATCAACTTGCCGACTCTTCTCATCCAGCCTCGCTTTGAGCTCTTCGACCTGATTTATAAACTACTGTTAGTTGAAGCAGTGCTCTTGGTGACAGAATTTAAGGGGAAGATGGAGGTTTTGGGAATGATGGTTGACATGAGAAAGGGAAAGAGAACTTGAAAATAGAAGAGATTGGGAATCTGTGTCAATAATAGTAATTTATAAGCAATGTAAATTTGTAAATGGACTGATAAATTTTGGACATTTTTAACCTAATTTTTATATCGAAATAATATAATGAAAATCACATTTAGATACCTACTATGCTTATTTTTATTTTTGCAAGGCGTAGAAAATACTCTTTGGGATAAATATTAAATATATATTTTTTTAAAGATTTGAATGAATATCGGTAATTATTAGCGTTAAAACACACCAGTTAACATTAAGAACACCCCACACCCACAATGCAAAGGCTTTCAAGCATTTGATGAAGTTATAAAATGGATAGAATACCTTATTGTAACCATTGAATATGTATATAAATATCATAATTTATAGTTAAAAATATGATCTTAATTTCAGTCGTCATTTAAAGTCTTTCATTATAAAGGAGATTTTATGGTAAGACAAAATTGTGGTTTTAAGGAAAGGAATTTAATTCTTCAATATACCTTTTAAATCGTCTGAAGCACTTACATCTGTCTGCAGCATACTATAATGTTCTTCTTTAGCGCACAACGATTCTTTTAATACGGCTATATGACGCTGATAATCTTGGTGTTGTTCCTCCAATGCCTTCATCTTGGCAGCCATCGCCAAGATCTCCTGGTCTCTCCTCTGGATCTCCAGACGGAACTCATCCAACTGCTCATCATTCCACCATCCATCCGAATATAAAATTAGATAAAAAACCCAAACAAACGATTAGTAGAACACAAAATAATGGAAGACTTCAATCAATATCAAAACAAAACTATCTACTAGGCAAAAGTGATGGCGGAAATGATATCGATATCAAAAATACCAATCTACTCAATAATACTGATTCAATGATCACCAATAGTGTTAGTACCGAAGTATGACAAGCGACGCAAGCTTATGTTAATCTTACAATAGTACCAAACGAAACGTTTACAGCACTCGTTTTGAACACATGACATATACTCGTAATCGGTGCCATGGAAGACATTTCGACATATCATTCTCACACGTCCATTAGATCATGCAGTTACTCATCAATCATAAACATGTCGTCATCGAATATTAATTATTAGACAATAATGTTAACGAAGAATTACCAATGAACATTTACACTGGAAAACTTTCTAAACTAATGCTAATATGAAAAGTCAGAAAAGTCGATGATTTCATAGAAAGCTTTCCAGATTTCGATGTGTCGTATCAAAAATAGATAGAGAGTTTAGATCGGAGGTAGCGGGCGCCTATGTTGTGATACATTTATCTACCTAAGTGTGAGACAGACTGATGGCATGACCGCTAATGAGAGAGGTCGGGTCGTGATGGGCTATCTATGGAGATGGGTGGCGCAGTACGGACGATGGCGGCGACCAACATCGAAAGCACATGATCAAACCAAAACAGATCAGGATTGAACCGAACTCGGAGCTGCGATCGATGCGCTCGACCTCGACAGTCTTTATTTAACAGTCTATCTCTAATCGACAGTATCGGTGTCAACGTAAGATCTCACATATCATCTAACCGTACGATTACATCTAAATTCATATATTCGCTTTCTCTAAGGCCCTATTTAACAAAAATATTTCAATCGACATCTTTCAAGAATATAAATTTCTCTTATTTTAATAAAAATAGCTTTAACAACGAACAAGTTTACATAAAAATACGATTCAACACATTCGGCGATTTCGGCTAAGTACGGTACTTAAAGCGAATAAATTGACACGTTAGTCGGTGTCGGGCGGCCCCGTCACAGCGTGGTGGCGCTATAGTAGGGCAGGCGCGCGCGCAGCCCCGGCGCCGGCCGCGGCGGCGCGCTGAGCCGGCCGTCCTTCATCACGCGCACGTCGTTCAGCAGAAAACTTACTTGTCTCTTGAACGGAGGGTCGACCTTATCGTATAGCGAGGCGTGCGAGGGCGCGAGCGAGGGCGGCGGCGGCGACGCGAGCGCGGCCAGCTCGCTCTCGAGGAGCGCGAGCTGCCGCTCCAAGGTGGCGATGCGCGCCTCCTTCGTCTCGAGCACGGCCGTGAGCGTGGCGCCCGCCGAGCCGCCGGGCAGGCCGGCCGCGGCCAGCGCGCGCTCCAGCTGCACCTGCAGCGCCCGCAGCGTGTCCGCCGTCGCCTTGAGCTCCTGCCGGCACGCGAGTAGTCAGCCGCCGCGGCGCCGCCGCCGCCCGCGCCTGTCTGCGGCGACCGTGCCGGCGCGGGGCTGCGTCGACACCCGGCGCAGCCCCGCCACCGGCGGACAAAACAAAACTTTGGCTTCTAAAAACATGATTGTACTGAACCGACTGAATGTCCTTTAGACTCGACTCGAGCCTCGTCTAAGGTTCGTGTGAACGGGATATGAGCTGCTAAACATGCAATGTTCGGTTGTGGTGTGTCGCTCGATTGAGATACTCGTTTTTAGGCCGAATCGGTTGACGCGTCGGAGACGGTTTCGAACAGTTTCAAAATTTGTTTTTGTATCGGTGTGGCGGGAGAGGAGCGAGAAACGATAATGTGCTCGGGAGCAAGCTGACGGTGTCACAGAAAGGAATCGAAAGATCGTGGGAGAGTGAGGAAGCGACGGACGAGAGTAATGAAGCTATCGAGTGACGGTCTCGAACATAAAAGGCTTCGCGACAGACACATTCGGCTGAAGAGACAAGTATGGATGAAATGAAAAACTATGAAGAGCAACACTAACAGAAAGTGACGATGATAAAGGTATCACAAAATAAAACGCCCATGTGGTACAAGATGCTAGTTGTAAGAAAGCAGAAGTGACGTGCACAATCACGGCTAGCACGAGTGTAGGACATCGTCAATAGCACAAATTCCAATGGATTCTAAAGGATCGGAAGTTCTGCTATTCAAGTACAACATGCAGCACACGATACGTTACGATAATCACCTGTTTTTGTGCCATTGCCTGCATTTGTTGGAACATTTGGCGTTCTTCCTCTTTACCTGAAAGTTTTCCATCGTTTATATACCACGCCCCAGAGGTCAGTCTACATGCCACATATGTTTAGTGTACGTACCCATTCCCTTATTTTGTAACATTTCCAGTAGTTTTTTGATGCTCTCATCTCTTGCTTGTAAAGTTTGCTTTTGCGTTTCAATCCTCAGTTCTAGTTCCTGTGGTTATAAAAAAATTACATAATCAATAATCTCGCTTCATAGTAGATGATCACAGTATTATCACCATCAGTCTGTATTGGTCAACAATTGGATATATCACTCTTTCTTGATTGTACTTCTCTTGACCCGACATTCAAAATTGTATTTAATGAATGCAGTTTTGTGCAGATCGTCAGAGATTACACTAAGACATGCTGGTAAAGGAAGTCCATGTAAGAGTTAATAGTTGATTATTTATCAGCTTTGCGGCAGATAGTAATTATTAGGTACCCATTTTGTTTATATTACATGATATGGTCATGCATTTAATGTGAAAGGTCTCACTATACGACGTGGTTCTCGAATAGAGACTCGAACTTTGTTTTTGAATAGCGATCCACTCTGGGCTTTATGGTAGCATTACCTTACCATCATCATCAACATCAGCCTTTATCTATTCACTACTGGACATAAGCGTTATTTTATGGCGACATTTTTCCTTTTTAATACGCTTTTATTAGCTTCAGACGTATGTATGTTTGTATGTTAGTATGTAACGGAATCTTTGAACATGATTTTAACCCCCTTCAAAACGTCGGATTAACTCGAAATTTGGCATACTTATTAAGGACCGATGACAATTCAATATTTTAAACATTTTGACCCGTTATCCTTACTAGGATTTTTAAAAAAATTCGACTAAAAAATGAAAAATAAATAATAGTTTAAAAAAACTAAAAAAATACGCTTTTATAGAAAATACAACTAAAAATAGAAAATAAATTTTAATAAATTTGAATTAGAAATAGTGTAAGAAAAAATGATTTTATTGTAAAAAAAGCGTGGGGTGCTTTTCAGGATATTATCAAAATAACCCTTCTAGTCATATCTGTTCATAAAATATTTGGAACTATTGATACCATGCACCCCACGCTTTTTTTACAATAAAATCATTTTTTCTTACACTATTTTTTAATTCAAATTTATTAAAATTTATTTTCTATTTTTTAGTTGGATTTTCTATAAAAGCGTATTTTTTTAGTTTTTTTAAACTATTATTTATTATAGTAATAGCATCTGATGACTATCTCACCTGTTGGTAAATGTCGGTGGGAACGAGGATGAGACTTTCAGACTACCTATGTGTGGACTTGTTAAAATACACAGGGAGTTTATCGATGGCGTATAATTATATTACCTTAATAGTGTCCCTCAATATAGCTATTTCTCTCTGTAGATGCTCATTCTCGGCGAAGAGTTGTTCTAACTGCTGGGTAAGTTCTGGTGCTGGTTGTCGCATACGAAGTCTGAGCTCTTCTTCAAGTTGGCGGACCAGCATGGCTTGTTTCTGTGGAAGAGGAAATATGCATGGTTAGGAAGTACTATTGCGAAAATTTACAATTTTCGTTCTTGTTTTTGCGGAACACAAGGAGAAGCTATCCGCTTTAAATTGCAGCTCGAGTCTTATACCAACAATTCGCCATCTTGTTTTAGCTTTGATCAACGTCGTTTATTATAAAATTGTTAGCAAAAATCTGCGGTTGCAACTCAAAGAAAGTTAATATAAAAGTTGTGCCGATATTAGTTCGTGTCGGGCACCGTTAGAATGTCGTTTATTTCGCATTAGATCGTGATATAGGTCTCTACTGACGTGGGTATGAGGGGATATATATATTTTACAGAAGTTTTTGTAATATCATGCATAATATTTTATATATTTTATATCGTCATACCACGTAACATGGTAAATAAAAGAACTGTCTTAAATCCCCCGCAGCGAGCTATGGAGAGAGCTATGCTCGGTACGTATCTCTGAGGGATCGAATCCGGAGTGTGAATGGAGTAATTCGCCAGGGAACTTAATATCTACAATAGCTCAGCGGATTAGCAAACAGAAATGGTTGTGGGCTGTGGCAAAAGCTACACAGAATAGACATAAGACGAAGGACAAAGACGCATCTCCGCCCCGTTATCTCTGTATTTTGCATCGCGAGAGTTTATTAGTTACCCACATTTTGTGTGAACGTCCATTTAAAAGACGCAAGTCCAAGACTTCGATATTATATTCGCGTCTCGTTTAAAAGATATAGGGCTAAGATGGAATGGTGTTAGAGTCAGCAATGAACTGAGGAGTTTTGGCGGGAACGTAAAAAGTATGTGTGCTTTCATTGTATTTTGTCCTATACTTGTGCTTATCCGCGAGTTAATACGCAATATATGTGGATTATTAACCATTAAGTGCCGTTGAATGTATGCGAGTGAAGGGAAACAGCACAATACACTAAAATTTTACTAGAAGCCTTCAGTCAAGTTCTTATCTTTCCTGAGGGTATAACTTGAACAAGACATTGTCTTAAACTTGATTATTATTATTTAACTAGACTAGTATTTGACTATCTAGTAGACTTTACGAAATTATTGAATCTATGAAAACTAGAACTAATACGGGTAGAGTAAAAATTTACAAAAAAATTAGAAGAGGCGTTGAACAACAGACCGACTTTTAAACTATCAGAGACCGCATCGTTCCTTAAATCAAATTATTCAAGAGCAATTATTCAATATTATTTATTTTCAGATAAGATAAGACACATCCATTTGTGAGTAAATAATTAGCTTAGGAATAGGTTAGTACAAATGTATAAGAGTAAAATTTAAAAAGAAGAGATCAAACCACCCGCCACAGTGCACTACACACATACGTTATGAGTTGTGTTTCATTATTTCACTTTTTTTAAAATACCTGTAAGAATTGTCTGCAGTACTGTGAAACACACAAGTACGTGTATGGTTGGCAACCCTACCTTAATAATTTTCAATAGAGTGACGTAAACGATTGGATGACAACTGAATGGTTCATCACTTTTGTTTTTTTAATTCAAAGCGTTAAATTTTGCTTTTGCTATGTTAACTTGATAATTTTGATTATGATTTTGACGTGTATATACTCGTATGTGCGTATATTAATCTTATATATAAAAATCAATTGCTGTTCGTTAGTCTCGCTAAAACTCGAGAACGGCAGGGCCGATTTAGCTGATTTTGGTTTTGAAATGTTTGTCGTAGTCCAGGGAAGGTTTAAACGGTGAGAAAATTAGGAAAAATTGCAAAAACAAAAATTTCATTTTCCCATATAAACTGTTCTACCTACTTTCCTGTCAATCATGTGACGTTCGTACCTTAGGTCAAACACGTATTAAATTAAGGATTTAGAATCGACACCATAATATATCCACATTACTCGGATTATCGTGTAGGTATTTAAATTTTAATATTTTGTATTTTGATGGTTGTGCCAGGTTGTCATTGTTGGTTCGTGTCATTGTGAGTTCGCTCAGACATTTTTGTCATTGTATTGACATATTTTGATGGTTGTCATTGTGGCGCTTCCATACATGGATATTCGCTATTTGTGTATAAAACCGATAAAAACAAAATAAAATTTAATAATAAAGTACCCCTCCAAACTACCAACACAAGTATAAAGACTTGAAATTTACTCATGGTGTGTATTGCAATGGTTGCTATAAGATCGTAACCTATACTGTACTTCCGGTTGACCTAGAATTGTCAATTTTGGTTAAAAGCGAGTTTCCGAAAAATAAAAAAGTTGAAAATTAAGGTACATTTTTGTAATTACAAGTTTTTACGAAAATCTAAATTTGCCCATATATTTTTATCGTGTTGACTTGACCTTGATTTTTATACACCTAATACGGACTATAGACCTCAGTATCTGATATAAATTTCAACTTGCTAGGTCCAACCTCCGGAACAGGCCGGGTTTCGAAGCGGTTACGGCACCATTGACACCATCCACACGGTGCGGCAGATTGTACAGAAGACCGAAGAGTACAATCGGCCCCTGTGCTTAGCATTTGTGGCCTTTGACTCAATCGAAACCTGGTTTGTTCTCGAGTCCTTGCAGCGTTGCCAAGTCGACTGGCGATATATCGAAGTGATGAGATGTCATAAAACAACTAAAACTAAACAACAAAATAAAGCAACGATGACTGTACAAGTACAGAACCAGCGAACTAAACATGTCCACCTACGTCGAGGAGTGAGACAGGGGGACGTCATATCCCCGAAACTGTTCACTAACGCCTTGGTGGATATGTTTGTATTATATTGTTTATTTAGCCCATAGTTGTGTTAGAATACACACTCTTAGATATGTCAAATAACAAATGAAAAATAGGATACATCAATGTAAAAATTTAGTTAAATAGCGAAACATTTACAATATAAATGAGTGCATCATGAGTAACTAGATAATATTAAAACTAAATTTAAATGTCCTTTACTTAATATAATTCCAAATCAATCAACATATTTTTTTATTTTCGTCTAAAATTTAGCGGGGAACCCTTGTCAATATTTTTATCACCACTTAAACGCTTCTTAAATGCGTTTTAGTAGCGAACGCTATTACAAATAAAGCTCTTAGACTTTTTTGTGAGTCTACATTTTGGATATGCAATTCAGTCTTTATTTCTTGTCGAGTAGTTGTGATAAGCACCTAACATTGGAGTCTTAGCAATATTATTGACGGCGTGTAAGATATTGTGATAAACATATTCAGAGTGCATAGTCATGATGCGGCACTTCTTAAAATAAGTTCTACAGTAAGAAAGAGCGGGTAATGCAAGAACAGCCCGAACAGCTCTTTTTTGTAAGATATTAATATTTTTCCTGCTGTTGCTGCCGATCCCCAGACTTTAATTCCATAGCTCATCAAGCTATGGAAGTAGGCGAAGTAAACTTGTTTCGCTGCCGTAAAACCACAAAAGGAACGTATCTTTGTGATGGCGTACACCGCAGAAGAGAGCTTAGAAGTCAAGGTTTTTATATGAACGTCCCATTTAAGTTTACTGTCCATCTGAACACCTAGAAATTTTACATTTTTCACTAATTCTACCTTCCTGTTATTGTATGTGATATATTCTTATAGATTCTCATCGTTATTTTTCTGCGTTGCCAGAGAAAATAGGACATCTTTAGTCTTTTCCACATTAAACAATAGCTTATTGGCGTTAAACCAATCACTGAGTATACCAATCGATTCATTTGCTTTAATACCAAGCTGGTTTATGTTCTACGCTGTAAGACGCTGGACTGGAAAGATTGTGGCATTAACATCAACGGCAAGCACATCTCTCTCACTTACGATTCGCAGATGACATCGTCATCTTGGCAGAGACGCTGCAAGACCTACAAAAGATGTAGAATCGCCTAGCTGATTCTTCTTGTCGCATCGGTCTCCGGATGAATCTGGATAAAACCAAAGTCATGTACAACGAGCACGTTGTTCCGTAACCGATTCACCGAAAAACTCGAAGTTGTCACTAAGTATGTTTACTTAGGGCAGACGCTACAACTAGGCAAACACAACTTCGAGAAGGAAATCCAGAGAAGAATTCAGCTGGGCTGGGCAGCATTCAGAAAACTCCGTCGAGTCTTCTCGTCGCCTATACCGCAGTGTCTAAAGACAAAAGTCTTTAACCAGTGCGTCCTACCTGTAATGACATACGGAGCCGAGACGTGGACACTCACAGTTCGACTGGTCCACCAGTTTAAAGTCGCACAGCGAGCGACGAGCGACAGCGAGAGTCGAGCTATGGAGAGAGCTCGGTATTTCTCTGCGGGATAGAATCCGGAACAAGGTAATTCGCCAGAGAACTAAAGTTATCGACATAGCTCAACGGATTAGCAAGCTGAAGTGGCAGTGGGCTGGACATATCTGCCACAGGACTCATAACCGTTGGGGTAGACTTGTCCTAGAGTGGAGACCGCGAATCGGCAAACGTAGCGTAGGACGTCCTGTGACAGGTGGAGCGACGATATATGCAAAGCGGTGAGCTTGGAAGAGAAGTGGTGATTGGAAGAGAAGAGCCGAAGATCGCGCTCAGTGGCGCATCTTGGGAGAGGCCCACGTCCAGCAGTGGACTGACACAGGCTGATGATGATGATTATGATGATGATGATGAGGTCCACCCGTTCCTGAGAAAAACTATGGTGACACACGGACAGACGGGCAGACGGACAAGAAATTGATCTTATAAGGGTTCCTTCTGTACCTATTTAGGTACGGAACCGTAAAAACAGTGGTCACGTCAAAAATATTTTAAATAACGTGTCCAAGATTTTAAAAACACAATGAGTGTCGATTTTTTTCTACGTTTGCCACATTTTATCTCAACAAGTTCCGCTACCGACATCGTAATCACAAATGACAACACGTTTAACCGTTATTTACTTTGTTATTTTTTAAAGGTTGAATGTTATTTGTTTTTATTTTTAACACCCGACGCAAAGAGAAGGGGTGTTATATGTTTGACCTGTGTATCTGTGTATGTGTGTGTCTGTCTGTGGCATCTTATTGCCCAAACGGGAGAACCGATTTTGATTTCGGGATTTGATGCGGGGGTTGGCGGATTCGTAACGATGTTTTTCCTTCACCGGAGGGCCACTGTGAAAAGCGCACATAAATGTTCAATAGAAAAATTCATTGGGGCACGGCGGGGATTGAACTCGGTACCTCTAGCGTCAAAGCCAACCATTCTTCCACGACACCACTATATACGCAAAACTCTGCATCATAGTACATCTAATAACTAGAACAAGGTAAAAAAAATTGCCAATTTTAAATATTTCGAGTCTTTTCGAGTTTTTCACTTCACAAAAGCTTCGGTAAAAATAGTGGAAAGATATGTCAAATACATATCTTTCCACTATTTTTACCGAAGCTCTAACTACTTAATACCCGTTTGCACTAAAGATAAGAATCAACCTAGATTCTCATAACAAAAAAATCGACCGAGTGCGAGTCTGACTCGCACACACGAAGGATTTCGTATCACCGAACAACATGTTATGAGAAAGAGCATAAATGCCGAAAAAAATATTATACGTTCCTTGTATTGTTTTTTTTTGGGACCACCTTTTATTTATAATTTTATTTGTATTATTTGATGTTATTGCGGCCATAGCTATATGAATTCTGTCTAAATTTCAAGTGTCTACCTATTATGGTTAAGGAGATAAAGCCCTGTGAAAGACAGACGGACGGACGGACTGATAGATGGACAGCGAAATCTCACTGGAAGGGTTCCGTTGGTACCTTTTCAGTAACCTTAAAACAACTAAATCAGAAATCATAATCTCAAAATATAAGTTTCCATATATTATACCTACTAAGCCTATCTGCAAAATATCTTTTGAGATTTTGATATACGATGTTAGTTTAATAGAGATATGGAAAATCTACGGCGATACATAAATTTAATGCAAACGATATAATTAAGATAAAAAACTAAAACAACCGACTTCCATGCCCTGCGAGTCAATTTTAGTACGTAGCAAGTTTGAGACGTTTATCGTCATATCTCTAGACGTACTCATCAGATCTCGATGAAATTACAATGGGACCACCTCGAAAACGTAACCTACCAATTAAAAAAAAAATAATTCGAATCGGTTCACAATTGATGGAGTAATCGAGTAACATACATACAAAAAAGAAGAAAAAAAAACATACAGACGAATTGATAACCTCCTTCTTTTTGGAAGTCGGTTGAAAACCACAGAAAAAGAGGGTATATTTCTGTGATAAAACTATGTGGGTAATCGTAACATGTTCAAAGTCATTTCCAGCATCAAATCTACAATGTAAGAGAACTGAGAAGCGTTTGTAACCGGCATTCTCTACGCCGGTCACGTAGACGCATCGGTTTTATGTTTTCAGAAGTAGGACGGTATTACTTTATTGATCAATCTTGTAAGAGTGGAAAGTAGGGATACTTTACAAATCGTTAACTGTCTAACCGACTTCTTCCGAGGTACTGGACTTGATTGGTGAATTTTTTTTTTTTAACACGCTTAAATTAGCTTGCACTTGTAACAAACAAACAATTTTAAACACATAATCATGTCTTGGTAGTACGTGTATAGAATAAAAGGGACAATTTTTAACAAAATAACAAATAAAATTAATGGGGACACTTTGGAGATAAGCCCTAACTATGAATTTAGAACAAAAAAGGAATCGTTCTATTTATTTTTTTAGTTTCAATATTGCTCCACACGATTAGTGTATTTAGCCAGTGTCAAGTATTAAAATTCTTCACATTTTTGAGTATTAAAGTCATAACGATGGCTTAAAGTCACATTTCAGGTCAAGTTAAGGTCAAAGTTTAGTCCAAGTAATACCCTCAGTAAAGATGAGGACTTTACAATGAGAGTACCTACACTTTCCACGTTCCTGCCAAAACTCAAGAATCGTTCAAATCGGTTCAAATTCAAAATTGTCGAAGTAATAGCATAACATAAACATTTAAAATACTAAAACATCATTTCTCTTGTCATTTTACTTAGACAATAATATATATATTTATATATATATATATATATATACATATATATATATGTATAAATACCTACAACCACAGAAATATTAATAATAAGGTAGTAACGCAATTTTTGAAAAGGTTGGATTGGACTTAGTTGACAAAAACCAATACAATAGAAAATATTTTGTACGCATACAAGTGTATTTTCATAGTCAAATGAATTGGGTAGAAAACGGTGAGTCGGCAACTTGCATTAGGTAGAAGATGTAGTTATAACACAGTAGCGACTAATAAAAGCTAAAAAGTTCATAAGTACTAGAATAGAAAGCTTATTTATCATAGACATTGTGTTTTCTAAATACTAATACTTTTCATAAATATATAATATATATATATATATATATATGTATATATATAGTTTTTTTTGTTATGGCTCCCCACGATTAGTGATAAAAGTGATAAAGTATTGTGTGTGCGTGTGTGTGTGTAAGTGCGTGTGCGTGTGTGTGTGTGTGTGTGTGTGTGTGTATGAGCATATATAAAATATGAGTACAAATAGTGTGAGCTGGAATGCTTGTTATTTGAATTTGTTTTTGAATATTTCAGCTGACCAATACTATACAGATCTTGACAAACTGAATGAGAATACTGCTTAAGACACAAATATTAATGAATTATTTATATTTATGTGGCTAAAGACGAACATCAATGCTTACAATATCCTACATTAGAACTTGACGGTATAATAGTTACCTGCTATCCTGCGGATAAAATTTGCTAATTCAGGTATTAATTAGCCCTTCTGCATTCTAAACGCATTCAAATACGTACGTGTTTTTTGTTTTATAATATTTATAGGATTGCAAAGACGTGAACTTGATCAGTATAAGCCCGCTAACCGCTCCTCTCGTCAATAAGCTCTCTCCCCTGCCGACCCTTCAACATTCCCTCCGCTCTATTTTCTCCCTTAATTCGGCCGGAATCGATACTCCCAAGGCCCACAATCGGTTGGTATGAAACATTCATGTACTGCGTACAACTTTACGTAGCCTTTTATTTTGGCTTAGATTTCAGCTTCAATTGGTTACTTAAGAAGCGTTTGTACAGAGAATATCAGGAACTTTATTTTAGTTTTTGACTGTTTTAAAATAAAAAGAAATTAGTTAGTGTTCGTTTTTCAATTCGTATGGCTTATGTTTTTTTTTTATGTAGGTGTGTTTAGTGCTCTGGCATCCATAGACTTTTTCGAATCAGTATATCTGCTGCATGTTGGTTAATAAAGATCTTCATTGACCAACATGTAAATGAAGAAAATAACCTCGAACTTGCAACTGAACTCGCGAGGCATGCGAACGAGGATCTTTATTCAAACTGTCACACAAAAAAAAAAAAAACTAAATCAATTATCAATTTAGGCGCAATTACGGGCGCCATGATGCCACCACACCACAAATACGCCGATACACATGTCAAACTTTTAACGCCCCTCTCGAGGGTTAATAAACTAAAGTTCAACTGTCAGTCTGTCACCCAGCAAATTGGATAACAACCGTTTGGTCCGTATTAAGAAATAATACAAATGAGAACGATTCACCTCTCATTGCTGTCGGATTACATTACGTGTGATTGTACTGACTCACGCGATACTACCCCTGCGTATTTATTGACTTTACTGTAATATTACCACAACTTGGACCACATCATCACAGGACTTGGACAACATCAGAGTGCCTAGTGCGAGTTTCTGTAGATGTGTTTACTTACACGATCATGTCGTGGACGGAGTATTAAATGGACCTGGCATTTAAATAACAATAATAATATGATAAGGATAAAACTATACAATCACTAGTATGAAAGAGCAAGATGGACAACATTTTTTTATCCTTCTCTGCATATGTGATTTTATTGTTTGGAGCTAGCTCTGGCTCCCAGTTCTTGTTCACGCATTGGCTTTCACCCGCTGTCATGTATGACCCGACCAAATTACGTTGTTCATTTTATCTTATAACTGGCATATGTATCACGTGTTCATAATTTTAGTCGGGTTATACTCTATAACTATTTCATTCGCATACGCTAATGTCTTCTGTATTTAATTTTCCCTCATGTCAAAGTAAACGTAGATTTGTTTGGATTTATGTAGTAATATTACATATTGTGCACACTAGATGGCAATTTTAAATTCCATTCAAATCTGCGTTTACGATAACGTAATAAATTAATTAACACATCTAAAGAAACTCGCACGCTCTATGGTTACCTTTTCTTACTTTACTCATGTGCTATGGTGAGATAGTGGTCAATCGCTTACCTATTTAGTATAAAACAAAAACGGAACTGCGTAGAAACATACGCGTTAGAAGTGAAAATTCCTTTACATTGAAATATTGACAATTTAGATTTACGCGTATGTCACTTCCGTTGCATTCGGACCGTGACGCTAAGTTAAAAGTGCACTTTTTTAGGTACACTTCTTTGTAAAAAAGTGTCACTTCAAAAACTTAAGCGATTATATAAATTCCGCACAAGTTCCGCATCAAACGCTACATATTGATTGTCGTAGAGCTTTTTTTAAAACGGCTCATTGTTCAGTTTGTGTGCGGGGTTGTACTAAGCGAATCAATTGTAACAAATTGTTTAGCTACGATTTGCAATCTCATTTCTTTACTTCGTTATTATTTTGTCTGTGCCGTAATATACTTTGCTGTCGAGTTTATTGAGTCACCGAGGTTATGGGGTTACGGTTACAGGCAAATAGCTTTTACATCAAAGTATTTAAGTATTTCAGAATGTAATTTATACAAAAACATCCGTTTACATTGTTTTGATGCTCGAATAGGTTTTAATTTTAAAAAAGCTAATAAAACACGCTTGAACTGAAAAATGGACTACATACTGGCTATCCTGTTAATTCCTACTTATTAAATGGCTGGCTAGTCAAAATTGCACTATGTTTGAGATAGTTCGTTTATTGCTAGTAATCTCTATGGTATTATTGGCGGCGTTCTTAGTTTATTAGCATCAACAAATCAAGGTTGATTACCTACGTATACATGCATTAAGTTGGGTAGTTGATGCATTAATGACTCGTTGTTATCATGGGCTAAAAGTATTGGTGGCTGCTAGCGATAAGCGTCTAATTCTTATTCGTCTGTATGTTTTTTTGTGTGTATTTTACACGATTACTCCGTCAAATGTGAACCAATTTGAATGATTCTTTTTTAATCGGTAGGATACGTTTTCGAGATGGTCCCATTGTAATTTTTATCGAGATCTGATAAGTATTTCCAGAGATATGACGACAAATGTCTCAAACTTGCTACTGAAATTGACTCGCGGGGCATGGAAGTCGGTTGTTTTAGTTTTTAAACTAAAACTATCAAACTATCAAATTATAGAGTACACAATATTACTATACAATTTAAGTAACATGTTTGTATTTCTAGGGTTCCGTACCTTAAAAGGAAAAAAGGAACCCTTAAAGAATTACTTTGTTGTCCCTCTATCTGTTCGTCTGCCCGTCTGTCTGTCTGTCAAGACCCTTTATATCCTGAATGCGTATAGGTATCAAGTTGAAAATTATACTACATAATAGGATCTACGGTATCTTTAGGCTGTGTGAAAAAATCAAATCAGTAAGTCATGTCAGCAATTAAAAAACTTTTAGTACTTTAGTATATGCGTTTATCGTAAGCACGTCAGTTTCTTCCGTTCCGTCAGTTTCAGAGGCTTCCGTATCAACTTCTCAGACTCGGTTAAAGGACAAACTTAACTTTGTAGTTCGATCCATAGAAAATGTATTGCACCAACTACAAATAATAAGTTTGTAATAGTAAATTTACCTTTTTTAACCGACTTCAGAAAAGCAGGATGTTATATGTTCGACTGTAGGTATGTATTTTTTTATGTATGTTCACCGATTACTCCGCCATTTGTGGACCGATTCTCTAAATTATTTTTATTTTCTGTTATTAAACTACATATTTACGGTTTTCAGCTTTATTCCTTTATACGTGCTTCAAGAGCTTGCTTCTTACCAAAATTCATGATTCTATGTCAACGATAAATACCCTATAGGTATTCGACCCAAAACCTATAGGGAACTTCCGGTAATAACTACTAACTAAATTTGAGTAAAAGCAAAGTCTTACAGAACAAGAAAGTTAAGGTACATTTTGGTTTTGCCAATATCTTTTTCTCATGATGAATTCGGACCTTGATTTTTATACACCTAATAGGGACTATAGACCTCAGTAACTGGTATACATTTTTAACTCGCTAGGTCCACCCGTTCTTTAGAAAATCGGTGGTGACAGACGGACAGACGGACAAGAAAGTGATTTATAAGGGTTCCTATTTTACCTTTTGTTGAGGTACGGAACCCTAAAAACGAACAAGAAACGGTTAAACTGGCCCTCTCTGACGTAATATAACTAAGTACAAACGTAAGGTCACTTGTACTACAATTATTTATTCTGTGGTAACGTCAAAATACCGTAGAAAACCTCACGCGTGAATTTTTAATCTCACACAATGACAGCTGATTATGTCTCCCAAGGGTAACCCCCCTAAAGGGGTGAAATGCCTAGGGGCAGGGGGAGGATGATCTCGTAGCTCGTAACTCCGATCGTGTAGTATTGATCTAACGTGAACTCATCGAGGTTGGATATATTTAAAACAGGCTTCGGTAGTGTCTTAGATTTTGTCTTTTAAAGCATTCAGTCATTTACTAGTTGCGCTCCGTGACTTCGCTCGTGTTATAAAGTATAGTTGTGCTATTCTACATACTATGCTATATCTGTACTGATTTTTTTCCAAAGTACACTATAAATAATACTAAAAATGTTTGTGTGAATGGAATCGATGTGTGAGTGGTATTGTTTGTGTTTATATACGAATTTAGTCGAAAGTAATCTTTCTTTTGGTAATATAGTAGTGTAAGTCACGGTAAATTGTTTATATAGAAATATATTATTGTTTGATTCATTCTGTTTTTTATGCGTCATATTATCAAGGGTTGCCTTGTATATGTGTCGTCTATTGTACCGTTATTGCATAGATAAACTCTCAATAAATGTACTCAGAAACCGGCCATAAAACATTATATATGACTGGCATAAGCATTGGCCAGCCAGTTTATTAAATGTAAAAAATCATTTAGGAATCTAGTTGAACGGCGCTGTTTAGTTAAGAGGCTGTTAATTGAACGGCTAATTAAGCTATCTGCCTGCGACATATATATATATACATATACATATATACATATACATATATATATACACATATATATATATATAATGTCACAAAATATTTGTTAGACTCAAACGTAGCCGCGTGGCGCAACTAGTAAACGATATAACCTCCCCTCATTTTGATCGTGGCATCGCGAGGCTCTCGAAATTCGAAAGCCTTCCCTTATTGTTAGGGAAATTGTATACATAACCTATTTCAGGGAAAAACATTATATTTTGTCGGAAAACTGCATTATAGAACACCCCGACAGAATGTTACGGGATCTTGGGAAATTCCCAATTTTCCCTTTATTATTAAAACCGGAAATGTTGAGTGTAAAATTTTCAGCTGCGTAATATTATTAGATTGGTCGTTGGCGTTATGGCTGCTATTCATGTTGTAGATGTTAAAATAAGTATCGTGGCTTTCCCTGATTTTAAAATATACATTAGCCTTTGTCTATTCACTGCTGGACATAGGCTTCTTTCTCAATACGCCGTTCTTCACGGTCCTGATTTTTTTTTGTTCTTTAATGATGTTCTTTAAGAACCCCGCGTAGTAGGCAGCTATTGGGAAACAAAGACACCGGTAAGGAATTCCATTCCTTGGCAGAACGTATGATAAGTTATGAGAAAAACATTTTATGCGGGTAGATGGAACGTCCCCTCTAAAGCAATCGGTACGTCTGAATGGTTGTCCGATAGAAGAAAGAGGATGCCGAATAAAATAGAATGCCTATGTTTTCACAAATTGAGACCAATATTACAAAATCTTCATATTAATTAAGTCGTTTTAAAATTAAAAAGCGCGTAATAAATCGCTGCATTTTTTACATCGTTAGCGCACCATTCAGTCCGCCATATTGTCTGCTCTTCAATTTGAAATAACGAGCAGTTGAATAGTCTTGCGTAACCGTATTCAGGTGGCAGATAGAAACCATCAAAATATCGCGTCAAAGTTTATGAGAGCTCAGACAGGAAATACTCAACAAAGTGCATTTTTATACTTCAAGGTATAGAGCCGATTTTGTAGATTAGAAATTTTGTTTTATGCCTAATAGATAAGTACTATCTTCAATTATGTTTTTTTACGATTTATAGGCTAGCGTTTGATCTCGCCTGGTGGTAAGCGATGATGTGCTCGAAGATGGTAAACACGCTAGGCCTGGAATACTCTGCCTCCAAAGGGCTATGTGCTGCCGAAACACCGTAAGGTTATGGCGGCAGATTTTCTCCTTGATGTTGGTGGTAAGCTACTTTTTGGTAGCAAGTCAGGCGGAATATTGATACAATGTGCTCCTACCATCTATGGGTTGGATTGTTAAGTGAAGTTGCGGTCTAAGAAAGAATTGTGCTTGGCTGGAATTGGAAGAAGGCTGTGAGACGAGGCGCTGTCTGGCTTGTCTCACTCCAAGTACATGCCGCGTTAGTTAATTTGCGAGATCAAACCGAGATACAACGTCAGTAACGTTCAAAATTCGCTACACTGCTGGGGCCCCCGGTGGCTCTTAGCTGTGTAGCATATTTTGAACGTTACCGACGTTGTATCTAGGTTTAATCTCGCATATTTGCTATCAAAGAGTGAGTCTTCTGTACCATTGCACTATTAATTATTCTGAGGCGCTGTATAACTGACTTATACCCCAATCCATAGAGCGCAACTATCCCAAGATGTCTTCCATACTGGGTGCACCGAACATCAATTCCAACGTCATGGACATGACATAAGAATTTAAGAACATATAAAACTTAAATTCAAAATTTAAAACCACCCCCGACTGATCTATGTTTAATCTATTCAACGAGACAATTCTAATGAGCCATTCTAAGAGATGTCCCCGCATCAGTTCTAATAATAATAATATAAAAAATACAAATAATACTACCATATTCTTACGATATGGTTGAAGTAAGATAATACCAAATTACGAATTGATCTGACCTATTAAAGTTGATTTCAAAGCGTCATCAACTAACAAGAAAAAAGCTCATATTCTTAAAACGGCTGAATGGATTTTCACCAATCAGCTTGGTCAGTCCGTCTGCGCGCTACGATGCCACAGAGAGACACACATATACACAGTTACACTCATTAAACTTATAACACACCTCTTTTTGTATCGGGGGTTAATTAAAACTAGGTACAGAAGTTCAGTTAAAAATACTTTGCGACAAAAAACTGAAACAACCCCAGCGACAGCTTTGTAGACGTTTTCAAGTACAATCCAATACTATTACATCATTCTGTGAGTTGTAACCCTGTTATAAGGGCGCGTATAACCTGTGACGTAATCTATGTCACAACCCGCTCGATCAATGACGCTAGTGACTAGTGGCGCCATCTGTCGGGTGGATGACCTTAGGCGAGTAACCTCTGAAGAGAATGAACGATTTTAATGAATGCGGATTGAACTAGATTTTCAAATCAAGGTTTTATGTTAAGGAGGTACAAATTGATTTTGTTTGTTTGCATATAGCATGCAATTGTTATATACATAAAAACGCTGAATCGGAAATGCTCCATTTCAATTGGTAAGTAAGTACAAGGTTTTCAAGTAGCAACAGGTTTTCTATAATACATGCTTGATGTTCGACACTATAAAAATGAAGATGCATCACTATCAACAATTGAAAAAATATTTCAAGCGCATCTGTTCTTTCAGGTAGTAGGAGCATGTATATTATATCGATGTTCCGCCTGACTTGCTAACAAAAAGTAGCTTACCACCATCAAGGAGAAAATCTGCCGCCATAACCTTACGGTGTACCGGCAGCACACAGCCCTTGAGAGTTAGAGTAAGCCTAAATAAAAATTAAATAAAGGCCTAGCGTATTCACCATCTTCGAGCACATCATCGCTTACCATCAGGCACAGAATAAATAATAGTCACCAGGCGAGATAGTGGTCAAACGCTAGCCTAAGATATTAAAAAATCTTGACAGTAAATAATCTTGCCTTAGATGGCAAATCATATTTTTTATAAAGCTCTATAAGTATTATTAACTAACTTTACGCAAAATGTCGACTCAACATACTATTTTGGAGACGTCGCACCATGAATTTTGTGTGCATGTTGCAAAAGTTTTTGGCAAATATTTTTAGACTGTTTGTTGTTGTTTGTTGTTACTTTAAACTCGTTGAGAAACAACATTATGAGAAAACTTTGATATCCTAAAAAAAAAAGCTAACCGAATTTTACGCTTTCGCTACCAGGAAAACATAAATCATAAACAGTTTGGAGACTTCCAAGTCTATATCTGGGTGTCGCGCGGGGAGTTGGTACACGTAATCGAGCGAAAGTATTTCTAATATTTATCGTTCCCTGGTAACTTGGGTACATAAAAGTTGCATGCCAAACCAAAGTTTTATGCAGACTAAAAACTATGCGCCACGAAATAAGTATGGAAATTATGGTGCTGCATTTGAATAAATAAAAATAAATATGATATTGATGTTAATCTTCGTTTGATTATAAATTGTACTTTCTTTTAGCAGAAAGTTACTGAAAGTTATCTCACCTTATGGAAAGTGATTTCATGTATACTTGAGGTACCTATAACTTACGTGAAAAGCGTCTGTAAGACAGTACAAATAGGTAGAAAAAAAAAGCGCATATATGCGCTTGACGCTTATAGCGTAATATTAAGCGTACATTTCAGACTACGCTATAATATAATAGCATATAGTTCATAGCACAACAATATCGCTCACCATTCAATTACAAGCAAGCCGTCAAATCCACACCTCCACACCATTATTATAATAAGATCGTTTAATAAAACTAAAAGAACCGACTTCAAATGCCGCGCTATTAATTTTTAGTACCAATTTTGAGGTGTTTATCTCCATATCTCTGGAGATACTTATCTTCAGCATATAAACACCTCAACTCTTGATAAGTATCAAACCTCGATAAAATTACCATGGTACCACGCTTGGGATATCTCCTTTTCAACAAAAAAATAATAATCAAAATCGGTTCATAAACGACGAAGTTATCCGCGAACTAACATAAATAAAAAAAATAAAAAAACTTATACGGTCGAAATGATAAACCTCCTTTTTTGAAGTCGGTTAAAAAAAGGTTCTGACGAATTGAGAACCTACTCCTTTTTTGTGAAGTCGTTTAACAATAGTTTGTAACTCTGTCACTTTGTCTGTTTGTTATCTAATCACGCCTAAACGAACGATCCGATCTTACTGAAATTTAACATGAAGATACTTTATAGCATGAGGATGAACACAGGCTACTAAATACTTGGTGTACGTGAACGAAGTCGCGGGTATCGGCTAGTAGTAATAATGTATAAGATATAGTTAATCAACCTGTCCTAAACCTCGATTTTAGGGTTCCGTACCCAAAGGGTAAAACGGGACCCTATTACTAAGACTCCGCTGTCCGTCTGTCTGTCTGTCTGTCTGTCTGTCTGTCTGTCTGTCTGTCCGTCTGTCACCAGGCTATAGCTCATTAACCGTGATAGTTAGACAGTTTTAATTTTCACAGATGGTGTATTTCTGTTGCCGCTAGAACAACAAATACTAAAAACAAAATAAATTTAAAAATTAAAGGGGGTCCCCATACAAAAAACGTGTTTTTAAACGCCATCTATCTAATTAGTTTCGGCAAAATGACTTAGGTGGCGCTAGTAAACGAGCCCCGTGTTTCTAGATCGCGACCAAACCAAATATTCTTGGTAATATCAATTAATCAAATATATGAGGTTGAAACTCTGTTGTTTCGTATTCTACGGAACCCTCCCTAAGTGTGCGATAAGAGACGCTATGCTGACTCGCACTTCGCAAGTTTTATTCTATACTCTCTTTTCATTCTTTATCAGTTTATCACAATATATTATCTACTAGTAAATTTCGTGACTACAATATAAAAATTCCTGATATTCGTATTCAATCTAGTCTAGCCTTCGAGCATTTACCAATGCTCGATGAGTCTAGTAGGCATTCACATGAAATTTTATATGTTCTCCTTTAAACGTTGCAAAAAATATGCGGCGTTTTCTTGCTGAAATACATCGCTAGTGTAACCATGATTTTTAAAAGTTTATGCAGAAATGGCGGAAAGTTAAAACAAAATCTAGATAGCAATAGCCGTAAGGTCGCAAGTATATGATTTAAAGAATATTATTTGACACAATGATCCTAAATATATGGAGTGGAAGTCTCTACATTGATAGCGATGCGTCCTGTCATCGCAAACGTCTAGTAGAAAGAGATGCAGCTAGACAGTTGTATATTTGCATCTCTTTTCTTGTCGACGATTATCGGTCGAAATTCATCGCTATTTATGTAGAGACTACTGGTCCTCAGATAACATTTTGACACATTTCATCGCTACAGTTACGTTGCTAATGAAGCATTGATTCAAAGCATCTTCTAAAAAGTATATTTGAAAAAGCTCTAGCCCAAATTGAATACACCAGAAAATATAACGTGGTCACACTTTATTATGACAGCTATTAAATGAAGCTTACTTCTTATCTCTGAATTTCGTCGCTTTAGGATTATATCCCATAATATCAAAATCCACGGTTCACCTTATTCAAACATACCCCCTGCCTTTCCTTAAGCAGCCTATTCACGTAGCTCTTAAAACGTCAGCGTTATTAAATAGCAGACAACGTTAGGAGGACGTTGCGACGTCTTAGTGCAAAAGGACGTTTTCAGCATGAAATATAAGAACTTGATGTGTCGTTTCCTAGATAAGCCTATTGATATATTTGTTTTTAAATTTAATAACTTTGTTTTATCTACGGACTCGAAGTTAATGCATTTTAGTAGATTGTTTATCGTAGTTAACAATCGTAACTAATATGTTGTCCGAAAAAACAGATAATAAACTAAAAAAGTATGTGTGTGTGTGTAAGCTCCGACGCACGGCTAGAGTATAGGTATGATTGTTTTTGAATATGACTATTGACATTTGACATTGACATAAAACAACGCTTTTGTAACGCTTGTATTTTGTTTTGTTTTTTTGGCGGGAATGTTCTTGCGCGAGTTAATGTGTAATAAATGTGTATTATTAATCATTAAGTGCCAGTGAATGTGTGCGACTGTAGGGAAAGAGCACAATGTTGAAAAAACATTATATTAGCGTTCTTACCAAAATTCCACTAAAATCTTCAGTAAAGTCCACATCTTTACCACTGGTCCCAACATAAATGTATGAGTTCTTCTCCCCGTGAGAAGTATTGTTCTGTAGTCGTACGCGTGTGGCGTCCTTGCTCAGGTTGGCGTATCGACAGGCCAGAATCAGTGGTGAGGTGCTGAGGAAGCCGATTGGTGGGGGGCACAGAGTGTCCTTTCCTTTCTTTACGTAGTAATATTATATTTTTTATGTCTTTACTGAAGGTATGACTTGGACTAGACTTTGACTTGGAACTTGACCTGAAATGTGACTTTGACCCATCTTTACGACTTGAATTCACAAAAACTTGAAGAATTTTAATACTTGACTCTGGCTAAATACACTAATCGTTCGAAACAAAAATGAAACTAAAAAAAACCGCTTGTATTAATTTTACTCCTCATATTTTATACCAAAATTGATTCTTAGAGAGTAAATTAAAGTAAACTCCAATAGAAACAAAACCTATTTTAGATTGTATTCCCTGATCCATGCAGTAATTGTAGTGTTTTCTGTCCTTAGAAGGAAAGGAAGCCTAGAATACTCTGATTCTCAAGCGCTGTGTGCTACCGGAATACCGTAAGGTAATGGCTGCAGATTTCTCCTTGATTGTGGTAAGCTACTTTTTGGTAGGAAGTCATGCAGAACAATGATATAATATGCCCCTACCACCTGTAGAGAAACACCCGTGCTAGGATTAGAACCCGCGACCTCTCGCTTAGAATTAAAGCCATCTATTCTTTACGCCATCAGGGCTCTCTCAGTGTTATAATAATTTTGCTCTCTCTAAAAACAATTTATTAAAATAGTGTAGTGTATGACCCAGCAATACAGGCTCGACAGAGCTTAGTACTAGAGGTGGGTCGTAATCGGTTTTTCGCGTAACTAGTTATACGTAATTTCATGATTGCGCGTAAGCAGTTTTAAAAACGCTTATTTAAGTAACCGGTTTTTTCTACACAGCTCACACATAGAGCTACTTCGGAATACAGTTTTGCACGCGTACTGAAATTGATGCTGTTAAATATCACATTACAAAGATAAGAAAGCTTCGCATTATTTCGGTAATACATTATTTTGATTTTATTCACTATTTTGTGAATAACGTTTTTAGCTTGTACACAGTAAGTCACAGTACATCGCTGCACAAAACTGCGTACGCATAATCTAATAACCATTTTGCAGTACATGTTTGAGAATAGAAACGTTTCTTATCACAAAATTGCTTACTAAAAATAACTGCTACCTTTTGATCCGCGAAACTACGTATACAGTTATTAGCCTCGTAAGCAGTTTCTAGAACCGCTTACGTTAAATAACGCCTATCTCTACATAGTACAGGGCATTTGAATAACTATGGTATTTCTTGCATAGAGTATTACTATCTTTTCTATTGCATAGATGTACTTTTTCAATTCCTGTATGTACTGTTTGTATTGTAACTACCAATAAACACTTTAAATATATATATATATTCACACTGATATACCAGGACCAGTTTACTTTACTTGGCACGCAGTAACACCAAGACAATATAACGTTTTACTTACGACAAGTAGGTAATAAAATTACTAAATAGTGGGTAGTTTATATGAGCATAAAGGTACCTGACATTTCTTTAGATTTAGATATAATTACTGCATGTTAGTTTATAATTTGAGCTAGATAGCAATGAACGGTAACCTATTATAATAAATAGATAAGGCATAAGATTTTTATGCTTATTAGAAATTAAGTTTCACTACCTAAGAACAGGAGATAAGTTCCATAAATAGCTTAACAAAATTAGTACCTCATAATTATATACAATTACGTTTTAAGATACAGTTGGTTTAGTTAATTTGATGTATGTATATATATCTATATAGTAAATTTACTATTAAACTCAAATTTACTTAGGCATACACACTTACATTAGTTTAAGAACTTAGTTATTATGTTTGTTAAAAACTCAAAACAATTACAAAAATATATACTTAGGTATACTAACAGTATTTTAAGAACTTCGTTATTAAGGTTAAATAAAAAAGTTTAATTATTTTTGCTTTTCAGTTTTTTCGGCGGTTTAATTTTTTTGTTAAAAAGTTTTATATTATATCTTAGAAGTGATTAGTTTAAAAATACTCTCATATATAAATGCACTGCTAGTTATAGGCCTCTACCAAGGTACATTACTACCTAATCTTCGAATTTTCTTATCACTGCCTACATTCCATACGTCGTCGCTTCACGTCCTGGTCACAGGGCGTCCTACGATTAATTTGCTGATTCGCCGTCTCCACTCCCCGTAACCGTTTATATTTTTGCTAATCCATTGAGTCTTTATCAATCACGATTTAGATTATTATTGAAGTAATTAATAGATACTAATTAATTACTTGTAGATACAAAATCTGATATTTTTACGACTTGAAAGAAATCTCTTAAAATAACCGCAGATGTTTGCGTTTTATTGGCTTAGTTTTTGTTAAACTTTACGTTCTGTCCGCCGGCCTCATTGCTATGCTTCAGCTCAAATTTGTCTCTTTTAAGGTTTTTTTTAAATATCTTATAGGCTAGCGTTAGACCACTATCTCACCTGTTGGTAAGTGATGATGCGGTCGAAGATGGTAAGCACGCTAGGCCTAGAATAGGAACTAGCTCTCAAGGATGGTTGCCGGAACACATTAGATGTTTTGGCGTTGTTTTCTAACTTGAGGGTGGTAGCTGGCCAGGCGGACACTAGATAGTGTCCTATCACCATGCGGGGGTTGTTGGTTTCGACGAATAACGACGTTTTTCCTTCACCGGAGGGCCACTGTGAAAAGCGCACATAAATATTTTCGATAGAAAAATCCATTGGTGCACGGCGAGGATTGAACTTGGTGCCTCTGGCATCAAAGCCGACCGTTCTCCCGATTACGCCACCGGGCCCTCAACGACAACAACTTCCTTGGGTAGTTTGATTGTAATGTATTTGATTATTAAAATTTTCGTGAGAGTTACACAAACTAAAGTTGTTAATAGCCGTTACTAACTTTAATATGTATTTTATTTGTGTTTGTAGGAAGTGATCTCTGGAAGTACTGGCCCGGTTTTGATAAATCTTGCAACAATAGTAAGACGCCTTAAATAGCAAATAGCATATATTATGTGTTATACCGTAATTCCCATGGGATTATAATCGCAGGTAAAACTATGGAACGCAATTAGTCTCAACTCTCAAATAACGATACAAAAGTATAACAATTAGCTTATCTTAGAGAATGTGTTGAGCTAGTAGTAAACATGAGATTATGCTTGCCGAGTGCTTTACAATGTAAACAATTCTTATTAATTAAACTACCACTTCGTCTATCGAGTTCTGAGCACAGAATAAATAACTGTAACTGATAATAAAAAGTTCTATAATAGAGATAATTTTAAATTAAAATGACATTACCTACCTATATTTATTTAATTCTTTATTTAGTTTTTGTTTTTAACCGACTTCATAAAAAATAAGAAGATTTTCATTTCATTTATAGAAAACGTATTTGTTTTATGTATGTTCACCGATTACTCGAAGATGCCTGAACCGATTTGGAAAATTCTTATTTTGTTTCAAAGCAAAGGGTACCCTTCCCAGGTGGTCCCATTTAAATTTTAACAAAACCGGCCGAGCCGTTTTTAATATATCAACATTTGTATTACGATGAATTTATATACCTTGACCTTGACATGCTTTTAACTACTGGCACAGATTATATAATAGTTACTAGTAGTAGTAGTAGTAGTAGTAGTCTACTAGCTACTTTGACTAGCGCGCTGCGCGACGTTTGAAGTCGGTTCTTTTAGTTTTTAAACGATCTTAAATTATACTCACATTCACTTGTAGCTCTGAATATGTAAGTACTTACATGGATTCTTTTATTTGATTTGTACATTTTTGGAGGCAAATTAACTTTTTTTTATTATAGTACCTACTTACTACATACTCTCAAGTCAATTTATACTATTACGCTAAAGTTTTTTTCCATATATCACGAACTAGCTGTGCCCCGTGGCTTTGCCCGCGGTAAAAAGTATCCTATAGCCTAATCCTAATATAGCTATATAATATATAATAGCCTATACAAAGGTAAAGTTTCAACCGGTTCGGCCGTTTCACCGTGAAGTCGTCCCAAACAAACATACAAACGACTTTCGCATTTATAATATTGGTGTTGATATCTGCAGCAATGTTTACCCGACTTCGTAAAGGAAAGAGGTAGGTATTCAACTCTTGTAATTCGTGTTTTTAAATGTTATAGGCACTACGTATATTACCGTGGCACTAACTCTGAACTCTTGGAATTTTTTAGCCGACTTCCCAAAAAAGAGAAGGCTCTCAATTCACCTGTATTATTTTTTGCTTAAAATAATAAAATATACTTAAAGTAGAATAAATGCAGAAATTATACTTGCAAGCTAGTTGTTGTTGTTGCCAATATAAAAATCTGAAGAGTATCTCTAGAGATTTTTACAGAAACACTTCAAGATTTGCAACTAAAATTGACTTACGCGGCATAAGTATAAAGTCCTTATGTAAAATGTTTAGGTGATATTATGTTATTTATTCTTAGTTCATCATACGAACCGCCAAGGAATGGAATAACCTGCCTGAGTTCGACAATATTGGAGTCTTCAAATAGCGAGTGAATAGGCATCTTCTGGGTAAGCACGCTCCATCATCGATCGCATCATCACTTAACATCAGGTGAGATAGTGGTCAAGTGCTACTCAGTTCGGTGAACAAAAATATATATTTAAGCAGCAAGCCTACGGCTAGTCTGATGGGAATATGTACCGGAACCTTGTTTTTTGCTGTTCCATGGAAGTAGTCAAGGTAGTCAACACAACACTCGAGGTGTCCGTCATGCGTTGCAGACCTTCCAAAGGGTGAACGCTGGAGCCACACTATGGCCGTGACAAGTGACTCAACCTACCCGTCGAACAAAGATGTCTCCAATTGGATAGTGGTCATAAAATAGAATATAATGATTCTTTATTGTACACCAAACAAAATATAACAGAAAATATTTCATAATGAAAGAATAATAATACAATGGGCAGTCTTATCGCTTGGAGTCATGTGCTTTCTCTCTGCCAGGAATAAAAAGCAGAAGGGAGCTCTATCAACTCTTTGTTTAGTGTGTATAGGTATTATTATATATATTCTATTTTCTAACTAAAGAAATGTATCATCATCCTCAGCCTGTGTCAGTCCACTGATGGACGTCGGCCTCTCCTAAGATGCGCCACTGAGCCCGATCTTCGGCTCTTCTTTTCCAGTCTCTGCCCACCGCTTCGCGTATGTCGTCGCTCCACCTGGTCACAGGACGTCCTACGCTACGTTTGCCGATTCGCGGTCTCCACTCAAGGATAAGTCTACCCCAACGGTTATCAGTCCTGCGGCAGATATGACCAGCCCACTACCACTTCAGCTTGCTAATCCGTTGAGCTATGTCGATCACTTTAGTTCTCTGGTGAGTGGTGAATTACTTCATTCCGGATTCGATCCCACAGAAAAATACCGAGCATAGCTCTCCATAGCTCGCTGAGCGACTTTAAATTGGTGGATCAGTCGGACTGTAAGTGTCCACGTCTCGGCTCCGTATGTCATTACAGGTAGGACGCACTGGTTACAGACTTTTGTCTTTAGACACTGCGGTATAGGCGACGAGAAGACTCGACGGAGTTTTCCGAATGCTGCCCAGTCCAGCTGAATTCTTATCTGGATTTCCTTCTCGAAGTTGTGATTGCCTAGTTGGAGCGTCTGCCCTGGGTAAACATACGTAAACATAGTTTTTACGTGAAAGAGTAACAAACATCCATCTATACATCTATAGTCTATACCATACTTACAAACTTTCGAGTTTATAATTAGTAAGGATAAGGATTGTAAGTGATATATCAACATTAGTTGCTTTGTACCTATACATTTATTTACTGAAAAAATAACTTTTTATATTATTTATTATGTGTAGTAATTGCTGTATTTCCAAAATAACAAGCTCTGCAAATATCCCACTGAAAACGTAATATTTAACTGCCCCAATAAAGTTTAGTGTTCGCGTAAAAATGGCCGAATACTGTTACATAGACGATAAAAGCTATTTTCTAGCAGTTAATGACTTGAATGATGAAGAGTTTTTGCTAACCTCTTCCGCTGGTTTTCACTGCTTTAGAAATGAGCTTTATTTTATATATCCCCGTGGATTTGTCCAGATTTGTCTTCTTTATAAACCTTCCCCTTGAATTACTCAATCTATTGATGAAAACCGCATTAAAATCCGTTGCGTAGCTTAAAACATCTAAGAGTACTACAGACGGCGGGAAGACTTTGTTTAATGCTATGTACGGATAGCCTATACGATATATATCATAGCATATGATATATAGCATATACGAGACAGCATATGCGTTTGACTACTACCGCACCTGCTGGTAGGAGCATGTAGTCAAGGATGGTAGCACGCTAGGCCTAGAATAAGAGCTGGCTCTCAAGAGCATCGATATCGTATATCGAACAAATTTTGTATGAAAAACGGTACAGTGCCTCTAGTGGTTACTATACATTACTAAATTTTGTCCAATCAGGGAGCCAGAGTATGTCGAAAACTATGTGAGATCTGTCAAAAGCGTTTACGATAAAAACTCGTACTAGGGGTACAGCTGTCGGAATACACCGTTTGTTGTTTGTCGACAGATTTCCTTAAGGTTCGTAGTCGTAGCTACCCAGGCAGACACTGGACAGTGCCCTACCGTCATGCAGAATATCTGTTAACAAATTGAGTGATACAAGCTTTATCTAACGTATTTTATAGCACAGTGTGACCTAAACCCACACTTTATGCACGCTTTTCCCTGACTTAAATAGTCGATTATTGCACGACGTTTAGCAGATTATTGCACGGCGTGAAGTTAGTTAGTACTACGGCGTGTCTACTCAACTACGTGTGCTACTTAAATCACACGTATCATAATATACTATATCCTGCCAGCTAGGCGTTGGTATGGGCAAATAATCAAAACACTTTTTTTTCAATAGAAATATAATTTGGTGCACGAAGGTACAGGACCCACGACCACTGGTTAAGAAGTCTTCGATACGAGTAGCGAATACGCCACTCAAATAAGACCTCAGATTATTAAAAAAATTACACATTATTTTGTTTTCAAATACATACAATTGAAATAAACTTATCACACGCTCGACTAGGCCTCACAGCAATTTAAAAATATATGACAAATTTTCGTAAGTATCATGAAATAAAATAAAATAAAAAATCCTATCAAACTAACGTAAGCGGCTGATTTAAACCTTCCGCTCCCTAATCCCAAGATTATCCCCTTTTTTATTGCCTAAGGCGCTCCGTAGACATTAGCAACTTTGATCTCTAAAATGCGGCAACAGGCAATTTGCAACTACATTTTATGGCACTTTTTGTATAATTTCAAGAACCTACGCAAATATATTACTCCTAGTTGCAAGTTAGGTGATAAAATCAGTTCCGAATTACCAAATCCAAACCCCAAATCATGTATCTATCTAATACTATAAGAATCTTTGTCCTGACATACTGACTGACTGACTCACTGACAGACAACGCACAGCCTAAACCGCTGGTCGTAGAGACTTGAAATTTGGAGGGTATATTTGTCTTAGTACGTAGGGGTGTACTAAGAAAGGATTTTATAAAATTAACCCCTTAAAGGGATGAAATGGGGGTTCAAAGTTTGTATGGAGAAACAAGATTAGATAGTCTTTTCTATCCGAAATTTCACATAAGTGCTTCAGTAAAAATAAGTAAATGCGTGTTACAGGTTTTTTTTTAATTCCACCCCTAAGAGGGTGCAATGGGGTAACAAAGTGTGAAAATCAATATAGTTTCGGATTGCGCTGAAATTTGGCATGCAGATAGTTATTACGACTTTAGTTACCTCTGAGAAAGGATTTTCCAAAATTCACCCCTGAGGGGGATGAAACGGGGGTTCAAAGTTTGTATGGAAAAACAAGATTAGATAGTCTTTTCTATCCGAAATTTCACATAAGTGCTTCAGTAAAAAATAAGTAAATACGTGTTTCAGGTTTTTTTTAATTTGCCCCCATAAGAGGGTGCAATGGGGTAACAAAGTGTAAAACTCCACCCCTAAGAGGATAAAATGGGGTAATAAAGTGTGAAAATCAATATTGTTTCGGATTGCGCTGAAATTTGGCATGCAGATAGTTATTACGACGTTAGTTCCCACTGAGAAAGGATTTTCCAAAATTCACCCCTGAAGGGGATGGAACGGGGGTTCAAAATTTGTATGTAAAAACAAGATTAGATAGTATTTTCTATCCGAAACTTCACATAAGTGCTTTAGTAAAAAAAATAAGTAAATACGTGTTTCAGGTTTTTTTGAAATTCCCCTCCTAATGGGGTAACAAAGTTTGAAAATCAATATTGTTTTGGATTGCGCTGAAATTTGGCATGCAGATAATTATTACGACGTTAGTTCTCTCTGAGAAAGGATTTTCCAAAATTCACCCCTCTAGGGGATGAAACGGGGGTTCAAAGTTTGTATGGAAAAACAAGATTAGATAGTATTTTATATTCGTAACTTCATACAAGTGCTCCCGTAAAAAAATAAGTACATACGTATTTAATTTTTTTTGAAATTCCACCCTTAAGAGGGTGAAATGGGGTAACAAAGTATGAAAATCAATATTGTTTCGGATTGCGCTGAAATTTGGCATGCAGATAGTTATTACGACGTTAGTTTCCTCTGAGAAAGGATTTTCCAAAATTCACCCCTGAAGGGGATGAAACGGGGCCTCAAAGTTTGTATGGAAAAACAATATTAGATAGTCTTTTATATTCGAAATTTAACACAAGTACTGAAGTAAGTAAATACGTGTTTCAGGCTATTTTGAAATTCCACCCCTAAAAGGGTGAAGTGGGGTAACAAAGTCTGAAATCAATATTGTTTCGGATTGCGCTGAAATTTGGCATGCAGATAGTTATTTTGACTTAGGTATCCGCTAATAAAGATTTTTAAAATACACTCTTTAAGGGGATGAGCGGGGGTTCAAAGTTTGGATAGTCGTTTTATTCGACATTTCACACAAGTACTTCTGTAAATAAATAAGTAAATACGAGTTTCAGACTTTTTCAAAATGCCACCTAAGAGGATAAACTGGGGTAACAAAGTCTAAAAATCAATTTTGTTTCGGATTGCGCTGAAATTCAGAATGCAGATAGTTATTATGACGTAGGTATCCGCTAAGAAATTATATTCTGAAAATTCCTCCCTGATAGGGAACGGGGATTCAAAGTTTGTATGGCGAAACAAGATGGGATAAAGTACGTGTTGTAGGATTTTTCGAAATGGGGTAGGTAACAAAGTCTGTAAATTTAGGTTTTTGGGTTTTATAAATATGAATCCCGAATTGCCTGAGTCACGCGATAACATGAAAACGGGTGAACCGATTTGGCTAATTCTTATTTGATTTGTTTAATGATGGAATCGTTTTTACAAAAGAAAAGTTTTAAGTAAGTAAAAGAAGGTTTTAAAGCGGGCGAAGCCGCGGGACACTTCTAGTTCATGTATAAAAGTACAATTCAAATTTTATGAAAACCGTCTTTCTCTCTTGTAACAATATATTAAATATACCATTATGCATTACATACAATTTCATTACTTACATTGTATTAAGCACACATAATTCCATGTAAAACGAATTAAATATTATATTTCAGATATTCCTTTAAACCCCAAGGTTGTCTGGAAGAGATCGCTTTAAGCGATAAGACCGCTTATTGGTACACTGTTTTTTAGTAACTATTTTTTTTGGGTAACTTTTAAGGTGTTCAAAAGTGAAAAAGTGTTTATCTATACATCTAAAATACAAATACATTAAATAAATAAAAATAGTAAAATAATTTGGAAGAAACATAAAATATCAAACCCCCTCTTACGCAGCGTTTTATTATTAGCTATTTAAAATTGTTGAAACCGTACACCGAGACTTAAATCCTGTAACTACTAACCTTAAACCTACAAAATCAGAAACAGTTGCGTCAACTAAAGTTGGTGCTACTGCCGGGCGCCTAAGATCCTCTTTATTGAAGGGCAAGAAACTCGACCCTTCAAGTGAACCGTGAACGACGTAATGGAAACCAAACATTGCATATTATAATATTGTATCGAAGTTAATAGATCGGAACAAAAGGTTACTGGGAATACAATAAATTGTATTAATAAGAAATTGTGTCTGAGTTAGAAGACAGATCATAACTTTGAGCACAGATTAGATACAAGAAACAAGTTAATACGTTAATTTGAGAATAAGCCGTCTGTGTATGCGGATAACTACAATCTGGTCTTCAGATCTCGAGTGAATAGGCAATCTTCTGGGCAAGCGTGCTACATCTTGGCTACATCAGTCATCAGGGGTGGAAGTCACATTGATAGCGATGCGTCCTGACATCGCAAACGTCTAGTAGACGGAGATGCAGCTGTACTAGAGGCTACTGGCCATAATATAGTACAGTACAGTAGTCTGTCGTGGTTTAAAAAAATATTATTTTTGATAATACAAGATTCCATCAAGGAAGAACTAAAATACGAACTACGGAATGTTTACAAATTACGAAATCTTTACTCTGCCCAAAAAATGAACGTGAGTTAAAATTTAACAAAATACGTACAAAAATAAAATATGTATCAATTATTCAGTTATCGGTGAACGGTAAGTGCCTTTTCATGCTTTTGATTACAGAAATATGAATAAATACCTTATTATTCATATTTCTGTGCTTTTGACAAAAATATATGACTGAAAGCCCGCGAGGTTACCTGGATTATAGTCACTGGAGAAATCGGTTAAGTAAAACTTACAAATAAAACTTGATTTTATTATTCTCCACATGAGCTTAGCACGTTTCCTAAAAAACGGTATTCACCTATAAGTAGGTAAATTTTTTTACTAATTGTTCTAATCGCTGCAGGAAAAACTTGACGAAAGATGAAATAAACCGGCCAAGTGCGAGTCAGTTATAGTAATACATACTTTGTGAAGATTTCAAGTCTCTATCTATTATGGTTCATAAGTTCAAGAAAAAACACTGAAAAAAATACGTTTCTTGTATGGGACGGACGGACGCCAGCGAAGTCTATTAATAGGGTGTTCCTTTGATACCCTTTGGGTACGGAGCCCTAAAAACACCTTGGGGACAAAACGATATTACTCTTTAACCGTGCCTCTTTAACTAGTATTTATACCAAACAGAAATCCGGATGCACGCGTCAAACTCACATCAGCCTCTTTTGCGTCGCCCGGCTATTAAAACTATTCACAGCTTATCAATTTTATAATATATAAATAACGGTGCAATCAGATTTTTCAAAACAAATAGTCAAACAATATATAGTTATTACCTTGTCACAAATTATTCGACTAGCTCTAATAAAATCAACCTATCCTAACAGTAGTTAAAGCACGATAGGCAATAAAAGCATCGCCTATAACAACTGATGCTCAGCACTAAAAGCTAGGTAGTAAAGTTCAAATTAGCGTAAATATATAGTTAGTATCCAAGTGGTAGACACTTGATAGTACAAGAAGTCTGATAATGACCTAATAATGACCGAACTGAATGCTCGAGAACAACATTAAACTGTGTTAGAGAGGTTATATTTTTAGTTTTTTTAAAAGTGAAAACGTCTTTAGCGGCGTTGTGAACTTTTTTTGGGATGGGTGATAATAATAAACTTGCGTCAGGACATCGCGTCAGGACACGTGACCTGATTGAAAATTCGTAAGACGGAGGGAGACTAGAAACTTTGTTTGGGTTGGGTAAAAATGTTAAACTCGCGTCAGGACAAGTGACCTGATCGAAAATTCGTAAGATGGAGGGAGAGTAGACTAAATGCACAACGTTATTGTTCAAGTTTTCACTTCTGTGCAACCCGTTGTTTTTTTTTAATCGACTATTGGGTCTGTGAGCTGTAGACCTCGCGACTGTCTTTAAAACTGAATAACTCACCCCATACACCTTTAAGTTTACCGTATGAAAAAGTAATTCGCACAAAAATATCTTCTTTTCTTTTCTTCTTTCTTCTTTCTTTATAAGGGTACTTAACAAAAATGTTTTGCGACATCTTTGAACATTTTTCGAAATGGCTTAGACAATAGATACGTTTTTATTGGAGTTTACTCCTTAAGAAACAATTTTTATATTTAACCCGCGGTAAGAACATTTTATTAGGAGTAAAATTGAAGCGTAACGTTCCTTTGCGCAACATACTTTGCGCACCTTTCTCTTCAAGATTATGTATGTGTATATATATAAAGCATACTGGAGTTTACTCCTTACACTTACAAACGATTTTAATATTTAGCCCCCTTGACCTTGACCTTGACCTTGACAACAATAATAATAATTCTTAAAGAGTAATAAACATCAGTCGTGCGTCGGAACTGACACACACATTTTTTCAATTTCAACCCCGATATCTCCACCAATTTGAAAAATGTTCAAAAACTTTTTTTTTTTTTATACGTTTTAGGCTAGCTTTTGACCACTATCTCACCTGTTGGTAAGTGATGATGCGGTCGAAGATGGTAAGCACGCTAGGCCTAGAATGGGAACTGGCTCTGAAGTATAGCTGCCGGAACACATTAGATGTTTCGTGACAGATTTTCTAACTTGAGGGTGGTAGCTGGCCAGGCGGACACCAGATAGTGTCCTACCACCATGCGGAGGTTGTTGGTTTTTTAACGATGTTTTTCCTTCACCGGAGGGCCACTGTGAAGAGCGCACATAAATTTTTCGATGGAAAATTCCATTGGTGCACGGCGGTTTGAACTCAGTACCTCTGGCATCAAAGGCAAGCGTTCTCCCGATTGCGCCACCGGGCTCTCAGAATAATTAATCGAAAAAAGATCCATTAATAAGATCGTTTAAAAAACTAAAATAACCGACTTCAAATGCCGCGCTATTAATTTTCAGTACCAAGTTTGAAGTGTTTATCTCCATATCTCTGGAGATACTTATCAAATCTCGATGAAATTACTATGGGACTATACTATTATTACCTTTGGGATATCGCATTTCCAACAAAAAAAAGAATCATCAAAATCGGTTCATAAACGAAAATATATACATATTGGATATACGGTCTAATTGAGAAACCCCCTCCTTATTTAAGTCGGTTAAAAATAATGTACCGCTTACCAAATTTCACGAGAATTAGTTGAGAAATACGAAAGCATTTTTCCCCAAGCTGAGACCTAGGTCAATTACTAGTTGTAGCCCGCGGCATCTCGCATTTTTGCTATCAGAGAGTGCATCTTCTGTACTTGTACTATTATTTATTCTGTGGCTGCGGTATTGCCCGCTTTAAAAGTCTCTCATACTATATGTAAGTATCTCATGTGTTAATCCAAGTTATAAATAAAAACTACTCTACCAAATGTTCACCCAAATCCTTCCAGCCGTTATTGCGTGCTTGATTATCAACATTCAAACTTTCACATGTGTACGGGCACCGTATTCATTGTTTATACTAGCGTAAGCGTTTTGTGCCCTTCATTTAATTTCTTTACTTAACATTCAATAAGTGCAAATAAAGCTAACGACAGAGACGCACGGCTCTTTCATTCTCCTACACACATCGCCCATACGTAGTTAGTGATAGAGTGCGTCGCACATTAGCGTGAGTTGAGTTTGTGCTCCATCAACATGAAATAGTATTAGTAGGATTCCCAAAGTTTATTATTATATTTTCAGCCTGTGTTTACTTTTGTATTTTTATCTTAATTCAAGGACAGTTGTTGGTCGATTCGAAGATTTTTTTGAATGTTTTTATATAACAAGCTAGTTGTATGTTTAGATCATGCAAGAATTAGAACGATTTCCTGTTATTGTACGAAGATGAAATTTCACATGTTTATTCATTGCCGATGACAATGTATTTTCAACCGACTTCCAAAAACAAAGGAGGTTCTCCATTTGTCTGTATGTTAAGCGATTACTCCGTCAATTCTGAACCGATTCGAATGATTATTTTTGTTATCGGTAGAGTACGTTTCCGAGGTGGTCCCATTTTAATTTAATCGAGATCTGATAAGTATCTCCAGAGATATGACGATAAACGTCTCAAGCTTGCTACTGAAATTGACTCGCGAGGCATTGAAGTCGGTTGTTTTAGTTTTTAATCTATCTTAATTATTGTGATAAGCACAATCTAATGTTTCACGATACGGTTTAAGAGATACATCCAGATACAGTCCTCTCTGTTCTGTTCCTCTAACAGACGGACAGACGGACGGATAGTGAAGTCTCAGTAATAAGGTTCCGTTGGTACGCTTTGGGTACGGAACCCTAAAAAACGGGCCAAGTGCGAGTTGCATGTTTTTGAAGTTTAACGCTATATCTCCGAAGATAATAATATAAGTATAGCATGTTGAAAGAAGCATATGGAAAGAAGTAGTCTCAGGCTACTCCAACGGAAAAAAGGAGTGATTATATGTATGTAATAATAAAATCTTAATTTATTGCTAAAGTACCACCCCTATGAAAAAAAAATATCATTCACATCGGTTAACAATTTGGTGAAGAAATCGAGTTAATAATATATATGTTACTGGAAATGTATGTTATCCGTCATTGTATACAATTCCTAGGAACTGTATGTAATTCCTAAAATCTCACGGAAATGTGTAAAACAAATTATTAGACACATTTCCTAGGAAATTTATACATTTCCTAAATAGCAATCGGAAATGTAAAATATTTGAGATATCAATGGGTACGCGGGGTAAGGTTAGGTTAGTTTTTTTTTATATAAAAAAAAAACTTTTAGGTTAGGTTGTTGTTGTTGTCTCAACGAGTGATTATTCTCATTTTAACAACGTGTTTTATTACAGAGAGCATTATTTTTATACATTTCCTAGGAATTTTACACATTTTCTAGGACATGTATGTATTAAATAGTTTTTGAATCAATATTTTAAACATTTCCTAAATAGCTTCGGAATTGTTTAAATTTCCTAGGATTTGTGTACAATTCCTAGATTTCATACATTTCCAGTAACATATACACAAAAAATATATAAAGACGATATGATAAGCTCTTTTTTGGAAGCCGGTTAAAAAAGTAATAACGTACAAACTTTGAATTTTTTCAGAATTTTTACCACGGCTCTGATTACGTAAGATGGCGTGGCTCGTTCAAAGCCACTTTTACTCTGAAATTGCCTGAAAATGCGACTCGTTTACCTTTTTCAGTTGCTCTCATTTTGTAACACGTAGAGAAAGTTTATACTATGTTTACCAACGTAAAATATGTAGATTTTTTTGGTCAGTTTTCCTTTACATTCAGCTTTTATGTTCGAAATAGGCCAGCGTTGGCTTATATGTACATCTAAGGTAATAATTTTATTTGACAAAGAAACTCTAGATAACAAGAAGAAAAATAAGAAAATCAGCAATAGCCCAATGGCTAATGTGTCGGCCAGGCGATGGAGAGGTCGCGAGTTCGATCCCCACCCATAGCACTATTGACGTGAACCCACTCTAGACACAAGTATATTTAGCTTAGTTGGAGGGGTTAACAAGATTACCAGTAATGTGCAACTCACATTGCTGATGATGAGCTAGTAGTGAAAAAGTTATAGTTGATATTAATAACTGTTGATAACTGTTCTAAATGAAAAAGTTCTCGTTAATATTAAGCTTATTTTACAAACCTAAATGAACAAAACTAAATAAAAATGGGGTATAATAATAGGCTGCATAATGGTAGACCATTTTCTAATGTTTGCCTGGCTAGCTACCACCCTCAAATTGGAAAATCTGTTGGTAAATATCTAATGTGTTCCGAAAACTGTCAGTTCCCAATTTTGGGCCTAGCGTGCTACCATCCTCGGCCACACCGTCTTCACTAACCAAAAGATGAGATCTATAGTGGTTAAATGCTTCCAAAAATGATCAATACACGGCCTAGTTGCGAAAAAGAGCCCGCGCACCAAGTACCAAATAAATGGTCAAACGCTAGCCTACATGATATTTAAAATAAATTGTAAGTAAAAAATATTTTTAAAAACAAGCTTTTATCTGGGACAATGAACTAAAATGTTAAAAATAAATTCTAGTAAGTATTTGGCATGTAGGTACTTACCTATATTCTTAAAAGCTTGAAGCACTACCCGTTTTTCAGGCTAGGTAGTTACTATACTTCAGTGCCTCAAGCTTTTAAAATATAGGTAAGTACCTACACGCCAAATACTTACAAAAAAATATTTTTAACATTTTAGTTCATTGTCCCAGATAAAAGCTTGTTTTTAACCGACTTTACAAAAAAGGAGGAGGTTCTCAATTCGTCTGTATGTTTTTTTTTTTTTTTGCGTGTATGTTACGCGATTTCTCCATCAATTGTGAACGGATTCAAATGATTCTTTTTTTAATAGGTAAGATACGTTTCCGAGGTGGTCCCATTTTAATTTTATCGAGATCTGAATAGTATCACCAGAGATATGGAGATAAATACCTCAAACATAGGAGAATGTACTAGTTTTAGTAGAAGAGTCCCAAGAAGATTATACACAACGGAGGTTGCTATTGCATATAAGATATTCTTACGGTAACTGTGAGCGAGATAGAAATAAAGGTGGGGATATTTTTTTTTTATATCTTATAGGCAAGCGTTTGACCACTATCTCACCTGTTGCTAAGTGATGATGCGGTCGAAGATAGAGAAGTGGACTAGAATGGGAACTGGCTCTCAAGGATAGCTGCCGGAACACATTAGATGTTTGGCGACAGATTTTCTGACTTGAGGGTGGTAGCTGGCCAGGCGGACACTAGATATGTTCTACCACCATGCGGGGGTTATTGGTTTCTTAACGATGTTTTCCTTCACCGGAGGGCCACTGTGAGAAGCGCACATATATTTTTCGATAGAAAAATTCATTGGTGCACGGCGGTTTGAACTCGGTACCACCGCATCAAAGCCGACCGTTCTCCCAATTACGCCACCGGGCCCTCAATAAATAATTATATATTAATAATTATAATAAATAGTTATATATAAATATAAATAATTTGTCTTCACAGGAATGTTCTACCGGGCAAAGTCTTGTTAGGGTGCAAACTTTTTTAAACATACCTAATATTTTTTGACATGACATGACATTTGGCGAAGATGGCGGCCATTTCAGTCCCGCGACACTGCATACATACTGGTAATTAAATAACTCAGAATTATGAACGTACTTTGTACCAATCAACACAGCAAAAAAAAATTATAAGCATAAAACCACATATTATATAATAGTTACTACGTAAATAATACTTTCCGTTGTTAGGTTGGCTACACAGTGCTTTCATAATTCGGGTATCCACAATATAGAGAAGTGCCTCTTATAACGTAGTAGAGTGATTCAGTACTCTGTTGGCCATATGGCGGCAATTAATGTTAATAATCGCAAATAATACTTTTTTATATTCATTTTGGAATACAACTAGTCCGTGTTATAAAAGTATTTGGAAATAATGTAATAAAATAGACAATTAATTATCGTGTGTGTCAGATGCTTTAATTGTACAGGGCCATTTTGGACATTGTCCTTTGATACCTTGATGACATCATTATTACTAGTGAATATTTTCACTTTAGCGCGGCATTTAAAGTCAATTTTTTAGGGTTCCGAACCCAAAGGCTACCAAATGAACACTTTCTGAGACTTTGTTGTCTGTTCCTGAAAACTTTTTTTGCACTAAAAATGGTAAAATAAGTTATTTTTCAAAAAAAATAAAACAGACTTCATAACCACAAAAAGGCACTCAAAAGCGAAAAATAATTTACTTAAAATTATTATAAGCGTTACCCACTTCTCTATTTGAAGTCGGTGCCAGCCAAGTCTATTGGATATTAGATAGATACTATGTATGTAGTAGTAGTAAGTAGGTACATGTAGGTTAGTAAGTAGGTAGATACATGTAGGTATTATCTATCTACTACCTATTAGACTTGGCTGGCACCGACTTCAAATAGAGAAGTGGGTAACGCTAAGTAAATTATTTTACGCTTTTGAGTGCCTATTTGTGGTTATGAAGTCGGTTTTATTTATTTTGAAAAATAACTTATTAAAAATATTTTTACTTATAATTTATTTTTAACTTTTTAGTAGGTAGGTATAGATACCGATTACCCAAGTATTTAAGAGAAGGCATGATGTTTTAAAATATTCTACGGATATTTGATGTGATTATGGGTAAACTGCACTTCAAGGAAAATCAATCGACTCGGTGGGACTATGTTGCTCTATAACACAAATGTCATGGCCACCTTACAGCTTCATCATCAGACCCTAGATATTATCTAGGTGTAAAGTTCTCTTCAAGACGAATCAATCGAGCCCAAAACCAGCAGAGTTACATTGATTTATGACAGAGATACCGTGGCCACCTTCCAGCTTCATCATCAAACCCTGGATATCATCTAGGTGAAAAGTTCTCTTCAAGACGAATCAATCGAGCCCAAACTCGTTAGGGTTGTTGATTTATCACAGAGATGCCGTGGCCACCTTCCAGCTTCATCATCAGACCCTGAGTATCATCTAGGCGTAAAGTTCTGTTCAAGACAAATCAATCGAGCCCACACTCGGTGAGGTTATGTTATTTTATCAAAGAGATGCCGTGGCCACCTTCCGTCTCCATCATCAAACCAGCTCCATGGTACCATATCATTGTATTGTCATCGAAGATACACAAGTACACCAAATCTGAGACCAATCGGACATCGGGAAGTGGGTCTAATTTAGCTTCCAAGATTCCACCCGAACAAACATAGTGACATACATACATACATTCCAAGTTAAATAAAAGCTTGTATAAATTGGTAACCGACTCTTAAAGACCGCTGTCAGAACATACGAGACGCTTTGGCAATAGATTCATCTTTAGGGCAAATCTGTGTAACTTCTTCCTACATAATATAAAAGTATAAAATGTCTATCTCAACTGCCTGCTGCTTTCTCTATGAATCCATCATGATGTCGTCAACAGGTATCCAACACAGCGGCCGAGTGCTGGCTGTCAGCCAACTTTGACAGCCGCGGCGGCGCCTATGACCTCATGCCTCGAGTATTTTGAATTACTCATGTCAATGTATGAGATGTTCTTTCAGATACTAGTATGTTTTAAAGTATTTTTAGGTCAAATTGTTAAACACAATCCAAAATTTCATCGTACCGATGGAAATTGAACCTGCTACCTCCTGGATAACATGTCCAGGTGCTCTGCCAATTAAGCCACAGTTCGATATATCGATACGATGAAATTAGTGGTTTGCATTTGTTAACCCAATTATGCATTGGTGGCGCCATCTATGACTACTTATTTCGAAAGTTAATAATTCGGAAGAAATCATAACTGTTTTCAAATCCGACGAGAGATGTTGCACTGCGTAAATCAAATATTATGTTTCTTTGAAGTGTTTCACACTGTATATTTTTCTAAATTGTTAAACACAATCCAAAATTTCATCGTACCGACGGGACTTGAACCCGCAACCTCCTAGATAATATGTCCAGGTGCTCTGCCAATTAAGCCACAGTTACAAATTACAAAAGTTAACTTAATTTAAAGTTAACAATAAACAAAAATATAAAGTGTGAAACACTTCAAATAAACATAATATTTTAGTCTTTTCAACTCTGCGCTGCCAATTTTTCTTGACACGTAGACGTAATAAAAAAAAACACGACATGGTTAATTACGAAATTATTTAAATTAAGCGATTGAGTAAACGTCAACTCCAACAATTCAAATAGGTATTGCATCTGTATGTACTTAAAATGTAAATCCAATTCCGATCTCGTCAATAATTCCACGGGAATCTGATAATGCCTTTCAAGCCGCTGCTGAAATAATTGGACAATTGTATACCTACTCCAATTAAATCGCAGACGTGAAAATTTTACGTAGTTGATGCGTGTAAAATATAGGTACATTATTCCAATCGGTTCACAATTGGTACAGAAATCGCGTAATATACACTCAAATAATTTAAGATCGTTTAAAAACCTAAAAGAACCGACTTCAAACGTCGCGCTAGTCAAAGTAGTCAGTAGATGTTGTAACTATTATATAATCTGTGCCAGTAGTTAATTACGTTTATAAGTAACACTGTTAAGTTAGTAGTATGTCGTCAAGATAAGTAAATGCATCGTAATACAAATGTTGACTGTTATAATATTAAAAACGGCTCGACCGATTTAGTTAAAATTTAAATGGGACCACCAGGGAAGGGTACCCTTAGAAACAAAAAAAGAAATTTTCGAATCGGTTTAGGCATCTTCGAGTAATCGGTGAACATACATAAAAAAAATAAACAAAAGGATTCCGACAAATTCAGAACCTCCTCCTTTTTTGTGAAGTCGGTTAAAAATAACAGGCGTATTGATAACGTCCTCCATTTTTGGAAGTCGGTTAAAAAGCAATTCTCCGCCGTAAAGGTACTCGTCCTTTTTCGAAAAGTTTTCTTCTCTAGAAAGAACATTGCAGAAGACTCGGTAAACTAGTCCCAAGTGAGGGTAGTCTGAAATCCTGCATTGCAGGTGTCGCAGTACCCGCATCCTTTCTTGCCACCCAATTATATCTTGGAGAGAGATCAAATATTTTATAAAACAATTTTGTTACCCGCTGGATAGAAATTCTTGTCAGCAGTAAAGACTTATAAGGTTAGTTGCCTTTTTGGGTGGTCTTGGTATGTATGATTTCAATTCGCCGCTGGTGAATTCAATACTCAATCATTTATTGCGTTCATGATATTACATCACATAATTTAAGGTACTCTATTCTCCAGTAAATAGATACAGGTGTCTACCCTATCTTTCCTTTTTACGGCTCAATACGGTGAAATTTTTGATTGTATATAACAATATTTAAATACAAAATGTAAGGAACATAATATTTAAACAAAATGTTTGTGCAACCACCCTCATTTTGCTGACACCTCAAACTATCATATAAAAGGCAGACAGATTCGTGCCGAACACCCGAGTGAACGCAAGTTCAGTAATACTAAATGCTTGAGTAATACGCTTCCGCGCTTTGTTTGCTACCAAGCGGTAGCAGGGTCGGACGCTTCCGTGCAGTATTACTTCGCAGCTTTGCTTAGGTAGTAATCATGCCGTATTGACTATGCCGGACTGAGCGCGGAAACGTATTACTCAAGAATTTAGTATTACTGAACTTGCGGTCACTCGGGTGTTCGGCACGAATCTGTCTGCCTTTTTTATGATAGTCTGAGGCTAACACATACTATATGTCAATGTTAAACTTATACATCCATCTCGTAGTTTTTATTACTAGTTACTTAAAGTGATTACATCCTTTCTCTGCATTCTTTGTAATACAATAATTGTAGCACTAGCATTATAAGGTACATACAGTACATACGCATACAGTATTACTTAAATAATAATAAATAACATACATGACAAGACAATCCGTGGAAAGGCACTGGTGACCCGTACCTACTATAGGTTTTCTCAAACCTATTTCAGGCACCAGTCTTTCGCAAAGATAGGTTACTATAGGTTGTATAATTGTTATAAAGCTAGCCAATAATGTTTGTTACATATCAACCTTTTATTAACCTTTTGTGAATAAACATCTTTATTATATTCAACACTCTTTTATGTCGTCTCACTCTATTATCATTTCTCATAATTTACTCATCATTTATTTTTAAATACAAATTAAAACACGAGCCGAGTTTCTTAGAAAGATCTTTGCAAAATATTGTAGCTGTCTCTAGCAGTCTCTAATTGAATGAAGACGAGAAAGGAAACTGGTCGTCACGTCCCACGGTCACACGTGTTATAAATAGACAGTTGCGGCTTTACTATAAAAATAATTTCTTATATTTTCTATATCGTTATTACAGTAACAAAAAATAGACAAATAATAAAACGTATAAAATAATAAAAAATAAACAAATATTCGTTTTGATGCTCTTGACAGTGAAATCTCAGCAAAGCATCAAAAGCCACCTAGCGAGTGTAGTGGAACTATTTTTTAAATACATAAAAACTGGCTAGGTGCATGTCGGACTTGCACTAGTAGGGTTTCGTTACACAGTAGAGTATTTTATAACTATCAATATTCGCCAGCAAACAATGTACTTTGTTTTTTATAGTGTTTGCAAGAAAAACAAAGTTATATAATATACGGTTGTGTACGGGTTGTTATATTCCTTACATGCGGTTTTCGTTAAAAGTTTTTATTGAGATCTATATCATATATTTTTTTAGAGTTACTGTCTCTTATTTTAGAAGTTATAGGTTTGATGAGAAACATTTTTTTTTAGTTTCATTTCTATGTATGATGGGGAATTAAGTGGGGGCTCCCACTAGAAATTGTAAAGTGGTTCACAGAATACATCTACTTACCTACCAAGTTTTAACTGTGTAGTCCTAATAGTTTTGGAATAAAGTGGATGTGACATACGGACGGACGGACGGACAGACAGACAGACATGACGAATTTATAAGGGTTCCGTTTTTGCCATTCGGCTACGGGACCCTAACTAAAACGGCCCATTACCCATACAATTGCTTAATGTAAATAGGTCGTAAATGCTTCAAGCAATAGCCAGTGCGGTTGAAAACTCAGCTCCCTTCTGTGCTTACATTCCTTGCTATTAAAAGTGGGTCTCCAGACAAATTCATCTTGCCAAGGAGGTCACAAACAACCACGGCGTGTCCTTGCCAAAAAAACTAGGGCATAAAATTACTTAACATAACTTAACTCCCGTTTGAACCAATGCCAAGTAATATTTGGCACAGGACATACTCGTGAAGAGGCATAACAGGAGGAGCTATAAGGGCTTTGGAATCATCAACAATTGTTAAGTACATAATTTTAGTCAATTAGAGAATCAAAGTGACCCACAGAATATACAAATACTCTTTATTGACACCAATTTAGAAAATACGTACTGAATAGGACTTAACTAACTAATACTAGGTACAATGGGCGGTCTTATCGCTAAAAGCGATTTCTTCCAGACAACCTTTGGATGGACATAACATTATAGATAGAACAAGGACGGTGGTGGTGGACAACATAATGAAGTTTCTTTCTGTGTAGTAAAGGTACGGCCACACCGCGGCGTCCTGAGTGCTGCGTGCGCGATCTTAGTACTTTTAAATTGTTTTGTGATCGCGTTTGATGTGAACCAGTCGGTACAAATACTACTGCGCTATCTAATCGCCGCCTAGATCGCGCACGCAGGACGCTGCAATGTGTCCGTACCTTTAGTGAACAATAGTTTGATAATTTAAGATCCTTAACGAAACGAAATAAACTGGCAATGTGCAAGTCGGACTCGCACTCGTAGGGATCCGTACCACACTACAGTAATTTATACGATCGAGCAAAAATACCACTATCATTTTTCGCCAGCAAAAAATAATAATTAATAAACATTTTATTTCTTATAACGCTATTTAACGTCTAACAAAGGTGTTAGGGATCGACATTTCAATATAAAGCCATCTATGGGACGTTTACCTAACTAAGCGTTCATAGATGGCGTGAAATGCCGAAAAAAACACGTTTCTTGTATGGAGACCCTCTATTATTTTTAACTTTCTCCTGTTTTTAGTATTTGTTGTTATAGCGGCAACAGAAATACATCATCTGTGAAAATTTCAACTGTCTAACTATCACGGTTCATGAGATACAGCCTGGTGACAGACGGACAGACAGACAGACAGACAGACAGACAGACAGACAGATAGACGGACAGCGGAGTCTTAGTAATAGGGTCCCGTTTTACCCTATGGGTACGGAACCCTAAAAACCCGACTCCAAATGCCGCAGTAGTCAATATTAGTACTAAGTTTGAGGTGTTTATCTCCATATCTCTGGAGACCCTTACCAGATCTTTATAACATTACAGTGGGACAAAACGGGAAGCATACTTTCTTAAATAACAAAAAATAGTTTTTAAAATTGGTCAATAAATGTAGGGGTTCTAAGGTAACAAATATAAAAAAATACAGCCGAATGGAGAATTTCCTACTTTTTTGTAAAGCCGGTTAAAAAGTTGATTATATTAGGACAAAGAATCGATATCTACCCAAAGGCGTTTAGTGACTTTTGTTCGCGGCTTTATAAATGTAGTGAAATTATTTATGATGAAACCAAAAAACCGACTTCACATGACGTAATAGTGATAGTATCCAGTACTTAGTCATAATCATGTCATCAAGGTATACAATTTTGTTTATATTGCTTATTTCCATATCTCCGGAGATGATTATCAGATCTCGATAAAATGTATAATGTAAAAAAAAATATGAATGAATGGGACCAAACGGGAGGCATAATCTCTCAATCAAAATAATTTTTTTTCAAATAGGTTAAGATTTGACGGATTTTTAACATTTAACCGACTTCACAAAAAAGGAGGAGGTTCTCAATTCAACTGTTTTTTTATGTTTGATACCTGTTCACTCCGTCGAATCACATTTGCGGAGAGATCGATTCTGTAGCATAATATAATCAGCTTTTTAACCGGCTTTACAAAAAAGGAGGAGGTTCTCAATTCGACGGTATTTTTTTAATTTTTGTTGCCTCAGAACTCCGTCAAAGATTAACCGATTTTTTTGAGATTTGATATTGATCTCCGGAGATATGGAGATAAGAAATATAAACAAATTTGTATACCTTGATTACATGATACTGGCTACTCGCTACTTTGACTATCGCGGCATGTGAAGTAGGTTTTTTCGTTTTGTACGATCATAAATAATAACCTGTTCTAATGTTTTCAAACACGACACCTCTGCTGTTAGTTTGTGAAGAGTTGAGATTTTTTTTAAATATCTTATAGGCTAGCGTTTGACCACTATCTCACCTGTTGGCAAGTGATGATGCGGTCGAAGATGGTAAGCATGCTAGGCCTAGAATGGGAACTGGCTCTCTACATGTTTGGCGACAGATTTTCCAACTTGAGGGTGATAGCTGGCCAGGCGGACATTAGATAGTGTCCTACCACCATGCGGGGGTTGTTGGTTTCTTAACGATGCTTTTCCTTCACCGGAGGGCCACTCCGAATGCTCACATACATTTTTCGATAGAAAAATCCATTGGTGCACGGCGGGGTTTGTACTCGGTAACTCTATCATCAAAGCTGACCGTTCTCCCGATTACGCCACCGGGCTCTCTAGTATCTAGTATCCTGCAAATTTCAGGAGATGCCTCAGCGTTAGGTCAAGGTATTATATACATTTTATCAGTATCCGATAAGAATATTTAAGGTACGGCCACACCGCGGCGTCCTGCGATCTGCGGGCGAGATCTCAGTACTTTTCAGTTGTTTTCTGATCGCGTTTGGTGTGAACCAGTCGGTACAAATACTACTGCGCTATCTGATCGCAGCCCACATCGCGCACGCAGGACGCTGCGGTCTGTCCGTACCTTTAGAGAAATGGAGTTACACTGTAACTATAACCAAATGATAATTATTATCAGCTACGCGACATGTTAAAATAGGTCTATTTCAAATGTTATACAAATTATACATGACTTGTTTTCAAAGCAGTTAACTCCGAACAACAATCCAAACTCAATAAAATAACATTTCTGACCCGAATTTTAATTAAAAATCCTGTGAGTTCAATCCCCGTTGGCCTCATAACTTCCCGAAGTGTGTCAACCATCGTCTATGTAAACCCTTACACGAAGCGTAAGTAACGTTCCAAATAGCTATACGATCGACACCGAGCAGATTTTTATATTGCAGTGTATCAAGTAAAAAAAGTAAGGGGATTTTTCATGTTCATGTAGTTGGCAAGGCTCGACTTGTTGCCTTTACACGCAGCGTGCGTAACGTTATACACTACTATACTAAATATGTAGCAGTGCGTTGAAGTAACTTATTTCAATTTAGAATAATAATTAAATTAAAAATAAATTTAAAAACCACTTCCACTGCTCTATCTATAATCTGTTAATTGAAACCATTCCAACTTGAATTGATGACTTCATAACATGCCAAAGTATGTCAGACATCGTCCGTAAACCCTTATACGCAGCGTCCGTAGCGTTCTACATAGCAATACTCGTAAATATGTCGAAAGCTGTTTCGAATCACATTAAAAATACTAAAAAGACACTTAAAAAAGTAAGGGTATTACCGTCCGTGTAGCTGGTAGGGCTTGATTTGTTGCCTTTACACGCAGCGTTTGTAATGTTCAAAATAACAAAACGATAAGTAGCATAGTGTTTCAATTTACTTAGAAAGGATTTAATCGTCTATGACATAGCTGGAACGCTCGATTTAAATCACCTACAAACAGCATATTTTTTTCTATGAAAAAATAAGAAAAAATTTAATGGTTTGATAGCTGACAACTCGGTTTGTTACAGCGTGTACTTTAGGGAATGTATCGTCCGAATAACTGCATAAAATGTTAACTACAATCCTCCGAGTTCAATCCCCGCTGGCCTCATATCTTTCCGAAGTGTGTCAGCAATGATCTGTATAACCCGCAATATCTCTGAAAGTCTTACACACAGCGTGTGTAACTTTCCATGTTGCTATGATTGAAAATTGGCATAATGGATAAATACCTTGACCTCCAGGTCAGGTGCAACTCCTAGCCTAGCATCATGGCTTTATCTATGTGCATTAATGGGAGCTCGTGCTCAGGTAATAGGAACGTGATTTCAATGCTTCACAAAAATTACTTAGCTTTTTTTGTATTATATTGGCTAGAGTTTGACCACTATCTCACCTGTTGGTAAGTGATGATGTCGAGGGTGCTTTAGCTTTCCACTGTCAAGGAGAAAATTAGCAAAAAAACCTTACGGTGTTCAGGGAGGCACAGCCTGTTAGAGTCAGACCATTCTAAGCCATGCGTGTTAACCATCCTCGATCCACAATTAACAAAAAACGTTAGCATTCAACTAACATAAAAAAAGTTTTATTATATTTGTTGGTTATTAGAGCGTTTAAAATACGCTTTGTGTAATGGAATTCGTATCCCTCAGTTGTTTATAATGTAACCCAGATTGCTGGCGATCAAATACCAAGATAAGTAGTACCTACAATAGCTACTACGATCGATGATTGGTGGTTTTCAAAGAAATGTTTTCCATTTTAAGCGATCCGTACCTAAAGGGTACCAACGGAACTCTATTACTGATACTTCGCTGTCCATCCATCCGTCTGACAGAGGGCTGTAAATACTGAACTATAATACGTAGACACGTCTGCGTTGTTTAAATCTGCCACGGTAATCTTAAGGTGTTTACAATCTCGACCACATCATCACTTAGGACCAGGCGAGATAGTGGTCAAACGCTAGATCAGATAAAAAACAAAAATACTTGTAGACAGAATATGTATGGCCACTATAACAATAAATAATGAAAACAAAATAACATATAAAATTTAAGGGTCCCATAAAAGAAACCTGTTTTTTTTTAGCGTCTTTGGTTAGATCTTATGAACAGACACTTACAATTTCATAAACTCTGTACTATTATGGCTACCATAACAACAAATAATAAAAAAAATAAATTAAATAATAAATAAAAGGGGGTCGGTATAGGGTTTTGTTTTACTGTACAATATCAATATGTTATAACCACATATTGTACAGTTGTACGGAATCGTTTTTGTGCGAGTCCGACTCACTCTTGGCAGTTTTATCATGTATTTTAGCGATGAGGAAAGAAGTCATATTTTAGGTACAAATAAAATGGTCTTCGAGAGTTATACATTTGGTTTTGACAGTCATATTTAAAGGTGCGTACAGACTATGTAGCATAACATGCTATAACATTGTTATGTTACAGTCTGTACGCACCTTAAGTAAAATGGTGCAATGTTTTACAGCGGTTTAAAATGTTTGTTCCTTCCAGCTACTCACCAAATTATATATTAGAGTATAATCGTTTAAATTTTACTTGGACAGAATGTTGGAAAAAGACAGATATGAGTTTTCTTACTTTTTACTTAATATTATACCTAAATGTGTAAAAGATTGTGGGCATGCCTGGATATTTGTTACTCTTTCACGCAAAAGCGGCTGAACGGATATAGATAAAATTTAGTAGCGCAGCATTTGAAGTTCGTTTAGTTTTTTTAAACGATAATTCTAGTCATTAAATTATGTAAGCAGTTTAGTACTATTGCTTGTTTTGTTGGAAAATAAATGATTTTTCTTTCTTTCTTTCAGTTCAGAGGCGGTCGCTAGTTTGGATATAGGCACATAAAAAAGCTGAGTTAATATGAATTCAGTATTGAGTCAAGTTAGAAAATATGTCGCCAAGCATTTAATGTGTTCCGGCAGCTGCCGGAACAAATTACAACTTGGATTGCTTGGCTTGCACATTAGATTGCAAGGATAGCTATCCTTGAGAGCCAGTTCCCATTCTAGGCCTAGCGTGCTTACCATCTTCGACCGCATCATTACTTACCAATATGTGAGATAGTGGTCAAACGCTAGCCGATAAGATATTAAAAAAAAAAGAGTAGGTTTACCAAATTTGTGTATCAAATGAACCAATATCGCGAGTGATTATGATATTTTTGATTGTTAACAAGATTATTTTTGGTTTAACTTTTCGTATACTAAGCCGAGAGCTATTTTCCTTAGGTACACTTTTTGTCGCCTTTTTTATGAAACCATTTTTAGCACCCAGCTAAATTTAATAGTACCTTAGCAGGGTTGTCGAAAGCTGGTCAATAAAACAAACTGTTTTGTCGTAATGCGTCTCTTAATTACTTTCCAGCGCTTTAGGACCAGCCCATTTAGCTCCATTTTAATCAACAGCTTTTAGGTAAATAGGTAGAAAAACCTGGCCAAGTGCGTTGACTAGCAACACGCTGTGTAGTATTCCGTAGTAACCCGAGAGAGGTGGTCGTTTCACAAAAGTCTGGATTGCAAGAATTGTTGGTGGTTTGAGCCACGACTACAGCCTTACCAGAGTAGTGGTCAATCTTTTAACACCATCCAAGGGTCACTTTTAGAATTGATCTCGCGTCTACAGACCTACCTAAGAATGCAGTACCAGTAAGATATCAATGACCCTCCCGTGGGTGACAATAACCCTACAATTTAAATATTGACAAAACGGAGGTACCACCCCAGGAAGAAGCAGAATAATTTACAGTATCCTAGAGTACCTATTAATATTGTGAATTCATATAATATGTAAACCTTATAAAATAAAAATAAAACCCCTAAATATACTTATCGCATTCAAGTTTCATAATTAAGAAACATCCCCAATTTAAAGTTAACCGCAATTCAGAGCTTTTGGAAATAATTAATTGGAAAAGTTTCATATATTTTTAGAAGTGAATTTTCCAGGTAAACTACACACACACTTTATAAATATTGTAGAGTACCTATAAATAAGAGTTCACAAATATGAACCTTATGAAATAAAAATCAAACCCCTATATACTTATCACACTCAGGTTTCTTGACAAAGAGACATCCCCAATTTAAAGTTAACCGCAATTCGGAGCTTTTGGGGACAAATAATTGGGAAAGTTTCAAATATGTTTATTTGTGTCAACTTTCTGGATAAAGTACATACTGTATAATAAAGACTATGTTTATTTTAAGTTAAAGTTGTTAGAATTTACGAACGAATCGTAGAAATTATTCCCAGTTATCGAGTCATGCCAGCCGCGAGCAAGAGCTTACTATATAATACGATTATTTATATTGCTAATTAAGCCCATTCATTTGATACCCAACACGGCTATATAATTTATTTTTCATGACTGTCCTCTGGAGGGCGCCATAGTCAATTTAATATGTTACATTATATACAAACCACAAGTTGTGAGGGAACATATTAACATACATATGCATACATACATAGCGGTCAAAATTATAACCCTAATTGTAATCGGATAAAAACAGATATAATTGTCTGGATTTGAAATTGAAAATGAAGACTGTTACAGGCCCGTTAAAGATCCGAAAAAAAATTTGTCTGGATAAAAAAATATTCTATCGGTGAGTTTTTTGTGCGACCTAAATATCGTAATGCAGTTTACTTTTCAACCGACTTCCATAACGAAGGAGGTTCTCAATTCGTCTGTATGTTTTTTTATAAAATGTGTATGTTACGCGATCATTCCGTCAATTGTAAACCGATTCAAATGATTATTTTTGTAATCGGTAGGATACGTTTCGGAAATGGTCTCATTATAATTTCATCAAGTTCTGATAAGTATCTCCAGAGATATGACGATAAACGTCTCAAACTTGCTACTGAAATTGACTCGCGGTGCATTGAAGTCGGTTGTTTTAGTTTTTAAACTATCTTGATTATTCTATGCAGATCTTCATTGTTTTTCGGATATTATCTTTATCTGTTTATAGACCGTAGCATATTATAGAGGATATCTACTCCAGAAATATTAGTACAGGTTTAATACATAGGTAATACAGCTTAAAATAATTTGTATACATATACGTTTTTAATATTAAAATAAATAAAAATATCTTAGGTGAATTGTTATTTATTAATTTTATAGAAGCCGTTCTAAATAATTGTATGCGTTATTCTCAAGATAATTTCTATAAAGAAAGTATACAGTATACAAGGTTAAGTAAAATTATTTTAATGTATTTAAAGTTAATAGTAACATAGTTATACATAGGTATAACATCTAAAATTATTTGGATAAATCAAAACTAAGCAACGGGAAAAATGTCTAAAAATAAGATACCTAAACATTTTAAAATTGCACACTTTATTTCATGAACTAACCAATTTAAAATTAATGACATTAAATCAATCTTCGAACTCCTCTTACTATATAGGTTTAGTGAATTAAAAGCGTGTGCGTATGTAAATAAAGAAGTAAAAACTCTATTCTACAGAAACTATAGTCTCTAATTATAAGTATTCTAAAAATACTATATCTAAGTAGGACGGTGCATAAAGCAATAAGAAAATGGCTACTCCATTGACCTCACATCAATGAAAGAGGTTGCCTCCAGGCATGCGTGTGACGTCATTGACGGGGGAACGCGAGGATCACTACTTTCATACCAAGTATTTCGTACTTAGTATTTTAGCCATAGCTGATCATCACTTTTTGTTGATTTCACGATCATTATAGATTTATCGTAAAATATAACCTAGTTTCGGGTAATTTTGAAACGGAAAAGGGCCGATTTCAGACTACCCGCACAATATCGATCGTCGCCTCTCCTCACTCGAAGGAGCGAAGTTTGAGTCGTGTTACAAAGTAATGTCAGGTAGATCGTTTCAAAGATTATTCAGTAATTTTTATAGAAGTATTTTTTGGTGTAGACTAGAGATAAAAGCTTACCTGGTTTTCTTGGTTGAGCAGTTTGAGTTGGTCATTGATAAGGCTGTATTTGGCGCTCTCTTCCTTCCTCAGCGCGCGCTCCTTCTTCAGCTCAGGGCTCCAGAATGTCTTGATGCTATGCATACTGGAGCCCAGCTTCTGATTGGTCAGTTCGAGCTCCTTCTTGAGGTTGCCGAGCTCCCTCTGAAGGTCAGAGTTCTGGGACTGGAGCTCGCCCAAGAAGAGAGGTGGTGGTTCTCGGCGGTAGTAGTCATCTTCGGGGTGCGGCGGCGGTGGCGCGTAGGAGCGGTCGTACTGGTCGCGCTCCAGAGACTGGTAGCGCAGCGGGCGCTGGGAGCGCGCGCGGTGGTGCGCGCCGGCCGAGGCGGAGCGCCCGCGCTCCTCGGGCGCCGGGGAGGGCTCGTCATCTCGCGTGAGGTAGGGGCTGCGCCGCGAGGGGCTGCGCTCCACCGGAGGCAGGCGCGAGCGCGCGCCTCCCCCGCCGGCCCAGTCCTGCCGCCGCCACTCCTCGCGGCAGGCCGGCCGGTCGTCCTCCGCCGGGTACTCGCGGAGATACAGCTTGCCGAGTTTCCCGCGTCACTGCGAGCGCATCGTGCCCGGACTGCGCGGCGGCCACGCTAACACTGAGACCGGAACGCCCGTCCAATCGATCTGAGAGCAGCCACGCATGCGCCCTACGCCCTCAGCGCTCCAGCGATTGATTCCACTGTACGAGGAAGTGGGGCGGTCGCCGTTAGCCTCTTATCTAATTCAATTAATGTTTTCGACAATACATTGATGCAATCTCGGATTCTTCATATTACTCAATTCCGCCCGATGAGATAGGTTCGCGCTCTACCGAATTGGGTGACCTTCGGGTCCTGGAAAGGTATTCTATGCTAGCGTACCTAATTCTCATGCATTGTAGGGAGTGACATTATTACAATCTACAAGCAGAAATAAATATAACATTTTCAGATTTATTAGAGTTCGTTACTTGACCAACTTTAAAGTTGGTATGTATGTATATGCGTAATGTTTTACAATTTAATAATCATATATTTTTCAAGATCTTTTGATGATCTCTTGAGATATCGAGCACCTCAATTCACCGTCCCTTGCGTGACATTCAAATTGGGTCTCACTTCACTTCTTGTGATTTCATCTTATTTTTACACAATTGTTCACTTGCAACCTCCAGCTAAGTTTCGCTAAGAATATAAAAAAACAATTACTGTTAAAAAATCAAACGCAAACGCTTGAACTTTCCATAGTTAATGGCATCATAGTAGTAACTAACCTGTTACACTTGTTGTGGGTATTTTAGGCCGTTGAAGGCCTTTGACATAACCTAAGGACTGTTTTCCTAAGTCCTAAGATAACATCCCGGGGTCTCTGAAGAACAGAATTTCTCTTCATGATCCTGCCTCGAAATATACATATTTACGCTGATATAAAGTCAAAGACAAAAACATTGAAACAAAAAAATTGTAAACTCGTAATGGAATGACAAAGAATCAACTATTGAACAGTGTTTCGGCATGTGCTTGGCCTATTCAGATGTTAACTCAATATTAAATAAACTGGCCAAATGCAAGTCGGACTCGCACTCGTAGGGTTCCGTAACACAGTAGAGTATTCTATAACTATGATTTTTCGCAACTACAAAAATAACTTTGTTTTTCATAGTGTTTGTATGACAAACAAAGTTATCTTTGCGGTCAATATATCTCAAAAACTGCTGACTGTATCTCGTTCAAACTAATTTTCTTTGAATGTTTTTATTAAGATCTACAGAATATATTTTTTCAAGATTTTTCACTCCCTTACTTTAAAAGTTAGAGGGGGGGGGGTCACACATTTCAGCACTTTAGACGCGATCTTTTAAATTATTGACATTGAGAAAATATGATTTTAGAAACCTCAATGTCATTATTAAAGATCTATCCTAAGACACCCCAACTTAAACTTTTTTATTTTTTATTTTTGTATAAAAATCGGAAAGCGGTTCACAGAATACATCCACCTTCTAAGTTTCAATTCTGTAGTCCTAATAGTTTTGGAATAAAATGGCTGTGTGACATACGGACGGACAGACAGATAGACAGACAGACAGACATGGCGAATCTATAAGGGTTCCGTTTTTTGCCATAAAGAAATTTGCCATTTGCATAAGTAGAAGAGTTCCCTCGCTTGCAGTCAACCTTTAGAGTATAATCAGATCACCCTTATAACATAAATTGGTTGTCATTGCAACATTTACATATGAAATGTTATATGTTATCTCTATATGATAAGCGTTTCTAATTCAGCTTACAAGATTTGACCTAAACAAACATAGTATTAAAGTATACGCTAGTATTAAATAAGTTAAATATAACCATATTATACAGCAAGATTCTCGTCGTAAGCAATGACGTCTGCTTCTATAACACTGATTGTAGCATTTGTAGCACGCAAACATTTTGGATGCCCAGTCACATAATAAGGAATAGTACAAGCCCAGTAGACATGCTACGACGTCTACGAGTGCTACGGTTGAGGTTCTACGAAATGATTTTTTCTCATTATTATTAGTTATTACTCTCAAAATCTCTTGATGTCCAAAATAAGCCCCTATACACATTTACTGCTAGTAATATACATACTCGTTTGATTATATTTCTATTCTAAAAGTTTATAATTTAAGATCGTTTAAAAAACTAAAAGAACCGACTTCAATCAAACGTCGCACTAGTCTAAAGTAGCCTGCAGTAAGTAGCATGTCATCGAAGCACATGAGTAAAGTTTATATATTACATATATTGTTGATATATTAAAAACGGCTCGACCGATTTCGTTAAAATTTTAAGGGACCACCTGGAAAGGGTACTCTTTGAAAAAAAAAAGAATTTGATATATAAGTCGTTTGATAGGTCTTTATGAATGACATTGAGGTTCCTAAATCTATTTTTTCTCAAAGTCAATCATTTGAAAGATAGTCACTTCTAAAGTGGTAAAATGTGTGTCCTAAAGAATTTCATCAATGTAAAGCTCTGTTAATCGACATTTGTGTGATCTCATTTATTATGTGTTAAAATCATGATTTTATTATCACAAAAAGTAGCCGGCCTATGTTCATGCTATTTAAAACTACCTTATTATTTATATTTCTGTGGCTATAAAGTATTTCCTTGTTGAGATCGGATCATCCGTTTTGGCGTGATTAGGTAACAAAGAGAGTGAGAGAGTTACAAACGTTTTTATAAAATTAAGTCTGGATTGCGATATTTTCCTGAAATTTCTGTGAATTATAAGATCGGAACATTTCCTCAAAAGCACGGAATGAGGATTTGTTTCCAAATTATTTAATCTTTATTAATTCTTTGATCTTTCCTATTTTCGTTACGTCAGAGAAATTAATCCCTAAGTTACTGGAATTTAATAATGACGAAGTTTGTTTACAAAGCTTTCATTTAACTTGCATTTGTATCTACTTTTCAACCAACTTCCAAAAAGAAGGAGGTTCTCAATTCGTCTGTATGTTTTTTTTTCTTTTTTTTGTGTGTATGTTACGCGACTACTCCGTCAATTCTGAACCGATTCGAATAATTCTTTTTGTAATCGGTAGGGTACGTTTTCAAAGTAGTCTCTTTGTAATTTTAGCGAGATCTGATAAGTATCTCCAGAGATATGACGATAAACGTCTCAAACTTGCTACTGAAATTGACTCGCGGGGCATTGAAGTCGGTTGTTTTAGTTTTAGTCAAGTAAGTTTAAATTATTATTATTGTACCGAGATAATTTTTTTTATATCTTATAGGCTAGCGTTTGACCACTATCTTACCTGTTGGTAAGTGATGATGCGGTCGAAGATAGTAGCACGCTAGTCCTGGAATGGGAGGGAACTGGCACTCAAGGAAAGCTGCCGGAACACATTTTTAGATGCTTAGCGACAGATTTTCTAACTTGAGGATGGTAGCTGGCCAAGCAGACACTAGATAATGCTACCAACATGCGGGGTTTTTTCCTTCACCGGAAGGCCACTGTGAAAAATCCTCCATTGAACTTGGTACCTCTGGCATCAAAGCCGACCGTTCTCCCGATTACGCCACCAGGCCCTCAAAAATTTCAAGTGTTGGTTCATTTTTGTGATGTAATGCTATAGAAAATCAATTCAGAAAAATGATGCACATTTTCAAAAAACTTAGAGTAGTCGCAGATGAAAAAACTATAAAAATGATGTACCTCTCTCTATGCCAATCCATAATTAAGTACGGTATCGTATGCTGGGGAACAGCTGCCAAAACTCATCTACTAAGACTTGAAAGAGCACAGCGCGCGATACTGAAGGTAGCATACAGAAAACCGTTTAGTACCTTTACTTTTTAGGGTTCCGTAGCCGAATGGCAAAACACGGAACCCTTATAGATTAGCCATGTCTGTCTGTCTGTCCGTCTGTCCGTCCGTATGTCACAGCCATTTTATTCCGAAACTATTAGGACTACAGAATTGAAACTTGGTAGGTAGATGTATTCTGTAAACCGCTTTCTGATTTTTATACAAAAATAAAATATATAAAAGTTTAACCCTTAATCAAATATTGGGAAATTATTTCCCACTTGACGCCACCGTCAAATTTCTGTTTTTATTTCTTTACTGGTAACTCCAGTTAGTACCAACCTCAGGCATAAAATTATCCTACAGATTTTTTAAATCTTAAAAGGAGTCTTTTTTTCGGAATCTCCAAAACCCACTTAACTAAAAAACCTGAACATTTTAAAATTTTCTCAAAAAAAAATTTTTGTTTGATTAAGGGTGTCATGTTTTTCTTCAAACTTATACGTGTGAGGTGTCTATGGATAGGTCTTTAAAAATAATATTGGGTTCCTACAATCATTTTTTATCAAAGTTAATCATTTAAAAGATAGGCGCGTCTAAAGTGGTAAAATGTGTGTCCCCCCCCTCTAACTTCTAAAGTGTGAAAAATGTAGAAAAAATATATTCTGTAGATCTCAATAAATACTTTTAACGAAAATTGGTTTGAACGAGATACAGTTAGCAGTTGTTGAGATATAGCGACCGCAAGTATTACTTTGTGTTTCATACAAACTCTATGAAAAACAAAGTTAGTTTTGTAGTTGCGAAAAATCATAGTTATAGAATACTCTACTGTGTTACGGAACCCTACGAGTGCGAGTCCGACTTGCACTTGGCCAGTTTCTTACCTTCTGTTTGAGGATTTCAGACCCAGTATTATCAAAGAAGTAGAAAGTTATATTTTTGTTAACTGATTTCAAAAAAAGGAGGAGGTTCTCATATCGGAAGTTTATATGTATATTTTTTTGTATATTTAAGACATATCTCCGTCATACATCGACGGATTTATATATTTTTTTTCTTTATTGAAAGAGGTTTATTTGGAAATGTCCCATTTAAACTTTGTTAAGATCTGATAATTATCTCCAAAGATATGGAGAATAACTTCTAAAACTTGGTATTGAAAATGACTAGCGCAGCATTTATAGTAGGTTTTTAAGTTTTTTTAATGTTAAATGATGCTGTTAGAAACATTAATTCAATTTGTAAGATTACTAAGTTCCTTTTTGCAACCTCCATAGCGCCGTGCCGTGCTTGATTTTCGTTGATCTTTTTTTTCAAGTATAAATATAGAGCAGCAAAAACATGAAATATGAGCTCGCGGGCCATATGATGGTAAGTGGTTACCGCCGCCTATTAATTAATTGAGTAGTGGCGATAACGGTGCGTTGCCTGCTCTCTTGAATCTGTTATCTCTCCTTTTGAAGGAACTCAGATCCTACTTCTGCGGAAAAACGTCATTCTTCATCTCGCATGTACATGAAAAGAACATACGCTTAAAACACGTTGTATAGTAGGACCACGTATATCTATAATATGTGGAGGAGGCCTCTTACGATTACGCGAATTCCGTGGTTTAAATCAAGAGGGTGGAATCACTTCAAAGAGCTCATCCTCCATCCATCATCATAAAATAGGTATTATCATGGGGTGTACTTCCCCATGATAATACCTATTTTATAAGATGACCCCATGATAATAGGTAGTAGATAGATAATACCTACATGTATCTACCTACTTACTAACCTACATGTACCTACTTACTACTACTACATACATAGTATCTATCTACTATCCAATAGACTTGGCTGGCACCGACTTCAAATAGATAAGTGGGTAGCGCTTATAATAATTTTAAGTAATTTATTTTTCGCTTTTGAGTGCCTGTTTGTGATTATGAAGTCGGTTTTATTTTTTTTGAAAAATAACTTGTTTTACCCTTTTTAGTGCATAACAAGTTTTAATTAAATTACATGCATCTATTACATTTGGTGTCTGGGCCGTTATACACTGACGGATATATACTTTTTGAAAATTTCAAGTATGTACCTATAACGGTTAAGAAGATACAGATCTGTAAAGTGCGCACATATGTATAGACACACGGACGGACGGACGGACGAACGGACAACAAAGTCTCAGAAAGTGTTCATTTGGTACCCTTTGGGTTCGGAACCCTAAAAAAATTGACTTTAAATGCCTCGCTAAAGTGATAATATTCACTAGTAATAATTATGTCATCAAGGTATCAAAGGACAATGTCCAAAATGGCCCTGTGCAATTAAAGCATCTGACACACACGATAATTAATTGTCTATTTTATTACAATAATTCCAAATACTTTTATAACACGGACTAGTTGTATTCCAAAATGAATATAAAAAGTATTGTTTGCGATTATTAACATTACTTGCCGCCATATGACCAACAGAGTACTGAATCACTCTACTACGTTATAAGAGGCACTTCCCTATATTGTTGAAACCCGAATTATGAAAGCACTGTGTAGCCAACCTAACAACGGAAAGTATTATTTACGTAGTAACTATTATATAATCTGTGGTATTATGCTTATACATTTTTTTTTGCAGTGTTGGTTGGTACAAAGTACGTTCATAATTCTGAGTTATTTAAAAATGTATGCAGTGTCGCGGGACTGAAATGGCCGCCATCTTCGGCAATCGTCATGTCATGTCAAAAAATCTTAGGTATGTTTAAAAAAGTTTGCACCCTAACAAGACTTTGCCCGGTAGAACATTCCTGTGAAGACAAATTATTTATATTTATATATAATTATTTATTATAATTATTAATATATAATTATTTATTGAGGGCCCGGTGGCGTAATTGGGAGAACAGTCGGCTTTGATGCCATGGTACCGAGTTCAAACCGCCGTGCACCAATTAATTTTTCGATTGAAAAATATATGTGCGCTTCTCACAGTTGCCCTCCGGTGAAGGAAAACATCGGTAAGAAACCAACAACGCCCGCATGGTGGTAGGACATATCTAGTGTCCGCCTGGCCAGCTACCACCCTCAAGTTAAAAAATCTGTCGCCAAACATCTTATGTGTTCAGGCAGCTACCCTTGAGAGCCAGTTCCCATTCTAGTCCACTTCTCTATCTTCGACCGCATCATCACTTAGCAACAGGTGAGATAGTGGTCAAACGCTAGCCTATAAGATATTAAAAAAATATATATATTTATTATCCCCACCTTTATTTCTATCTCGCTCACAGTTACCGTAAGAATATCTGTCAAAAACCAAAATCAACGAGAAGAAAGATGTAAAAACATTATTCAAGGTCATATTTTTTTGTCTTCAAAAGTATATCCAAAAGCAACCTCCATTGTGTATAATCTTCTTGGGACTCTTCTACTAAAACCAGTACATTCTCCTATGTTTGAGGTATTTATCTCCATATCTCTGGAGATACTTATCAGATCTCGATAAAATGAAAATGGGACCACCTCGGAAACGTATCCTACCTATTAAAAAAAGAATCATTTGGATCCGTTCACTATTGACGGAGAAATCGCGTAACATACACACACAAAAAAAAAAAAAAAACATACAGACGAATTGAGAACCTCCTCCTTTTTTGTGAAGTCGGTTAAAAATGTCATATATCATAAACTAGCTGACCCTGCAAACGTTGTTTTGCTAAAACCCAAATATCTTACGGAACCCTATTGTTTTCCAAAATAAAATTTAGCCTATGTTACTCGTAGATACTGTGGCTTTCGAATGGTGAAAGAATTTTTAAAAACGGTCCAGTAGTTTTTGAGCGTATTCATTACAACCAAAGAAACAAAGTTTTCCTCATTATAATATTATTAAGTATAGATATCCAAATGGTAGAACATACATGAGGGTTTAATAGATGCTCAGTGAGGTCCTCTACCACCCCCCTGCTTCGTTTGATCCATCGGTACTGAATCATCCTGTATAAATCCTCCCTTCTTATTTATAAGTAGGTACTAGGTATATGTGTATCCTTACCCGTATATATGTGATTCCTGATTAGTAGGTACATTATCCGGATTAGCAAGCTAATGTGGCAGTAGGTTGACCAAATGAGCCCCGAAGAACCGACGAACGTTTGAGATAACGGCATTCTTGAGAATCGTAACGTCGTAGGAAATTCTAAAACTAAGGTGGAACGATGATCTTTGCAAGGATTTTCTTTTTTTTATAAAAAAAAGTCCGGCACTGGAGATCCCCTTGTCGCGGGGATTGAGAACTTTTCGACTGTATTTTCCGTACCCAAAGGGTAAAACGGGACCTTACTAAGACTCCGCTGTCCGTCGGTCTGTCTGTCTGTCTGTCTGTCTGTCTGTCCCTCTGTCACCAGCATGTATCTCATGAACCGTGATAGTTAGACAGTTAAAATTTTCACAGATGATGTATTTCTGTTGCCGCTATAGCAACAAATACTAAAAACAGAATGAAGTTAAAAATTATAGGGGGCCCCATACAACAAACGTGTTTTTTTTTTGCATTTCAATATAACGCCATATATGAACGCTTAGGTAAACGTCATATTGAAAGATGGCGTTATATTGAAATGCCGATCCCTTACACCTTTGTGTTAACTTTCACATATATAGCTTTTACAATTAGACGTTAGATGGCGTTATAAGAAATAAAAACGCGGCTCATAACTCTCTTAGTGGTATTTTTTGCTCGATCATATAAAATACTGTAGTGTGGTACGGAACCCCACGAGTGCGAGTCAGAGTTGCACTTGGCCAGTTTTATTTTTTATTTTTATATATAACTGGCGATGATGACATGGTGCTGATCTGAAGCTGTCCCGATGTTTGTCATCAAATCTTGCATATTAGATTTGATTTCACGTGACAATGCAATATTATGATGACATGCTGCTGATCTGAAGATGGAGCTGGAAGGTGGCCAAAGAAACTTCGCAACGAAACGACACAACCTCATCAAGTTTGGGCTCATTTGAATCGTCTTGACGATTAGTTTGTCTTTTAACCAGAGTCTGATGATGGAGCTAGAAGGTGGTCATAGGAACTGTGCAATGAAACGACGCAACCCCATAGAGTTTCGGCTCTTTTGATTCGTCTTAGCGAGTACTTTATTTATAGATAGTTACCAGGGTCTGATCTGATGATGGAGCTGGAAGGTGGTTATAGGAACTCAGTAAAGAAATAGAGCTGCAATGTTGCATAAATATGCATATCGGATGACAATGCAATTTCATTGTACCATCAAGCTCGTCTGATGATAATGCCGGAAAATGGCCGTAGGAACTCCTATACTACACAATATGTTAAACCCGTCGTGTTTGGGCTCATTGGATTTATTATGACTTTCTCTAGTCTAAGATTAGTTATGTAAAAGCTTGTTTTTAAAAAAGGTTTTTAAAATATCACTCGTTTCGTTTTGTAAACGTTTTTAAATTATGCTGTAAGTACTTATATAATTTCTGGTGAGCCAGTGCAAACTGCAGAGCACAATTGCTACAATGACTTGTGAGAATACAGTTATTATAGATTTTATACTAGTTCGGGTAATCTCCCATGGCATCAAGACAGCTTCTTTGTTAGACTAGGTACCTACCACAGATATATTTATATATATACATGATATCTGTGGTACCTACTTATTGTACCTGAGAAATAATGAGTGGCGAGTGTTATGAAAATGTCTTTTCTCTGATCTCCTAATCGACGCCGAGCTACATGTAGGTAAAACATTTCTTAAAACCCACGCATTTTATGTCAACGCTATAAAACATAAAATTAACCAAAGAAAAAGAGAAAGATGCCATTAACTTTACTCTCCCATTAATTATAACCGAGTCTCTATTTATAGCAGACATCTTGTAATTTCCAGCGTTTCAGCGCTTCAAATCTCATCCCGTGACCTACATATGTTTTCTGTCTCTTTCTGCTTTTTGGAGGTTGTGTAGTGTTATCTCTGTCTCAGGGTAAGGTCGCGCAATGTCGGTCAGTCTCGGTAGTGATCGGGAAGAAAAAGGGATGGCTCGGATAAGGATGTCGATAAAGATAATTTTCTTTATGTTTTGCTTCAATAAATTACTTATATTACGTGTATATTATTTGTAGTGTAGGTACACTGCAGAATATATAAATATTAGCAGTTTATACATATATTTTTCGTAATCTTAGCTATTACCGTCATACACCGCTATTTTTTACCTAGGTACATTTAGTCGAATTTTCGTAGACGTTCCGATGTGGTAGGCCCTTCCGCATGTCCCTCTGGCAAAATAACAGAGGCACAGTATGATGGGGCAGGGCAGGCTCGGTGGTGGGAGCCGCCCGGTGGTGGGTCTAGGCTGCTGTTAGGATGCGTCAGAAATCAGACTAGTTCGGTCGTGTCTCGTCCAGAACCTGAGAGGAGGGCTCAAGCTGTTGGCACTGTCAAGTCAAGTGTGGAATAACATTCCTCCGCCAATGAGAAAGAAGATGAGTCACCCGATATTTAAATTAAAACTTAAGACATTACTTTTTCAACGGAATAAACATGTATTTGAAGCCACTTTTAAGACCAAATAGCCTATACAAATATACTCACATACGTATACACATACCACACAACTATTACACGCTCACACATAAACACACCTCCCTCACACACATGTCACATACACTCAAGCTCGTAAATAGAATTCACCACAACAAATAGGTAAAAATAATAGAATAAACGTTAGGTTTTGATTTTTTTGTCTCATATTTTTTTTTTACATTTTATTTCTTTTAACTTTCTTTAAAATTGTGCTTTTGTTTGTTTGTTCTCTTTATGAATATTTCATGTTATGCTAACCCGCTACTGCATAATCCTACGCTCGACAAACATCTGAGTTCGAGCAACGGAAGTGCACTGAAAACCAGCCCTGCAGAGATTCGTATCTCCGCAGAATTGTGCTGAGTGAACTCCGATTGTCAAAACTATATCTTGTGATTGGAAATGAAATATGTATGATGTTTTCTATTTGTTCTGACAATAAACCAATTTTTATTTATTTTATTTATTGAAGTTATACTTCTTTTGGCGCGATAGAGAAAAATGATGAGAGTGAATTTTTACGATGCGCGCGCACACCGACACCTAAATTTAACATCGTGAAATTAGTTCTAGGTGGTACGATGCGTGCGCACACCGACACCTAAATTCTACACCCTGAAGTTAGTTCTAGGTGCCATGACTATGTTCGAGTTGTATATGTCATATTTAACGTCATATTTTTACGTTAATAAAACCTTTTTTATTTAAATAAAATCTTTTTGATTAATTTTAATATTTATCGTCACTACTGCATTAAAGTAATTTTTTTTCCATACGCCACAGAAGTATAACATCTGACGCGTGTACATAAGTACACACGCTCTTTTTTTAATGAACTTAAACATCACAGCAGTGCGCGAGATAGTGTGATCGCAGGAATTCACTCCGTGAGCCTCGACTACCGCGGATTCCGCTGTCGAGATAGCTTACAGAATAGCCTAGCTGGTTACGAAGGAGACGGTCGAGTCGAGCGGGCAAGCGCCTGCTCCGTTCTCCGTTGCTCCGTTAGGCATGAAGTTGCATCGGCAGTATCTCCAATCCATCCCCGACACATAGGCGTCTTGGCGCAACACGGTGGGGTTTCAGTCGATTGGAGTCCGACATAACCACATCGCTGCTTCCGCAACGGTGGGCAATCGTGTGGGTTCCCCAATTTAAAAAATGGTAAGTAGGTACGAAGGGTGAGGTTTGGAACAGGTATCCTCGTGGTGCACCCTGGACCCTGGATATCGGACGACAACTTTTCCCAGCCCATTTGGTGTGTTCCTCTGATATTATAATATCGTTTAAAAACTAAAAAACAACCGACTTCAATGCCGCGCTATTCATTTTCAGTACCAATTTTGAGATGTTTATCTCAATATCTCTGGAGATACTTATCATACCTCGATAAAATTACCATGGTACCACACTTGAGATATCTCCTTTTGAACAAAAAAAGAATAATCGAAATCGGTTCATAAACGACGAAGTTATCCGCAAACAAACATTAAAAAAAAAAAAAAATAATAAAATATACGGTCGAATTGAGAAACCTCCTCCTTTTTTTGAAGTCGGTTAAAAAAGAGGGCAGTGTGATGGAACAGGGTGGACCCGGTGGTGAGAGCCTCCCCGTAGAGGGGCTGGTGATAGCCGACAGACGGTGTCTCGTATGCCGTGTGACTCGAAGGGTGGACGGTGTGCAAGTAGGGGTATTTGCCCTTTACACACTTTTATATGAGGGACGGGGGGTGTGGTGCGTTTGAGGAGATATGGCATGGCACACTCCTCTTAGTTACCTAAATACCTTGGGTAACTTTTGCACTACCCCATATGACAGCCGAGGGGTGACTTTGGTGAGGCCCATTAGCACATGAGTAAAGAAACAGTGAATGATTTGGAGGCAACATACTTAATACTAGAACATCGATATTAAAACCTATTGCGGAGTTTGCAAGCTCATCCCTACATAGTTCGCACGATGAATGAAAAGCGGTAGTCGCAATAAAAAAATTACACCCTCGTCCTCGGTCGTTACTGGCGCCGCCGCAATACAAGGACGGATTGCGTTTGAGGAGCACTTATGCTGACCATCATGATGGTACCTTGTTTTACTGGTTAATTGTAAAATCGTTATGTTAATATGTTTTTGAGCCACTGTGCACGGTCATCGGAATGTGGGCGAATTTTGGCGCCACTGATTAAATGGATCTGATGACAGTTGTACATGACAGATATACAATTGTATCATAAAGAAATAATATACATTTTAATATAGAGTATATTAGAGAGTATAGTCTAGGAATTGGATGAAATATTAAATGCAACGATGTATTTACCCGACTGCCAAAGAAGGAGGGTTATGTTTTTCGAGTGTGTGTATATATGTATGTAGGTATGTATGTATGTATATGTATTTTCTTTAGCACGCCCGAGAGCCTAAACGGTTTGTCGTAGGTATTTGTATGTGAATGGTGTCAATAGATTCGCCTTAGTCGTGAGAGTGACACTGGGTGCATCGAAATTAAAAAAAAACAAAATTAAGCATTTGTCGTGAAGTATTAAGTATGTATATGAAGTAGTAAACATTAAGTGTGATATCAAAATAAAGATTTTTTACGGTGATTACGAATATATTTACAAATTATATGTTTTACTAGAAGTGCCCTGTGGCTTCGCCCGCGTTAAAAACTTCTTTTGTTTACTTAAAACTTTTCTTTTGTAAAAACGATTCTATCATTAAATACATCAAATAAGAATTAGTCAAATCGGTTCACCCGTTTTCATGTTATCGCGTGACTAAGGCAATTCGAGATTCATATTTATAAAAACCGAAAGCCCAAATTTTCAGACTTTGTTACCTACCCCATTTCAAAAAATCCAACACGTACTTTATCTCATCTTATTTCGCTATAAAAACTTTGAATCCCCGTTCCGTATCCGGGAGGAATTTTTAGAAAATCCTTTCTTAGCGGATACCTACGTCATAATAACATCTGCATTCTAAATTTCAGCGCATTCCGAAACAATATTGATTTTTAGACTTTGTTACCCCAGTTTATCCTATTAGGGTGGCATTTTGAAAAAGTCTGAAACTCGTATTTACTTATTTATTTACAGAAGTATTTGTGTGAAATCTATACTAATAATATTATAAAGAGAGAACATTTGTATTTTTGTATGTTTGTAATGAGTAAGCTCAAAAACTTTCACTAATACATAGAATGGACTTTCGGAATGAAAATAGGCTATATATTATCCCGTTTAAATCAAAGGTACATTCGTGGAGACCTAATTTGCAACCTAAGTCGGCAAATAAACGGTCGAAAAAACACGTTTCTGACGAACGCTGCTTAATTGAAAATAGATAGAAGAATATTTTCTATGCAAGAGTTGTACAACTTAATAAGACCTACAAAAAAGTCCGCGACAGCATATGTCTATCTCTTAAGGTTGACTCACAGTAACCATTTTAATCTTAAAATTTTTGTTAAAAAATATTACATAACTTCCAAGGCTATTTTCAAGTATATACTATTAATCCTTATCCGAATAATTACGTTAATTAGCTTGGCCACATATTATACATTAAAATTGTCCCTTACAGTATATAATTCAAATGAAAACTCTAGAAGATATCACGAATTTCACATACACGCATCGCAAAATTAATAAAATATTTGCAGTGAAACCACAGATTAGGTCATAGTTACTACGAAAATATTATTATAAGCTTAGCTATGCTATAGATCCCCACCGATCACAATCAATTTGAAGTCAATATAGTATAATAATAATATGATCTATTGTATAAAATAATATTAATATATATAGAATAATATAAATAATATTAATATTAAAATAATATAATATAATATTTTAAGCCACCCCGACTGATCTATGTATAATAGCTTTTTCCAATGACTCTAAACACGACATTTAAAATCTGAGCTGTAAGTTGGTGAGGATTTGAGTATTCTGTAGAGTCCAGGAGGCTTCCATGTTCTTACAATATCGTTGAAGAAGAAGATTTTCGAATTGATCAGACCTATGAAAGTGGATTTCATAGCGCAATTAACTAGAAAAAAAGCTCATAATTTTATAACGATTGAACGAATTTTCATGAATCAAAGCTAAGAAAACTCTCGATGAAGACATCTATCAAACAAAAAAAAACTATCAATAATAAAAACAAAATCGGTTCATCCGGTTAGGTGCTAAGATGCTACAGACAGACACACAGATACACACGTTAAACGTATATTACCCCTACATTTTGCGTCGGGGAACGCCGTAAGGTTACGGCGGCCGATGTACTCCTTGGTAGGCTACTTTTTGGTAGATTTAATGATTCCACTACCACTGTACGAAAACTCATGATTCATGAATGCACATAAAACTTTCATTGGTAGGTATACAGCTAGGATTAGAACCAACAACTGTCGGGTCAGAATCAGGGTAACTATTCTTTACGCCAAAGGGCCGTCGAATATCAATACGTAAGTATTATAAAACAAAGTTCATCACTGCGTCTGTCTGTCTGTTCGCAATAATCTCAATAGCTACTGAACGGATTATCATGCGGTTTTCACCAATAGCCAGAGTGTTTATGAGGAAGGTTTAGGTGCATAATTCGTTAAGGTTTTGTGTAAATTGGATGAAATATAACTATGTTTGTTAAATATGTTCATATTTTATATTCGATGCAACAAACTGATGCAAATTTTGTAGGCTTATATGTTCTACCCGTGCGAAGCCGGGGCGGGCTGCTAGTGTCGAATAAAATGACTATCCAAACTTTGAACCCCCGCTTCATCCCCATTCATGAAAAGTGAATTTTGAAAAATTCTTTCTTAGCGGATACTTAAAATAACTATCTGCATGCCAAATTTCAGCGCAATCCGAAACAATATGTTAAGTATCAAAAAATAGTGTTAAGTTTCAAATATAAAAGACTATCTAATCTTGTTTCTCCATACAAACTTTGAACCCCCGTTTCATCCCCTTCAGGGGTGAATTTTGGAAAATCTTTTCTCAGAGGGCACTTACGTCGTAATAACTATCTGCATACCAAATGTTAAGTGTAATCCGGAACAATATTGATTTTCACACTTTTGTTACCCCATTTCACCCTCTTAGGGGTGTAATTAAAAAAAACCTGAAACACGTATTTACTTATTTTTATACTCGAGCACTTGTATGAAGTTTTTGAATAGAAAATACTATCTAATCTTGTCTCTCCATACAAACTTTGAACCCCCGTTTCATCCCCTTCAGGAGTGAATTTTGAAAAATCCTTTTTCAGAGGTAACTAACGTTGTATTAAATATCTGCATGCCAAATTTCAGCGCAATCCAAAACAATATTGATTTTCACACTTTGTTACCCCATTTCACCCTCTTAAGGGTGGATTTTCAAAAAAACCTAAAACACGTATTTACTTATTTTTTTACTGGAGCACTTGTGTGAAGTTTCGGATAGAAAAGACTATCTAATCTTGTTTCTCCATACAAACTTTGAACCCCCATTTCATCCCCAAAAGGGGTGAATTTTGGAAAATCCTTTCTACTAAGAAAGGATTTTTCAATAGTGTACTAACACCCCTACGTACTAACACAAATATACCCTCCAAATTTCAAGTCTCTACGACCAGCGGTTTAGGCTGTGCGTTGTCTGTCAGTCAGTCAGTTAGTCGGTATGTCAGGACAAAGATTCTTATAGTATTAGAAGATTGGAGTTTGGAATAGTTTAATCACTTCATTTTATCACGCAGTCGGGTTTCCTAAAATAATTTACTTGAACCTAGATTAAACACGACGGTGCACTCCGGCCCGATAGAGAGCCGACCTAGAACAGAGTTTGTTCCTTTCTTTTGTATGGATCACATCATAAATTATATACTATGGTCTTCGAGCATTTACCAATGGAGATGTTAACGCAAGGCGTACCCCTCTGCTGACCACATAGCCATTATTGGCCATATGAGCGTGCGTAACTACGCTGTATTTTTAATACTGTGTGCGTGTTTCAAGCTAGTGTGCGGGGGTTCGTTAAAGTGAGTGATTTGTGTGTGTGCAATGCGTGTCGTCCCCCGTAAGTATCGGCAGAAAAAAATGTTTGCGGATTACAACGTTAACATCTCCATTGGTAAATGCTCGAAGACTATGGTAGGTAGGCAGGTTGTTAGACAAGGACACACTCCCATATAGGTTCCTTTCGTTTTTTAAATTCCACTGAAAAAGTTTAGGACTTTAGTAAACTGCGGCTCTTCTTTTCCAGTCTCTGCCCATCACTTCGTAATTTTAATACTTGACATTGGCTAAATACACTAATCGTGTAGAGTCATAATGAAACTGAAAAAAAACATAACTTAACCTAACCTAACAACCTCTCGTAGTTGTATTGTTTTTGTTTCATTTCAAAAGAAATATTAGGATTATATTTCTTGAATAATTTAAGATGTCGTTGCCACCAGCGAGTGGAACGGGCAAATACTTTGTAAGAGCTGCGAAATCTATACGTCTAGTTCGCCAGGGATGCACAAATCGACCGTTTTTCCACATATCAGTCACTCACGTAAGTCCTATATATTTTCTACTTTTAGCGCTCATTTATTGTGCTTCTTAAGCTTCCTATTTAGCTAATTGCTGCTGAATATTTAGAAGCTAGCTTACTCTTATAGTGTGTTTACACATATGCTATAGGTAACAGAAAAGCTAAGCTTTCATTTTGTTGTAAGACACTCTGAAAGGTTATGTGTTAGGATCTCTTAGTACAATACTTTTGGGTAATGAATAAGTATCCCGCATCAGTAAGCTGAAGTACGCAATAGTTTTAAAAAGAGAGCTCTTATGGCTGCTTTCTGAGTATATTTATTGAGAGTTTATCTATTCAATAACGGTACAATTGAGTAGATAAACTCTCGATAAATGTATCTCAGAAACCGACCATTAATCTTTCAGTGAGTTTCTTATTTGTGGATTTGATGTAATCAAATCAGATACTTATGAAGACTGGCTGAGCTACAATAGTTCGATCCTGTGATAACTGAATTGTCAACTTCTCTTGAACAACGCCTTGTCTAACTACTTACCATAAATACCATAGGCAAGTTTTCTTTTAGAATTGTACCGCTACAGTGTCACAGTTGGTTATGAATAAAAACCTTATATTGCAAGTGAAATATAAATGCATATTATATGGTATGGTCATATTAGACCACTCTAAGACTCCACATCAAAATATCTCAAGATAAAAGCACAGACTATTAAGGAGATACTACATACATGTATGTGGGTAAAAGGTGCGGTAATGGGCAAAATATTTCCTGTAAAAGTTTTACATATCACAGTTTGTTATGTTATCACTATCAGCCAACATAAGTCTACTGTTGGACAATGGCTTTCCCAATATGCTAAACTGAGCCTGACCTTCATTCTCGTCACCCACGCTTATTTTCTAGTTACTGCTGACCGCTTAGCAAATTATGCCTTATTTTGCATATTTTTGATAGACTTGCGTTTTGCTTCTCCTATTTCATTTGACAAAAAGTTTTGGTAGTTAGATATAATTTTGTAAAGTATCTTTTCTATAGTTTTTAACCGACTTCAAAAAAAGGAGGAGGTTTCTCAATTTGACCGTATATTTTTTTTTTATTTTTTTTTATGTTTGTTTGTGGAACTTCGTTGTTTATGAACCGATTTTGATTATTTTTTTTTTGTTCGAAAGGAGATATCCCAAGTGTGGTACCATGGTAATTTCATCGAGGTATGATAAGTATCTCCAGAGATATTGAGATAAACATCTCAAAATTGGTACTGAAATTGAATAGCGCGGCATTGAAGTCGGTTCCTTTTTAGTTTTTAAACGATATTATATATTACTTTTATTCCAGCGTAAAAGGCCCAACCACCTGCCTGTGATAGAACAGCTGGGATCCTACGATCCAATGCCAAATGTAAACAATGAGAAGCTGGTTGCCCTGAACTTGGAAAGATTAAAGTTTTGGCTCGGGCAAGGGGCTCATGTCACAAATCCAGTTGCAGAATTACTTGGTAAGACTTTTTACTTCTATCCGCAATCTACAGTTAATCCGTGATCAATCATTGTGGCAAGAGAAATGAAGGATATAAATCCACTTAGGGATATATATCCGAAGATATAGATGTGTCAGGAGTTACCCAAGCCTACTTGCAACCGAGGCAAAATATAGAAAACTCGTATTTCGATAAAAAATATGGTAAACTAGCAGTGCCCCGCGGCTTCGCCCGCATTAATAACTTCATTCATTTCTTTAATTTTTTTCGTAAGAACACATGAAAAACTGAATTAGACGTAGACCATATCGGTCTACCCGTTTTCAATGTATGGCGTGACCAAGGGACATAGCGACTCATTTATATAAAACCCAAAAAATCATATTGATTTTCAAACTTTGTTTTGTTTGTTTGTACCCCATTTCACTCTCTTAAAGGTGGAAGGAGCCTGAAACACATATTTACTTACTTATTTACAGAAGTACTTGTGAGAAGTTTCCAATAAAATAGACTATCTTATGTTGTTTCTATATAAAAACTTTGAACTCCCGTTTCATCCCTTTAAGGAGTGAATTTTGGAAAATCCTTTCTTAGCGGAAACCTGCGTCATAACTCATAACAACTATCTGCATGCCAAATTTCGCCAAATGCGTTAAGTGGTTTGAGCTGTGCGTTGATAGATCAGTCAGTTAGTCAGTCAGTCGGTAACGTTTTCTGTTTATATATACAGATTTCATTATTTACGTTAAACTGTCCCTATATAGTGAATGGAACCAGGAAATACATGTTTTCTATACTTACAAATTTCATTTTGCACACGAATGTTGAGTGAATCAAACCAAGTATGTAATAAAATTTACCATAGAAACTTTATCACCCTGTTTAACCATTTTAGGGGATGATTTTTGAAAATTAAAGTACCTTATTATGTTTTATTTCAGGACCTATACTATCTACATTTCCAATATCATCAAAATAGATTTAGTAGTTATGCGGATACGTGGAAACAAACATTAATGTATTTTCTATGATTTCTCCAGATAAAATTACATATTCACTCCGCCTAGGGGTAAATTTGAAAGAAATAAAAAATACATGTTTCATTATTTGTTTTAAGTTTTATTTGTACCTAGTTTTGAGTGAACCAGACCAAGGAATAACATTTTTTATAGAAACTTTATCAACCTATGTTACCCCTTCAGGGGTTGAATTTTGAAAATCAAATTACCCTATATCTTATTTTAAAACTTACACTATCTATGTGTCAAAATTCATTGAAATCGGTTAATTATTTATGCAGATACGTCAAAACAAACATGACTGAATTTTATATGATTTTTCCATACAAAATTCATTTTACAGACCCCCTAGGGGTAGATTTGGAAAATAAAAAAATACGTGTCTCGCTATTTGTTTTATAGATTATATGTACCGAGTTTTGAGTGAATCGGACTAAGGAACACGTGGAAACAAACATTACTGAATTTTCTACGACTTTTCCAAACACAAAATTACAACAAAATTAAAAACAATTTTACACCGCCCTTAGGGGTAGATTTGAAAAAATAAAAAACACGTGTCTCATTATTTGTTTTAAGGTTTGTGTGCCGAGTTTTGAGTGAATCGGACTAAGGAACACGTGAAAACAAACATTACTGAATTTTCTATGACTTTTTCAAACAAAATCATTTTACACCCCCCTTAGGGGTAGATTTGAAATTTTTACAAAGAAAAATCATTTTTCAAGCCCCCTAAGGGGTAGTTTTGAAAAAATGAAATACACGTGTATCATTATTTGTTGGATAGATTATACGTACCGAGTTTTAAGTAAATCGGGCCAAGGAATACGTGAAAACAAACATTACTGAATTTTCTATTTATCCCAAACAAAATCATTTTACACCCCCCTAAGAGGTAGTTTTGAAAAAATGAAATACACGTGTATCATTATTTGTTAGATATATTATATGTACCGAGTTTTAAGTGAATCGGGCCAAGGAATACGTGAAAACAAACATTACTGAATTTTTTAACATTTTTACAAAGAAAAATAATTTTTCAAGCCCCCTAAGGGGTAGTTTTAAAAAATGAAATACACGTGTATCATTATTTGTTGGATAGATTATATGTACCGAGTTTTGAGTGAATCGGGCCAAGGAATACGTGGAAAAAAACATTACTACATTTTCTATGACTTTTTCAAACAAAATCATTTTACACCCCCCTTAGGGGTAGATTTGAAAAAATTAAAAACACGTGTCTCATTATTTGTTTTAAGGTTTGTTTGTACCGAGTTTTGAGTGAATCGGACAAAGGAATATGTGAGAACAAATATTACTGATTTTTTTATAATTTTTACAAAGAAAATTCATTTTTCAAGCCCCCTAGGGGTGGTTTTGATAAAATGAAAAACACGTGTCTCATTATTTGTTTTAAGGTTTATTTGTACCGAGTTTTAAGTAAATCGGCCCAAGGAATAAAATTTTCCATCGAAACTTTATCACCCTATTTAACCCCTTTAAGGGATGATTTTTAAAAATAATATTAGCATATGTCTTAAGTTAGAACCTACACTACCTACGTTTTAAATTTCATCAAAATTGGTTTAGTGGTTATCGAGATACGTGGTAACAAACATTCACACACACACACTTACTTTCGCATTTATAAATTAGTAGGATATATAAATATCATTGATAAATTGTCATTATATACAATATAAAATTTTAAACATTAGTCACAATTCACCATTTCCTTGTCCTTTACAGTTAAATCATTCCATGGTCTGTCTGCTTCAAAACAAATCTGGGTTAGTTAGTTCTGGATTTCTGCCAGGTTTTATATTTATCTGATGTATTATAATGCCATATAAAAGTTGTAGTTAATCTAGCAGTTAAGTTCCTATCATAGACTATAGATCAGGAAATGTTAAAACTAAGCCTTAAGTCTTAGTTCTATAGACCAGCAGTCAGTTTGATCACCTACCTATAGTCTATTTACAGATTGTATAGACCATATAATAAGAACAAGTGCGGCCTGTTTCTAACTCATTTTACCACTGTGTGGCCCTTGCCTGCCAAAAGGTTGCAGACCGCTGCTATAGACTACTGCAGGATGACTACTTTGGATAAACCTAGATTGAAAATTCTCTATTATCACACCTCATTACATACTTTAATATAATACAAGGCATTGATTATACTTATAGAAATAAACTGGGCAAGTGCGAGTCAGACATGGAGGGTTCCAATTGAACAAAATTTGCCATAAAGTAAAAATAAGTTTGTTTTGTATGGGGACCCCCTTTAATTTTTTATTTAATTTAGTTTTTATTATTCGATATTATAGCAACCATTATAATACACACTATGAGCAAATTTCAAGTCTATCTATTTTGGTTTGTAAGATCGAGCATAAAACGCCTGAAAAAACATGTTTCTTGTATGAGGCCCTCTTTTATTTTGAATTATATTTGTTGTTGTATCGGCCATAGTAATACATACTTTGTGAAGATTTCAAGTCAAGATACAAGTCATTCAGTTATGGTTCATAAGAAGAGGAGAAGAAGTTCAAGCAGAAAACGCCGTAAAACACGTCTTTGTATTTTATCCATTAAAATTATTTTGTTTTTAGCCTGTTGTTGAATAACCCATAGTAATATATACTTTGATAAAATTTCAAGTATCTATCTATTACGGTTGAGGAGATACAGCCTTGTAATGTGCGGACAGACAGACAGACAGCGAAGTCTCAGTAATAATCAATAAATAAATCTCTACCGTAGACCAACAATAATCAAACCATCTTTTGTTTCAGGTCTATCCGGCTTCTTTCCAATCCACCCTCGTTCCTACATGACGGCTTGGAGAAACAGAGCAACAGAGAGAGAAAACTTAGCAAAACAAGAAGCAGACACTGCCAAAGAGACAGCATCATAGACCATACATACCCGTAATACAATAATATGTAATTAGTAGTATTAAATTATTAAGTTTTACTAAATGTTTTATTAGAGCTAGACTTACCCTAGTCTGGCTAGCCTAGAGCGGTACTATTTAGTGGTCTTTAAGGTCATAAGTCACCCCACAGGAAGGTCATTCATCACTCTTCTGCACCTGTAGCCTTAGAAATTGATTCACCTCCCACTTTCAAGGTTCCCTGGGTACTGCTAAATAGGTGACCACTGGTGGTAAGCTTCGGCCGTAGGTAGCCTACCGACACGTCTTTTAATCACGGTGAATCAAGGTCCAAGGTAAGATGGGTGCTCTATCGACACGAAAGTCAATTGTCCAGCTCCTTGTCTCACTGCTGTCTTTCCAAACACTATTCCATTTAAGAATTCTTACACCGCATCGCATTATAATAACAGCCCCCTAGACTAAATCCAAATTCTGATTACTTTCACGCTAACGCAAGTTCAAAATGTATGGGAATGACATTTATTTTTCCGCAACTAAGTTGTCATTCCCATACCTTAGATTTTGAACTTGCGTTAGCGTGAATGGAAACAGAAATTGGATTTGTGGGGGCAGGTGATATAGTGGCCAAGTATTTGTTTGATTTACCTTACCACCATTACGCTTACCACCAGGCGAGATGTGTTCAAACGCTAGTCTATATATAAAAAAGAACTGTCTATGTTTTGAATAGCGTAATGCAATCTCCTGTATCATTTATAAAATCATAATAGTACCTAGATCGTTTCATTTACCATCAGGTGACAACATTGCTCTAATGCTTTTATAATTCGCAATAGAAACAAATTAATAAAAAATCAACTAACTTCATGGTAACTACGTAGCTAAAAATAAAACCAACAAAATACACAATGAATTAATTCCTTTTATTGATAGTGAAAAAAAATACAATTTTAAAAATACCGTCGATGAATACAATGCTGGCAGCAAATCCTAAAGGCACAGTACAGATTTACATTACACAAGCTTCATACAATTCAAAAAACATGATTTAACTTCATATGAAAACGTGGGATTGCAATAACTTAAAATTTTATCTAAAATAATGCATTCTTAAATGCCGTGATTCCAGCAATATAATGGCAACACTCTGGATATTTATTACATTGGTAACACTGATAAACTATATTTTATTCTTACTAAAAAAAAACTTAATGATTACTAACATTCCTTGAGCAACCCGAACCAACAATAGAGAAATAATTACTCGAGATCTTGTAAGGGAATTAGAAAACCTTGACTCAACTTTAGGCTATTTTCAAACTATGCGACTTATGACTCACTGGCCACTCTGACCTGCAGGGCTAGCATGGCCTTATCCCCGGGGGAAAGACAAAATTATTTCCCTGTTTGTCGCCACTGAGGAGATCAACACAACAATTTTAAACGTTTGGTGAAGTTTAACCTCGAGTTCTGAATTTGTTTCGTATTAAAAACTTAAAAAAAAGAACTCATTAAAAGTCATCGGGCGTTTATGAATGTCGAAAAACTTTATTTAAAATTTGCCTTCTCCACCAAACAAAACACGGATAGGTGGAAAGACAAAATAGTCCCCTTGCCATGCTAGCCCTGCTGGGCCCCTAGACAAAATCAAATTTCCTGTTTCTATTCACGCTAACGCAAGTTCAAAATGTATGGAATGACATATATGTTTCCGCAACAAAGATGTCATTCCCACAGACTGTCTATCTATACCCAAAAATAAATGAGACTGAAATTATGGGTCATGTCTACTGGTGAACTATAAAGCTTGTCAAAAGCATACGTTTTTACACATTTTAAGCTATTTGACTGTTGCTAACTGTAAAGACAATTATGATATCTCGAACTCGAAAAAATAGTGATTTTAACTTAGTATTGTTCGAAATATATTTGAGTTAGGCGCTTACCCACCAACTTTTAAGAATGAAAGCCCATTCAAAACAGTAATAACGGGGATTAATATGATAGTCAACAGTGGGCACAAACTCAGCCTAATCTGAAAAGAGCCTTAGATGAGCCCCAAAAAGAAAAGATCAGATTCAACTATTAATTTTAAACTAAATTGTTAAAAACTCAGGATATACAAAGAAACTTACCTCTACTTAGTTTACCTAAATCTTTTATAACCATCAGCAGCGTCAAATAAAGGGTAAAGCAATCTTATCCATTTCATTTATCAAAGCCAAGAGGTTTTTCAAATTCTATTTTCAATGTTTTTATCTATAGACTATAAGTTCAATTCCAGTTTTCGTCGTAAACACCCGTCGTTCTAAAATTACCAAGAACTATTAGAAATAAATTTTTAGGTTTTCGAGTCTTAATACAACCAAATTGAAAGAGTAACGACTTAAAAGATTTTAAAGCAGATTTCAAGCTTAAACTCATACTTAGTCCAATCTTGCCTGTTCTAAGTTACCACGAAGCTTGACAGTTGATCATTGAATGGGCTAAATGACGGGGACAGCTATATAGGCCAACTCTGTCAAACTTTGTGATAAGCTCCCTTAACAGAACGATGGAACCTTATTATTATAATAAGCCTAAGTGTTCTGTATGTCAAATTATATCTCAGTCCTTACAGTCAATACTGGATAATACCGTTTTCTAAGATATTCGAATACCCTTGTCATAGTAAAACAGTCCTAGTGCAACCGTAATTAGTGTTTATTTAACAGGGCGTCGCAGCGTTTAAACCCTCTATATGTATTGAATGGTTAAATGTAAATCATATTTATGAAGTTTGTAGTAAACCACTAAACACTAAATACTTTGTTTTTAACCGACTTCAAAAAAGGAGAAGGATTCTCAATTCGACCGTATATATATTTTTTATGTTTGTTCGCGGATAACTTCGTCGTTTATGAACCGATTTTGTTTAATTTTTTTTTGTTGGAAAAGAGATATCCCAAGTGTGGTACTATGGAAATTTCACCGAAGTCTGATAAGTATCTCCAGAGATATGGAGATAAACACCTCAAATTTGGTACTGAAAATTAATAGCGCGGCATTTGAAGTCGGTTCTTTTAGTTTTTTTAAACGATCTTTTTTTGTGTCTAATTTTTAGAGGTTGTAAGCGACTGTCAATTATCTTAGTAAAAGTAGGACATCATGATGATCTTCAATCAACTTATATTCCTAAGTGACCACATGTAAATAGAAATGATGAAAGTGCGTGCAGCAAAGCTTGTGATAATAAAAGCAGATGCATTTTGTACTTTCACATTTTACGATTATTGTTGATTATTTGTTCTTCCCAATGGCGTCGGTAACGGCGCGGCTTGCTGGAAAAATGAAATTAATGTATTATAATACGAATGAAATTAATACAACATGACAGTAGGTAAATATGCCTAGAAGTCTCCAACAGTTTCAACATAAAAGGATTCTTAATTCTTTTTTTTCTTTTTTTTTAACTACTCTATAGCATAGAGTTATTAGGAATCCTTTTATGCCGAATTGCACTTGGCAGGTTTTTTAAAGCAGAGAGTATATGTCTATGCTATAATAAACCTGCAAAGTGCAATTCAGACTTGCATCCGAAAGGTTCCGTACTACCGTATAATACTTTTTACAAGACGAAAAATTCTCAAAAAAAGGCATTTCTTACATTTCTCATTTATAATTACATTTTTATTATTTGTTGTTATAATAATACACACTGAGAAATAATTATGTGTCTTTCTGTTACCGTTCATAAGATAGAGAAAAGAAACGTTTAAATATAAGTATCTCATTACATTTAATCTATTTCTACTCTAATATCGTAAAATTCTAATTATAAACTTCAAAACCAGTTTAATGAGATACTTATAAACGTTTTTAGGGTTTGTCCGTCCGTCCTTATCTCCTTAACGACTATTAGTCTTCGAGCATTTGGTAAATGCTCGAAGCTATTAGTAGACACTTAAAATTTAGATATAATATGTATTATAATGGCCGTGTATAAAAACAAATCTAACTAAATAAAATTCAACATTTAAGGGGAAAATTCTCCAGGTTCATTTACCATACAAGAAACTTGTTTTTATTTCCTCTTTTTCAACGGAACGAACTATATCAATATTCTTTATAGTTTATACACACAACCTCGAAAAATATATAATAAACGCTTTATCCTTAAGAAAATAATGCTATAAAACATCGTGTTTTAATACCCGTCATTATGCAGCAGTTTCATAAACTACTAATACTACACAATTCTAGAATACAGCTCTTTATTTATATGGGAAGTATTTACAATATTATGTTGTACTTAGAATACATCTTTTCACACATTAAGAGATGTATTTAAAATAAATACTATACCTGAAGTCTGAAGAGAGTCTTAAAGTTATCGATATCTTTATTATGTAAGTATTTTTTAATTTCGACACAACAAATATTAATTTTACATCATAAACAAACAAACAAACACCAGAATAGATACTGAAAAACATGTTTTAGGCTAGCAGCACATTGGCTACTTTCAGGTTATTTTTTATATCATATAGGCTAGCGTTTGACCATTATCTAACCTGTTAAACACAATCCAAAATTTCATCGTAACGACGGGACTTGAACCCGCAACCTCCGGAATAACATGTTCCGGTGCTTTGCCAATTAATACGCGGGACTTGAACCCGCAACCTCCGGAATAACATGTTCCGGTGCTTTGCCAATTAAGCTTAATTGGCAAAGCACGGGAACATGTTATTCCGGAGGTTGCGGGTTAATTGGCAAAGCACCGGAACATGTTATTCCGGAGGTTGCGGGTTCAAGTCCCGTCGGTACGATGAAATTTTGGATTGTGTTTAACAATTTACAAAAATATAAAGTGTGAAACACTTCAAAGAAACATAATATTATCTAACCTGTTGGTAAGTAATGATGCTGTCGAGGATGGTAGCATGCTAGGCCTAGAATGGGAACAGCCTCTCAACGGATTAAATAGTTTGGGTAATATACTGCTGGGATCTTATAAAGTAGCTCACGCGTCTACACAGCAACCCTAGATAAAATGACTGTTACCGTTCACGCCACTTCAAAATGTATATGAATGACATTGACAAGACAATGGCACTTGTTTTGGAAAAATGAAATGTCATTCCCATACATTTTGGAGTTGCATCTGGGAGGCAACGCGATGCGAGACATCTGCGGTCTCTGGTGGCTCGTTTGCGCCGAGCCTTAAAGCTCATTAAATATGCCATTATCAAATTAGTATTTAAACGAACAATTTTTGGTGTAAATGGATATTTTATACATATTCGTCTAAAAAGCAAATAATTTTCAATATTAATAGCAGATTTATAGAAAAATGGTAAGTAGGTAAACACAATTTTTACAGATTAGTAACAATTATATTAACACCTTGGTTTTATTGGTCATGATTTTTTGCCAACATAAAATGTTTACAAGCAATATTAATATGTAAATAATTGATTAAATTCCCAGTTAGTTTAATCGGGCATTCATCATGACAATCAGGGTCGATTAACGTTGAAGCAGAAATGAACTGGAACCTTTTAAGAAAGCATATTGACCTTTATTTCGGCGCCTATAAGGCACCCATTTCTATCACCTGTATTGATTTTTTTTTCCAAATGCCGAACAGACAAGCACTTGACCACAGCATGCATACAAAGTCCCGGACAGGCAACATTTTAACACTGCGCCTGTTATCCGAAAACATAAAGGTCACACATGCCCTATGATTTCAATTGATTCCAATATTTTTAAATATTTAGCGGAAATAAAAGTCCATATCGTCGCTGCCACATCAAAAAGTCTTAGGTATGTTACATTATCTCTGTCTGTCATTATATCTGGTCTTACATTATAATTTTTTTTATTACTTAAAGGCTTTTTGAGTATATTGAAACGTCGAAATAAAAGTCCATAATACGTAATGCTAAATTATATTTTCGATTGGAACTCCACTTCGTCTCTACATCATTTTGTATCGACTTTACAACGAAGGGTTAGAGTTTAGACATTGAAAGCAGTGTTTCTTAACTGTTTACATACTTACCATAAATGTGTGTGTGTGTTTGTGTATGGCTGCACTAATCGTCTTTACCTATAAATAATATTGTCTTGTCATAGGTAACTCATAGTTGGGGAAAGAAAATTGTGGTTAGGCAATTCTATGTCGTATTTATTTTCTGTGGGCTAGATTAGGTTTAGGCTATTATTATCTTGCTGGAGGGGGGGATCTGGTATAGGCATAGACGTAATATGAAAGGATGGTGCAGTGCAGATGTTTTGACAAATTCAATTTAATCCGTATACTCTAACAATAAAGTCGTAATTGCTTTGTAGAACAAAACGGCCCAAACGAAAGGCACCCGGGTGGGAGTGTGTCCTTGTCTTACAACCTGCTAGTAATATATATGTTCTATACTATATGTATAGTATATATTTAATTCGTTCATACAAAAGAAAGGGACAAACTCCGTTCAAGGTTGGTCTCAACAGGGCCATTTTGCGCAGTCGAGTTATTAAATAAAACTGACCAAGTGCGAGTCAGCATCGCGTCTCTTATCGCACACTTAGGGAGGGTTCCGTACAATACGAAACATAACAGTTTCAACAAATATTTGATTAATTGATATTACCCAGAATATTTGGTTTGGTCGCGATCTAGAGAGACGGGGAGAGTCGTTTACTAACGCCATCTATGTCATTTTGCCAAAACTAATTAGATAGATGGCGTTTAAAAACACGTTTTTTATATGGGGACCCACTTTAATTTTTAATTTTATTTTGTTTTTAGTATTTGTTGTTCTAGCTGCAACAGAAATACACCATCTGTGAGAAAATTTCAACTGTCTAACTATCACGGTTAATGAGCTATAGCCTGGTGACAGACGGACAGACAGACAGACAGACAGACGGACAGCGGAGTCTTAGTAATAGGGTCCCGTTTTACCCTTTGGGTACGGAACCATAATAGAAGGCCTTTGGGTATAGGCGATGAGCAAGGTGGTACCTACTTAATCTACCAATCGTTTAAATACCCAGACGCTAACTTTCGATTTGTAAATTGAAAATTCCACAAAAATTATGAAATCCTGCCAAACCAGGCTCAGAGCGTGAAAACTTTTGGGATTAATTATTTAATACAAATAGATAACCTACTAATAGATAGTATTATATAACAACTTATTCATTTAAAACGGACTTTTAACGTGACTTACGTGATGTCAATCGCTATAACGACCTTTCTTAAGAAGGAACGCGGGGTGCACTTTTCCATACAAATATATTCCCCCGTTTTCTCTCTGGAAAAAGCTTTTAGCGAAATCTGTTTCTACAAAACTCAAGGTCTGCTGCAGCTACAAAACAAAATAAAAACAATTATAACCCTTCTAATCTCCTCTTTAAGATTTTTGAAGGGTCAGCCATATTTCTATTTGCAATTAGTTGGTCAAAAAAATAAATTATACTTAAGGGGCGTAGCTACAGCAGACCTTGATTTTTGTAGAAACCATTTTTTCTCTAGAAGCATTTTCCAGGGTAGAAACGCGGGAATACATTTGTATGGAAAATGTACCCCTCGTTCCCCCTTAAGTCACGTAAATGTTTTTTCAATCACCTATCTATGGACACTTAGGTTTTTAAAACGAATATAAGAAACCATCCAGCCGTTAGGAAGATACGAGATAATAAAGAGATGTACACATATACTCGTACCTGTAGGTATACTTACAACTTCAGTTACAAGATACGCGCTAAAAACATGCCCTTCGTTGGCAGTTGGGTAAAAAACTTTAGGAATAATTTGACAACTTAGATTTGTTATTTAAATGTTGTTCTTTGATTACTATATTGTCTACATAAAGCACCTTAAGAGAGTGCAACAGGAAATTTTGTAGTTTGAAATCGTTATTTATCTCAGATTCTGTGAAAGATACCATATTCAATAAATAATTATTAGGGAAATTACACTTCAAACGTTTATCTTGGATTTGGCAAATACGAGTACATGTTTTGCACACATTTTGCTTTAATGTATCTCGGGAACAGCACACTATTTATGGTGGGTTAAGGGGGTATTCTGGTCTAGAAAATTGAAAAAATCAATTTTTTTTTGGCATATTTTCAAAGCTTAGACTTTCAAAAATATGCTCTTAAAAGGATTTTTCAAAATTCGAATTATTTTGAGAGATACAGTGGATTTTGTGACGCGGCACTTAAACCGGCCGAGCGGCCTACTGGTTCATCAAGCTGGTGTAAATGGCAACAAGCCGCAGCCAACAACACTCTTGAAGGCTTTGTCCACGAGCACCCTCCTCTGGATGTTAAAGTATTGGATATAATTAAGCCGATTAATCCAAAGTGAGTAATCAATCAGTGAGTAGAAAATCTTTCTCAAACTTCAAACGCGTTTTTCTCAAAACTCCTTTTGTTGAGGTGGTTGACACGATATCTCAAGTTCTATCTGACCGATTCCTTTGAAATTTTGTGAGAATCTTTTTCATACATCTCTTTATCACTAGAGCTAAGGATTTTGGAAAATTCTAATTTGAAGTGTTTTTAAAACATTCGTAAAGGTCGAAAAACAGGGGTAAAAAAATTTTTTTTTTCAAGTAGACGCCATTTTGTACATTTTTTTTTTCGGCCGTAGTTCAAGATGTAGCGACATCTTTACTAATTAAGATTTTTTTTTGTTTGTTCGATTTAGATCACTACAAGGGTTGGAATCATGTCAACTAGGGAGCACTGTTTGACTAGCAACCCCCACTTCACCGACCTGTCACTGGATGAATTTTTGACTTTTTTATTTTTTTATTTTTTTTATATACTTTAAAAATCAATAAATATTATATAAAAAATGTATACTAAAAATGTTTTTAATTTTTTTTATCCTAGTTTGAAAAATACCCAAAAAGTAGGGCTCTAGACCAGAATACCCCCTTAATGTTTTGCAAGAAACCTAGAAGTATTTCTTTAGTCACGTCTTTTAATTTTTCGATTGGTTTTTGTCCAGACTACGGAACCCTAAAAACGTGCTCATAAGTAAAACTACCAATACGCTAATTTGTACTATTTAATAGTAAATTACTTCCAACCTAATTAAACTAATTAAAACCTTTGTGAGTGCACAAACCAAAGGTTTATAAATACTCATTAAAACTATTGTATGTATTATCTATTTATAGAAAAATAAAACCATGAATTAACCAATTAATAATTATTATTATAATGATAAAAATTACTACTACTAAAATGTATCTATGCTACAATACCTACTCAGTGTGCCTAAGACTCAAAACCACTGATATCTAGATAAACGATAATCTAAAACGATAACGAAAGAAAAAAGATAGTATTTAATATGAAGAAATATATGATGAAGTAGATATTCGACGCGATTATTTGTTGCAGATAACTATTTTAGTATCAGGTATGCTAAATACCACACATATAATCAACAGTAAAAAATTTGACGCCATTAATCCGATGATCCGATCCGATTTCAAATAATCTAGTAAGAGAGGTTAAGAAAGAAAGAGCTACAGTGCCCATAGATACGTAATTTGAAAAATACTAAAGAACTTTATTCACTCTTTAATTTAAAACGAAGATTTAACTTGACTTACGCGATGTCGATATAGCGATCGACAATAGGCTAGATTCCTAAACGCGTAGCTACAGCAGACCTTGATTTTTTGTAGAAACAAATGTTGCTTTAGAAGCATTTTCCAGTGAGGAAACGGGGGAATACATTTGTATGGAAAAGTGCACCCCGCGTTCCCTCTTAACGCTCTTTACCTTTGTCAATTTCTATTGATTTGTAAAATAAAAAATACGAGCTAATATTTTTTAATAATACAACTAACGGACTAATTAGAATTATATTTTTTTTAGCCAGGCATCATCCCTATTCATTCGGAGGCCTTCGTCAGAATCTCGAATGCGGGGCGCTCGCCGATGCGTCCACCCTTGGTTGGAGAATCGGCGAGCGCCCGCCCAAAATGAACGCCAGTTTTTGTAAAAATTTCATTCACGTTTCATCGCGCTACATACATATGTATACGTCAAGGCTATGCACGATGCACCGGATTCACGATTGAAAATGATGCTCAATAAGTTCGAAGTACTTCGACCTTAAACGGCCTACTTGGCAGGACGTACATCGATATGGACAGTGAAAAAAGGCACATAATTATAGGTTCTATAAAATAACCCCCGCACTGTCGCTTAAGACTCAGTGGTCTTGAGGCTAAAGCAACTTGTGCTAAGGTATTGAAAATATACAGTAACGGCCATAGCTGTGCGAATAACAATCTTACGATGAAAAAGAAAAAAAAAACATACGGTGTGTCATTCGTCATTTATTTTCATTATATTTCTCTCAATCTTCTTCCCAGCGACCTTCGCTACTTGTCTTAAATCATCTACAAGCATAGAATAATTAATAGTATGCTATAAATCGAGAGCGCTACGCGTGATTGGTAGCTGCGATTATCAGCTTTACCATAAATATACGTATTTTTTAACAAAAGGATGACTTATACGACGATAATGACCCCCAACACAAAAGAGGGGTGTTTTAACTTCGACGTGTGTATCTGTGTGTATTACTGTAGCATCTTGAACCGATTTTGATTCAGTTTTTGTGTGATAAGTGTCTCAATCGAGTAGAGTATTTTGAGTGAGTGTGGGCTCATTGGAATGATCTCGAAGAACAGGACATATTAGATTAGTCGGGGGTGGTTTTAAATTTTGAATATAAGTATTATTACAAATTTATATCGAATCAACAGTCAAGGACGTTTTATAACGTAATCATCATAATGGACTTTTTGAAACTACTTATTATAACGAAACAACAATTATGGATTAATTAAGAACAATAGAGTAATAAAGGACATTTTTAACGAAATAAAAATAAAGAACTTTTTACTAAAGAAGCCGTAATAATAAGCCTTTTAAAAAAGACGAAATAAAGGAGTGAGTGTGACTAAAATTTTAAGCGGCAAATTTTAATAGCCCAATAACTAAGGCGTCTGCTTGGCGATCGAGAGGTCGTGAGTTCAATCCCTACATATTGCACTATTGACGTGAATCCACTCCAGACACAAGCTTATTTAGCTTAGTTGGAGGGGTTAACAAGACTACTTATAATGTGCAACTCACATGGCTAGTAAACTTAAAAAAAAGTGTGTGACAACTTCTAATTATCACAGGGTAAAAAGCACAGTGCTACGAGTATGAAGAAACGAGTATTTCGTTGTGAATCACAGTATCCGTTAAGAAATATTGTCTACCCTCACCATAACGTGACACAAGACAAGGACAAAAACCCACTCTTGAATACCACATTCCTTAATAATTAGGTAAGTATTATTTAGTTTGATTAAATATATAAATTATATGTTTAAAGAAAATAAGAGAGCACAATTTACGCCCATAATGTCCATAGTGACTAAAAAAACAAACATAACCCCAAAACAGAATAAGTAGGACCTTTCGAGACATAAGTAACAAAATTTTTTTGTAGTAATCGAATTGAAAAGAATTGAAAGTATCGAAGCCACGAACAACATTAAACAAAAAGTGGATTCTTGACTTTAATCTCATACATATAGAATCGATATTCGATTAACCACTTCATCTGGAAAAGACCCTTAGACTTTTTTAGTACGAAAACTATTTCAATGTGTAAGAAAACAATCAATTCTATAGAATATTTTACATACAAGAGCATTGGAAAGCAAGACCCGTCGCCATGCAAAGCTTGCTAGCGATTATGTACTAAATGTACCTGTATATAAGGTCTATATTATATTAGTCTTTGTGCAGCTCCTTAATAGTATCGCTGAAAGCCTTTACGGTTTTGTCCACCTTTTTCTCAACTTTCTTCAAAAGTTTGTCAAGGTCTAAAATTGTATACACAAAAATGTCATTTATCAAATAATTAACTAATTGCCCGTTTTTATTTAATTGCCTATTTTTTAGACAATTTCCGATTTTTACAATTGACCGCAATTGTAAAATGACCTATAATTACCACTAAACCACAATCAAAATGATAATAACTAAGTCAATTCCATTTGTTTGCAATAACATATTATAACATATACTAATAACATGTTTTTGTTTCATTTAATAATATCTTGTAAATATTAAATAAACTTCTAATAATCTTCTTCTTATACTTCTATTGCCCACTAATAGAGCAGCGAAATAGATCAGATAATTAATATTTTGACGAGAGTTCCCGACGAGATTTTCTATCGTGGTAGGTACATCACTATCAATATGTATACAACATTGAAATCGAAGACAATTTGGGATCATTAGGACACAATTAGTTAATGATGCTAAAAATAAAACCATCTCATCACTAATCGACCTAAAATATTTGAAAAACTTAGCTTACTAGATATCGCATTTTATGAAAAAGTATGAAGTATCCAAGTCTCAAGCATTAGATACAGAAATAAATAAATATGTAAATATTTATTTATTTCTTTACTTAATGATCACAATCACAATCAGCATGAATTTTCATTAACCTTTTATGAATATGATGGTGATAACACCATACCCTACAGTAAGGGTCAGCTCACAGCGAGACGCGACGCGGCGCGCACTTTTTAAGATAGTGACACAAAACAGAACATTTACTAAATAATCAAGATAGTTTAAAAACTAAGACAACAGACTTCCATGCTCCGCGAGTCAATTTCAGTAGCAAGTTTGAGACGTCTATCGTCATATCTCTAGAGATACTTATCATATCTCGATGAAATTACAATGGGACGACTTCGGTAACGTACCCTACTGATTAAAAAAAGAATAATTCAAATCGGTTCACAATTGACGGAGTGATCGCGTAACATACATACATACAAAAAAAACATACAGACGAATTAAGAACCTCCTTCTTTTTGGTTTAGGATAATTTGGCGGCGTCTCGCTGCGCCGCGCGGTTTCTCAATGCGCCATGCGGCGTCGCGCGAAACCACGTGAATTCAAAATAAAACTTTGTTTACTACAGTAAAAAAGTATAACTTAGTAGTAGAAATGGGATAAACTGAAAATCAGTCCTATCCAATCCAGAGTTTATTCCAATTGTCAAATATATTTTTGAACATTTTAATATTTAAGTGATTTAGGGCCAGTTTCATCGATTCCTGATAATGCGTTAGATAGCATGATATCTGACACAATAAGGGCCAGTTTCACCGGTTCCTGATAATGCATTAGATAGTTATCTGACACATGACGCCATATAAAAGCAGGCAAAAATTTGTCAGATTTCTTCATATTAGCAGCGCCTTCAAGAACAGGTGAAACTGGCCCTAAATATTTTTTTGCGTCAGATATCATAACTATCTAACTGACAAATTTTTGGCAGCTTTTATATGACTGTCATATAAAAGCTGTCAAAAATCTGTGAGATTTCTTCATATTAGCGCCTAAGAAACCCGCGAAACTGGCCCTAAATGTTTATGTTTCGGCAATTGGCAATAAATGTGTTTGTATTTGTATTTCATTGAGATCATTCGGCGGCATCGCGCATCTCGCTGCGCCACGCTGCGCGGTGTGATCTGACCCTAATTAGTATATTTTAGGGTGATCTTTTACTGAATAATAAATGATAAAAATAATAAAATAAGTTCATCATACCTGAGTTAGCCATATTGTCGATACACCCGTGGTATTTCTGGAAATACGGGCGGATAACACGGTGGTAGAGGATCAGTGACCCGTTGTAATCACTTGGCAAAAAACACCATATCACGAAGATACACTGAAAATTAAAAACTTCTTTTCATGAAAGGTACCAACGAAACCAATAACCCCCCATGGTGGTAGGACACTATCTAGTGTCCGACTGGCCAGGTACCACCCTCAGGTTAGAAAATCTGTCGCCAAACACCTAAATGTGTTCCGGCAGCTATCCTTGAGAGCCAGTTCCCATTCTAGGCCTAGCGTGCTTACCATCTTCGACCGCATCATCACTTAACAACAGGTGAGATAGTGGTCAAACGCTTGCCTATAAGATATAAAAATAAAAAAAAGGTAAATTTAAAATAAAATAATTGAAGATCGTTAAAAAAACTAAAAGTACCGACTTCAAATGCCGCGCCAGTCATTTTCCGTACCAAGTTTGAGATGTTTATCTCCATATCTCTTGAGATATTCATCAGATCTCGATAATAATAAATTGCAATGGGACCACTTTGGAGTTGGGCCAATAAAAATATCATACAAATCGATTCACAATCTTTGGTTCAAAATTTGGCGGTATTTTAGAGTTTAAACCTCAGAATAACAATTTCTATAGTAGATAATTGTTACTCTGAGGTTTAAACCTATCAGTGAGAGATTTCACCTTAACAAGAGTCAGTCATATTTTTACCCATTTTGATGAATCACCTGTATCGCATAATATAGTCAGAAATTACATGTTTTCCCCAGAACAGACATTTAATTTACTACATCTAACTTTCCACAGTGCTTAGTCACAAAAGAAGATAGTACAATACACAATATCTTTGTTTACTTGGCCATTGTACCTTTGTCCTTCAATATATAATTATAACAAAGGAGCGAGCAGTTTTGTGTTAATTAAAAACATATTGCAAGGTCAATGTATAAAATATCTAGTTTTGTATTTACAGTTAACTGTTAAATGGTAAACTATTGTTGGTATAATATAATACCTACTAGTGTTTTATAGATTAATAAGATTGCTGTGATTCTGATTTTTAGCTTATTTTTAACCGACTTCCAAAAAGGAGGAGGTTCTCAATGTGTCTGTATGTTTTTTTTTTTTGTGTGTGTATGTATGTTACGCGTTTTAAGTCAAACTACTATCAAAGCACATGTTAGGTTATTATTAGAAATAAAATAATAAAATCGTTTAAAAAACTAAAAGAACCGACTTCAAATGCCGCGCTATTACATAATTTTCAGTACAAGTTTGAGGTGTTTATCTCCATATCTCTAGAGATAATTATCAGTTCTCGATGAGATTACAATGTTACCACCCTTGGGATATCCCCTTTCCAACAAAAAAAGAATCATCCAAATCGGTTCATAAACGATGAAGTTATCCACAAATCACACGTGGGCGTGGATGGCTAAATCCAAAACTAAGAGGAATAGCGAAAAATACTCAAAGGAGTCCCATCCCGGGCTCAATTTTGATGAAAACTAAAACTGCATCATTGTTATCTGTTTTTCGTTGTTATTGTTAAAAATGATTTCTTTCTTTAAGTTTTTCATTACTTCCTATAATTCGTTCCTTATTAGCGACACTATCAAATGGTGTAATAATACAGGGTTTTTTTTTCAAAATCTACGGGTTGGATTCCTGGCTTGGAATATTGATTTTTCAAAAATCCAATGATGCAGTTTTATTTTTGATCAAAATCGGGCCCGAGACTCCTTTACTATTCCTCATAGTTTTGGATTTGGCCATCCACCCCCACTAGAAAAATTCACTCTGTATATACGGTCGAATTGAGAAACCTCTTTTTCTTAAAGTTGGTTAAAAAATATAAACATTGCTTTAACCCTTTAACGGGCATAAGGATCCTACAGAATAAAAATAACTTTTTGCATTGAATTATCTACTTTTATTTTTATTAAAAAATACGTCTTCAATGAAAATATTGGTTGGTGGTGAAAATATTCCCTATGCCCGATAAATGGTTAACCCCGGGACAATCAGCAACATCAATACATTAACAAGTTATTCAGAGTTACTGCAGTACAGTTTTAATTATAATTTTTGATGAAATCATAATATTGTAGTAATATTAGAATAATATTTCATTTATTTTTGTTTCTCTGACGTGTAATATGTATTATCAATAAATATATGAATATGTTCAAACATTTAAAAGTTAACAACAGAATGTAATCTATCAGTAACAGTAAATGCACAAAATTATTACATATTATGTCATCGAGATAAGAGTGAGTTACAGATAAAGGAGATAAGAGAATTTCACTAACTAGTAGATAAGGCAGCTTTAAAACTGATCTTTCTGTTTTAGAAAAGATATGAACAAAACATTCAATATACATTTTTATATATGTCAGAGAACATTCTCTTTAGATTTGAATTGCAACGCTATGTGGCCGTGTAGAGTTGAGAATGGTTTATGGTGCGAGTTGGGGTCGGCTGTCAGGCTCAATGTCATCTTAAAAATCTAGCAATAGTACCAAAGAGAATATAAATACTAGTAGTACAAAAAATGTATGAGAAGAAAAACTAAACAATGATGCGGGAACTGCTCCTCTCGGTATAACGTCAGTGCCACCAGTGCGCACTGATGGAAACTAAAAGACGGACCCCAACTGCGTGTGCTCTGTCCCCTCGATCCATATAGTCCGGGGATTGTAAATTGTAATGAACTCGACTTTAGACAGTGAAAACACAGATGTTAACCGTCCCGCCCCGGTTATGCTACATATATAACTTGTATGTTGCGCATATAACTATGTTAATAAAGTCTTTACAAAAAGCTTAAAATTATGTCATAGAAGTTTTTAACCTATTAAACATACTTTAACTCTATAAACAGACTAAAATAGAAATAAACTTACAACAGATATTGTATCGAACTTATTTAATCTTTTGAGCACCAAAAATCTACCGTTACCTGCATACACAAGTATTCAGAGAAATTACATCCAATTTATTCAATTGGTTTACAACTGCTAGACAGCTCGCCTAAACTTTATACTACTTTTGGCTACATTCTTGACATCTCTTACTGAGATACAAATTTTCAAGCGACTTCCAATAAAGAGGAGGTTATCAATTCATCTGTATGTTGTTATTTTTAGTCTGCATGTTACACAATTACTCCGTCAATTGTGAACCCGTTTTAATGATTCTTTTTTTAATTGGTGGGGTACATTCCCAAGGTAGTCCCATTGTAATTTCATCGAGATCTGATATGTATCTCCAGAGATATGATGATAAACAACTCAAACTTAGTACTGAAAATGGCTAGCACGGCTTGTTAACAATCTTAAATTATTATTTATATGGAATATATATGTATACTACAGCCCCCTGATTCTCCAATCATTCAAAAACCTATTCGGATTCGGAAGCGTCATTTTGAATTTTGAATATTTATTATTTCATGAGCTATTTGCTTGCGGAAACCTTTCCGAATAAAATCACAGATTTTCTAATTAAAATATCAAAAGTTGCGGATTAGAACATTGTAAATTGCAAGGAATTGCTGAAATTGCTGAGTCGAAGGAGAGGCAGTTTCCAAATCCGAATTTGCTTTCGAATGATTGAGAATCAGGGTGTTGAGCACAGCTATTTGGTATGTGGAAAATCTCAGATCTGAGGTTTTCCAAACAGATAAACGATCAAAATTTTAATAAAAGATATAGGGAAAATGTAAAAAATGAGTCAATAAAAGTAGGTTAATGCCCACATATATCATTATAACAGTTAACTGTAATTTGTGTCAAATAGGGCTAATTACATCTCACATAGTACACTTAAATTTGTTAATCCCGGAATCACACAATTTATTTTTTAAAAGTGCTTTTAGTGATAACCAACCTCTTCTCTAATTATGTATTATAGATATAATATAATAGTTAATATCTATGGTGATTATTATGTGTCAATACAATATTGTCACCAAACAGCTAATGTGTTCCGGCAGCTATCCTTGAGAGCCAGTTCCCATTCTAGGCCTAGAGTGCTTACCATCTTCGACCGCATCATCACTTACCAACAGGTGAGATAGTGGTCAAACGCTAGCCTATAAGATATTAAAAAGAAAAAAAAAAACTTATTAGACAATGAATTTCTGTATCTCATTTCTACATAGTTAATCTGTACTCTTAGATCTACCATCATTGATAAAACACAATCAATGTAGAATGTAATGTTTGAAAATCTTCATTGCATTGACTTGGGCAGTTTGCCATTACATACAATTATTTTTTTTAATGCTCTACAATTATAATCAAGAATGTATAGACTTTAGTACAGATTTCATAACATATTGAGACACGCATAGGTACTTAATTAAATTATTTTGACCTTTAGTTTACCTTGATTAGCCAATATAGAGGGAACCATCCAACGATGAAGTCTGAGAAGTATTCCACTACAGAGAAGCACGCGTAGACCACCCAATAAGTCAGCCATTTAGTATCGTCATCCTTCGCAGGCGATTCCAAAGCCTTCATCGACATATAGGCAGGGTATACGAAACCGATAGTATTGACTATCAACTCCGCACCGAATCCGAACACTAAATATACACCGGTAAACGCCACAAGACCTGCACAACCAAATCGAAAGTCAAATACTGCTAAGGTTATAAATAAACTCAGAAAAAAACGAAACGAAAACTCACCGAAGAATAGGTACACACGGTCTACTCCAGTTTTTTGTTCCGCCATCTCGAAGTATTTGGTCCATGGCTTGCTTTTATCCGCTAAGCTGACCGCTACCTTATCCTTGTACTCGAGCAATTTGGAAGACATGGTTTTAGCTATTTTTGAGGAGTTTTTGAATGGCACTTTGGCAGCAGATCTAGAGGCACGGCGCGGTGACAAGACAATAGGTATGGGAAAAAATATCGATATATCAAAAGATCGATACTTTTTCCACACAATTATCGATATAATATATGTTCGATAACTATAATCGCGATATATTAATATTTAGGCTGGGATCTTAAAACGAGTCACCTGAATTTGAGGATTCTGCTGCTGTGGGAGGGTTTTGTCTTGATCCTCCCAAATAGATTTTAGCTGCCGGAGTTAAGTCAAAATATTTTAAATTAAGATTTTTCTTTTTGTAAATCGCGTGAAAAACTTGCTAATGCGTGAAATGGAACGTAAATATTAGGTAAAGTCATAGTCTGACACTAAGGCAACATACTAGAGAACAGTGACCACCGGAGAGACAGTAACCAGAACCGACGCTATAGCGTTTATGTTAAGGTACAGAAAACGTTATCTGTAAAGTGTCCATCTATTTTGATTTAGTGAAAAGTCAATAATTTTTTTTAAATATTTTCTTTCGTCAACTACGTTTCCGCGCATATAGGAGTGGTCCATCTCCAACCCTCCCTCCCACTCTCCAGCTTAAACTAATATTGGAACAACATCAAAATATTAATATATTATTATCTCCTAAAGGAGGGGATTTCACTTTTTCCTTCAAGGAGGAGGTTCTAAGCCTCTCCTTTCCCCTCCCTCCCCTGCTTTCCCCCGCTAAATCGACGGTGTTTCAATAGAGTAGCGTTAATGAACCTTAATACTAAATTTAAATTAAAACTTGTTTTGCATTAAAAAGGTTAAAATAAAGTAATTAATCAAAAAAAATAAAACCGACTTCATAACCACAAACAGGCACTCAAAAGCCAAAAATAAATTACTTAAAATTATTATAAGCGCTACCCACTTATCTATTTGAAGTCGGTGCCAGCCAAGTCTAATAGGTAGTTGATAGATAATACCTACATGTATCTACCTACTTACTAACCTATTACTACTACATACACATACATAATATCTATCTAATATCCAATAGACTTGGCTGGCACCGACTTCAAATAGATAAGTGGGTAGCGCTTATAATAATTTTAAGTAATTTATTTTTGGCTTTTGAGTGCCTGTTTGTGGTTATGAAGTCGGTTTATGAACACTAATTTACAAATTAAAATACTACGGTGTTGAAGGTAAGGCACTTGATCTGGTATCATCATACCTCTGTAATAGAACACAGATGGTTGAAATCAATGGCGTCAGGTCATCTGGATCCCTCATAAAAATAGGAGTCCCGCAGGGATCGATCCTAGGACCTTTTTTATTTCTAGTTTATATCAATGATTTACCGTCATTCGTACAGAACCTATGTGATATTGTTTTGTTCGCAGATGATACTTCCTTGATATTCAAAATAGATAGGACTACACCTAACTTTGACGATGTAAACAAATCAATAACACAGGTTCTGAATTGGTTTACAACCAATAACTTATTGTTAAACGCAAAAAAACTAAATGTATTAATTTCTCTCTACCAAATGTAAAAAAGGGTATCCTAAATAGAAGTATATTAATAAATGATGTACCATTAGAACTTGTTGAATTCACAACATTCTTGGGCATCACCCTGGATTCAAAGCTTCAATGGGGTTCTCAAATATCGGTTCTAGCAGGTAGGTTAAGCTCCGCTGCATACGCAGTACGTAAAATTAGATTTTTAACGGACGAAGCCACTGCAAGATTGGTCTATTTCAGCTACTTCCACAGTATAATGTCTTATGGCATTTTATTGTGGGGGAAAGCCGCTGAAATCCAATCAATATTTGTTTTGCAGAAACGAGCTATTCGCTCTATATATAGTATGAGGTCGCGAGATTCACTTCGTGAAAAATTTAAGGAAATTAAAATTCTAACAGTGGCATGTCAATACATTTATGAAAATATTTTGTTCTTACGCAAGAATATAAATGATTATAAGAAAAGGTCTGATGTACATAATTTTAATACAAGACATAAAAATAGATTAATTATACCTAATTTCAGACTGCAGAAAGTTAGTGGTTCATTCATGGGGAACTGTGTACGCTTTTACAATAAGCTACCTAAAGATATTGATCAATTGCCTATGAGCAAATTTAAAATCTATGTAAAATCCATTTGATGAAAAAATCATACTATACAATAGGTGACTATATGGATGACAAAAATGCATGGCCTGAATGCCCCAAGTTCCAAGAACAAATATAAATTGTATTATAATTATTAATATATTGTTAAAATTTTAAAGCTGACATGTACAATTAATTAAAAAAAAAAAGATAAAATGACAAGACAAGCCCCATAGAGTTTCTTGGTGTTTCTTCTCTGATGGGAGTATTTCCGAAACACCGGTAGATTCAACAGCCATTCAGTTTTCCCCTTTTGTCCGCAGATTTTCTTTCTAGGCTTGCCATTTTTATTTTTATTTAAACAATATTATGCAGCTGACAGACGGACTATCAGTTCCATTTGGATCGTGATATGTACTGTGATCGGTATGCGTTTCTCTATGTTGTGTTTCACTATTTCACTTTTTTATTTTTTTTATATAAAAATTGTCTGAAGTACTGAAACACACAGTTACATGTATGGTTGGTTTTAACCTACTTTTTTTTAAAATATTCTGACGTAAACGATTGGATGACAGCTGAATGGTTAATTACTTTTTTTTCTAATTCAAAGCGTTAAATTCTGCTTTTGCTATGTTTACTTGATAATTGGTTATGATTTATTTTATGATTTATGATTTTGACGTGTTTATGTGCGTATATTTATACTGCCTACATATTGAATAAATGCTTTGATTCTTTGATTCTTGATTCTGGTTTTTTTTTATTTTAAATAACTTATTTTACCCTTTTTAGTGCAAAACAAGTTTTAATTAAATTACATGCATCTATTAAATTTGGTGTCTGGGCCGTTATACACTGACGGATATAAACTTTTTGAAAATTTCAAGTATGTGCCTATAACGGTTAAGAAGATACAGATGTGTAAAGTGCGCACATATAGACACACTGAAGGACGGACGAACGGACAACAAAGTCTCAGAAATTGTTCATTTGGTACCCTTTGGGTTCGGAACCCTAAAAAAATTGACTTTAAATGCCGCGCTAAAGTGAAAATATTCACTAGTAATAATGATGTCATCAAGGTATCAAAGGAAAATGTCCAAAATGGCCCTGTGCAATTTTAATTGCTTGCTGCTGCTTTAATAATAATATATAATTTTAATGCTTTAGCATCTGACACACACGATAATTAATTGTCTATTTTATTACAATAATTCCAAATACTTTTATAACACGGACTAGTTGTATTCCAAAATGAATATTAAAAAGTATTATTTGCGATTATTAACATTAATTGCCGCCATATGGCCAACAGAGTACTGAATCACTCTACTACGTTATAAGAGACACTTCCCTATATTGTTGATACCCGAATTATGAAAGCACTGTGTAGCAAACCTAACAACGGAAAGTATTATTTACGAAGTAACTATTATATAATCTGTGGTATTATGCTTATATATTTTTTTTTGCAGTGTTGATGAACAAAGTATGTTCATAATTCTGAGTTATTTAATAATGTATGTAGTGTCGTGGGACTGAAATGGCCGCCATTTCGCCAAACGTCATGTCATGTCAAAAAATCTTAGGTATGTTTAAAAAAGTTTGCACCTTAACAAGACTTTGCCCGGTAGAAATTTCCTGTGAAGACAAATTATTTATATTTATATATAATAATTTATTATAATTATTAATATATAATTATTTATTGAGGGCCCGGTGGCGTAATTTGGAGAACAGTCGGCTTTGATGCCGTGGTACCGAATTCAAACCGCCAAAGCCGCAAAATTCATTGGTGCACATGAATTTTTGTATCGAAAAATATATGTGCGCTTCTCACAGTTGCCCTCCGGTGAAGGAAAATGTCGTTAAGAAACCAAAAACCCCCGCATGGTGGTAGGACATATCTAGTGTCCACCTGGCCAGCTACCACCCTCAAGTTAGAAAATCTGTCGCCAAACATCTAATGTGTTCCGGCAGCTATTCTTGAGAGCCAGTTCCCATTCTAGTCCACTTCTCTATCTTCGACCGCATCATCACTTAGCAACAGGTGAGATAGTGGTCAAACGCTAGCCTATAAGATATAAAAAATAAAAAAATATTAATTATTCCCTCCTTTATTTCTATCTCGCTCACAGTTAACGTAAGAATATCTGTCAAGAACCAAAATCAACGAGAAGAAAGATGTAAAAACATTATTCAAGGTCATATTTTTTAGTCTTCAAAAGTATAGGTATGCAATAGCAACCTCCATTGTGTATAATCTTCTTGGGACTGTTCTACTAAAACCAGTACATTCTCCTATGTTTGAGGTATTTATCTCCATAACTCTGGAGATACTTATCAGATTTCGATTAAATTAAAATGGGACCATCTCGGAAACGTATCCTACCTATTAAAAAAAGAATCATTTGAATCCGTTCACAATTGACGGAAAAATCGCGTAACATACAAAAAAAAAACACAGACGAATTGAGAACCTCCTCCTTTTTTGTGAAGTCGGTTAATAAAACTATGCATATCCAGTGGGAGAAAATGGAGCGGGGGGGGGGGGGGGGGGTTCCTCACGTATGGGGGATTCCAACTTTCCCACTCCACTTCCCGAAATTCAGGCGACTCGATTTAAGATTTTACCCGATATTTATGTTAGAGTATCGAATTCGTATCAATTTAATTTTTTTTTAACGCAACTTTGGTTTCATGTTTAATGTAACAGATAATATACTCCTTCCATGCTCCATGCACATCATTAACTTTAAATCAAGACTATTATTTTTTACAAATTTTGAATGCTTTAGGAATATATATGAATAATCATGCGAAAACTGACTATATATCAATATTTTTTACCCAATAATTATTATCGATACTATTTAAAAATATCGATAGTTTTTTTTCACTTGCCCATCCCTACAAGACGAGACAGACAGTAAAATGACAGACGAAAATGACGAAATGAAGAACATGGCCGCCCTGTCTTGCCTGAGTTCGATCATACCCACAGACATGCTACATATTCGAGCTCGCGTACACCGGCCCCCAACCCATGCATGAGACCGACCTTGAACGGAGTTTGTCTCTTTCTTTTGTATGGACAACTAATATACAGGTGTCGGGTTTCATATGGTCCAAACGAAAACCGTCGACGTGGGACTCCAAGGGCTACCCAAAGTAGTAAAGGGTAACCCCCCCCCCCCATGTATGTTCCGCGAAAATCTATAATTTTCGAAAAAATTGCGTTTTACTTGTTTTCGAGCTAGTCGCCGAAATGTACCAATTTATATAAATTTTCTACCAAACTATAAAGGTCAGAGTCCTAGTTTTTTTGTGGAACTATGAATAATGAATAGGTCTTACAGGGTGAATTACAATTTTTTATTTAGGTTTATTATTTTCCGAGAAAAAAAATAAGACGTCACATTTGTTTATCTAGACGATATTTGAACTTTTACTTTGGGCAGGCTTTTCTCCAAAAACATAGAATAAAAAAAGTTACAACCGGCTTTGAAAACTTGTCTGTTTTATAGACCTGCTAGGCTATTCTGTAAGCTATCTCGACAACGGAATCCGCGGTGAGATTTGAATTTCGTACTTCGAAATTCAACCGTATTGCGAACGTGATACGATTGAATTTCAAAGTACGAAATTCGAATCTCACCGCGGATTCCGCTGTCAATATAGCTTACAGAATAGCCTAGCTGCACCCGTATCACGAAAACCATTGAATGAATGAAATGAACTAAATGACAGGGACGGAGCTATACAGCCTACATAGCTGCGTCCCTGTCATTCCGTTCATTTCGTTCATTCAATGGCTTTCGTGATCAGCCCCCTGCTGTTTGCCAAATTTCATGCGGCTACGACAAGAGGTTCAGTAGGGCTATTCTGTAAGCTAATCTCGGAAGCGAAATTCGCAGTGAGTTTTGAATTTCGTATTACGAAATTCAACCGTATTACAATCGTGTTACGATTTGAATTTCGTAGTACGACTCACCGCGGATTCCGCTTGCGAGATGCGTAAACTAGCTTACAGAATAGCCTGGCAGGTCTAAAAACATAATTTACGAAATAGAAAGGATTTCAATATTCAAATTATTTCTTCGGAAATACACTCTGGTAATCTCTTTTTTACAGAAATAACTAATATGAAGAAAATAAGTTGTAATAAAAGCCCAAAATCTTACGTTAGTAGTACACTAATATTCTATCCTAGAAACAAAATTGTTAATCTTCATTTTTTTTTAACGGTAATATTATGATTTTTTTAACTGATAACACATCTACATGTGAATTTAAATTACTATGTTAAAGCACAAATCAATAGGCGTGATAGTTTTCCAGTAAAGTGTACCATAAAAGTGCTCAGGTTGTGGGATAGTGTTAGGGGTTAGGACTCCCTTCGCTCGCCCTGAAAACATGTTTGCTAGCAGAATGTAATTTGTTTGTTGTTGATGCCGCTCGTTTCTAGGGTCTTAAACACATACATTTAATGTATTTAAGACCCTAGAAACGATCATCATCAGCATCTGATAGAGTTTTAAAAACCTTAAAACCTGAAAGAAAATACAGGAACTGGGCCGTGTTTGTTCTTTGAAAGTGAAAGTGAGGAGCAAGGGGGTGGAGGGAAGAGAGAGGGAGAGGGGAGAGGAAGGGCGAGAGGGAGGGAGAGGGAAGGGGGATTTGCGCGGCGTGGTACGGTGCGGTGTAGGTTGGATACACATGTGTCTAATTTGTAAAATAATTAGCCTAAATATTTAAAAATGCTACGCAAAGACACTATTCCACGCGGACGAAGTCGCGGGCACAGCTAGTAATGTATATTATATCTTGAGATATTAAATTTTATCGCTCGTCATACATTTTGTATGAGACCGTTTACACTATGCTATAATATATATTACATCCCAAGCTATAAATATTTTTTCGACCGACTGAGCGATATTTGAAGGTTTATATTTTACCTCACGTCCCCGGACACCGTGCCTCCCCCTGCCTCGCCTTCAGTTTTTAGGGTTCCGTAACCAAAGGGTAAAACGGGACCCTATTACTAAGACTCCGCTGTCCGTCTGTCTGTCTGTCTGTCTGTCTGTCTGTCTGTCTGTCTGTCTGTCTGTCTGTCTGTCTGTCCGTCTGTCACCAGGCTATAGCTCATTAACCGTGATAGTTAGACAGTTGAAAATTTTACAGATGGTGTATTTCTGTTGCCGGTAGAACAACAAATACTAAAAACAAAATAAAAATAAAAATTAAAGGGGGTCCCCATACAAAAAACGTGTTTTTAAACGCCATATATCTAATTAGTTTCGGCAAAATGACATAGATGGCGCTAGTAAACGAGCCCCGTCTTTCTAGATCGCGACCAAACCAAATATTCTGGGTAATATCAATTAATCAAATATATGAGGTTGAAACTCTGTTATGTTTCGTATTGTACGGAACCCTCCCTACGTGTGCGATAAGAGACGTGATGCTGACTCGCACTTGGCCAGTTTTATTTTCATAGTTTGTGTTGTTTTTTTATTTTTATTATGGCTCCACACATTTAGTGTACTTAGATAGTGTTTAAATGAAACCATAGACAACCAAAGCTGAACTATATGTCTTATAGTGTGAACAGCAATCGCGGGATGTAATATATAGCTCAAGATGTAATTTACATTACATCCATTGTGGAAAGCTGGCTTTATACGAGACCGTTTACACTGTGTTATAATATATATTACATCCCAAACTATAAATATTTTTTCGACTGATTGAGCTATTTTCGAAGATGTATATTTTACTTCACGTCTCCGCGCCTGCCCCTGCTTCGCCCTCAGTTTGAATGCAACCATAACGATGTTTACGCACTATATTCAATTTACATAGCACTCAGTCTCTTCGGAATATTTTTAAAGATTATAACTTGCTGACCATTACTGTTATATATATTCTGGAAATATGTGTTTTCATAAAGAGTCATAAAAATATTTCTTCAATGTAGAGTCTGCTCGTGCTGGGAGTCAACGTAGTAGATATAAGCATAATATATGTATCCCACAAATTCGATGTACCATAGAAGCCCATTTATAAGTGATATTAATGTATACATTCGTCTTCCCCTACAAATAAAATTATTAGACGGGAAGAAGTTTAAATTATCTCTTAAAAACTGGGTTGTAAATAAAGTATTTTATAATATAAAGGAATACTACGATCTAAAAACAGATTAGGTAGATATAGATAATTTATAGGTATAGTGTGTAAATACTAAGTAGGTAGTAGTTTTAATTCATATTCGATGTAAGTAAAATATGTTATTATATTACTAGAGCAAGTGATATTAATTATGTATATAAGTAACTCGTTATTTAGAATATTATTTTGTAGAAACCATTCTTACATTTTATAATTTTACATTGCACGCCCAAAATGGGAAAACTGTTGTTTACGTTACTTCACATGAGACCTTGTACCCATGTACTTAATTCACAGTTTATGCAATAAAGAACATTCTTATTCTTATATCATAAATAAATTATAAGTAAAACATATTTTTAAAAACAAGCTTTTATCTAGGACAATGAACTAAAATGTTAAAAATAAATTCTAGTAAGTAATTGGCGTGTAGGTACTTACCTATATTCTTAAAAGCTTGAAGCACTACCCGTTTTTCAGGATAGGTAATTACTATACTTCAGTGCTTCAAGCTTTTAAAAATAAAGGTAAGTACCTACACGCCAAATACTTACTAGAATTTATTATTAACATTTTAGTTCATTGTCCTAGATAAAAGCTTGTTTTTAAAAATATTTTTTACTTATAATTTATTTTTAACTTTTTAGTAGGTAGGTATAGACACCGACTACCTACCTACTACCTAAGTATTTAAGAGAAGGCATGATTTTTTAAAATATTTCACGGATATTTTATGTGATTATGATGGATAAAGTGCTCTTCAAGAAAAATCAATCGACTCGGTGGGGCTATGTTGCTTTATAACAGAAATGCCATGGCCACCTTACAGCTTCATCATCAGATCCTGGCTATCATATCAGTGTAAAGTGCTCCTCAAAACTAATTATTTGAGCCCAAATTCACTGGGGTTACGTTATTTTATCACAGAGATGCCGTGGCTACCTTCCAGCTTCATCACCAGTTACTAAATATCATCTAGGTGTAAAGTTCTCTTCAAGACGACTCAATCGAGCTGAAACTCGGTAGAGTTATGTTGATTTATCACAGAGATGCCGTGGCCACCTACCGGCTTCATCATCAGACCCTGGATATCATCTAGGTGAAAAGTTATCTTCAAGACGAATCAATCGAGCCCAAACTCGGTAGGGTTATGTTGATTTATCACAGAGATGCCGTGGCCAACTTCCAGCTTCATCATCAGACCCGAATATCATCTAAGCATAAAGTTCCATTCAAGACAAATCAATCGAGCCCAAACTCGGTGGGGTTATGTTGTTTTATCACAGAGATGCCGTGGCTACCTTCTTTCACCATCATCAGACCAGCTCCATGGTACCATATTATTGTATTGTCACCGAAGATACATAAGTACACCAAATTTGAGTCCAATCGGACATCGGGAAGTGGGTCTAATTTAGCTTCCAAGATTCCACCCGAACATACATAGTTATATACATAGTTACATACATACATACATTGCAAGTTAAATAAAAGCTTGTAATAACTGTATATCTTACAGTGTGAACAAAGATCGGATGTAATTTATAGCTCAAAATGTAATATACATTATATCCCATAGTCAAAAGCCGGTTTATGGGATTTTGGGATATTACATCTTGAGCTATATATATATATAGTACATCCCGCGATTGCTGTTCACACTGTATAGTAGGATATATATTTTGGAACAGTTGAAGCTTCGGTCACCACTGTGTCATCACCTTCTTTATCAAAACGGTTCAATTCTCATATACCATTCACCATAGTAAATATGTCAGCACAGCCTCCTCCCTCCAACGCTGGTGAACACCTTTTAATTGAAATTTCGTTATCCCATTCTAAACTCTTACTTGGTGTTTACTATTCTCCGTCACTTCATATTAATTTCTTCTCTTCGTTTGAAAACCTTTTAGAGAACTTTATGCCGTCTTATGATCACACCATAATTATGGGGGATTTTAACACGTGCTTACTAAAAAGAGACTCCCGTTCCCTGGCTTTTGAGTCCACTGTGAGAGCCTGCAACCTGACCATTCTTCCCTTAGATGCCACTCACAAACTTACTAATTCCACACCCTCTTTACTTGACTTAATTCTTGTCCAATCTTCTATACATGTCAGCAAGCATGGTCAGTGTCCGGCCGACGAGTTTTCGTACCATGACATGGTTTACCTTTCTTACAAAATTCGTCCGCCGAAACCAAAGCCCGAAGTCCTTATGCAGCGCAATTTTGGTGGCATTGACATGGACAATCTACGTAGTGATGTTATATATATGTATAATTTAGATTGGTCTGAGCTTCTAAATGCATCTGGTATCGACGCAAAAGTTGAACTTTTTAATATTATTATCACTAAATTGTACGATAAACATGCTCCACTGAGACCAGTAAAAATGAAGCATTTACCTGCGCCTTGGCTTACTCAAGATATAAGAAAACTAATAAATAAAAAATCTGCTGCTAAGAGTAGGTATAAATGCAAGCCTACAGACTACAACAAAAATAAATACAATGAACATCGAAATGAATGCAACAAGGTGTGTAGGGACGCGCAACGCCGACATATTCGCAGTAATTTAGAAAACGAGGATCCATCGAAGGTATGGAAGTTTTTGAGGTCTCTAGGAGTTGGTAAGTCCCGTAACACTATACCCAATAATTTAAATATTGACACTCTGAATCAGCATTTTTCATCTTCTGCCACATTCGATGGGCCAGCCAAAATTGCCACCTTACGTAACCTTGCCGGAATACCAACTCCTGACCATTCTTCCTTTGAGTTTCTACAATTTACCGATTGTGATGTTAAGAAGGGCATAGAATCAATCTCATCTAACGCTGTTGGCTGCGACGCAACAGCCGAAAGATGATCGTGCTTATACTGAACGAGACTGTGCATGTGATCCAATACATCCTTAATGAATCCATATCCTGTGGCGTGTTTCCTTCTATGTGGAAGGAAGCACAGATCACTTCCCTCCCTAAAAAGTGCAATCCTTCCTCTCTTTCTGATTATCGGCCTATTTCCATACTACCATTTCTATCAAAACTCCTCGAACGTCTTGTGCACCAGCAACTGACAACCTTTCTTATCCGGAACAACCTCATGAACCCATTCCAGTCCGGTTTCCGTCCTGGGCATAGCACAGTCTCAGCTTTAGGCATGGATAGCGGCAAACTGATAGTATTATCCTTGCTAGACTTTAGTAATGCATTTAATAACGTTGATTTTGACATTCTGTTAGAAATTCTACGCTCTCTTAACATATCTCCAACGGTGGTTGATTGGTTTCGTACTTACCTGTACGGTCGCCGGCAACGTGTTCGCATCGATGATACGATTTCGTCGTGGTGTAATACGTCTGCAGGTGTACCCCAGGGCGGCGTTCTTTCTCCTCTTCTGTTCTCATTATTTATTCACTCAATTTCCCGTAGTCTTACTTCTTCCTACCACCTTTACGCTGATGATCTGCAGATCTATACACAGTCTTCACTTACACAATTACCTGCAGCTGTTGAAACCATTAATTCCGATTTACAAAGTATCACTGAATGGAGCAACTCTTATGGTCTCAGCATTAATCCGGCGAAAACCCAAATTATTATTATAGGTAGTTCGAGGATGGTTTCCAAAATAGACTGGTTTCGCCTGCCACAATTCATTTTTGATGGTACAGTTTTGAAAGTCATCGACACTGTGAAAAACCTCGGTATCTATATAGATCGCGATTTTACATGGGTGCCTCAGGTGGCTGAAGTAAGCCGCAAACTTTTTGCTTCCGCTTATTCCCTTAAGAGGTTGCGAAATTTTTTGCCAATATCCACTAAAATTGCGCTTGCCCAATCCTTGTTACTCCGAATACTTGACTATGCCGACGTCTCATACCTCGACTTAACCGAAGAGCAGCTGAATAAACTAGAACGATTACTGAATTTCTGTATAAGATTTATTTATGGCCTCCGTAAGTTTGACCACATTTCAGAATTTCGTAGTAAGCTGAAATGGTTACCGATTCGTTTGCGCCGGAATGCACACATCCTCTCCCTCCTTTATTTTATACTCTTTATCCCTTCTACTCCTTATTACCTGAAAGAACGTTTTGAGTTCCTACATCAGTCACATTCTCTATCCCTACGATCTTCCGACACTCTTATCCTGAAAATTCCCTCCCATACTTCTGAGTACTACGGCAAGTCCTTTACCGTCCAAGCTGCACGACTATGGAATGCACTTCCCTTAGATATACGCCAAGCTAAATCCCTCGCTAGCTTTAAAAATATGGTTAAAAATCATTATCTATCACATTTGTAGCACTTTTCCGTTGACTTATGTATATGCATGTATGTATATATTTATATATTGTGTATGTGTGTATAATTGTATGTATGTGTATTTGTATGTATGGAATATGAATATTTGTGTACGTATAAGTATGTTTGTATTTTGTATTGGTATGTAGTAGTATGTAGATGTATCTATATATTATTATGATGATTACATGAGTTTTGATTATTTTATTTATTCATTTATTAGCACTGTAGTTAGTATTATGTTACGCATTGTACCACCAGCAACTCCTTCTAAAAATTCTGTCCATCCAAAGGTTGTCTGGCAGAGATCGCTTTAAGCGATAAGACCGCCCATAGTATTACCTATAGTAATTTAAGTAGGTTAATTTGCTGTCTGTTGTTTTTTGAAATGGTGTGCAATAAAGAATTTTTCTATTCTATTCTATTCAATTCTAAAATTGATAATATGGAGATTGTTTTGTTTGATTCCTACGACAGTTCATCAGACCGTCAGACGGATTCAACTTTACCCGAAATGTGACTTTGTCCCATCTTTATGACTTGAATTCACCAAAGCTTGAAGAAATTTAATACTTAACACTGGCTAAATATACTAATTGTGTAGAGTGTGGAGTGTGGAGTATATTATGAGTTGTCGGTCAACTTGATCGCGTACACCGGTGTACGCGATCAAGTTTAAATATGTAGCAGGTCTGTGATTCTACGTTGATGTTTTTGATCCTGATTACAGTCCCACAAGCATAACTTGGCGGTGGTGGTTTTTGAAACTAATTCCGCTCTCTTGAAACTGTGAGTTTGACGTTTGAGAGATTACCGCGACATTATTGTTGATAAATCTGCTACATTAAAATAGTTCAATAATGCCAAAAGTAATTAAAAGTGGTTTAAGAGAAACTGTTATCAAAGTACAAAGTAAAAGCACAGTGGCGCACAGCCGCGCCAAGTTATACTTGCCGGACTGTAATTACATCCTAGTGCACGAGCTGCTTTAGGTAGTCTTGATCGATGGTCGTCTGTAAAAATAATTACACTACACTCGCTAGGTGGCGTTACTGTCAACGGCGCCAAACGAATCTTTTTTATAATTATTCAGTGAAAATATATATTAGTTAGTGGGTGTGCCGCGCGGCTTCGTCAGCGTTAAAAAAGTATCCTACGAGCTATAAATTCAGGTTCTATAAAAAAATCGTATATATCCGTTTAGCCGATTTTGCGTTCGAAAAAGTAACAAGCATCTATCCATCTATCTATATTCACCAACTTAATATAAAAGCATCTAGATTAGATGGTGCTGAAACATCTTGCATCGTTCTTCTTGTAATACTTACCCAATTACCCATTGCCTCAATGTACGAGATCTTGCATCGCGCAAACGATATTTTCCGCGATGTTAGAACCAGAAACACTTTGACCACTATTTCAGCTGGTAAGCGATAATGCGGTCGAAGATGGTAAACACGCTAGGTTTAGAATACTCTGAGTCTCAAGGGCTGTGTGGTGCTGCCAGAATACCGTAAGGTTATGGCGGCAGATTTTCTACTTGATGGTGGTAAACTACTTTTTGGTAGCAAGTCAGGCGGAACATCATTATAATATGCTTTTATATCCTGTGGACGAACACACATGCTAGGATTTGAATCAGCGACTTCTCGCTTAGAAGTCAAGCACACTACGCCAATTTTCTCTATCCTTTAAACGCAAACGGAGCTCAAAGACATATTATTTTAAAATTTGTACTCTTACAAACAACAAGGGCTTTGACAAATTTATTCAGTATGACAGTGACAGTGATAGTGGGATATTGGGATCATTTTTAAGCCATTCATCTGTTGAGTCGCTAGGAACTAATATGTGGAAAGCCTCATTGGTTTTGGTATATATAAATAAATATAGTATTGATTATTTGTTGCCCTCTTTGTTACCTATAGTTTCTTGTAGTGGGACTACAGTTGTCTAAATAATAGTACCTCCTTATTAAGACTTCTGTGAGTGGGACTGAGACCACTACTTTGACTGTTCAACCGTGAAATAGATTTTTTATAATTGATAAGCAAGCGTTTGACCACTATCTCACCTGATGTTAAGTGTAGATGTGATTGACGATGTAGCACGCTAGCCTAGAAAATATCTGTTCACTCACGATTTGAAGACCCCCGGTATATTGCGGTTTGACTCCAGTAAAATATAACGGGGTGAGACACAACATCTAGATGTTCGAAGATAGGCGAAGTGCAGCAACGTGACACAATTAGCACAATTCTAAATAATCTAAAAAGACAGCGTTTTGCGTGTCACAGTTTTTGTTAAAGGCAGACTTCACTGTTTACCTACTATCAGGCGAGCCTCTTGCTTGTCCTGTTACCTACCTCATATCGTTAAAAGATTACTTTCTACTTGTGGTGTATAGATCAGTGAGCTAGTTTACTGAGTAACGATTATAATTATAAATGATTGAGATCAATAAAATAAGGTTCACTAACAATAAATCACAACACAGGTTCACAGCAATAAAAGTATCCAATGACATATTATTTTCTTTATTCTTTTAAAATATGAAAGCGTTAACATCTTTATCTTTGTGCATCACAAAAATAACTATTTTCATGGATCGGATGGATTCAATAATATGTATCAAATAAATTTAGTTTTATCTCCGTAAAAAAATATTAAACTCAATGGATCTATTCTAGGTTTAGGTACACAATAATTGAAAGAAATAGAAGACATTTTCCTAAAAAATAAAATAGAATTTTGTGCTAAATGTGCGCGACACGAGATTTAACAGTATTAATTAGTAAGTGAATGCTGTGCATATTATCTTAATCAAAAGTAGAAATAACCAAATAAGCCTGACTAGACTAGAATTACGTACTTCAAATAAAACGCTTTGCGAAGGAACAAAGGTTGGAAGCACAATATGTAGTGAAAAAAAATACAGAATACAATCACTTATATACCAAGTCATATTACATGATAGGTAATGGAAAATAAAATGCGATAAAGTAAAAAAAAAAATATACCTACTTCGTATAAACAAATTAGCTGTGCGCGTTACTATTTAAATGCATCCAAGGTTTGATCACAAATTATTAAATACTAGCTGTACCCGCGACTTCGTCAGCGTGGAATAGTGTCTTTGGGTAGCATTTTAAATTATTTAGTCTGATTATTTTACAAATAAGACACATTCGTATCCTGCCTACACCGCACAGTACCACGCCGCGTTAATCCCCCCTCCCTCTCTCCCTACCCCTCTCCCCTCCCCTTTCCCCTCCCCTCCCCCTCTCCCCTCCCCTCCCCCTCTCTCTTTCTCAGGTTCTAGACTATCTGTGTACCAAATTTCATTTAAATTTGTTCAGTAGAACATTCACATAAACCTTACATATTTCCATACAAACTTTCATCCCCTACTGTTATTTTACACCCTTGAGGGTAAAACTATAACAAACTTTTGAATGAATGAAAAATATTGAATGTCATATTTATTTATATCGAATCAACAGCCTAAAAAATAAGTTTCAAGCTTCTAGCTCTAAAAATGACGATACTTCCATACAACATTTCATCCCCCCTTCCAACCCCTTACAACCCTTTTTTTAGAATTAAAAAGTAGCCTATGTCCTTTCTCAGGCTCTAGACTATCTGTGTATCAAATTTCATTTAAATCGGTTCAGTGGTTTTGGCGTGAAAGTGACACAGACAGACAGAGTTACTTTCGCATTTATAATATTAGTTAGGATTGTTGTGAGTTTGATGCGCAAGCTTTGGATAAGGTGCCATTGATTATACAGTCGTGATATTGGATACAGCAAGTCAGTATTCTGACCTAGAATTAACTTATTAAGTGCCGTAGAAGTAAAAAATAACTGATTAGTAGAACGCAACATTACCACAATGAATCGCTTAAATCTCGATACCACGATTAGTAAATATAAACATGAATATTTATCTTTTCATACATATTCTGCTTCAACCCTGTGGGATTTTTATTTTATTTGTGCATGACAAAGTTCTGAGCTAGAGTCCGAAAAAAGCTTTAGTGATAGCAAAACATGCACATAATAACTACACATCTACAGAAAACTATTTTACAAAGTAGAATGAGAAAAATAGAGAACAAATCTTTTCTATTAGGATGGTCACTATTCGTTCTATGCGATGAGATTGGTCTCAGTCTTATACTATTTATTTTTAGTAAGAAATGATTCTATAGGTACACGATAATATATTAACATTTCAAAAAGGTAAGAATATTTTTCAATTTAAATTCATCACTTTCTAAACAATTTAACTTCGATAAACAACAAAATATCAACAAGTTTCTTACAAAATGGCATTATTAAAATCCTATCTACATTTAAAAATCACATTTAGGACATAATAAAATCTATTGCTCTTTATACAATTTTAAATGCAACAATTAATTGGCTGTTATTCATTTTACATTTTATTCTATATTAAAATGTGTTACTGGTCACATTGATAATATAGTTAACATAATTTGGAATAAGCAGTTCTTAAAAACATCATTTTAAAGATCAACTAGCAATATCTAAGAAAAATATTATTAATATACAAGAATTGGAAAACATTGGAAGAATTATTTACTTACACTTTATGTTGGTCAATTTGACCTATTATTAAATACGTTATAGATTTGGTATTTTTCATTATAATTTTTTAGTCCGAACCCATAATCATCAACAAAATGTCAAAATGCGGAAAATCAGATCATAACTTGTCAGGATAATTGTTATTCAATTATGTTATTAAAAATTATGAAGAAGGACCCGCTATCTGCTACAAATTAAGCTATATGGTACAATCTCATATTACTTATGCAAAAAGATATTGAGGTTGGACATTATTTTTCTATACATATAAAAAAACCTAGTAAAATTCTCAACAGATCGATTCAATCACAGTTTGTACATAATATTATAGAAGTCTAACTGGTTATCGAGCCTCTCAAATAACATAGAAAGTAGGGTGATTTAATATTTACAGCTAACAGTTTATGGGAACATCTACCAATGTCATACTAGTTTTGACATTTAGTAATATTCAAACTACCCATAAAAGAAGTTTACTCCCATTGATCTTGTCTATTCGTATCATCAAATAAAAGTTATCCAACAAATAATATTTGCAATATCAAACGAAGTTTTTAATTGGTAGGTGCTATTGTATTTATTTTGGATTGGAACTAGAATTCAATCCTTGTCACCACATACTAAATGCAAAAAAAAAACATAAAACCTAAATAAAATGTTGTTGATATCTTGATGACATGCTATTTAACTTGTAGGTATAACGTTACAATAAATAAATATTATCTAATAGAATGTTATCAAGATAACCAATTACTGAGAGTAACATTTTTGTAATTATGAATTGCGCATAGAATAGATCTAGAAACTCAACTTTCTATACACTATTCTTTTTCATAAATTAGATTCTTAGAGGATATTAGTTGAGATTTTTCCGTGGAGATTCAAGAATCGAGAAGAGCAAAATGTGTTAAAATCAGATGAGATTGAAATCTATCTATGAATCTTTGTTTTTTAAAATATTTCATTTTCCTTTAGGCTTGAGAAGTACTTCTTGATCCGTTGTCGGACCTTAATGGGGTGTTACGAAGCTTTGTGTTTTTTTCTTACATCTCGACGGTCGTTTGGCGCATGCGGCTTCAGTTCCCTGCAGTCCAGCTAAAAATATCAATGTAGTATTTTTAATGAACTACAGCTATAAATACAAGTATTTATTTGTTAGGAATTCTGATAGTTCGCTGTGGTAGGTCGATATCATCCGCTGTATCTGTTATTCATCCATGAATAAGATCCTTTAAAAATCTAAAAAAGAACCGACTTCATTGCCGCGCTATTAATTTTCAGTACCAATTTTGAGGTGTTTATCTCCATATCTCTAGAGATACTTATCAGACCTCGATAAAATTACCATGGTATCACACTTCAGATATCTCCTTTCCAACAAAAAAATAATTATCTAAATCGGTTTATAAAAGACGAAGTTATCCGCGAAAAAACATAAAAAAGGTCGAATTGAAAAACCTCCTCCTTTTTTGAAGTGGGTTAAAAAAGGTTTTATCTTTTTACGTAACACGTAAAGGGTTCATGAGTTATATCATAAGGGTTAAAATTTAAGTTCATTGGATTTATTAAATGTCCGACAAACTAAAATAAAAAATGAATTAAAAGGACTTACTAAAGTTTCATCATCTGGAACCCTCGAGAGTAAGTCTAAAACTTCATTGTTTGGTATTGTATGTGGTCGAAGAATTTTTCTTGTGAATTTGTTGATGGCTGCAAGTTAAAATATTTATATATATATATAGGGTCTTCAAAGCGCGAGTGAACAGGTATCTTCTGGGTAAACGTCCCACATTGTCAATCGTATCATAACTTAACATCAGGTGAGATAGTGGTAAACCGCATACATACATACATAACTATATGGTATAAAAAAAACTACATACGCGTAGCTACAATAATTTTTTTGAACTAATTTATTTTTTAGTAATTAAATGTTTCGTTTAGAATAAAGTAGCCTAGTTTATTGGCTTCAAATATGAATATGAATGGTTTTATACACATAGTTACTGCGGAAAGACCGCAATTGCTATAGGTAGTACCTATTCCATAACCCTAGAGTTAAATGTACTTCTAATTTTAGTAATAATGTTATGCAAGTATTGTACAAAATAATGTTATACTTAGGGCTACATCGATATTCATTAAATGAATGGATGAAATTAAACAAGGTTCGATTACAAAACAGATCGTCATGCTACGTCATGTACTTTTACAAAAACATCAAGGCTAATGAGAAAAAGAGAGTCATGTTGGTATTTAAAACAAACAATTAAATGAGAATATACAAGGTGTGGTTTTGCATTCTCGCCATATTTGCATAGTCGATTGTAACGGGTACCCTTAATCACTTAATAATATTATTAAACTTCGCCCGTGAATACCCGGATATTTGATAAAACAATTTTGTGTTTTTCAGAATCATCCCCGAGTAATATCAGAAAAACGCCATGTAAACTGCGCAGGCGCGTACACACATACGTAGATGACGTTATGACACTGATAGAGCGGTCAGTACCCTTAGTAGGAGTTTTCATACCTAACTCGATATCGTATATCGAACAAATTTTGTATGAAAAACCGTACAGCGCCTCTAGTGGTTACTACACTTCACTAAATTTAGACCAATCAGAGAGCCAGAATAAGTCGAAAACTATGGGAGATCTGTCAAAAGCGTTTACGATAAAAACTCGTACTAGGGGTACAGCTGTGCTGTGGCGGTCAGTGACGTGCACCGCCGCCGCTCTATCAGCTGGCTCTATCATAAAATATATTTTTTTTATACTTTTTTTTTACTGATGTTTGTTCTATACATGGAGTATACCTACCCCTGCAAATATGGCGAGAATGCAAAACCACACCTTGTATAGCAAAAAAATTACACAAAATATTTAAATTACTATAAGGTTCTGTCTATGTCAAACTTCACAGCAAGCATGCCACATACATCAAAAGAGTAGCACATCTATACCGCACAGCAGAATAATAAGTATTCAAATATCGCCGGAAAAAACGGAAAGGACGGGCAACGTCTTTCAAATTAGGTAGTAATATTACAATACTTAGTAATATATTGTAATTGTAGTATTCGTTTATGAAAGTTGAGGACAAACAATATGATGAAGAAATATGGATAGATGACAGCTGAATGTGGCAAGCGCAGTACCTTGCTACACATATGCTTGCTACGCAGGACTGGTACAATACAGATTAGCATAAGGCTAAAGATGATGATGATTTTTGATGAATATCATATAGACTAGCGTTTAACCACTGCAACCTCACTTTTTGGCAAAATGACGATACAGTAGAGGAAAGCAGCACTCTAGGCCTAGAATGAGAACTGGCTCTCAAGAAATGCTGCCGGAACACATCAACTGTTTGGTGACAGATTTTCCAGATAGCAGATGACACAATGAAATAATGAACACAATGAAATGACACAAGTATGAAAGTCAAACTTACCCCATGCCATCAATAGATATCGTAACGGTATCACATATAGCACCAGCATTGCTCCAAAGCACATGATTATAGCTAAGTAACTCAGATATGGCACTGTGAAGTTCATTAGACTGAAACAAAAACAGTATCATACATTAAATGTGAATGACAGTCGACAGATTCGACCATTCAAATATAGGAGTAATTGTCACCTTCCTTAGTCCGTAAGTTTAGACCATAATTATCCCTACACAAGATTCCTGGGTGGCATTAAATTGGTGAAAATGAAATTCGACTGGTGGTAGGTATCGGTCGTGGGCGTGGCCCATCTTAGACCGTATCATCAAATCAGTCATCTGTCAAATGGATGTTTGTTTTGCTGAATATATTTAGGATGGTCCGATCTGGTAGATATCGCTCCAAGCGACAAGACCACCCATTGTATTACCATTGTTTCGTTACGAAATATTTTCTGTACGTTTTATTTTGGTGTACAGTAAAGAATCATTCTATTCTATTCTATATTTAAGGTTATCATTTTTTTTCCTTGATAATATGCTGTAAGACCTTGCTTTCATTCGTTAAATTTTATTCTAGGCTAATGGGGAATACCCTAACCTATAGGTTTTGACAGACAATAAAGTGATCCTATAATGGTTCCGTTTCTCCATTTGAGGTATACGGAACCCTTAAAATGATAACATATTCCTGACATAATTTAGTCTCAATATTTTCTCGTGTAGTGATGTTAATACGTCAAGAATATCGGCCTAGCTTTTTTGGGGGTCGAATCACTCTCGTTAGTAGGTGCAAGCCCCTTATGAACGGGTCTTATACTGATTTTACAATTTAAAATTCAACAATATAACTTACTTTTTAACAGCTTCTCCTAGAGATGCAACATAACCGATTGCATTTTGTACGGTCTGTGTCACTTCTTGTATCGCTTGCAGTCTTTCTTTTAGTGATTTTTTCTCTTCCTGGAATACGGGCAACATTACAAAAACTAGTTCACTATATTTATCATGCTTTTGTCTGAGAAACACCTCCATGAAAAGTATTTTATATGATTTTGCCTAAAGGTTGCCTATCAGAAATCACTAGGCACGATATGACAGCACATTGTAACATTTTTTTATAGTAGGTAAACAAGCGCTTCACCACTGTCTCACCTGATGTTGAGTGAAGATGTGATCGACGAAGAAAATTGATAAATTTAGTTAATTTAAAATTCATACACCTTCACTTTTAAAGTAACTAGTATATTCTACTATTATGTTTTTATTCTGTGGTAGTATGTTAATTTTGTAATAAAATCGTTAAAAAACTAAAAGTACCGACTTCAAATTTTCGAAGTTTGAGGTGTTTATCTCCATATCTCTAGAGATAATTATCAGATCTCGATGAAATTATACAATAGGTACCACCCTTAGGATATCTCCTTTTCAACAAAAAAAGAATCATCAAAATCGGTTCATAAACGACGAAGTTATCCGCGAACAAACATAAACACAACATGAAAACAAACATATACATAAACATAACATAAACTCCTTTTTTAAGTCGGTTAAAAAACAGGCTTGAAAATTTTATTCAAATGTAACGAGAAACAATCAAATTACTTATGTAATTTAAAAAAAAACTTACTGATTGTACCTTACAGGCTAACATAGATATGATATAGAAATCAGTGATATTTTATAAGACATGTGCGACGTATACTTATATTTAGTATAATATAAAACTACACTAATAAACGTTTTTAAATTTTAATTTTTAAATACCTTATCACCCTCTTCTTCTTCGTCTTCTTCTGCTAATATATCCTCGTCATCTACTGGTATTAACAGAGGGTTTCCACCTACAAGCGAAGACCGAGTTAAATTCATTTATTATCAACACACATGGTGGTCAGGCATAATATAGGTAATGTTCGGTACCAGCCATACGAGTTGGAACCCGTCTTTCATACTGGCTAGCACTGGGATAGCTGCGCTCTGTGGAGTTGTCCAGCGCCTGTGCCGTCTTCCAATTTTACATTAACACAATAATAGCATATAATATATGCTATTGTTATATATCAATATATATAACAATAGCATGATGACAGTTAATAAAAAAAAGAGGGTGTGTACTTATGTACACGCGTTAGAAGTTATACTTCTGTGGCATATGGAACAAAAAAAACTAAAATGCAGTAGTGATTAACGATAAATATTAAAATGAATCAAAAAGATTTTAATTAAATAAAAAAAGGTTTTATTAACGTAAAAATATGACTTTAAATATGACATATACAACTTGAACATAGTCATGCCACCTAGAACTAACTTCACGTTGTTAAATGTAGGTGTCGGTGTGCGCGCGCATCGTAAAAATTCACTCTCATCATTTTTCTCTATCGCGCCAAAAGAAGTATAACTTCAAAAATCTCGATTTCATTAAACAGAAACAAATATTTGTTTATTGAAACCTAAGTATTGGATTATAAACCTCGTAATTTGAGCGATATAAATAATTATTTTGATGAAAACTATAAAATAATGCAATCCGCCATGTTATGCTGAGCGCCAAGTAGAAAGAATAACGTCACGTTATATAAAACGAATACTCAAAGATAAAACATAACCAAATTAATATCAGAATGGAGGTTGTCAGTGGAACGGCCAAATGGTCGGTACCGCGAGACTTCAAAAAATTTCTCTGGTTTTATTTTATTAATTCTTATAAGTAATTTAGGGTTTTCTTCTCCAAAATAGCTTTTTGTTAGCTTAGTTTGTTGTACTTTATTATTGTTAGTTAGTTGTAAGTAGTGTAGCTTAGTTTTTTTTATTTTCAGTGTAGTTTTTTATTCTCCCCCTAATGGAGGATGGCGATCCCCCCGACCCCGGTGGCGGGGCTTGGGGGGATAAAAGTCTTCCTCCCTCTCCAGCAGCTTTCACTTCTGTCCATACGTCCGACGAAAGACCCTTTGAGCTAGTAAATAATAACCGCTCGAAACGTAGAGCACTAGAGCGTGATGTTAGAGCTTGTTCTCCGAACGACTCCTCGGGAGACGAATTCAAGATTGCTGACGATGAAATTCTAACTACACCCATACCGTCTGCTGCATCTCTTCCCTCCTCTGCTCCGTCCTCATCCGCTTCGCTATCTATGCCTCTTGGCCAGAAGTCTGCTGACTCAGTTGCGTCTTCCAGTTTGCCCCCAGGACAAAAGGTTGTCCCCACGCCAGTTGCTCGTCAGAAGTATGTAAATTCAGACCCGGTCCCTTTGTGGTACATGTCCAAAAAATTTAACAGTCTCCTTCTGCGGGCACAACTTTGCACCCGGTTACTTTTGGACGATTTCTTTTCGGGCGCGCAAGAGAATTCCAGGGTATAGTGGATGGTTCAATAAAAAGTATAGGTCGAAATAGAATTGCTCTAACCTTTCACTCCGTCAATAGCGCCAACTCATTTATGGAGTCAAGTTCTTTAACGAACAACGGATATAGGGCTTTTGTGCCCTCATACAATGTTACCCGATTAGGCTTGGTTAGAGGCATTCCTACTGATATGTCCCCGGAGGATATCATAAAAGAGGTTCGTGTTCCTCAAGACTGTGGTCCCGTCATTAAGGTGAGGCGCCTTAATTTTAAGTTGATGTTGGATGGGAAGGTAACTTGGAAGCCATCTCAAACTTGCGTACTTACTTTTGACGGCCAAGTTTTTCCGTCCAGAGTTTATTTGTGCTATAATGCCTTCCAAGTAGAACGATATACACTCCCAACGATTCAGTGTTTCCAGTGTTGTAGATATGGTCACACAAAAATTCAATGCAGATCCAAACCCGCTTGCTACAAATGTAGTCAAGCCCACGCAGGAGAGACATGCAATATTGAAACCGAAAACATTAAATGTATTTGGTGTCGTGGCAAACATTTCGCCACAAACAAAGCTTGCCCTGAAATGGCCCGGCAAGTTGCTATCAAAGCTGCTATGACTCAAAATTACTCCTCATACGCCGAGGCTGCGAAGCTTCATCCGCCATCTAAGCTGTCGTTCGCCGAGGTTGTTTCTTCTCCCGTAGATATGACTTCCCCTGCTCTCCCGTCACAGTTTCCAGGCTCTTTTAAAAATGTAAATGTTGAGCCTGCTCCTGTTCACTATAAAAAAAAAAACCAAAGCCTGCTGGTTCATCTGCACCTTCTTCGGTTGGTTATGATCGCCTGGCCCACTCAAACATAATAAGGGGAGATTTTTCAGAATCTGCTCCTAATGGGTGTGCCCTTAACAACCCTGAAAAACCTTTAGATACCCCAACTGTTCAATCTATCATTAGCGATCTTCTAAAACTTCTAAACCTTTTATCCACTCTCCTGAACTCTTCTCCCCAACCCCATTCTTCACCGTCCAACGCTGCTTTTAACCTAAATTCACTAATTTCTCTCTTACATAATGGATCTCAATCTGCTTAATTGGAATAGTCATTCTCTGACAAATAAATACTCTGAGCTTGTTTATTTAATAAATAAGTTCAACGTAGCTGTCTTGTCTGATACCGAGTCGTGGCTTAAGCCTGGTTCTCATTATGTGATCCCGGGCTTTGTTGATGCCCGGAGTGACAGGCATGATGGCTACGGTGGCGTTGCTTTTTTTTTTAAAAGTAACGTTTCTTTTTCTCGTATATATGTCCCCTTTTATAGTGGTTTTCAAATAATTGCGGTTCGAGTTAAAGAATACACTTTGGTATCGATATACATTCCTGACCCTTCTAAGGCTATCCTCCGTAATGTAGTCTCAGTTTTGAGCTCTCTCCCAAAGCCTCTTCTGGTTCTTGGTGATTTTAATTGTCATCATCCTGTTTGGGGTTGTGGTAAGGCGGACGAATTTGGGGAGTTCTTATTAGATTCCCTTGATTCCCTAAACCTCTGTATTCTTAATGACGGTTCCCCTACTTTGAGAACTCGACCAAATAAATTCCGTAGTGCTGTTGATCTTTCACTGTGTTCTCCGGAGCTTACTACTCTTCTGACTTGGCGTGTCCTTCCTTCTACACATGGTAGTGATCATTTTCCTATTCTTTTAAATTTTCCTCAACGTAATTCCTGTCCTATCCCCCTGGCAACCCCCCGCTTCTGAAATATATTTTGAATAATAATGATTTTTCTGGGTGGCAAAAATTTCATGATCACACGGTCTCAGTTTCTAAAAAATTTCCTGTTATAAACTCTTACAATATTTCTTCTTCTTCTGATTTTTTGGTTCGCTCACTCCTTGAGTGTGCAAATAAATCCTTTTCTATTAAAAAACCTCCATCTAATAAGTTGCCCCCTCCTCCTTGGTGGGATAGGGAGTGCAATGATGCCATAAAGGCCCGTGAGGTAGCGGAACATTCCTTTTGCTGTGATATGACACAGGAAAACTTTTCCAATTTGAATAAGTGTATTGCTAAATCCGAACGACTTTTTCATTCCAAAAAGCGTGATCATTGGAAATGTTTTTGTACAAGTTTGAGCCCTAGTACCCCTGCTTTTGTTATATGGACGAAAATACGTTGGTACAGGCGTTCGTGGTGTCTCCTTTCTCGGCCCTGTAATCCATCTCAGTCGTGGGCTGAAGCGTTCATGGACAAGTTAGCCCCCCAATATTGTCCTCTTCCTTCTGAATTGCCATCGTTGTCTGTCCCTTTATCAAATGATCCTTTGGATTGTCCATTTTCTATGATAGAATTGAAAAACATTCTTAAATCGGTCAGAGATTCGGCCCCGGCATGGATGGCTTACTTTATTCTTTTTTTTCGAAAGCAAGTGACTGTTTACTTTTTCATTATCTGCGCCTAGTTAATTGTATTTTTGACACTGGCTTTGTTCCGGTTAGTTGGAAATCTCGGTATATTATCCCAATCCTTAAACCCAATAAAGATTCGCAAGATCATAATTCGTACCGCCCTATTGCTCTTTCCTCGGTTCTGTCTAAACTTGCTGAACGTCTGGTAAAGAACCGACTTGAGTGGTTCCTTGAAAGCAACGATCTTCTGGCTAAGTCTCAATATGGATTCAGGAAGGGCAGGAGCACCATGAACAGTCTCAGTATCTTCACTACTGACATTAGGCTTGCCTTTACCCGGAACGACTCTGTTGTCGGTGCATTTCTTGATATATCTTCAGCGTATGACAGTGTTCAACTTCCTCTTCTTAAGAATAAACTTTTAGTGTTAAAAGTGCCCCCTAAATTATGCAATTTTATTCTGAACCTTCTTGCCGAAAGAAATATATACCTTCGTTGTAGTGACCCCGCTATTTCTCCTCATAGAACTATCTGGCGTGGTTTACCCCAAGGGTCAGTTCTTAGCCCTCTTCTTTACAATGTTTATACTTATGATTTGGAAAGGTCTGTCGGTCTTTGCCGTATCCTTCAGTATGCTGATGATATACTTTTATATTCATCACATAACAAAATTAATCTAGCTAGCAATTGTATTTCGCGCTCCATTCAATGTCTAAACTCTTGGCTTCATGTCAATGGTTTAGATCTCTCCCCCTCAAAGAGTAACATAGTTATTATTTCCCGTAAGCGCTATACTCCTGATGTGCAAATTTTCTGTAATGGTTCCAAAATTCCGGTTGAAAATTCTGTTAAATTTCTTGGACTTCTTTTAGATAGTAAATTAACTGGTAAGTCACATTGTGCCTACATAGTAGACAAATGTGAAAAAAATCTCAACATCTTAAGATGCCTTTCGGGTGTTTGGTGGGGAGCGCATCCATTTACTTTGAAATTGCTTTATAATGCCATTATTCGTAGTGTCTTGGATTATGGATCCTTTTTACTGGAGCCTGCTAATAAGGGCAGTATGAGGCAGTTAGATCTTATCCAGTCCAAAGCCCTTCGTATTGTATCGGGTGCTATGAAATCGTCTCCTATTAATGCACTCCAGGTAGAGTGTGTTGATGCCCCGCTCTACCTTCGTCAGCAGTTTCTTGCTAACCAATTCTTCTTCCGATGTGTAAAATACTCCTCCCATCCTCTTATTCCTAAACTTCAACTTCTTCGGCGTTTCTCTTTTACATCTCGGTTCTGGCTTAGCAAGAAACCTCCTCCTCTTTTGCGGAGTTTTAATATTTATAAGTCACTTAAAGATCCAGTTATCCGTTCTCCTTCTCTTCCCCTTTTCTCCTTTAGTTACGAAGTCATCATCGCTCGGCCTACTGTAATTTTGGACTTTGACATCTGTGCTGGTGACCCACATGCTGATGAATATCTCCAAGGCCTTTTGAGGAGACATTGGCGTGGTTGGCACTGTATTTATACTGATGCTTCGAAACTTTCCCCTCTTGGTTGTGTTGGGTGTGGTATTTTCCATGCTCAATACAATATCGTTCAAAATGTTAAATTTCCACCTGAAACTTCAGTCTTCTCGGGTGAATGCTGGGCGATACTGGAAGCGGTTCGATATATTCAGATTTTTAATCTTCGTCGTTCTCTTATCTTTTCAGACTCTCGGAGTTCTCTTCAATCTCTTCTTTCAAATCCATTTTGTACTAAATCTTCTATTTCTGTAATTTTTCTTATTAAAGAGTCTTTAGCAATATGTCAATCGAAAGGGCTTGAAGTTGTTTTTATTTGGATTCCCGGCCACGCTGGTATTTCGGGAAATGAGCGAGTGAACGGAGTGGCAAGAGATGCAGTGGCCCATGGTGATAAAATTTCATTTTGCATTTTTCCGCATGATCTTTTCGCAATACCGAAAGTACTTTTGTTCAGATCTTGGGCAAGCTCCTGGGCTGCCTCTAGCAAGACCAGGGGCTCAGCGTATGCTGCTCTCCAACCGGATATCCCGCGGAGACCTTGGTTTGCTAAATGGCATCTCAGCAAGCAGCTGTCAAGTTCTATCATCCGGATGCGTTTGGGGCACTGCTGTGTACCCACCTTTTTAAAAAATAAATCGCACATAAGGGATTCATCCCTATGCGAATGTGGTCTGGACGAGGGAGACCTCAATCATACATTTTTTTCATGCCCGCTTCTTAATCATTCAGCATTTTATCTTTCTCTTAGTCTTGTTATTCCTCTTCCTACTTCCATACCTACCCTTCTATCATCCAATAATTTGCAAATATTTAGAATCATAAGTAATTTTCTTGTCGATAATAACATTAAAGTTTAATTATTATATGTATTTTACTGTTAGTGTATTCTTTTTATATCTCGTAACAATTATTGTAAATATTTGTTTTTATTTTTTCTTTTCTTTTGGGTGGAGTTCCCTAACTTATTTTTCTTTTACTTTCTCTTAACCTCGTTTACCATTACCTTTTTATTAATATCAAATACTAACTTCTTTACTGAACTGACGCGATATTGGCAAAAATGTCTCAAAAGAAAGACGATTGCCATTAAAAAAAAATATATATATCAGAATGTCTAGTGATTGACATCTGGATTTACTCGAACGAGACGTCAAAGCCAACGCCATGACACTTTGAAGCGTTTTGGCGTGAACTATAAATATAAAGTAAATTGTGTTTTTTTTAATACTAAATCTTTAATTTTAGCAAATATTTGATATGTGCTGTAATTACTATTAAATTCCGTACATTACAAAGCACTTCTCAAAATGTGTCATCATGCTTATTACACTTTAGACCGCATCATCGCCTAAAATCACATCAGATGTTGGTCATGTGCTTGTCTGACCATTAAAAACATACATTAAATAAAAGCTAAATAAAAAGTTAAATAAAAGCTTGTAAAAAAGCAAAATAGTCAGCACTTATGTAGTTATAACTAGGTAGGTATATAATCGCTGAAACATAGAATCTCTTAAAGGTACGGCCACACCGCGGCGTTCTGCGATTTGCGGGCGCGATCTCAGTACATTTCAATCAGGGATGTTGCGGATACCGATTTTTTCACATCCGCGGATGCAAATGTGGATGCGGATTTTTGAAGGCTCACATCCGCGGATGCGGATGCGGATGTTTAAGACATTCTATAATTACATATAGGTAGGTAATATAATTTCGTTCTGCCTTGGAAACCACAGATGAAGTAGACTTGAAACTCGAAGACGTGGTGGAAATCCTTAGGGAAAAAGTTTTGCGAGAGCAAGCGTACGGGCAAAAAGTCCAAACTTTCGGCAAAACGCTTCGACTAACGAAAGAGAGACGAACAGCCTCACTGTCAACTTTGTCAATTAACCAGGTGCGCAACAAAACATTAAGAAGCTGGTACGACGTGATCTCCGATCCTAGAGGATCTTGACACACTCTTGATTAAAGAATCAATTGAGCATAATAGTTTTTTTTATAGTTGATAAGCAAGCATTTGATCATTATTCCACCTGATTTTAAGTGAAGCTGTGAGCGAGGATGTAGCAAGCTTGCGTAAAAGAAACCTTTTCACTCGCGATTAAAAAAGTTGAAAAAAGGGTCAAGTGTTTGTCTAGCCTTTGGAAAAAAGCCACCTCATAAAGCTAACAACGCGCCGTCAGCGCCGCTGACGTCACGAGCTATTCGAGCACAGCGACACGCGGCGAGCGTTGCGAAGGGAGGCGAAAAACTGTTGTTCACGCACGGCAGCCGTCGGAGCCGCACGCACTGCTTGAGAAAGGGATACGAGACGCGATTCGTTCTGAAACCGGTCGGAGGCTTAAAATGTCTTTTTGACTGATTATGTGAGTGAAGCCGTTTAATTTTAAATTATGGAACATACTCACGGTAGTTTTAATAATGAAAAAGCTAACAAGGCAAGGCCGGTATCCAATACTGAAGATTGTAGGGCCACCTTAACCCGCCACTTCACAGAAGACCTGCCCGAAGTCAGCCGAGATAAGATCGTGATGGCCCTTAAACAGCTCAATAATGGAAAAGCCTCAGGAGAGGACGGAATCACAACGTAGCATCTAAACGCTGGTGGTCGACATAGCTCAGCGGATTAGCAAACTGAAATGGCTGCGGGCTGGTCATATCATATCTGTCGAAGGACCGATAACCGTTTGGGCAGACTGGTTATAGAGGGGAAACTACGAATCGGCAAACGTAGCTTAGGACGCCCTGTGACTAGGTGGACCGACGAAATCCGCAAAGCGGTGGGCAGTGACTGGAAGCAAAGAGCCGAGGATCGGGCGCAGTGGCATGTCTTAGGGGAGGCCTACATCCAGCAGTGGACTGATACCGGCTGATAATGATGATGAATATAATTTCTTTACATATGCTCTCAAATATGGAAATTCTCCTCGGTGCATCGACTTTAGATGATATATTAGAGACGAGATGGTTCGGCCCTTGCGAGAGTAGCTTTCATTGCATATTTTACAATCAGCCTTATCATGGTCCTCTTTGGTTTTTTTTTTGTTCCAAATAATTCCATATACAATTACTTTGTCCCGGTGGTGACATTGTTCATTAACTTGTAACAAACACGTAATGATTTACAAGAAACAAACGATGCACACAAACGCATCAGATCTGTCACCAATGTTTCTGCTCCCATTGGTAATTGCCACGTCACCCAATTTCTTTCTTGTCGCAACTTGTATAACATCCGAATCCACATAAAAATCCACATTGATTATTGCGGATGCGGATGCGGATGCGGATACAGATGTCCAAATCTATGCGGAAGCTCCGCATTTGCGGATGCGGATGCGAATATTCGCAACATCCCTGATTTCAATTGTTTTCTGATTTCGTTTGGTGTGAACCAGTCGATACAAATACTACTGCACTATCTGATCGCCGCCTAGATCGCGCACGCAGGATGCTGCGGTGCGTCCCTACCTTAAGTACCTACAATATTATCTTTTCTTTACTCATGTGATATTATTGCGCTCTTTATTTTTATAGGTTAAGTAAAACACTTGCTTATTCTTAAATTTATTTAAAGCCAAAACATATTATACATATACATGCAAACAAAAGTCGAAACAATAACATCTACAACTTACTAGAAAATAGTTTTGTGAAAAACGGACGCGGATCATTTTTGAATTTGGATTTGTACGCTTTCAACCGGACTAAAGAAAAAAAAACATAAAATTAAAATTAAATATTAAATTAATTAATAAAATATGTACATTTATGTATGATATAAGTCGATTTTATATTGGTAGTTATATTGTGTGTGTATTCTGTACCTGCTACCTATTATCATAAGTTCAATATTTATAGTTTTTAACCGATTTAAAAAAGGAGGAGTCTCAATTCGACGGAACATATATATATATATATGCATATATATATATATATATATATTTATGTTTGTTCGCAGATAATTTCTTTCGTTTATGAACCGATTTTGATAATTCTTCTTAAAGAAGATATCCCAAGAATGGTACCATAGTAATTTTATCGAGATCTGATAAGTATCTCTAGAGATATGGAGATAAACACCCCAAACTTGGTACTGAAAATTAATACCGCGGCATTTAAAGTCGGTTCCTTTAGTTTTTACGATACGATTTTATTATTGGTGTGGTATTTTTTATTGTATAGCATATTTTTTGCCCTTAATGTAGTTTGACATTATTTGTATAATCTACATACTACCAGTCAGCAACACACACATAAGCCTTTCTAGCAATGATAGGTACTGGCCCATCCAATGGTTGTCTGAAAGAGATCGCCTAACCACATTACAAGTATATTTAAGTTAATGTATACCGTGAGCGTGGGTTAAATATGCTGGTTTGAAATAAAGTGGATTCTATGATCATCATCATCGTCAGCATATACTAGTCTACTGCTGGACATAGGCCTTTCCAATTTCACGCCACTGAGCTCGATCCTCGGCTTATCTCATCTAACTGTTGGAAGCTACATCATACAAGATCATTAATCGGGATGGTGCCAATTTGCGAAGTCGTAAGACATCGATCAAATTCGAATGTTCGATTTTTGCGTCATAATATAATCGTCCAAAGGTCAAATTCAGTGGCACACATCTGGGAAGGCCTAGACTCAACTATAGACTGATCACCGACACGGTACAGTCAGGGGTAATTATTTTATTAGGGAACGCGGGATATACTTTTCTATACAAATGTATTCCCCCGTTTCCTCCCTGGAAAATGCTTCTAGAGCCAATTTTTTTCTTATACATATCATTTGCATTTTTTGACCAACCCATTGCAAAAATAAATATAAGCCTTCTATTAGTAATAGTATTAAAATACCAAAAACATAACTCGTGGCGCCATCTGGTGACGCCTGTCGGAACTATATGTATAGAACATTTGAACTAATTAATTGTCTATGAATAAATAAATCAGTCTGTGAAAGCTACCCATCGTGTTTCAATAGGTTATGGAGCCCAGTCTATCATAATTCGCGTTAAAAAGCATTTTAATCATCTTAGAACTGTGAAATATTGACTCTCAGTAATTACTCAAGTGTGGAGTGTGTAAAGTCGGACTGAACTTGTTCAGATTAAGAACTTTGTGTGCTGCAGAAAACTGCGTGTGTGGCATCAAGTTTTTGAACATGGCCGACAGTTACATTGTCAACGTACCGAAGCTCAAGGGTCGTGAGAATTACGACGAGTGGTCGTTTGCTGCGGAAAATTTCCTCATACTAGAAGGGGTGGACATCAACGAGAAGCCAAAACCAACAGTTTCAGCAGCGGGTCAAGCGGGTGTCGCTACAGCTCCCGATTATGATTCGCAGAAGGCGAAAGCAAAGTTGATAAAGACCGTAGATTCGTCGCTGTATGTCCATATCAAGAATGAAAAAACAGTGTATGATGTGTGGCAACGTCTAAAATCACTCTTCGATGATTCGGGATTTCAACGTAAAATCAGTTTACTACGGCATTTAATATCGATTCGTTTAGAAGATTGTGAATCTATGACTTTCTACGTGACGCAAATCGTAGATACGGCGAATAAATTGCGAGGAACAGGTTTTCAAATTACTGATGAGTGGATTGGATGTTTATTATTGGCGGGATTAACGGAAAAATTTGCCCCGATGATTATGGCAATCGAGCATTCTGGAATGGCCATAAGTACAGATGTCATAAAATCAAAATTGTTGGATATGAGTGCAGAGGTTGGCAGTACCGGCGGAAACGATAGTGCGTTTTTAACCGACTTCAAAAAAAAGAGGAGGTTTCTCAATTCGACCGTATTTTTTTTTTTTTTTTTTTTTTTTTTTTTTTTTATGTTTGTTCGCGGATAACTTCGTCGTTTATGAATCGATTTCGATTATTCTTTTTTTGTTCGAAAGGAGATATCCCAAGTGTGGTACCATGGTAATTTTATCGAGGTATGATAAGTATCTCCAGAGATATTGAGATAAACATCTCAAAATTGGTACTGAAAATGAATAGCGCGGCATTGAAGTCGGTTGTTTTTTAGTTTTTAAACGATATTATTATCTAAAGGTTGGCAGCAACGCAAGAAACATGGCGCTGCAGAAAAGTCAAAGTCGAAGACGCCATCTTCTAAAACTGTCAAAACAATTCGATGCTTTCGTTGCAAGGAAATTGGTCATTATAAAAATCAATGCAATTTCAACAGTAAAGAAAAAGAAAGCACAGTGTTTAGTGGATTTTTCTTGAACTCAACATACAAGAAGACGGATTGGTATGTTGATTCCAGAGCCAGCACTCATATGATTTCCGACAAAGAATGTTTGTCAGATATTTCCTACAACCCGACCATGAAACAGATTGTAGTAGCGAACGAGACTACAGTACCAGTGTTATGCTCAGGAAACACGAAGTTGACGACTTTAGTAGATGGTTCAGAGTTCAATATTACCGTGAAAGATGTTTTATGTATACCTAATCTCACAACAAATCTTCTCTCAGTCAGTGAGTTGATTAGAAATGGAAACAGAGTGACTTTTGAAGAAGGTGTTTGCAAAATATACAACAAGAAGAATGTCCTAGTTGGGAATGCACATCTAATCAATGGTGTATACAAACTAGACATAAAACAAGAATGTTCTTTGGTAAGTCCAGCTATGCAGGATACAAGTATATTGTGGCATAGAAGGTTGGGCCATATAAACGGCAGAGATTTGGCCAGTATGAAAAATGGCGCTGTGGATGGCATTTGCTTCTCTGACAAAGCCGATATTAACAAGTCTCAGTGTATCACATGTTGTGAAGGGAAAATGACGAGGTTGCCTTTCACAAACAAAGGTACCAGGAGTGAGGGTCTGCTTGAGCTTGTCCATGCAGATGTATGCGGCCCCATGGAGACAGTCTCAATAGGAAAGTCAAGATATTTTCTCCTATTTATCGATGATCACAGCCGAATGTCATTCGTATATTTTTTAAAGTCGAAGACCGAGGTCGTGATGCACTTTAAAGAGTTTAAAGCTGTGGTGGAAAAACAGACTGGCAAGTGCATCAAGGTACTAAGAACAGACAATGGTGGAGAATTTTGTTCTTCAGAAATGGACAGTTTTTTGAAGAAAGCCGGAATTGTGCATCAAAAAACAAATCCCCATACGCCAGAGCAGAATGGCATGTGTGAGCGACTAAATAGAACAGTGGTGGAGAGAGCTCGGTGTCTTCTCTTCGATGCCAAAATGGAAAAGAAATTTTGGGCTGAAGCGGTAAATACTACTGTATACTTACGGAACAGAACTTTGGCTTCAGGCTTACAGAAAACTCCATACGAGCTGTGGACAGGCAGAAAGCCAGATCTAAGCCACGTCCGTACATTTGGAAGCATTGCAATGGCTCATGTTCCCAAAATAAAAAGATTGAAATGGGACAAGAAGGCGGAGAAATACATTCTCCTCGGATATGCAGAAAATACAAAGGGTTATAGGTTATACAATCCTGTAACCAAAAGCATCGTCACCAGCAGAGATGTTGCTATCATCGAGACCAGTAGAGACTCTGATATGATGCAAGCAGTGGTGGAGCAGGAGGAAAAAGATGATGGAGAAGAACAAGACCAGTCTGTGCTTGACACAACAGACAACACATACGTACCCAGTGAAGAAGAGAATTCATCAGAAAGTTCTTCAGCTTCTGAAGTTTTTTGGGACACAACGTCGGAAAAAGATGCAATTAATCTTGAACCAATTAAAGACTCTACCTTGGGGAAGCGTGTGAGAAAACCGCCAGAAAGGTACGGGTTGAGTAATGTATGTGTGAACAACCCCGAAGATGTAAGTGAAGAAAGTCTCACCTATGAAGATGTCATAAGAGGCTCAGAGCAGGAACAATGGTGCAAAGCAATGATGGAAGAATTGCAGTCGTTCCAAGATAATGAAGTGTGGGAAATAGTGGACAAACCCAGTGACGCTCGTGTTGTTCAGTGCAAGTGGGTATACAAAAAAAAGTTAAATAGTGATAACACAGTGAGGTATAGGGCCAGATTGGTGGCAAAAGGTTTTACTCAAAAAGAAGGAATTGACTTTAAAGAAACTTTTTCACCGGTTCTTAAGTACTCTACTTTGAAATTGTTGTTCGCTATCAGTGTTAACTTAGATTTAAATATTACCCATTTGGATGTGACAACAGCCTTTTTAAATGGTCATCTTGATGAAACTGTGTACATGCAATTGCCTCAGCATTTGAAATGTGAAAATAATGTAGGTAAAGTTTTAAAGCTAAAAAGGGCCATATATGGGTTAAGGCAGTCGGCGAGGGCATGGTATATAAAAGTTGATAATTGTCTACAAGAGTTAGGTTATAAAAAATCTGTGCATGAGCCATGTCTATTTTTAAAGTCATCTGGAAGTGTAAAAACCTATGTAGCTCTATTTGTTGATGATTTTTTCATCTTCTCAAATTGTAACAATGAAGTAGAATATCTAAAAAGCCAGTTAAGTATCAGATTCAAGTTAAAAGACTTAGGTCAATTAAGGCAGTGTTTAGGTATGAATGTTAGAATTGAAAAAGATAAGATCTGTGTTGATCAGAAACTATTTATTGAGAGCTTATTGTGTAAATTTAACATGCAAAATTGTAAAAGTGTAGAGACTCCAATGGAGGTAAATTTGAAACTTGAAAAAGGTGTAAATATGTCTATTACATATCCGTATCAGCAACTGATCGGAAGCTTGATGTATCTCTCAGTACTTACAAGACCTGATATATCATATTGTGTAAGTTACTTGAGTCAGTTCAATAATTGTAATAGTGAAACCCATTGGAAACATGCAAAAAGAATCTTGAAGTATCTGAGTTATACAAAATCCTATGGTTTAATGTTTGTTAAAAATAGTGAAGATATAGTTGGATATGTAGATGCTGATTGGGCATCAGATGTTGTCGACAGAAGATCCTATACTGGATATTGTTTTAAATACTCAGGATGTGTAATTTCTCACGAGTGCAGAAAGCAGCAAACAGTGGCCTTGTCTAGCACAGAAGCCGAATATATGGCCATCTGTGAGGCTAGTAAAGAAGCAATTTTTCTAAGATATCTGCTATCTGAACTTGTGAATAGAGATAATGTACCGATATTATTATATAATGATAATCAAAGCGCACAGAAACTTTCTGTAAACTGTATGTATCACAGAAGAAGCATAGATGTAAGGTTTCATTTTATTCGAGAAGCTGTAGAAAAGAAATTAGTTCGAATTGCATACCTAAATACTTCAGAAATGCCAGCTGATCTATTTACTAAAAGTTTATGTAAAGTAAAGCATAGTTGTTTTATGCAGAAAATAGGCATTGTTAATCTGATGTAGTTAGGGTATTTACTGTTATTGATGTGTCTGGATTATTTTAATAAGTGGCGGTATTAGTAATAGTATTAAAATACCAAAAACATAACTCGTGGCGCCATCTGGTGACGCCTGTCGGAACTATATGTATAGAACATTTGAACTAATTAATTGTCTATGAATAAATAAATCAGTCTGTGAAAGCTACCCATCGTGTTTCAATACCTTCTACGTAATTTCCTATTTGAGATTGTTGATTAATTGAATTGAATTTGAAATAGAACTATAGTTCTATTTGAAATTGGTTGGTCAAAAAAAGAAAATGATAGAGGCGTAGCTATAGCAGACCTTGATTTTTTGTAGATTTTTTTCTCTAGAAGCATTTTCCAGGGAGGAAACGAGGGAATACATTTGTATGGAAAAGTGCACCCCGCTTTTCCTCTTAACTGTGTATATTGTGATTTTATACTATAGGCTAATTAACTAAAGCTACTCTTTCGTTTTTCGTTTGTTGTCGACAGTCTCGACGTAGGTTTCGTGCATGTGTGTAGTGTAATATTGTATGTTCGATCGTAGTGTAAAAACTACTACTACGCCGATTCTGACAAATGCATGCTATTCCAAGCATGAGGAATATCCCTGCGTAACGGGGACATTACAGTTTTCATGGACACAAATTACATCCAGACTCGGAATATCATATAATCATGAAAGTGTCCGCGGCCAGGTTTTAGAGAAAAATATGGCGGGTTCTTTAATAGATATATGCGGAGTTGCCAACCGCACACGCACCCTTATGTTATAAATTACGAGAAACAATAATTAAAACAAAATCATAGCCAAACAAAACTTAAAAGTTGCATTTGGTTAAATGAAATAATCGAGAAAACCTTAATGAAACCAAACTATTATCCCTAGGAAAAGTGAAAACAAAATATGATTAAAGTGAAACTAACCTGTGAGTCTGTAGATGAGCCAGTTCCTCATGAAGAATGTCAGCAGGATGAAGGGCAACATCCACATTTCATAGTAGTAGCAAAATGCCAACCACACCAATACTCCGAGGAACGACCTTATTTTTGACTCCCATTCAAAACAATCTCTGGGAAATGGTACGATAAGTTAGCACAACACTGGTTACATACAACAGCTATTCGATCAAGTATCTGTTAATATTTTATTATTGTGACCTGCTCCCGTATCACGAAAATCATTGAATGAACGAAATACTATGTAGGCTGTATAGCTCCGTCCCCGTCATTTAGTTAATTTCGTTCATTCAATGGTTTTCGTGATCAGGGGGCTTATCTGGTGTAATAAAATAAACTGGCCAATTGCGAGTCGGACTCGCGCACAAGGGTTTTCGTACCTTACAATATTTAATAAGAGCTAGTAAAAAATGGTGGAAAATATGTTTTTTTAAGTTTCTTGTCATAGTTTGAGGACCCCTTTAATTTATAAGTTTATTTTTTTGTTTTTAGTATTTTTGCTATAGCGGTCAAAATAATACATACCAGTATAGGTACTGTGTGAAAATGTTAAGTGTCTACCTATACAAATAATACAAAATACAAATAAAAAATATCTTTATTGACATAATTACATTGAATAATACAATATTAATCAATAGGCTCCCGAACTAGCGTTGCTGTGTCTCAGGAGCCAATGGCTTCTCCCATATTTGTGATCACTTAGTTTTATGTCAATTTGATTACCTAAATGCTGACAAAAAATATTGCGGTTCAGAAGATGACAGACCCTGTGACAGACAGACGGACGGACGTACAGTGGAGTCTTAGTAATAGGTCACCTTGAAACCCTTTGGGTACGGCTCCCCAAAAAGAATAGGTTCGTGTAATAGGGAGTGGCCAGGTATTAACACAATAAAATGTTTGAAAACTTTATGTTTTTGCGTAGACACAGGCTTTAGCTAGATTTAACTTTTTGTTTTATTGAAAAATATATAAAAGATAATAATTAATTTTTACATACTTTTAAATGTGTATTTATTATGATGATACTAAAATATTTTTTTATTCTATGAACTGACTGATAATAATATCAATATATATTAATCTATTACTTATCAATTAAATTTCCGTGCCTGACTAAGTATTACAATTTACAGAACAATCCAGAGAACATACTGACGTTTTGCTGGCATTAATTTTATGTCCATAATTACCTATTAGACGAGTAATAACTATTTACTCTGTTACTAGTAGGTAGGTACTTACTGTAATATTTTCCCTATTTCTATAAACCACATTATGATGGCTTTTAACCTCATTACATTCCTTATGAACAGTTGTCTCTTGAATTTGGCTTCCTGTGCCATGTACTTTGGCTCCTTTGGGTTTACCGCTCTTATTGCTCCTTTTAGCTGAAATATAAAAAAAAAGTTATGGTTTGGTTCCGAAATTCATCATTATCAATCTGTAGTCCATGGTTGGACTTTTTGACTTCACAATACTGAGCACATACTTCGGCTACTGTCATCCAGCTCTTGCCAGCAACCTAGCGAAGATTATCGCTTCACCTAGTCTGAGGTTGTACTACGCTACGATTGCTGATCCTGTCTGTTTTTGAGAGCTAGTTCCTATTCTAGGCCTAGCGTGCTAGTATCCTCGAGGGCATTATCACATGTACCAACAGGTGAGATAGTGGTCAACTAGCCTTTAAAATATAAAATAAACTATAACATAATGAATTACCGGATTCCATATCACAGTCATCTCTAGTAATATTTGCGGCCAATTGCCTTTCGCCCTCGCCCTCATTTTCTTGTCTTTCAAAGCGAACCACCGCTTCTCTCCATTTCGTATACATAGTAGAGGAATGGCCAATTTACCAAGGAACTCCACCTTGTGGTCGTGGTCCTCATCGTATACTGTTATCTCTAGGATTGAGCTTATGTCTTTTACAGTGCTGAAAGAAAAATATTGGATAAATATAATTGATTGCAGCAAAATTGGTTCTTGTTTGTAAGCATCTGTTTGTAAAGTGGTTTTCCTATTCTCTGTGCCACATTGGCCTCATCAGGGAAGAGCTTAGCTTTTCCTCGTTCAATACTCTAAAACTATCGTTCTTTAGATGTTTAGCTTCATAAACAGCATCTAGAAATCTCGAAAAATTTGGACACAATCTGAATAATACATCTACTTATTCGCACACACAGAAAGGCAGTTCGAAAATCACACTTAGCAATAGTATCAAAGTTACTTACAAAGTAAATATCTTCATCCAGTTTGGCGTGAGGGTCTTATACTCCGTATGCGTTTGCAGTCTCGCATTTCCAAGTTCCAATACACAGAAGGGATCTGACTTTCCACCTAAGTCTGCTGCTGCCAGCCCCTTCGCTCCATATACTTTGACGCAAAGCCAACCGACGCCACTGGCACCAGATTGTTCATTGAGGTGGTACCATGCCTATAAGAAGTATTTTATGAGTTTTTGGTGATGACTGGTCCACACACAAATAACTCGCCGACCTTTAAGTTTAACCTGAAAATTTATCGCCAAACATCGAACGGTGTATTCCGATTAGACAGCTGTCCTTGAGAGCTAGTGCCCATTCTAGGCCTAGCATGTTAACATTCTCGACCACATCTTCACTTACCAACAGACCATAACGAAGGTAGTTGTCAAACCATCGATATATATAAAAAAAGGAGATAAGGCTCAAAGTGGACCATATGAATTAGGTTCGTGAACGTAATGTCACCTTATTCACAATCGAATTGGCGTTTGTGTGGCACGTATAGAATTACATGTGCAATTATCGCAGATCCACTTAAAGAATTAGCAACAGTGCCTTCGTCTGTTCTTCATGCATATCCAACTCGACACTAGAAATTCATGTTGTAGTTGTTTCTAGTTCCATTATGATTACGTGGCATAAGAGTGAGTACCACGTCTCCCTTTTTGTATCGACGAGTCAAACGCTAGTATACTCGTATATTATAAAATAAAAAGGTTATGTACTTACATATCTCCTCTCAATAATCTCAATATCCCTCGGGTTTTCTTTATAACTGGTGAGGTCTGTAATGGTTTCAGACTGTGTCGTACCGCTAATTGTTAAAAGTAGAAATATCTGTCCATTTCCTTCTTCTAGTTCCTTCCACATGTTGTGCGTCTTCTCTCGCTCTAGCTTTGACAGGTCTATTGTACATCTGGAAAGATATCATTTATTGATGTTGTACATATAGCGTCCGTCACTCTTCTAAAAAGCACAGTACATTATTGTACTGTGTCGTAAATTACGGTGAGATCGCAACAATTGCAGCGACGCACACGTACAAAATCTAGATCAAGAGAATTCGACTATGTATTCGTATGTGAAATGCACGTCGTGGCCGTAATGTTACAAATGCAAGATAATTTATAAAACTAAAACCATTTACCATTCGCCATCACCCACATACAGCACATCCGATGGTTTTTCTCACCGCAAGTGTTCTGTGAGACTTAACACATGTGCGAGTGTCGCAGAGTAACGGTAACCAGAGGTTTGCCTGTCACAGCTTGTGTAATGGGTGACGTCGTTGATTACCATCAGGCAAGCCTCTTTCTTATCATATGATCTAATACCACGAAAATAAAACATACCCTCCTACAATTATTTTAATAAGTTGGCATAGAAAAAGAACCTAAATAAACCTACTTATCTACTTAAGCCTTAGAAAAAAAAAACTTGTAGCAACGAATCCCAATAAAACCCAAATGTCACCAGAAGATTCGTCTTCCAAGCCACGTAGCTTGGAAAGATACGTAGGTACTTACAATTGAATAGGTTTTAATGCTCCTGAGACATGAAGCCGGAAAATACGGTACCAGTCAACGAGATAAGGCCGAATAAAACGTAGTTTATTACGTAGCTTTTAGGGTTCCGTGGAAAAAGAAAATTAACTGTGTAGGTAGGTTTACATTGGTGCTATAACTTTCTCACTAAACTACTCTGTGTTAAAAATAGTGCTATTACGATAATATCATAAGCCGCATCGTCACGTAAAATCAGAAGATATAGTGATCAAGTGCTTGTCTGTTTGTAATAAATACAAAAACAGGATTAGAGCGTTTCTTGACATACTATAATCAGAATGCCTAGTGCGAGTTTCTTTTGGTTTGGGGGTGATCCATTGGGTATGGGCGAGCCAACGGTTTAAATTGTTGTTTCGCCGGCTCGTTGGCTTTCGTTTCGTTGGTTGGCTTTCGTTTACATTGGCGAGCAAAACAGTCTACTCATATGATTGGCGAAGTTTTTTGCACCGCGGACTTAAAATATCAATCAGCATGCACAAATAGCTAGAGAGCAAACCCGCCGGTTTTTAAGTCCGCAAACTTTTAAGTGCTTTATTGGCGGTTTAGACCTTTGGCTCCCAATTTAGTAGGCGTACTGGCGGTTTTACTCGCTAATGGATCACCCCCTCACGATCAAGTTAAAAAGAGCCATCTAGTGTGCATAATACGTAACATTGTAATTTCCATACAAACCATTAAACAAATCTAAAGAAATCGCACTATAAACACTCAGCACTATGACTGCCTTATTTTTGCGTTTACTTTTACGTTTATTTATTCTACGAACTCCTAAAAGATGATTTCCGTGAGTGTATCACGGACATTATCTTTTCGGAGTTTCTAGAGAGCTGAAATAAAATGGACTTCCTTTATACTGTATACATAAGACCTAGGTAAACATGGTTAGCCATTGTTTGAGGAGTGCTGATTTTTATAACTACTTTATTTATTGTACAGCTGGATATACTTACACCGCGGCATATAAAAGATAATAATACTACGTAACCGCGGCTTCGCCCGCTATAAAACATATTCCATGTCAATCCAGGTTATAAACTGTACCAAATTTCATCCAAATAAGTTCAGCAGTTATTAAGTAATGTAATTGTAGAATAGACATCAGTAATTAGGAATGAGAAATGCTAAAAAACAACAAAATATTCATTTTTAACGCAGTCAAACGAGATCTTTTCAATAATTTTAAAAGACAAAAACCCCATTGTTATATAAAATCACTCACTGAACACTCCACCATTTGGTCAATCAACCTATCTGGGGGCATGATAGTGCCCCCGCCAAGACGGAACGCAAAGTCGTCGTATTTTGTACTCGGATTAGATTCGGTCTGGACAGTGCTAGAAAGTCAAAATTCTCAGGATCTGATGTTAATACCTAGACGCAGAACGCTATACTAACGCATATGATGAGAGTTAGAGAGTTATAGGTTAGGGCGTGTAGAGCTAGAAGCTTGGCTCTCCATAAGATATGATAACTTTTTTACCGCGCAAGCAATAATAATTTATTCGTCTGGGCGATACTTTACATGAAAATGTTTTTGGTGTGATGATACTATTACGTATCTATCCATTTCCATCACAAGCCCGGCACATCTATCTATAGTAACTGATTTAAATTAAGCATCAACAGAACCAACCTGGGTACTTTGCATTTGGCGGTATTGAACTGGCTCGCTGCCAAAACTTTGTTGAATGCGAACAAAACATGCATATGTAACACTTTGACAATTGAATGGTATGTTTGGCCTTGATTACTGTGTTATACAGAAGCATGGTTATAGGAGATGATGGTTTACGTCCACAACAGTATTTTGAACCGATTTCCAAAAAGGAGGAGCTTCTCAATTCGTCTGTTTTTATTTATGTTTGTTATCTCAGTACCATAATTTATTCAAATTTTAAATTAACATTTCATACTATAGATAAAAAATGTGATAAATTAGAGAAAAGAAAAGATTTATGTGATGTCTTTTGCAGAGGTGCGCCCGTGCTGTGACGGCCTGCAGAGCACTATTTTCATATATATTTCGTTAAATTAAAATTGTAAATAATGGAGATAGATTGCGGGAGTTGCGATCATTTGCAGTGGTAGGACTTCTGCCAGTCTGCCTGGGGCGGTACCGCCACTTTGCCAATTAATTTTCAGCCGTGAAATAGGAATGATTTTCGGTTAAAATGGCAAGGTGTCCAGTGAAATCACAGGCCATGTGAGACTCAACATCTTTATGTCTCAATGTAACAGGCGCAGTGCAGTGACATGCAAAATTCTGGCAGTTCAGAATTTTGCATGCCGCTGTATCTGTTATAGGTAGACGTCATCGCTTACCAAAAGGCGAGCGTCGTGCTTGTCCTGTTACCTTTCACAATAAAATAAAATCTTAAAAGTTTCCTCCTCTTTAAGGATCTTTATTCATAATTTCTTAATGTAATAGTTTTTATGTTAATAACAAAAAATGAAATATCTTTTCATCTTATTTTGTCGCAATTTTTTACGTGCAGTAAAATCCTTACAATACATTTTTTAGAGGTCATTCCGAATCCAATCAGCCATTGCTCATAATTATTTTTAGGAGCTTTATTTCAATTTTTCACGTTTGTCAATTAGTCAATTAGACTAATACAAATTACCGTAAAAGGACAAAAAAGATAATAAAAGTCTAACGGACCAATTGTTGTACTGGAGATTAACCTTTAATTTTTACTCGAAAAATCTAAACGAGGCTGGGTTATATTTGGGTATAAAAGTCACTGAGATTTATGAATACTATTTGAATGGTCCATTGTTATAAAAAAGTTTTAAGGTATAAAAAATAAATAGACGTAACTAATAACTAATGGTAGGATGGGAATGCAAATGCCTTTGTTATTGGTTTATTAGTTTTTTTTAAGGATTCCGTACCTCGGAAGGTAAAAAAGGAATCCTTATAAGATCACTTTCTTGTCCGTCTGTCTGTCTGTCTGTCTGTCTGTCTGTCCGTGTGTCACCACCGATTTTCTCAGGAACAGGTGGACCTAGCAAGTTGACATTTATACCAGATACTGAGATCTATAATCCCTATTAGGTGTTTAAAAACCAAGGTTCTGAATCAACACGATAATAAGATATGGGCAAATTTATATTTTCGCAAAAACTTGTAAGTACCAAAATGTACCTTAATTTTCCACTTTTTTATTTTTCGGATAAAGGGAAAATTCCAAAAAATGGAAATAATTGAATATTAAAGGGATATTATACCTATACCTATACGTAGTTTAGTCCAATTGATATGTTATATAAGCGCTCATACGATTTAGAGGTCTAGCTTGATTGGTAATAACCAAAGTTGACACGGACGGAAGCCTCGGTGGGCTAGTCCAACTCGACTTGGCCGTTTTTGATTTTATCGAGGAATGACAATTTCAAATAACTTTTTTATTGCGGTTGTTTTTTTTACTACACCGCTGTTCTATAGAATTTCTCTATTGTCTTTGTTCCTGATAGCCTGTTCGAACTTATCAGCCAGATAAACTACAACAGGCGTTGTTTGTCACTTTGTCAGATGAATATCTGATACTTTATCGGGAACCTGTGAATCTGACCTTAATTCAATCATTTAATGTGTTCCAGCAGCTATCCTTGAGAGCCAGTTCCCATTCTAGGCCTAGCGTGCTATCATCCTCGACCGCATCGTCACTTACCAACAGGTGAGATAGTGATCAAACGCTAGCCTATATGCTATTAAAAATAAACATTTATACTAGCTATGCCCCGCGGTTTCACCCGCGGAGACATCATTCCCGTGAAAATATCGTGATAAAAAGTACGTTATATGTTACGTTATACGTTATATGTTATTTCAGGGTCTAGGCTATTTATATACCAAATGTAAGCCCAATCGGATAAGAAGTTTTAACATGAAGAAATAACAAATATACTTACACCTTAAAATGTTTTCCAGCTTCCAGTCAAACAAAGGAAACAAAGAGCCGAAGATCGGGCTCAGTGGCGTGTCTTGGGGGAGGCCTACGTCCAGCAGTGGACTGATACCGGCTGATTATGATGATGATGATGAAAAACTTTTGCTTTTATAATATTAGTAGGATATGTTTCTAATCACCCTCATATCGCATCGTATCACCCTAATACAGAAATAATCTTCTGCATGGTGGTAGGACACTATCTAGTGTTCGCTAGGCCAGCTACCACCCTCAAATTAGAAAATCTGTCCCCAAACATCTAATGTGTTCCGGCAGCTATCCTTCAGAGCCAGTTCCCATTCTAGGCCAAACGTGCTTACCATCTTTGATCGCATCATCACTTACCAACAGGTGAGATAGTGGTCAAACGCTAGCCTATAAGATATTTAAAAAAAATCGTACTCACCGTCCTAAAAAGTCGTCCTTGGTCTGCTTATCCTTATCCCAGACTGTCACCTCGAGGGTCTGCTCCTGGTCATCGTACAGATGCAGGTCAAACTGCTCCAACCAGGACGGATGCAGAGATTTCCATACCACCTTACTCTTGTACTTCTCATTACCTAACCTGAAGAAGAAATAAAATTATATGTTAACGCTTTTACTTATAAAAATATGATTAAGTACATATTTATTTGTATTAAATATTTAAATTACTTTTTTTATGATATAAGGTACCTAAGCCAAGCACGACGCATTTGCAGTGATGCAAAAAATCTGGATAGGCAGAATTTTGCATGTCACTGCAAATGCAGGCCTGTTACCTTGAGACAAAAAAATGTTTCTACCCATATTGACAGGCTTTCGTAAGGGAGCAATTGGTATATCTGCCGACATTGCTAAGGCTTTTCTACAAGTATCTGTTAAATCAGCAGATAGAGATTACCTAAGGTTCTTGTGGTGGGCTAAAGAATCGCAAACGAGCATAGTAGAATATAGGCATTGCAGGATAGTATTTGGTCTAACATCTAGCCCGTTTCTTCTTTCTGCAACTATATCTCACCACTTGAATCAAGTCACAGGTAACTTACAAGATACAGCTCAGATCTTAGCTAAGTCATTCTATGTAGACAATTGCCTTATAAGCCTGGATACAAGGGAGGAAACCGGTAAATTTATCTCGGAAGCTAACGAAGTGATGAGTGGCGCTAAGTTAGACCTCAGACAGTGGGTGACTTCACGAGGTATTAATGAGACAGGTAAAAGAGTAATTTCTGTTCTGGGATTACTGTGGGATACCGAGAGTTTTGGTGCAACCTCAATAATTTACCCCCAGCTGTCGGAACTATAAGTAAGAAAGAATTAATGTCTCTCATACAAAGGATATCTGATCCTGTAGGTTTCACTTGTCCAGTAACACTTACACCTAGATTATTAATGCAAGAGACATGGAGACGTGGTCTTGCGTGGGACGAAGCACTTCCAGATGATCTAATGGCCGAGTTCTGCAAATGGTATGAACACATATGCTGCCTGGAGCAATGTAGGATCCCTAGACGTCTGTCAGAGGACCTGATGGTAGAATGTGCTGTGACTCTTCATATGTTTTGTGACGCTAGCAAATTTGCCTATGAGGCATGTGTATTGTTACGCTGTGAAAAAGAAGGGAGGGTCAGTGTTCAGATGTTTTCTGCCAAAGCCAAAGTTGCTCCACCTGAAAAAGTATCAATACCTAGACTAGAATTGACGGCGGCTCTCATGGGTTCTAGGTTATTAGCTGTAGCTAAGAAAAGTCTAGGCATAGAAGGGATTAAAGAATATTGCTGGACAGACTCATGTGTTACATTTTATTGGATAACAAAGAATCTGCCTTGGAATGTCTATGTTTATAACAGAGTCAGAGAAATAATAGAAAATTCTAATCCCTCCAACTGGTATCACATTTCAGGCACGCTGAACTGGGCCGATGTTGCATCGAGAGGCTGTAATGCAAAACAACTTTTCTCTCTTCGTTGGTGAGAAGGGCCAGCATGGCTGCGATTTGATCAAGCCGAGTAGCCAAAGTCTCCTCTTCATGTAGATGACACAGAAGCCTGCAAAGAGCTGAGAAAAACTAAGACAGCATGCAATGCCGCTACAATATGTATGAAAGAGGGTATGGAGAGATTAAATTATTTCTCTAAATATACAAAAATAATCAGAATGATGGCATGGATACTTAGATTTAAAAACAACACTCTTCATAAAGAATTAAAGAAGAAGGGAGATATATCAGTTGAAGAATATGAAGAAGCAGAAAATAAAATTCTTAAACTTATTCAATTAAGTGAAAAAGAATATATAACTGAACAGAAGAAAACTTTGAATGCATACCATGATGATGATGGGTTGATTAGAATTAAAACAAAACTATTATTGTCAGATTTCGAGGCGTGCACCAAGTTTCCATTATTGCTTCCAGCAAAAAATGTTATAGTACGGAGACTTGTTGAACAAAGGCATAAAGAACTAAAACATGCAGGTGCAAATCAATGGACAGCAGATATTCGAACAAGATTTTGGATAATTGACGAATTGATTTTGGACATTAGACGTCTTGCTAAAACGATAATAGCTGCATGCACAATATGTACCAGATTCAGAGTGAAGATGTCTCACATGCCCAATCATTTCACTGGACACTTTGCTATTAAAACCGAAAAATATTCCTATTACACGGCTGAATTAATTGGCAATGTGGTGGTAACGCCCGAGGCGGACTAGCAGAAGTCCTACACTACAAAAACATATAATATTTAAAAAACACCTCCCGATAGATTTTTCTTATATCATAAGGCTAGGCGTTTGACCACTATCTCACTTCTTGGCGAGTGATGATGCGGTCGTGGATGGTAGCTTCTATGCCTAGAATGGGAACTGAGTCTCAAGGATAGCTGCCGGAACACATTAGATGTTTTACGACAGATTTTCTAACTTGAGCGTAATAGCTGGGCAGACAAAAAATAGATAGTGTGCCCCGCATGGTGGTTGAGGGTTTCTTTACGATATTTTTCCTTCACCGGAGAGCCACTGTGAAAAGCGTACATACATTTTTCGATAGAAAAATCCATTGGTGCACGGCGGGGATTGAACTCGGTACCTCTGACGTCAAAGCTGACCATTCTTCCACTACACCAATGGGCCCCCAAAACTTTCAAATCCTCTCCTATAAGTTAACAAGAAGTTGGCGTAATAGAATCATGACAAATGTGCTGAACATTCTGGAACCTGCTAGAACGCGTACTCACCTAAACTTACAGTAAGGATCGCTGGACCTGGTGTCCAGGTCCATAGCCGGCAAGTTCTTGGCCTCCACCAGCACGATGGTCACCACAGAGCTCCATATCTGAGCCTTTAGCCTCTTGTTCACATCGCTGAGCCGCGTGTTCTTAAGCAGGTACTGAAAAGAACATAATTTAAGATCGTTCGATCAAGTTCTGAGGTAACAAACATTAAAAATAAAACCGTCGAATACCGAACCTCTTCCTTTTTTGTCAAGTCGGTTAAAACGTTATTAATATCGTGAGAGTTTTGGCGGGAACGAGATAAAAAGTGTGTTTTTAGTTGTATTTTCTCCTAAAATGTTTGTTCTTCCGCAAGTTTTTTTAAATACTAGAAATGTTGGTAGTACAATTTAGGTAGGTACTAGTCGTTTTGTAACTAAGCTAAATATGCTTGTGTCTGAAGTGGGTTCACATAAATCTATCTGAATTATAATTATGTATTTATTTTCTAAAATGTCTACAGAAATATTAATACATATTATTAATATTTCTGTGAAAATATGTGATGATCGTAATCTATATATATAATAAAATATATAATAAAAATAAATAAACTGGCCAAGTGCAAGTCGGACTCGCACTCGTAGGGTTCCGTAACACAGTTAAGTATTCCATAACTATGATTTTTCGCAACTACAAAATTAACTTTGTTTTTCATAGTGTTTGTATGAAAAACAAAGTTATCTTTGCGGTCGCCATATCTCAAAGACTGCTGGCTGTATCTCGTTCAAACTCATTTTCGTTGTTAGTTTTTATTGAGATCTACAGCATATATTTTTTTAGATTTTTTACTCCCATACTTTAAAAGTTAGAGGGGGGGGGACACACATTTTACCACTTTAGACGCGCCTATCTTTCAAATGATTGACTTTGAGAAAAAATGATTTTAGGAACCTCAATGTCATTTTTGAAGACCTATCTATAAACACCCCACATGTATAGGTTTGAAGAATTTTTTTTTTTTTTTGTTTCAGTTCCATGTATGGGATGCCCCCCTTAAACTTTTATTTTTTTTATTTTTGTATAAAAATCGGAAAGCGGTTCATAGAATACATCTACTTACCAAATTTTAATTCTGTAGTCCTAACAGTTTCGGAATAAAATGGACGGACAGACAGACATGACGAATCTATAAGGGTTCTGTTTTTTGCCATTCGGCTACGGAACCCTAAAAACTATATATAATCGTAAAATAATATCTAATAAGCGTTGGACTATCTCGCCTGGTGGTAAGCGATGATGTGGTGAAGATGTTGAATTAAGATGCATATTATGGTATAGAAACTGTAATCAGGAAGCGGTTTTGTAAAATTGTTATGTAACGGGACGAGCAAGAGATTTAGTCTAAGTGTACGCGACAAATGAAAGAAAGATTTAGATCTTAGACCGATCTGGTAAACTATTAACCTAAACTTACACTAAGTAAGGACAAAAATGGCAGAAACCGCATCGTGTTATTTTTATTAGTCACATTGTTTTACATTTACTCGAGCCGATATTGCCATGCTTCACTATTTTTCAGTTGTTATGGTTCATAATAATCATGACCGTGGGACAGAGTAAATAATAAATAGTACAAATAACCGTGGTCATCACTCAATAGAGCTAAGCCTTCCGGCTCCCGATCTGCACCACGTACGTGTACGGAAGCGTTTCTTTACTCATGTGGTCTCGTCGTCCACTCGTTGTCAACACATGGTGAACGCCGCGTCACAGAATAAATAATAGTACGCACCGTGGTGAATCAGTAAACCTCGTGTGGTCAGGTCAAACTGCCAATTTTATTGGTATATCAAAGTGATTACGCTTGATTCGCATACAGCTTCATCGATTTGGATATCTGCAGGGATATTCCAATCATTCGAAAGCAAATTCGGATTCGGAAGCTGCCTTTACTGCGATTTGGATCTTTGCAATTCACAATGCTCAATGCAAATCTCAATTCAAAAGAATTGACAGTGATTCTAATTGGAAAAAATCTGCGACAAAATAGCTCACGGATTTTCTCAATACCTATTCAAACTTATTTAATTAGAAATGAAGTTTCCGAATTCGGATGTATCAGACTGAAATGAGAATCATGGAGCAGATCGCTATAATATTTCCTTTCTATTTGATCAGACTTTGATAACCCTTAATTTAAAATCCTCGCAGGTGTTTCCTTGTTTTCTAATAGAATGGTGTGCCCACAGAACACAAAATGGGGCCCGCCCGAATTTAAGTAAAGTCATTTAGGCACTAGAATATGGGGTAGATAAGGACCAAGTGTATAATCGAGGCATATTTCATTTTTAAGTGCGGTATAAGCTGTTCTGAGAATAAATGGTAACATTTTGCACAAACAATCTCTCAGCCTAAACGCAAACTTTCACCGTCCGTCATGGGTAAAAAAGGGCAATATGATGCAATGCACTAAGCGATACACACATGTTAGTTATTCTTTATTTACATAAACACATATATAAACTACTTATTAGTAATTTAACACAACCTTAATAACCATGTTAGTTTCAACAAGCAGTTAATAATTTCATGGCGAGTATTATATAATACTTAAGCATAGATCTAGATTTATCCCCGTATTCACAAACGACACTAAGTATAGGGACTCACAGTGCTCGCCAACGTATGGTGTCATTCAAACCAATACTTTAATTTACATTACTTGCGTTGCGTTCATCAAAATCTTCTTGAATACGGACCTTAGCATTGATTAAAGCCATTTGATTAGTTAAATGGTGCCCTACGAATAAATAATAAGTCAGGAAGTCGAATTCAGAACAAAGTACACACAAAAAGTGGCCCTCCTTCAAACCAAAACTACGTAGTTTCAAAATAAGAATCACTTTCGAAGTTAAAAATGATTGGCTTGGAGATTGATTTAAATTCGGAACGAAAGCGGGGATTGGTTCGCTCATGTGCTGCAATTTCTGTTATGACAGTTGAGTCAAACAAGACAAATGTCCGACTAATGACGCGCTGGACACGACTTTTAACCCCGCCTGCTTGGGCACGACTTTAATAGGGTGATTTTTTTAACGCAGCTACATTTCCTGACTTATTATTTATTCGTAGATCGCGCCTATTTGACAAATCAAATGGCTTCTTTCTATGCTAAGAGTAGATTGATGCTTAAGTATCATTCTATAAATACCATTACCGGCCCATGTCACCTACACCGAAAACTGTTGTACACAACGACCAAAATTGATCAGCACAAGGTACCCTATGAAATCTATCCCCTCGACTCTTCAGGCGAGGCCAGCGACTTCCGATCCTCTCCACCAGTTCCGTGCAGGTGTTGATAACTCCTGGGATGTCCAGCTGTGCGCCTGGAGGAAGACTGCCCGCCCTGGGTCGGAAGTCTGGAGGTGGTCTGCGGTTTTGAATATGGAAAAGTTTGACTACATTGGAGTTGAAGTGTAATGCGAATAGTTTTATGAAGCAATTTGAGATATAGGCGCCGCCAATGCATAATTGGGTTAAAAAATGCAATCCACTAATTTCGTCGTATCGATGTATCGAACCGTGGCTTAATTGGCAGAGCACCTGGACGTGTAATCCGGGGGGTGCGGGTTCGAGTCCCGTCGGTACGATGAAATTTTGGATTGTGTTTAACAATTTACAAAAATATAAAGTGTGAGACACTTCAAAGAAACATAAAATTTGAGATATGTTGCCTCATAGTAACGTCACAGTTTTATATGATTGTAAAACTGTGGTAACGTAATGTATGTTAAACGGATAAATGTCAATTGAGCTGCTGACGGATTTTTTAAGGAAAAAAAACTACTTTTACAGAGTTCATAAATAAAAAGTAGTTTTGTATAAGTTCAATAAAATAATATGGTATTTACAACTGACTTCCCAAAAACAAGGTATGTATGTATGTATTTTGTATGTATGTTACGCGATTACTCCGTTAATTGTGAACCGATTTGAATTATTCATTTTTTAACCGACTTCACAAAAAAGGAGGAGGTTCTCAATTCGTCTGTATGTTTTTTTTTTATTTTTTTTATCGGTAGGGTTTGTTTTCGAGGTGATCCCATTGTAATTTCATTGAGATCTGATAAGTATCTTGAGAGATATGACGATAAACTCTCAAACTTGACTCGCGGGGCATGGAAGTCGGTTGTTTTAGTTTTTAAACTATCTAAATTATTATTTTACATAATTATATTTTTTATATCCGGTAAGGGCAAAGTTATAATAATAAAAATCGGTAATAAAACCTTTCTGACTAAAATTGTTTGTTTCTGCTGTTATCTTAGAATTTATAAATAAAAAAAACACACAATTCACCAAAAAAAAAATCTTTTAAAGCCTTGGTCAAGAACATTTTACTAAACGGAAGTGCGTATACTACGATAAATACCCCTTCATCATCATAATCAGCCGGTGTCCGTCCACTGCTGGACGTAGGCCTCTCCCAAGATGTGCCACTGATCCCGATCTTCGGCTCAAAAGCCAAATGCAAAATTAAAATTCATAATCTTTTATTGCTAATTTTGAATGTAGTTGGTATACAAATATGCAAGATAAATACCTAGTGTACGTTAATAATAGAGTTTCCACTTTCCCGATTTTCAAATAATCAGTAACTAAAGGTCTTTTATTAAAATATCTCATTGAAACTCCGTGAATCCATTCATATTAAATAATTCTTTGAAAAGTAGGAGCTTAAAACAAAAGCTCTCTAGATTCAAATGAAGTCGTGCGGATAATTCAAGTTATCAAACTGCAATATTGCTTTTGAGATTCTCGACTTCAAAGAAAACAAAGAGGAACTATGGTAATTATTAAAGTCATTCGACAAATGAGACGGTTTATGAATGACTAGAACAACCAATACAAATTATTTGTAAAGACTGTAAATACAACGCAATCAAAAATCACATCGATCCTATTATAAGTCTTTACATACGGAAAACTATATTTACTTACATAATTTGATTGAATAATATAAACATATTATTCGATCAATGTAGGTATGTAGTTAAATATAGTTTTCCATAAAACATATTGTTCAATCAATTTATGTAAATATGATTTCCCATACTTATATAGAACCAATGGATGTGATTTTAGTGCACGTTTTGCTCCATTTACTCATTATTGGTGTATTATGGTAATAATCCACTAATTTCGTCGAATTGATGGATCGTAGTGTGGCTTAATTGGCAGAGCACCTGGACGTGTAATCTGGGGGGTGCGGGTTCGAGTCCCGTCGGTAAGATGAAATTTTGGATTGTGTTTAACAATTTGCTTTTGTATGGAAATCGTACCACCTTAAATTAATTGAAGGAAACGTGGCTATAAATTTTTCTTTTCCAATCAATAATCCCTTTATCACTTGATGTAAACGAACTTACATTATTTCATTGGGTTATACAAATACTATATCTACCTATCTACGAATAAGTTATCATATCATCGTGTTCATCGAAGGTAGGACAAATAAGTTCAATGACTGTTTCCACTTCGATATTTAAATGCGTATTCCCGACAGGTTTTTCGTCTTCCACCTTGACTTGACTTATTGAATGGAGGCATTGATCCTCAGCACATATTCACCCAAGACTTAGAAGTTTTGTGTTTGATCTTTCACTGCAACCATCAAACCTCAAGGGATTTTAGCACAAAATCATTTGTGTAAACTGCCAATTTATTAGCTTATATTGAAAGTGTTTGGAAGTAAGATTGGTATACAATATTCTATTGCATCATATTGACTTTCGTTGGAATTGTGTGATCGCTACCTAGTATTGACCTATTGACTGACTTAACTAATAAACTGACTTTCGCATGTATTTATAATATTGCAACTAAAATATTCTACAAATTGTGTTCGATCTAATTAATTTTTAATCTTTTGAGCTTTTGCAAAAAAATAGGATACAGCTGAGGCTGAAGATTACAATATAGGAGCTACGAGTAGGTACTCGTATATATTATGTTACTCTTTGGGGCTATGGTTAGTATCACGGAGAATAGACTATACTCTTGGTAGTTAGTTAGTATGTAATGGTCCTGATGACAGCTGTAAAGATATTTTAGAATGGAAAGTCAAAATGTATGCCATGTCAATGTCAGTTGGGGATAAATGCAACGACGTTGTACTATATTAAACTTGACTGCAAACTAAACAGCAAACACGGCCCGCAAGAGACCGACCTTGAACGGAGTTTGTCCCTTCCTTTTGTATGGACCACATATATATAATACATTCAGTATAGCGCATATATAGCAGTGCAGTGGCAGGTTGTTAGACAAAGACACACTCCCAACTAGGTGCCTTTCGTTTGGGCCTTTTCGTTGTACAAAGCAATTACAGCCTTATGTTTAGAGCATACCGATTGAATTGAGTTTTTCAAAATATCTGCATGGACCATAATTTTATACTAAGTCTATGGATAAATCCTTAACTAAAAATGACATTGACATTTCGCGGACTATGCAGCACACTACCGCCTCTAGCTGAAAATTCACACGCGCTAACCCATGGGAACACAGATTATTTATAATAGTTATTACTACTTAACCAGAAGTCTTATCATTGTTGTCCCCAGTAACTAGTAATATAATAGCTAAAACTCACATTTTGGGTGTCAGAATTAATGCGATCAGTTTCAAAAATTTTCTAAGACATTCTACGAGCATACAAATGTTTAGTTATTTTTATTTATTTGACTTCAAAAACTTAGACTTATATTTGAAGTCACTAATATTTAAATAAATAATTCTGGTACTCAAAAAAGTGAGACGCTAGTTTTCATTATTAAAGTAACAGTAATATATTATTACCTTTCATCACTTGACGAAACGCAAGAGAAGCAGGATTCACTGGAGCTCCTCGTGTCAGAATTGTCATCTTCGTTGTACGAAGATAAATTTGTAGCAGACACACTTCTTCTGTACAACACAGTGTTCCTTTCAATATTAATAAAGTCTGTGCACAAATACTTATTATCTTGACTAGTATCCGGCTCGTTAATTACAAAAGAAGGTATCACATTTTCAGTCGGCGACGGTGAAGTTTTCTCAGATCTTTCAGATTTCTCAGAATGTCTATCACTATCTATAGAATTATTATTATCTTCTATAGAACTTCTGGCTTCTTCAGATAGATGTGATATGAACTTTTTTGATTGTTCTATTTTAGTCTGCATTTTGTCTTGCATGTTGTCCATTCTATCTTGAATCTTTTCTTGGATTTTTATTAGTCCTTTTTTCAGTCTTTCCATTTTGTTATCTTTATCTGACATCTTGGCTGTTTGATTTGCACTCACAAAATTATATAGTTTAACATCACTTGATCTCTAGACAAATAGTATTTAAATATTAAACAGGCTTTGTTTGTGTAGGTAATGTATATAAAATATGTACCTTGGTTATCTAAAGTATTTTGATTGTTAAAAATAGAAGATAGTTTAAAAACTACAACAACCGACTTCCATGCCGCGCGAGTCAGTTTCAGTTGCAAGTTTGAGACGTTTACGGACACATTTTTGGAGATACTTATCAGATCACAATGAAATTACAATGGCGCACCTCCCTTGGGATATCTATTTTCCAACAAAAAAGAATCATTGAAATCGGTTCACAAACGTTGAAGTTATCCGCGAACTAACATAAATAAACTGGCCAAGTGCAAGTCGGACTCGTACTCGTAGGGTTCCATACCACACTTCAGTATTTTATAAGATCGAGCAAAAAATACCACTATCATTATTCGCCAGCAAAAAATAATAATTCATAAACATTTCGTTTCTTATAACGCTTTCTAACGTCTAACAAAAGTGTTAGGGATCGACATTTCAATATAACGCCATCTATGGGACGTTTACCTAACTAAGCGTTCATAGATGGCGTGAAATGCCGAAAAAAACACGTTTCTTGTATAGGGACCCTCTATTATCTCTAACTTTATTCTGTTTTTAGTATTTGTTGTTATAGCGGCAACAGAAATACATCATCTGTACAAATTTCAACTGTCTAACTATCACGGTTTATGAGATACAGCTTGGTGACAGACGGACAGACAGACAGACAGACAGACGGACAGCGGAGTCTCAGTAATAGGGTTCCGTTGGTACCCTTTGGGTACGGAACCTTAAAAAAAAATATACCGGCCAATTTGAGTAGCCTCCTCTTTTTTTTGAAGGCGGTTAAAGGCACATCCACACCACACTATCCTACTTCCTACTAATATTAATAATAAAGGTGAAAGATTGTATGTATTTTTGGTACTTCTTCTAGTTAAAACTACTCAACGGATTGTGCTGAAATTTGATATGTAGATAGCCTAGACCCTGGAATAACACACTTTTTATCCTGATATTCCCACAGGAACGATGTCTATGACAGTACTGCGATTAGTTTTGAATAGGTCTGCAACTATTACCCGATAATTTTAATTTTAATTATATTAAATTTAAATGTTTATATTAGTGCAATAAAATGACACATACCTACCTAAACTAAATGAAATGTTATACACAGTTATAATTATTTTTAATTTTAATAACATCTTTATTATACTTAAAATAATATAAGTATACATAATTGCCTATGTGTTGCAATTTAATTTGTACAATAAAGGTGCCTAATCGTGGGAGGAACCAGATCCCAAGATACGGGCGTTCATTTGTCTAGTTTGGTATCTAGCGACTATTTTATAAATGTGTTAAAAAAATGTGTAAATTTCGAAATTACCAAAATGTGGATTCTAAAATTATAAGCACTTATCACTGTATTATGCACTTTATTTAACACGTAATTTTCGTTTTAGTTAGTTTTGTTTTAAACCGTTTATTTTATGTAACGTAGGTACTCGCACTTACTAGAAAACTGTTATCCTCAACCTTTAAATAAAACTAGTAAAAAACAATACGTCTATCCTCATCGACAGCTAAAATAAAACTAAACTAAACCAATCCCGATCTTTGGGAAACAAACATTCGGCAGTGTGCAATATGTTCTTTTCAACTTTGTTATTGTAACATATTCTTAGAACATCACAGCTGGTTATGCGAAGCTACTCTGCAAGTTCTGCATCTCTTCATTTTGCAAATACTATGTATACATATATGCCTACAACACAAAAATTGTTTCTACCTATGACCGTCCTATGACGGTTCTCTGTTCTATAACAGAATACCTACTTAATAGGTCATAAGACTTTGAAACCATCTTACAGATGTGCCCCAAACATGTGTCATTAGGTAATAATGCGATGATGGTCTTAGACCATGAATATGGAATAGGCACATTTGGTCACATTTATTTTTTTAGCGTAGTCTAGTATCTTTTCTTTTAAACTACCAAGTGCGAGTCGGACTCGCACATGATAGCTTTCGTATCACCGTACAATATGTTGTAACGAAGAGCAAAGAATGCCGTAAAACCTCAGAAATGTATAAAACCGGCCAAATGCGTGTCGGGCCACGCGCTGTGTAGGGTTCCGTAGTGTTAGAATGTAATCTATTTTGTGAACGCAGCCATATCGGTGTCTGTCATATGTCAATGTTAGTCTTTGTCTATGACACTTGTTAATGCTCTCTCTGCTCTGTTCCTATTATATCCGTGAATTCATGTACAGTTTAATAAATACACTAAACGGGTGTATCTCTTTTATTTACGCAAATATTAACGTCATGGTAGCAGTGCGTATAATGTCTACCTAAAATTTCGCGTCCACGACGAGTATTTTCAGATAACTGTGCCTGTGACTCGAGATTCATACCGGCCGGCACCGCGTGTGCGCAGTGGTACTTAACCTCACAACGTCAATTGAAAATCGAGATTTTTTGATAAAAATGTCCTCCACTTCGGCGAACGCGTTCAATATTGAAAAACTTACTGGTCGATCCAACTATGCAAGTTGGAAATTCGCCGTGAAAACGTATTTACAGCACGAAGATTTGTGGCAGTGCATCGAACCAACGACCGGCACCGCCATCGATCCTGCTAAAGACACGAGAGCGAGAACAAAAATCATTCTCCTTCTGGATCCTGTAAATTACGTACATATCCAGGACGCCCAGACAGCTCGTGATACTTGGGAAAAGTTGGAGAAAGCATTTGACGACAACGGACTGACGAGAAAAGTGGCACTACTGCGAGATCTTGTGACGACGTCACTCGACAGCTGTGATTCTATAGAAGATTATGTGAATAAAATCATGAGCACAGCTCATAAGTTACGGGGCATTGGCTTCAATGTAGAAGATTCATGGATCGGTGTACTGATGCTCGCTGGCCTGCCAGACTTTTATAAACCAATGATAATGGGATTAGAAAGCTCTGGAATCCAAATTACTGCAGACGCCATCAAAACAAAGCTTATCCAGGAAGTTAAGTGTGAAAATTCCTCCGCCTTCTACATGAACAAGAAAAACAAGCCACAGAAAACCCCGAATAAAGCTGTGCATGCCTCGGGTCCCCGGTGCTTTAACTGTAATTCACATGGACACATTGCTCGATTCTGCAAAGCACCGAAGAAAGTAAAAGACAAAGCAGGATTTGTCGCCGCTTTTTCAGCAACAATAGGAAGCACAGATGATAAATGGTATTTGGACTCTGGTGCAGCCATGCATATGACGAACAGAAGTGACTGGCTGTATGATGTCCACAGGACTCCGGTTTCAAGGGTAACAATAGCAAACAAGTCCCCGATGCCTGTTGAAAGTGCTGGTAATGTTGATATTTCCCTGTATGGCTCTGGGAAAATACAGGTAAGAGATGTATTGTATGTACCAAACATTGCGGTAAATTTGCTCTCTGTAAGCGCTATGAGTAAAAATGGTTGTAAATTGATTTTTAATAACAAAGGATGCGATATATACAATGCTCAGGGTACACACATATGTTCAGCAACTATGGTAAACAACCTATACAGGTTGAATATTGATGCTAATGTCACCGCTAATGTAATTTCCACCGGTATTACAGATGACTCCGTGCTATGGCACCGACGTATGGGCCATTTAAATTTTGCTGATGTACAGAAGCTCCCTCAGTGTGCCGAAGGACTGTCTCTACCTGTGAGTAAAGAAAAAGCCAACGTAACATGTGAAACATGCTTAAAAGGAAAGCATGCCAGGATGCCATTCCCGAAAGAAGGCTCACGTGCCACTCAGCCTCTGCAAATAATCCACTCAGACCTATGTGGAGTTATGGAAACCCCATCATTTGGAGGTAAGAAGTATTTTATAACATTCATAGACGACTATACAAGAAGAGTATTTGTCTACTTTCTGTCTAACAAACTTGATATAACTGATATTTTTAAAGATTTGAAAACTAAAGTAGAGAATTAATTAAATTATAAAATAAAATGCATTAGAACAGATGGTGGTACTGAGTATTGCAATCAATATTTTGAAAAATATCTGAGAGATTGCGGTATAGTCCATGAAATTAGTGCACCTTATACACCCCAACAAAATGGCCTATCCGAACGAATGAATAGAACGTTGGTGGAGCGTGCAAGATGTATGATTTTTGACGCTAACCTAAGTAAAGGATACTGGGCTGAGGCAGTTGCTACTGCAGCATACATTATAAATAGATCGCCTACAAGGGCGTTAGGTGGAAAAACACCGTATGAAATTTGGAGTGGTAAAAAGCCAAACCTGTCGCATTTCAGAATTTTTGGTTGTGAGGCAATGGTTCATACGCCCAAACAGAAGCGCCAAAAATGGGATGCCAAGTCTAGTAAATTTATATTCACAGGCTATTGTGAACATTCCAAAGCATATAGATTAATGGACTTCAGATCACATAAAGTGCTTATAAGCAGGGATGTTACATTTCTCGAGAAAAATCAGAAGCTAGGTGTTGATGTACCTTTTGGAGTTTCAAGCCCTCAGACATCATCAGACAAAAATGATAGTGGCTTCAGTGGATCTGAAAACCAGTCTACCTGTTCTGAGTATAGGAGAGAATACTCCGTACCTCTCAAAAACAGACAAGATATGGTACCAGTAGAGATATATGATGATTGCAGTGAGTATGATACTGGGGACAGTGCCACCGGCTCACCTGTAAACTCACCAACACCTCCGGTTTCACCAGACTCACCAGATAAGGTAACATTAAGGCCCAATAATCAACTTTATCGGACTGAACTTGATAAGCCTCCGATATCGCCAGCTTCTAAGGAAAATGTAACATTAAGATACCGCTTACCACATAAACTGTCTGAAGAGATGGATGATGATCCTACAAGCTACTTATGCTTCAGTAATATAAATGATCCACAGACAGTGGAAGAGGCTCTTTCTTCTGAGAATGCAGAACACTGGAGAAAGGCAATGGATGAAGAATATGAATCACTAGCTAAAAACAAAACGTTTACCTTGACTGAGCAGCCTTCTGATAAAAGAGTAATTCCATGTAAGTGGGTTTTTAAAACAAAAACAGACCATAAAGGCAACATAGAACGATACAAGGCTAGACTGGTGATAAAAGGCTGTATACAGAAGAAAGGACTAGAATATGATGAAGTTTACTCACCTGTGGTACGCTATACTTCTATGAGATACCTACTGGCGCTAGCTGTAAAGTATGATCTAGAAATCGACCAAATGGATGCTGTATCTGCCTTTCTGCAGGGCGACATTGACAGGGAGATATACATGCAGCAGCCTCCAGCATATGAGAAAGGATCACAAGTATGTAAACTGCACAAGTCTATTTATGGACTCCGTCAAGCCAGCAGGCTGTGGAACCAGAAGTTGGACAAAGTTCTACGAGAAATTGGCTTAAAACGCTCACAGGTAGATCCTTGTGTATCCTCCAAGAAAGAAACTACAGATGTGATAAAGGAGAAACTTAAAGTAAACTTTAGCATGAAAGATCTTGGAAAAGTTAAGCAATGTATTGGTTTAAATATTACAAGGAACGAGACACAGGAGAGTTATTTATAGATCAAGAAAAATACATCATAGATATTTTAGAGAAATTTGGCATGTCAGAATGCAAACCAGTTAAAACTCCAATAGAAGTTGGAATGAAATTTACAAAAAATATTGAAAAGATGAACATGGATTTTCCTTATCAACAGGCAATCGGGTGCTTGTTATATTTAGCACAAGCTACAAGACCAGATATATCATTTTCTGTAAACACATTGAGCAGATTCAATAACAACCCAAACACTGAACACTGGCTCGCTGTAAAAAGAGTTTTCAGATATTTACAGGGGACCCGTGGATTTAAATTGAGATATCATCAAGATCGCACTCAGAACATCACAGCATACTGCGATGCAGACTGGGGTGGCGATATAGAAACCAGAAAGAGTTGCTCTGGTTATATTTTCATGTTTCAGGGTGGAGGGATCTCTTGGAACTCACGCAGACAACAAACCATAGCACTCTCGACAACTGAGGCAGAGTACATGGCAATGAGTTCAGCTCTACAGGAAAGTTTGTGGTTCCGGCAGCTACAGATTGAGCTTGGCCAACAGGACACTGGTGATACCATTTCTATATTTTGTGACAATCAAAGTGCTATTAGACTTTCTTTGAGTGATAGTTATAAACCTAGAACTAAGCATATTGATATTAGGTATCATTTCATCAAAGATTATGTAAACAGGACATTTGTTAAATTCTTATTTGTTAAAAGTTCTGACATGGTCGCTGATATTTTAACTAAAGGGACTTCTATAGAAAAACATATATATTGTACATTTAATATGGGTCTGCGTTCAGGAGAGAATGTTAGAATGTAATCTATTGCTCTGCTACCATGACGTTAATATTTGCGTAAATAAAAGAGATACACCCGTTTAGTGTATTTATTAAACTGTACATGAATTCACGATATAATAGGAACAGAGCAGAGAGAGCATTAACAAGTGTCATAGACATAGACTAACATTGACATATGACAGACACCGATATGGCTGCGTTCACAAAATAGATTACATTCTAACATTCTCTCCTGAACGCAGACCCATATTAAATGTACAATATATATGTTTTTCTATAGAAGTCCCTTTAGTTAAAATATCAGCGACCATGTCAGAACTTTTAACAAATAAGAATTTAACAAATGTCCTGTTTACATAATCTTTGATGAAATGATACCTAATATCAATATGCTTAGTTCTAGGTTTATAACTATCACTCAAAGAAAGTCTAATAGCACTTTGATTGTCACAAAATATAGAAATGGTATCACCAGTGTCCTGTTGGCCAAGCTCAATCTGTAGCTGCCGGAACCACAAACTTTCCTGTAGAGCTGAACTCATTGCCATGTACTCTGCCTCAGTTGTCGAGAGTGCTATGGTTTGTTGTCTGCGTGAGTTCCAAGAGATCCCTCCACCCTGAAACATGAAAATATAACCAGAGCAACTCTTTCTGGTTTCTATATCGCCACCCCAGTCTGCATCGCAGTATGCTGTGATGTTCTGAGTGCGATCTTGATGATATCTCAATTTAAATCCACGGGTCCCCTGTAAATATCTGAAAACTCTTTTTACAGCGAGCCAGTGTTCAGTGTTTGGGTTGTTATTGAATCTGCTCAATGTGTTTACAGAAAATGATATATCTGGTCTTGTAGCTTGTGCTAAATATAACAAGCACCCGATTGCCTGTTGATAAGGAAAATACATGTTCATCTTTTCAATATTTTTTGTAAATTTCATTCCAACTTCTATTGGGGTTTTAACTGGTTTGCATTCTGACATGCCAAATTTTTCTAAAATATCTATGATGTATTTTTCTTGATCTATAAATAACTCTCCTGTGTCTCTGTTCCTTGTAACATTTAAACCAATACATTGCTTAACTTTTCCAAGATCTTTCATGCTAAAGTTTACTTTAAGTTTCTCCTTTATCACATCTGTAGTTTCTTTCTTGGAGGATAGTATTATAAGGTCATCAACCCATACAGCAATAAAAATCATTTGTTTCTCATTATAGTATACACAAGGATCTACCTGTGAGCGTTTTAAGCCAATTTCTCGTAGAACTTTGTCCAACTTCTGGTTCCACAGCCTGCTGGCTTGACGGAGTCCATAAATAGACTTGTGCAGTTTACATACTTGTGATCCTTTCTCATATGCTGGAGGCTGCTGCATGTATATCTCCCTGTCAATGTCGCCCTGCAGAAAGGCAGATACAGCATCCATTTGGTCGATTTCTAGATCATACTTTACAGCTAGCGCCAGTAGGTATCTCATAGAAGTATAGCGTACCACAGGTGAGTAAACTTCATCATATTCTAGTCCTTTCTTCTGTATACAGCCTTTTATCACCAGTCTAGCCTTGTATCGTTCTATGTTGCCTTTATGGTCTGTTTTTGTTTTAAAAACCCACTTACATGGAATTACTCTTTTATCAGAAGGCTGCTCAGTCAAGGTAAACGTTTTGTTTTTAGCTAGTGATTCATATTCTTCATCCATTGCCTTTCTCCAGTGTTCTGCATTCTCAGAAGAAAGAGCCTCTTCCACTGTCTGTGGATCATTTATATTACTGAAGCATAAGTAGCTTGTAGGATCATCATCCATCTCTTCAGACAGTTTATGTGGTAAGCGGTATCTTAATGTTACATTTTCCTTAGAAGCTGGCGATATCGGAGGCTTATCAAGTTCAGTCCGATAAAGTTGATTATTGGGCCTTAATGTTACCTTATCTGGTGAGTCTGGTGAAACCGGAGGTGTTGGTGAGTTTACAGGTGAGCCGGTGGCACTGTCCCCAGTATCATACTCACTGCAATCATCATATATCTCTACTGGTACCATATCTTGTCTGTTTTTGAGAGGTACTTGAACGGAGTATTCTCTCCTATACTCAGAACAGGTAGACTGGTTTTCAGATCCACTGAAGCCACTATCATTTTTGTCTGATGATGTCTGAGGGCTTGAAACTCCAAAAGGTACATCAACACCTAGCTTCTGATTTTTCTCGAGAAATGTAACATCCCTGCTTATAAGCACTTTATGTGATCTGAAGTCCATTAATCTATATGCTTTGGAATGTTCACAATAGCCTGTGAATATAAATTTACTAGACTTGGCATCCCATTTTCGGCGCTTCTGTTTGGGCGTATGAACCATTGCCTCACAACCGAAAATTCTGAAATGCGACAGGTTTGGCTTTTTACCACTCCAAATTTCATACGGTGTTTTTCCACCTAACGCCCTTGTAGGCGATCTATTTATAATGTATGCTGCAGTAGCAACTGCCTCAGCCCAGTATCCTTTACTTAGGTTAGCGTCAAAAATCATACATCTTGCACGCTCCACCAACGTTCTATTCATTCGTTCGGATAGGCCATTTTGTTGGGGTGTATAAGGTGCACTAATTTCATGGACTATACCGCAATCTCTCAGATATTTTTCAAAATATTGATTGCAATACTCAGTACCACCATCTGTTCTAATGCATTTTATTTTATAATTTAATTCATTCTCTACTTTAGTTTTCAAATCTTTAAAAGTATCAGTTATATCAAGTTTGTTAGACAGAAAGTAGACAAATACTCTTCTTGTATAGTCGTCTATGAATGTTATAAAATACTTCTTACCTCCAAATGATGGGGTTTCCATAACTCCACATAGGTCTGAGTGGATTATTTGCAGAGGCTGAGTGGCACGTGAGCCTTCTTTCGGGAATGGCATCCTGGCATGCTTTCCTTTTAAGCATGTTTCACATGTTACGTTGGCTTTTTCTTTACTCACAGGTAGAGACAGTCCTTCGGCACACTGAGGGAGCTTCTGTACATCAGCAAAATTTAAATGGCCCATACGTCGGTGCCATAGCACGGAGTCATCTGTAATACCGGTGGAAATTACATTAGCGGTGACATTAGCATCAATATTCAACCTGTATAGGTTGTTTACCATAGTTGCTGAACATATGTGTGTACCCTGAGCATTGTATATATCGCATCCTTTGTTATTAAAAATCAATTTACAACCATTTTTACTCATAGCACTTACAGAGAGCAAATTTACCGCAATGTTTGGTACATACAATACATCTCTTACCTGTATTTTCTCAGAGCCATACAGGGAAATATCAACATTACCAGCACTTTCAACAGGCATCGGGGACTTGTTTGCTATTGTTACCCTTGAAACCGGAGTCCTGTGGACATCATACAGCCAGTCACTTCTGTTCGTCATATGCATGGCTGCACCAGAGTCCAAATACCATTTATCATCTGTGCTTCCTATTGTTGCTGCAAAAGCGGCAACAAATCCTGCTTTGTCTTTTACTTTCTTCGGTGCTTTGCAGAATCGAGCAATGTGTCCATGTGAATTACAGTTAAAGCACCGGGGACCCGAGGCATGCACAGCTTTATTCGGGGTTTTCTGTGGCTTGTTTTTCTTGTTCATGTAGAAGGCGGAGGAATTTTCACACTTAACTTCCTGGATAAGCTTTGTTTTGATGGCGTCTGCAGTAATTTGGATTCCAGAGCTTTCTAATCCCATTATCATTGGTTTATAAAAGTCTGGCAGGCCAGCGAGCATCAGTACACCGATCCATGAATCTTCTACATTGAAGCCAATGCCCCGTAACTTATGAGCTGTGCTCATGATTTTATTCACATAATCTTCTATAGAATCACAGCTGTCGAGTGACGTCGTCACAAGATCTCGCAGTAGTGCCACTTTTCTCGTCAGTCCGTTGTCGTCAAATGCTTTCTCCAACTTTTCCCAAGTATCACGAGCTGTCTGGGCGTCCTGGATATGTACGTAATTTACAGGATCCAGAAGGAGAATGATTTTTGTTCTCGCTCTCGTGTCTTTAGCAGGATCGATGGCGGTGCCGGTCGTTGGTTCGATGCACTGCCACAAATCTTCGTGCTGTAAATACGTTTTCACGGCGAATTTCCAACTTGCATAGTTGGATCGACCAGTAAGTTTTTCAATATTGAACGCGTTCGCCGAAGTGGAGGACATTTTTATCAAAAAATCTCGATTTTCAATTGACGTTGTGAGGTTAAGTATCACTGCGCACACGCGGTGCCGGCCGGTATGAATCTCGAGTCACAGGCACAGTTATCTGAAAATACTCGTCGTGGACGCGAAATTTTATGTAGACATTATACGCACTGCTACCACATAAACTGCCTGAAGAGATGGATGATGATCCTACAAGCTACTTATGCTTCAGTAATATAAATGATCCACAGACAGTGGAAGAGGCTCTTTCTTCTGAGTATAGTATTTAACATATTTAGAGCGTAAGTGGGGTGCATTTTTCCATACAAACGTATTTCCCTGTTTCCTCCCTGGAATATGCTTCTAGAACAAAATTAGTTTCTACAAAAAATCAAGGTTTGCGGAATATAATATAATAAAATATAATGACTTGTAAATTTGCTTTATCAATAAATGAGTACAATACAATACAATACACATACTCTTTATTGATTACCATGAAAAAGATTACAAAAAAATACATTTTTCAAACACTGTAAAACAATCGGCGGTCTTATCGCTTATAGCAATCTCAGTATTTGAGTATTTGAGTATAAATAAAAATAATGGCCCTTCAAACATCTAAAGAGGAGATAAAAAGGCTTATATTTCTATTTGCGATTGGTTGGTCAAAAAAAGCAAATGATAGGGGGCATATCTACATTAGACCTTGATTTTTTGTAGAAACATTTTTTTCTAGAAGCATTTTCCAGGGACGAAACGGGGGAATACGTTTGTATGGAAAAGTACACCCCGCGTTCCCTCTTAATTAGTTTTAAAATGATCAAACACCCAAGTTCAATGACTATTACTGCTAAACTGATAAAGTTATCTTAACCGCTATAAAAATTGTTAGCAAAACCTCGGACAGACAGACGGACATGAAGAAACTATAAGGGTTCCTTGTCAGGACTACGGAACCCTAAAAACATGTTCGTTTTATTTATTATTTTGTTTTTATAATTTGTTGTTATAGTAGCCATAGTGATACATATAATTTTGTCTAAAGATTAAGTGTCTTCGTGTAATTGCAAAGTCAATATTGCAGAGTGTTCTACAAAATAAGCCAGTATACTAATCTACCTCAAACTAAACGATAGTATAACGAGTATTTGCCGATTCTCCTTAAAACGAATTCTTGTGAAATTTCCACTTCCGAATTAATGCTTAAATTATGTACTTTTCTTATAAAGGCTACATTGATTTGCTGTTGAGATTCAGTAAACCGCTATTTTTTGGAAGCCTGGCGGCCTGGTCGAGACAGATGATATTGTTACGATCTGTCGAGTTCATTTTTAGGGTTTCGTACCCAAAAGGTACCAACGCGACTTTATTATGACAGTAAGTACATTAAATACTGCTATTACAGAGGCCCGCTGTTTGTGCGTCTGTCTGTCATTGGGCCAAAGTATTATAGTATATTTTCTGACTGGGTTATATCTTCGGAACCGCAATGGTAGGCAGGCACTTATTTTTTTGAAGTGAAAACTTCTTTAGCAGCGTTGTGAACTTTTTGGGATGGTTATAAAATGTTAAACTCGCGTCAGGACACGGCGTCAGGACACGTGACCTAATCGAAAATTTATAAGACGGAGGGAGATTAGAAATTTTTTTTGGGATGGGTAAAAATGTTAAACTCGCGTCAGAACACGTAACCTGATCGAACATTTGTAAGACGGAGGGAGAGTAGACGAAATGCACAACGTTAATTGATCAAGTTTTCACTTCTGCCGGCACTCCCAGAGTGCAACCCATTTTTTTTTTATATCATATAAGCTAGCGTTTGACTACTATCTCCCCTGTTGGTAAGCAATGATGTAATGGGTCCTTTAAACAACGTGTTTTTTCGGCATTATTTGTTTGATTTTATTAATAAAATCGTATAAAAAATGCGGATTGTATGAACGGAACCCTTGTATTTGTTATTTATTGTATTGTAGAGTTTTTGTATTGTATTGTAGTTAATGTATCTAAACGAACCAAATTGAGATTTTTTGATCTTTATTATTATCAATACTGTGAACAGCCTGACCTTAAATTTCTGGCGTCAATGTTAAACCTTGATAACACTGATCTAATATACATTATACTTACTCGTTAATACATAAATAAACAGACGTAGATAATATACAAGTACAAGTATGTATATAGCAATCTATGGAAACCGTGCCTAATCACCAACTTAGTGGTTGGACGGCAACGTTGAGTCATCTAACGAGACTACCTGATTATTGTGAGTAATTTAGGTTAGGCTGGGCATACACGGACAGCTTGAAGCAGTTAGGCTGCGACTGCATAATGAACTACAGACTTACATACACGAACCGCTCGAACAGTTGCAATTGCTTTGGGCGGTTGGCTGCACGGTGAAATTTCATCGTGCGGTCAAGCAGTCGCCAGGCATACACTGACTGCTCGAGCTATCGACTGCTCTCGCGCAGTTAATTTCAAATTAAATCCATGATGCTACTGATTTGATTTAAAATTTAAATTGCCAACTGCTCGAGCAGATATCAATGGCAGATTCAAGCTGTTGACTCTGACTGCAAGAGCGGTCCGTGTATGTTGATCACTGGCTAACTACTCAAGTTGTCCGTGTATGCCCAGCTTTAGAGTATGTGCAAAAAGAGAACCGTCGTGACTTTACGATGAACTAACATTCAATAGGAAGGGAGGTATACCTAGTACTATCCGATAATGATAAGAGTAGGTGTTACCAAGATATCAAACATTTTTAGTCGTATAGACAGAGCAATGTTGTCAACGCAACAAAAACAGTAAATTAGAACCATCAACATGTGTGTCCTCAATTTCTGCGACGGTTCTCTTTTTGCACAAACTCTATTTTAATTCTTTTTGTTTTATAGTAAGGCTAGCGTTTGACCAGTTTCATATCTGTTCGTAAGTGACGATGTGGTCGAGGATGGTGGCACGCTAGGTATAGAGAGGGAACTGGTTCTCTTCTCTTTAGAACACATTAGATGTTTAGCGGCAGATTTATTTTTATCCCGCTTGATGTTAAGTGACGATGCGATCTAAGATGAATAGTATTCTTGCCTGGATATTAGAGAGGACAATGAGACGAGACGTAGGACAATAACTGATTTTAATCCTTCTCTTCATGGGTGATTATTTGTAGGGGAGAGACCAAACGAGGTCGAGGACCCGGTGGTGTCGTGGGAGAACGGTTGGCTTTGACGCCAGAGGTAACGAGTTCAATCCCCGCCTTGCACCAATGGTTTTCCATCGAAAAATGTATGTGCGCTTTTCACAGTGGCTCTCCGGTGAAGGAAAAACTTTGTAAAGAAACCCCTAACCCACGCATGGTGGTAGGACACTGTCTAGTGTCCGCCTGGTCAGCTACCACCCTCAAGTTAGAAAATCTGTCGAATTGCTAAAACATTTAATGTGTTCCGGCAGCTATCCTTAAGAGCCAATTCCCATACTAGGTCTAGCGTGCTTCCATCCTGGACCGCATCATCACTTACCAACACGTGAGATAGTGGTCAAACGCTAGCCTATAAGACATATAAAAAAAACGTAAGTATGTATCTTTTTAAAGTTCAGAATCGCTTAATTTACGCTGCACTCGGTTTAACACACTACCTTTTTATCAGATGCACCGTTTGTGAAATACCGTTATGTGAAAATACCGTTCGTCAAATAAGCTAGCTAATCTCGCAATAAAACGGATAGCAACTTTATAACGTAGGTTGTAATCCGCATAACTACGGTTATTGCTACAATTTTCTTTGCAAACGCATAATTTGCGTGAGCAACAGACCGGATCTGTCGCATTCATTTCAACACTAGCGTGAAACAAACCATTTGCCCAAATGTGGACTATCGTTAAAAACGCCTCGATAGGCTGCGTTTTAGCGTCGAGACCGTAAATTAGTAAACGAAGTGAGGGACGCCGTGTGACAAGATGGAGTGACGATACACGCAGGGTGTGCATTGGGAGAGGCTTATGTCCAGTAGTGGACTGACGTGGGCTGATAATGATGATGATGATGCTACGTTTTGACGATGCATAAGATCTACCAGCTACGAAAAGATTTGCTTGGCCTTTTCGAACGTTACGAAAAATTTAAAATGTCGGAGTCGGATTATACCAATTTTGCTGCCAATTTTTTCGATAGTGATAGTTTGACTTACATAGCAATCGACGAAAAGAGATGAATACGAAATCTATCATCTTGCTTACACATTCAGTCGATTGACACATTGAGCTAATCTGTAAGCACCTTAATGTAGGTAGATCATTTTATGCTGGGCAACATTGTACGTTCTTTGCTAATTCACCTGACCTTGGAAGCAGATAATAGCTTTAATAGCTATGGTGATATCGTTAGCGTAGAGAGAAATATTGTTATAAGCTTAGCGAAGTTATTAAGTCTACGAAAAATCTGCGACTTTTGTAATACAAAGAATGGATACTAGGTGACTAAATATACCTTCCTAACATATGTATAAACTTTGCATAGCCATAGAACAATTAATAGTACAGCCACATAATGTTTTGTGGAACAGCTGTTCCTTTTTGCTTCCGACTGCCAAAAACGGAAAGTTCTGTGTTATGTTTTTTTGATGTAAGTAAGTACGTACATTGTACAAATATTAACTCCAAGTAATTCAATTTAACCCAACGATTTTTTTTTGTGTGTACCCTATTTTTAGCCCCTGACGCAATAAGAAGGGGTGCTATAACTTATAAGTTTGACGTAAATCTGTGTGTCTGTCTGTGGCATCGTAGCGCCCAAACGGCTGAACCGATTTTGAATTAGTTATTTTTTATGTGATAGGTGTCTTGATCGAAAGTGTTCTTAGCTTTGATTCTTGAAAATCCGTTCAGCCGTTTGAAGACTATGAGCATCTTTCTAGATTATGACGCTATGAAATAAACTTTCGTAGTTCTGATCAATTCGAAATTCGGTATACTCTTACTTTAACGATATTGTAAGAACTTGGTAGCGTTGACCTGATGCTGGGACATCTCCTGAAATCCACAGAATACTGAACTCCTCACCAACTTACAGCAGAGATGTCGAGTTTGGGCTCATTGGAATGGTCTTAATGAACAGCCTAGATTATGAATACATCTGTCGGGGTGGTTTAAAATGTTTAATTTAAGTATTATGATTATGTTTCGACCTGGATCTTCAGATATGATGACCCGCTACCACTGGCTGTATTTGAAGACGGTTCTTTAGGTATTGAATGAAATTATGAACTTGTTTTGTGCAAAAACGTTATGATCTAACTATGATTAGCAATTTTTTACAGGTTAGTTATTAACCATTATATACTATGATTCTTGCGTAAATTCAATTTGTGTGTTATTGCGAAATACTGCATTTATTTTTCCTATGTATTTAGCTACATAAATATTACATAAGTATTTATAATTTACCTGTTATGAACAACTGACGTAAACAGAGAGTGTTGTAAGTTTTAAGTGTGTCTGTGTATTTTTGTGTCTGTCAGTGTATCGAAGTAAACGTACCTTAAGTAAAGTCGATGTGATCGGGAGAGTTATTTATTATTTATCAAAGGAAAGGTCGTCGAAAATTAGAAATGTAAGGAACTAGTTCCCCACTGCTTCGCCCGCATCAAAAAGTATATATTCAGACCTTCTGACCTTATCTATAATACCGGCTATCACTGCGCTAAATTTCAGCTAAATCGGTCCAGCCGTTTAACCGTAAAGAGATCCTAAACAAATATACATTAAAAAATGACTCATGGCAATTATTTAACTTTACATTAATAAGGACAGGAAAAGTCTATTTATTAGTTATGAACGCAATTCAATTAATTTTGTGTAAATAAAATTACAAGTGTTACTAAATAACCCACGGATTTTTTCTCCTCAAAAATGTTTCCTACGAAAAGAGAAAACATTTATTTTTCCTTTTACCTGTTTTGTTGGTAATAAAATACTATGCCTATGCTCTACGCATTTCTCGTACAAAAGTCTTTTTAACCGACTTCACAAAAAAGGAGGAGGTTCTCTTCGTCTGTATGTTTTTTTTTTATTTTACCTTTATTTCTATCTCGCTCACAGTTACCGTAAGAATATCTTATATGCAATAGCAACCTCCATTGTGTATAATCTTCTTGGGACTCTTCTACTAAAACTAGTACATTCTCCTATGTTTGAGGTATTTATCTCCATATCTCTGGTGATACTAATCAGATCTCGATAAAATTAAAATGGGACCACCTCGGAAACGTATCCTACCTATTAAAAAAAGAATCATTTGAATCCGTTCACAATTGATGGAGAAATCGCGTAACATACAAAAAAAAAAACAAAAAATTAATATATAATTATTTATTGAGGGCCCGGTGGCGTAATTGGGAGAACGGTTGGCTTTGATGCCGTGGTACCGAGTTCAAACCGCCGTGCACCAATGAATTTTTCTATCGAAAAATATATGTGCGCTTCTCACAGTGGCCCTCCGGTGAAGGAAAACATCGTTAAGAAACCAATAACCCCCGCATGGTGGTAGAACATATCTAGTGTCCGCCTGGCCAGCTACCACCCTCAAGTCAGAAAATCTGTCGCCAAACATCTAATGTGTTCCGGCAGCTATCCTTGAGAGCCAGTTCCCATTCTAGTCCACTTCTCTATCTTCGACCGCATCATCACTTAGCATCAGGTGAGATAGTGGTGAAACGCTTGCCTATAAGATATAAAAAAAAATTATCCCCACCTTTATTTCTATCTCGCTCACAGTTACCGTAAGAATATCTTATATGCAATACCAAGAACAGAAGCAAAATTTACTTGAAAAATTAATTTAATTTAATTTATTTACAAAATTTACACTGCAACCCCAAAAAAGTACTAGCAAGCCTTGAGGAGCAATCTTTAAGTATAAGTGTGGAAAGCTCATCAAGGAGGCCGACAGGGACACTGCCATTATCGACCCTTGCACGGATAAGAGTAGTCTATTCTCCGTGGATCCTTGGTAGATGAAACCGACTCTAGTCTGAGGAAACCGATTAAAATACCTACTTCATCAATTGTTGTGAATTTAAAAACAGGATATAATACATACGAGTACAAAGGAGTTTACATCTTAATTTTGGATGGTGCCGAGCCGCGGCGCGCCGGGGCGTGTCCCGTGTGCGCCTGTGCGGCAGTATTTATATTCTCTTTGCTGTGCGGTTCCAGATGAATATTTGTTTATTTAGTGACACTGTCAGTGCATGTTTATTTTGATAGCAGTTTGTGTGTTTATTAGTGTTTATTCATAAAATGAGTAGTCATACATCTAGTATAATATGTAGAAGGTCGCAGCCTGCCGGTCCTACCAATGCTGGATCATCGTATGACGGTAATGAGCTGGTGCAGTGTCCTCATTGCTCCCAAGCACGTTTTTTTAAGGGTCAGCGAGGACTCAATGTGCATATTGGAAAGAGCCACAAATCTTTCTCGCAAGATGCACATTCTGTCAACGTTGATACCCATTTATCTCAAACTCCCATTCAGGCTCAATTTTGTAACTCACAACCATTTTGGCAATATCTTTCTAAATTAAAATCATCCACTTCGATTGTTAAGCGCATTCCCCGTGGTGCACGTATCACAGTCGCTCAAAATGTGTCTATTAAAATTAAGAAAGTTGTAAATGAAAATTCGGAAAGTGCTTGGGAACAATTGTTGGCTTTTCCCTTCGAAGTTCTCCACTCTCAAAATACAAAACAATCTCTCACTACCACAATAAAAAATAACTGTTACACACAATCCAACCATAGGACAGATAATTCTTCACAAATTCAAAATTCAAACCAACAACATTCACATTGGCAGAATAAAAATTCTCATAGTATTTTCAATAAAGTGGAGACTAAAATAAGTGATGGAGACTTGAAGGGAGCTGCTCAGCTTTTGTTTACTAATGACACCATTGCGCCAAATACACCAGAAACTTTAGCAGCCCTGATTGACAAGCATCCACCATCGCTATCACCGCCTTGCCTCCCGATTAACTTCACTCAGCCTTCTGTTGCATGTTTGGGACCTCCGGGAAAACTCCCGGGAAATCCCAATTACTTTATGTGTGCCAACCCTATCTACTGCTACTTAAATATGGAGACAGGAATGGGATGGCACTTGCAGTTCCGGCGTTTTACGGCTGAGGCGTAAGAGCCGGGGAAGAACAGAGAAAGGTCCTCTTCTAGATTAATAGGAAGGTCTGGGTACTTATCTTTTAGTGCGCGGTCCTTTACGCAGAAGTGGACCGGATATATTCATTTACTCAGGAAATGCAGAATAACAATGCTTGGTGTTATTTACAACTTTAACATTGTTTATTGGATATAATATTATGTTCTATATACATTCAACGTATCTCAGCAGCTTTTCATGCTGAGAACACGCGAAACTTAATATTTCCTTATATCCTTAGAAAAGCATTTTTGCTTGAAGAAAAATATGTTACTTAATCAAACTTGTCAAAATAATATCGAAACCCTGGCAACCAATTCTACCATCGACATATGAAAACATTCAAATATATCGGATGAGAAAATTAGGCTGTCAACAAAGAGTTCGAACATTATAAAATAAGGCGAGGTCGCCACATCACCCCCCTACGAAGACGAACATCCCCACCAAAAAGGGAGGCCGCCCGTAATCGGAAGGATGAACAAAATTGTCCCATAGTCATTCAGAATCAAACAAATCTGTGATGACCATAGAGGAAGTTGAAATTCGGGACGTCAGGTCAACCAAATTATACAAAATAACAATTTACATTAACTAAAACTCAAATTATCTCGGGACTAAGGATTCACAGATCCAAAACATCCCTAAATTTGACTCGACGTCCAGAACGCGTCGAAACGACAGGATCCAAGGCTGGTGGAGGAGACTCCTTCGAGGCAGGCAATGGAATTAAATTTCCGACCGGAGGAACAGGCACCGTGAGAGGTACGTCCAATGGGTTGCTGCCTGGTTGCACTGAGGTCGATACATGATCATCCTCAGCCTCGAGATGTGCTGGTTTAACTCTGTTCACGCTTACCTCCTGCCTTTTTCCCCCCACATCAATCGTGACGGTTTTTGCCCCTCTACTGAGGACCTTATATGGTCCAGTATAGGGTGGTTGAAGAGAACGTCGGACCGTATCGTCACGTAAAAACACGTGCGTAGTGGTCGACATTTCTTTAAAAGTGAAAACTGAAGGAGACGAATGCCGAGACGCAGGAATTGGTCGAAGATCTGCCACAACCTTACGTAGCTGTGCCAAAAAATCATGCGCACTACTATCACTGGTTGGCAAGGATGGTACCACGAAATCCCCTGGAAGTCTCAAAGGCTCTCCATATAATAACTCGGCAGCAGAACATTTCAAGTCTTCCTTGAGTGCTGTTCTAATACCTAGCAGAACCAGCGGTAAGGCTTTACTCCATGTCTCTGCATGGCACATTAAAGCAGCCTTAAGCTGTCTGTGTAAACGTTCTACCATCCCATTAGCTTGCGGATGATAACTGGTTGTCCTAATTCGCTTAGTTGCGCAAAACTGTAACAACTCATTAAACAAGGTAGACTCAAACTGTCTGCCTTGGTCAGTAGTGACAACGAGTGGTACACCAAATCGCGAAATCCACCCGTTGACAAAGGTATTTGCTACCTCTTCAGCAGTGATACATGACATCGGCCATGCCTCTGCCCACCTCGTAAATCTATCGATTGCGGTGAGGCAGTACGTAAAACCGTTTGAATGCGGCATCGGTCCGATTATATCTAAATGTACCTGCTGAAAACGAGAACTTGTGCTGGCAAAATTACCTAACGGAGATGAAGCATGCCTGGTAATTTTGCTACGCTGGCATGAGACACAACAACGTGCCCAAGACATACAATCTTTCCTAAGTAACGGCCAGATGTAACGATCTGCGACCAGGCGTGCGCTTGTGCGCGCGCTAGGGTGGCCGAGATTGTGCAATCTGAGAAATACAGGCCGTCGAAAGGATGCGGGTAAATACGGTCTCGGTTTCCCCGTTGATACATCGCATGTTACAGAAATATCCGTTCCTGGAATAGGAACAGATTCTAATTTCAAAGAAGAATCTGCTCGCAACGTAACAAGTTCCTCGTCCACCTTCTGAGCTTCAGCCAGAGCAGCGTAGTCGTCTGTAAGAGAAATTGCCTCTATGCGCGACATCGCATCTGCCACTACATTGTCGTCGCCTTTAACGTACACGAAATCAGTGGTAAATTGGCTAATGAAACTCAACTGGTTTAATTGAACCGGTGGTAACTTTTCTCTTCGCTGTTTAAACGCGAAAATTAGAGGTTTGTGATCCGTAAATATGGTCACATGTTGCGCTTCCAAGAAATGTCTGAAATGCTGAACACTCTCGTAAACAGCTAGGAGTTCCCTATAATAAGCGGGCCACTCCTTCTGCTTTTCTGTTAATTTTTTACTGAAAAAGGCTAAGGGATGCCAACTCTCATTCTCGCTCTTACGTTGTTGTAAACACGAGCCTACATGAGTACCTGAAGCGTCGGTAAATAAACCTAACTGCGCGTTACTATCAGGGTGTGACAACAAGGTAACTGTTGTGAGGCTATCCCTACAAGCTATGTAGTCTTTTTCTAAGGCATCCGTCCAAGGGAATGGTTGTGTACCTTTCCCTTGAGTGGATGAAATCGCATCAACCAGAGGTGCCTGATATTTCGCTGCACCGGGTAAAAATCTGCGGTAGAAATTTAACATTCCTAAAAAACGTCGCATTCCCTGCACAGTTTTAGGAGGCGGGAACTCTGCGAGCGCTTGTATTCGCTCGTTAGGCGGCTTTGTGCCTTCTGCATTGATCTGATAACCTAAAAAGGTAACCTCAGATGTACCAAAAACGCACTTTGCCGGGTTAATAACAACACCGAACTGTCGTAACCTACCGAACAGTATTTTGAGGTGTTCCGCATGACTCGGCTTATCCACGGAATGTACCAGGATGTCATCAACGTATGCGTAACAGAAATTGAGGCCTCGCACGACTTCATCGATAAATCGTTGAAAAGTCTGACCTGCATTTCGTAAACCGAATGTCATGTAGGGAAATTCGAATAACCCGAACGGTGTTATAATCGCAGTTTTGCAAATATCCCCTTTAAATACGGGAATTTGATTGTAAGCTTTAACCAAATCTACGGTCGTAAATACCGTTGACTTAGCTAAGTTGCTAGCAAAATCACCGATATGCCTAACCGGATATCTATCCGGGATAGTTCGCGCGTTTAATATCCGGTAATCGCCACACGGACGCCAGGTTGAATCCTTTTTAGAAACTAGGTGCAAGGGTGATGACCAAGGACTATCCGAAGGCCTAGCTGTACCAGCTCGAACCATTGCGTCGAACTCTTGCTGCGCCACACGAAGTTTATCGGGGGCCAGCCGTCGTGGTCTGCACGAAATAGGTGGTCCCTCTGTTGTTTCGATGTGGTGCCTAGTCGAATGTCTGACTACCCTATCAATACCTGGTGGGCGCGTAATATCGGGAAAATCTGAAAGCAAATCCGTATAACTGTTACTCGGGAGTACGATGGCCCTAACACTGGACTGCGCAACGTTTGCTGCAGTTGCTACAACGTTCAGTTTGGTAACCCCATCGATTATCCGTTGTCGACGGCAGTCGGGTAACAAATTATAGTGGCTCAAAAAGTCTGAGCCAATAATTGGAGTGCTAACATCTGCGATTACAAAATTCCAAGTAAACTCTCTTCTTAAACCGAAATCTAAATGAAGAGTGGTTGTGCCGTAGGTTTTAATAGATGACTGGTTTGCGGCAAACAACTCGAACCCGCTCTCCCCTAAACGACCCTTTATTAAGCGTCGCGGGAAACAGCAGATATCCGAACCTGTATCTACAAAAAAATTTATTTTAGTTGCATGATCACTAACGAACAACCTACGACTTTTAAATCCGCGGTCGCTCATAGTTGCTACCGACCGCGGTATGCGTTGCCCAGATTGTGCTGCCTTCCAATTGCAGGGCCGAACGCACTTCGAAGCCCTACCGGCAAAACGATTATGGTACCAGCACAAATTCTGATTTTTAACACGCGACCTACTATTATTATTATTACGACTTCGGCCGCGATTTTGTTTGTTACAGGAATGATTCTTATTAAGCGACCGGACATCTTGAGAACTACTATCCATGGCCGATGCAACCATCCCTGCCAGCGTGGAAACCTGGCTTCTAACTTCGTCCAACTCCGAAATCTTGGAAGGTTTGGACGGTTCGGCTGTACGCACACTGCAAGACTGCGACGGATCTTGCGATATAATTTCAAATAAGCGATCCGCTAATTGTGCCGTAATATTTAATTCCTGCAATGGCTGCGCCTCTAAAACAATTTGGATTTGCAGAGGAAGTTGTCTAAGCCAAATCGATTTGAGAACCTCCTCCGGAAAATTTTTATTCGCGAGCGTCCTTAAATGCCGTAAAAACGAGGACGGCTCCCTATCCCCGATTGTCTCGCCACCTAATAACTGTCTGATGTTTTCCTCATGCGATTGCGAGAAACTCGAGACAATCGCTTGTTTTAACTTGGTGTACGGGGAATCGGCAGGGGGTCGAATAATCAATGCTTCGACCTCCCTGGTGCAACTAATATCTAATTGTGCCACGGCATAAGAAAATTTTGTCACTTCCTGAGTGATTTTATTTATAACGAATTGCGACTCAAGACTGGCAAACCACAGGGCAGGCCTGTCCTTACAAAAAACAGGTGTACGAATACTCACCCCGCCGACGCATACTTGCCCATCCTGACTATCATTCGATGCCTCGAAAAACGCCTCCCTTTCTGCAATCGGTCCCGACGGACGAGCCTCTTGTCCCGTCATCGTCGACGCCTTTCAATCCAACTGCACGTCCGGGAAGTAAAAAAAAACTTCCAGAAGGTACCAATCTGAAAATTTTCAAAGCACAGAAAACAATTGCACAATGACAACAGGAAAAAAAAACAAAGGAAATTAATTTTTATTCCTTTCTAGGTTCTACAAGGCTGTTCTGGGCTAGAATGATCGTGATGCGGCGATCTACACCTATAGGCATAGCCTAACTACGATATAGAAAAACAAAAATTCTAAAAACACATAATTAAGTTCGCCACATAAAAGGAAATGCGCCGGCAGCGTCCGCTTAAAAAATAGGGACCTCGGAATGTCGTTTGCGACAATCCGGGACAGGAACTGACGAATTTGGGTACCTTGACACTTTCACACACTAAAAGAGGTAAGACGACGGAATCTTCTAGGCTCCTGTCGTCTAGTTGCAGCTCTGCACTGTTCAGCACTCCGTCGCTGGTCACCAATTTGGGACCTCCGGGAAAACTCCCGGGAAATCCCAATTACTTTATGTGTGCCAACCCTATCTACTGCTACTTAAATATGGAGACAGGAATGGGATGGCACTTGCAGTTCCGGCGTTTTACGGCTGAGGCGTAAGAGCCGGGGAAGAACAGAGAAAGGTCCTCTTCTAGATTAATAGGAAGGTCTGGGTACTTATCTTTTAGTGCGCGGTCCTTTACGCAGAAGTGGACCGGATATATTCATTTACTCAGGAAATGCAGAATAACAATGCTTGGTGTTATTTACAACTTTAACATTGTTTATTGGATATAATATTATGTTCTATATACATTCAACGTATCTCAGCAGCTTTTCATGCTGAGAACACGCGAAACTTAATATTTCCTTATATCCTTAGAAAAGCATTTTTGCTTGAAGAAAAATATGTTACTTAATCAAACTTGTCAAAATAATATCGAAACCCTGGCAACCAATTCTACCATCGACATATGAAAACATTCAAATATATCGGATGAGAAAATTAGGCTGTCAACAAAGAGTTCGAACATTATAAAATAAGGCGAGGTCGCCACACATGTTTACAAGCAACTGAAAAAGACGTGAAAGTGGCGGTGATGTCATTTAAAAATGGATCTGCTGGCGGGTTGGACGGCCTAACTCCCCAGCACATTAAAGATTTAATTTTTGGAGCAACTGGGGATGCGGGCCAGATACTATTACGAGACATCGCCGCCCTCATCAACTACATGTTATCAGGTAAGGTGCATGAACAGATTGCCCCTCTCCTATATGGTGCAAACCTATGCGCGCTGAAAAAAAAAGATGGTGGCATCAGGCCAATAGCCGTAGGGTGCACATATAGAAGAATCGCATCCAAGGTTTGCTGCCGCCACATTCACCAAAAACTGACTGAAAAGTTCCAGCCGCTTCAGTTAGGCTTCGGCAGCAAGGGCGGATGCGAGGCAGCTGTTCATGCTCTCCGCACATTCTTACATCACAATTGCGGTGAGGTGATATTGAAGGTGGATGTCAAAAATGCTTTTAATTCTGTAGATCGTTCTAGCCTTTTGAAAGGCAATGTTATGGTTTGGATTCTAAATTACTTTACCGAGATAATTGAATCAATTCTTGCTCAGGATGTCAACAGGGTGACCCTCTTGGACCAGCCATATTTGGACTAGCCATACATCCCATAATCTCGAGTCTAAATTCCAAATTAAATATGTGGTATCTGGATGACGGGACTCTTGGAGGCGATGCTAAAACTGTATTGGAAGATTTAGAATTGTTAATTGGTAGATTTAAATCAATTGGTTTTGAACTAAATTTCTCTAAATGTGAACTATTTATAACAGACATTGTACCTTCAGAAAAAAGAGACAATTTGTATGATAAATTTAACAGTTTAGCTCCAAATTTAAAATTATTGACCGGTAAAAGTTTGCGCCTCCTAGGAGCTCCGATCCTTCACGAGTCATTCCCAGATTTTGTTGATGAACTACGTCAAAAATTTGAAGATACGTCTGAACGTCTCACTAAAATTCACAACCACATGGCTTTTCATCTAATTCGATTTTGTCTTTTTGTGCCAAAATTTACGTATATACTACGATGTTGCCCTCTTTGGAACCACATTTCTTTACTACTAAGTTTGGATGACGCGATTAAAAATGTTTTAACCCAAACTCTAAATTGTTCACTTCGAGATATTTCATGGTGTCAGGCATCTCTGCCTGTTCGGCTTGGAGGCAATGGCATCCGCAAAATTTCCAGTGTTTCATTACCGGCCTTTCTATCTTCTGCCAACAGTGTTTTAGTTCTTTTTAAGAGAATAATTTCAAATTCAGCATCACAAATTTCAATAGACTCTTTGGAAGATGGTAGAACGGCCTGGTCTTTGGCTTGTCCAAGTGAGGATTTACCAAAAAATCTTAGTTCGCAAAGGCAATGGGACGATCCCCTTTGTAAAATTGTACAGAAACAAATTTTAGACAAAAGTGTTGATAATAAAGTCCGGGCTCGTCTCCTTGCCACGCGCGAACGAGAATCTGGTTATTGGTTACAAGCACTACCTTCATCCAACATTGGTACCCTAATGGACAATAAAAGTTTTTCTATTGCTATAGGGTTGCGTCTGGGCATCTCTAGGACGGAACCTCACAATTGTCACTGCGGCAGTGAAGTGGACAGATTAGGCCACCACGGCCTGTCATGCCGCCGCAGTGCAGGGCGTCTCTCACGCCACGCCACAATAAACGACGTCATCCGTCGGGCCCTTGCCACCGTGAACGTGCCGGCCATATTAGAACCGAACGGTATATCACGTGACGATGGTAAGAGGCCCGACGGTATGACGTTGGTGCCATGGTGTCGAGGAAGACCATTGGTGTGGGACGCCACATGTGCTGACACATTAGCGGCGTCCCATATATGCGGGATCTCACGGTCAGCGGGCGCGGCAGCGGATGCTGCAGAAAACCTCAAACGGAGGAAATATGCTACCATTGGTGATGGATACATATTTCTTCCGTTTGCGGTCGAAACAATGGGCCCATGGCGTCGAGATGCCCGAGGTTTTGTTAAGGAGTTGTCCAGACGCCTAATTGACATCACCCGTGACCAAAGAGCTGGCGCTTACCTCGGCCAACGTATTAGCCTCGCTATACAACGAGGTAACGTCGCTAGCTTTTTGGGAACATTACCGGCAGGTAGCGACCTAGGTTCTGTCTTTTATTTATAGTATAGATATTATTATTGTAGTTTATATAATCTTGATATTGTCATTAGGTAATCTATCTAATATTCAATAGACTTGGCTGGCACCGACTTCAAATAGAGAAGTGGGTAACGCTTATAATAATTTTAAGTAAATTATTTTTCGCTTTTGAGTGCCTTTTTGTGGTTATGAAGTCGGTTTTATTTATTTTTTTAAATAACTTATGGAAGATATCACTAACAGTAAGACGGTAAGACCCCGCCCATGGTAGGGTACATAATAAGATTTTGCATTTATTAAATATCTTATATGCTAGTGTTTGATTTGAGCTCTATCTCACCTGGTGGTAAGTAATAATATGGTCGAAGATGGTGAACACGCTACACCTTGAATACTTTAACTCCAGGACTGTATGCTGCCGGAGCACCGTAAGGTTATGGCGGTAGATTTTCTTCTTGATGGTGGTATCCTACTTTTTGGTAGCAAGTCAGGCGGAACATCGATATAGGCTAATGCTCCTACCACCTGTGTTGCGTCAATACTTAGGCTAAGCGCGCACCACGATTTTATTCGCTGCGAAAATAAATCGCAATATTTGTACTATTCATTATTCTGTGCTATTACGCACAAAATATACGATTTTTTTTTCGCTGTGCGCAAGCTATAGAAAATAAAACTGGCCAGGTGTAAGTCGGACTCGCACTCGTAGGATTCCGTGCCACACTACAGTATTTTATAAGATCGAGCAAAAAATACCACTAAGAGAGTTGTGAGCCGCGTGTTCTTGAAAATCTAACGCCATCTAACGTCTAATTCTAGAAGCTATCTAAGTGAAAGTTCCTAAAGGGATTCCTAACACCTTTGTGTTAACTTTGTGTTATGGACGTTTACCTAAGCTTTCATAGACGGCGTTATATTGAAATGCTGAAAAAAAAACATTTCTTGTATAGGGACTCCCTATAATTTAAAACTGCATTCAGTTTTTAGTGTTTGTTGTTATAGCGGCAACAGAAATAAATACATCATCTGTGAAAATTTCAACTACCTAACTATCACAGTTCATGAGATACAGCCTGGGGACAGACGGACAGCGGAGTCTTAGTAATAGGGTCCCGTTTTACCCTTTGGGTACGGAACCCTAAAAATCCTCGAATGTAAGCCCCAGTGTGCGCACAGCCTAAGGCAACTATACTTCTTGAATATGTGTGTAACGGCCGTATTCATAAAGATTTTGACAAGGGCAGATTTGACTTAGTTCAGTAATATATAATGTATTGGTTTGAAGGATGCTATACCACATAATTAAAGAACCGTTTCTTTACTTATGTGACTATACAACTATTATATAATCTGTGACTATACGTTCGCGAGCACTGAAGTTGAGCATTAATTCATTTCTCGGTTTTATGTAGTTAACTGGTGATAAATAGGACAAAAAGATTCCCTATTTTTTCAAATTATAAATTGGAAAAAAGAAGAAACAACACTTTACACATACAACTCCCCAACCACTCTGACGCACAGCAGTGACAGCACTGCTCAACACGTTAACACAAAAAAGAAACAAAACACAAACAGACTTCATAAAAATAAGGTACGACACACAAAGTTTGAGGTCAAACATTAAACTTGAACGACACATAAATACTCTAGAACTTTTTAAAGAGCAAGAAACAAAGCACTCAGCGAATACTAAATTACCAGCCTACGATTTCAACCACATTGTTTACTTATATTTTATTTTACGCGGTAATGCATACACGTTTGCATGCCAATATGCGCAGGCGCAAACTAAAGTGATGCTATCTTTGACGCGTAAATTGCAACAATGTCCCAAAAGTCCGCTTTCTTGAAGTACAAGAGTTTTAGTTCTGTTCCACCCGTGGTTCCACCGTTGCGCTGTTTTTAATACAAGCAAAATGGCAAAATGGCAAATGAAGAAATGTAGTAATATAATAGGGATATTTTAGAGATTTAAGTGAGAGGAAGTTATAGTTGTTATCAACATTAAAAGTATGAATATTGAACTTCTTTTCTAGCACATTTGTCCGCGAGTGTAAAGGCCGACAGATGGCCTTGTTGCGGAAAAGAGCACGGCACCAAGTATCATGAAAGTTGTTTGCATGAAATGATATTTTCAATTGTAATAAGAAATTGGCGTAAAAGTACTTACATAAGCATCTACCTACTCAAAAAAATATATATTGTGTGTTAAAGATTTTTTTACGCAGATAAATAAAGGCAAGAGGTCAAAGTTTCAAAGTGATACCTACCTAATTATTACGTATGATGGATGGTGCTTCATAACGCGAGTAATTTTCTGTTACTCGTTTAAGTCTTGCTCCATGATATTCAAATATTTCCACAGAATCTTATTAAAATTTAAAATTATTCGTTGCTGAAAATATACCTCATCACATTTTGAAAAATCCAATCGGTCTACAAATGACAGAGATCTGAGACAGAGATGATGTCACATAAAACAAAACAATATTAAATTGGATTGAGTACATAGTACCACTTTTTGTAAGCCGATCATAAATAGCAACATTGCTTCTTATACTTTCACACATCTTACATTACTCAAAAAAATTAAGTTTCATGGTCTGTTTAAGTAGATACTTTGTTTAAACTTGTATTGCATTCGCGTTGGTAAACCAATAGTGTCCTAGTAAACCTACTTACGGAACAGCTATTTTATATGGCATGTTTATATATGATCTACGGTAGAAGTTACCATTGTATATTCTGTGGTGCTGTCAATTGAGATCGGGAATCCCGACGGGTCCAATTATTATACAATAAAGTAAATTAATTTATGGGACAGTGGATAGTAAGTCGGCACTTCAATCTTATGGTCTCAAACCATCAAGAAAATGAAGGATAATGGAACACAATATAAATTAGGTATCGCTTGTGCTTATCATTGTCATCTAATTGACTTCTAGTCGTAGTAGCCCTAAAAAGGCAAGTAAAATTGTTATTGAAGTCTAAAGTCTAAGGTCATTAAAGTATAAAAAGTTTTTATTCTGATAACTTCAGCACACTCAAATTCGATCAAAAGGACTTTTTACTGTCTTGTGCTATGTTGTCAGTGCCACTTTGAACTTTGTAAATTGCCCTTTCCTTTGTTTTTGCTGGTACTCGTAAGTACAAAACTCGTTTTACTCTTCCCTAGGGTAGCTCTGAAATGTTGCTTGTAAATGTAAAGTAAACCATACTTTTAAGTTGTCTGAACTTTGATAATGTTTTCTTTTGCATTATAATAGGCATTATTTAATAATTCCTTTTATAATGTTATGTTTATTTATTATGTTTAAATATTTTACTAGGCAATTGCCAACAATTCCAAGAGCACTAACAAAGGCAAGCAAAGGAACAGTAATATAATTATATATATATAATACTGACTTTTAAAATAGAGGCAGATTCTCAATTCGTATTTTTTTGTTGCATATGTTACTTGGTTTACTACAATTGTCAACCGATTTTGATGATTATTTGTCTTATTGTGCCCTTAAGTTTACAATCCACCCTATATTAATGTCATCAAGATCCAATAGGGTGCTTCATATATAAAAAATGGAACAAGAGCAAGGGGACTCGATCTATTTAGTACATTTTAAAACTCAATGTTCATGTCATCACACGAAATAATTTCACAAAACGAAGACAGTATTTTTAACGACTTCAAAGAGCAATCTCGAAATGGGTGTGTAAGATGTTGTATGACACACACCAAGTTACATTATAGGTACTAACTTATGTAATAAGTTCTATGAACATTGGGCGTGGTGACACGAACATGGCAAAAACTTCGCAATGTCACTTAGTTATCAGCTTGGATCTATATATTCAAGGTGGAAAGGTATTATTGAGGTCAAAGTAAGTAGTTTGTACTAGTTTGTACATACATTATACTAAAATATCGTACAAAGCGCGAAAATGTAGTCCTGCTCGCATCTCTGGACTGGAGTGGTGCACTGAAGTATCAGCTGCAACCACTTCTCGACTCGACTCCCTTCAGAGAAGAACCACATTAGAGTAGTCGATGATAACGCGAAGCTGATTTATAGATATCTGGTAATTATTACGCAGCTAATTTTCCTATTTCAAAACCATTTAATTTAGCTTAATTCTATTAAAGCTTTAAACTAAGTCGTGGATTAATTAACCGACTTCAAAAAAAGGAGGAGGTTTCTCAATTCGACCGTATATATATATTTTTTTTTTTTTTTTTTATGTTTGTTCGCGGATAACTTCGTCGTTTATGAACCGATTTCGATTATTCTTTTTTTGTTCGAAAGGAGATATCCCAAGTGTGGTACCATGGTAATTTTATCGAGGTATGATAAGTATCTCCAGAGATATTGAGATAAACATCTCAAAATTGGTACTGAAAATGAATAGTGCGGCATTGAAGTCGGTTGTTTTTTAGTTTTTAAACGATATTATTATCTTCGAGCGTTTGTGTCTCCTATCTTGACATACGTATGTGGAAGTTTAATTATACAAGCCGAATCCTGCGTTATTGCACTTAGGAACATGAATAAAAAGTGAAATATAAATAAATAGATTAACCATTAATGAATATGTTACACTTGAACATTATAATTGGGTGTATTCATCATCATCATTAACAGCCTGTACTCGTCCACTGCTGGACATAGGCCTCTCCTATGGCACGCCACTGAGCTCGATCTTCAGCTATTTGTTTCCAACCGCTGCCAGCCAGCTTGCGTATATCATCGCTCCATCTAGCTGGAGGGCGTCCTACGCTTCGTTTCCCGAGTCGTGGTCTCCACTCTAGAACACGTCTACCCCAACGGTTATCGGTTCTACGACAGATGTGACCAGTCCACTGCCACTTCAGCTTGCTAATCCTTTGAGCTATGTCGATAACCTTGGTTCTCTGTCGGATGACTTCATTTCGAATTCGATCTTTCAGAGATACTCCGAGCATAGCCCTTTCCATAGCTCGCTGAGCGACTTTTAATTGGTGGATCAGTCGCACCGTCAGTGTCCACGTCTCGGCTCCGTATGTCATTACAGGTAGGACGCACTCATTAAAGACTTTTGTCTTTAGGCTCTGTGGTATCGGCGATGAAAAGACTCGACGTAGTTTTCTATATGCTGCCCATCCCAGCTGTATTCTTCTGCGGACTTCCTTTTCGAAATTGTTTCTACCCAATTGCAAGGTTTGGCCAAGGTAGACATATTCTTGAACAGTCTCGAGAGGGACTCCACTTAAGGCAATCGGTTCCGGAATGACATGTTCGTTGAACATGATCTTGGTCTTATCCAAGTTCATCCGGAGACCGATGCGTGCAGAAGAATCAGCAAGGGTGGTCAGCATGTATTCCAAGTCCTGTACGGTTTCAGCCATGATAACGATATCGTCCGCAAATCTCAGGTGTGAGAGGTTTTCGCCGTTGATGTTTATGCCTCGTCCTTTCCAGTTCAGCGTCTTGAACATATCCTCTAGAGCGTTTGTGAACAATTTGGGGGAAATAACGTCCCCTTGTCTCACACCTCGATGTAAAGGGATATGTTCAGTCTGCTGATTTTGTACTTGGACGGACATAGTCGCGGCTTCATACAAACCTCTCAGCACTTGCACGTATCGCCAATCAATTTGGCACCGTTGCAGGGAATCCAGAACAGACCAGGTTTCAATAGAGTCAAAGGCTTTCTCATAGTCCACAAATGCTAGACACAGGGGCTGGTTATACTCTTCTGTCTTCTGTATAACCTGCCGCACAGTGTGTATGTGGTCTATGGTGCCGTATCCTCCTCGGAACCCAGCCTGTTCAGGGGGCTGGAACTCGTCGAGTTTACGCGCGAGACGATTTGTGATGACTCTCGAAAACAGCTTATAGACGTGACTCAAGAGTGAAATAGGTCGATAGTTCTTTAATAGGGTTTTGTCTCCTTTTTTGAAGAACATAATGACTACACTCTTGCTCCACGTCTTCGGAGTTCTCCCCGAAAAGAGGACAGAATTGAAAATACGCTGAAGCTGTTGTAGCGTAGGAGTTCCACTAGCTTTTAAGAGCTCCGTTGTGATTCCATCCTCTCCGGGGGCTTTTCCGTTTTTAAGCTGTCTGAGAGCCAACACAATTTCGTCTAGGCTGATATCTGGCAAATCTTCGGTATGGTGGCGGGTTAGAGTGGCTCTAGGATCTTCAATATGGGGTTGGGGACGGGACGCTTGTGAGGTGTATAAGTGGCCGTAGAAGTCTTTAACTTCCCTGAGAATCTCCGGCTTAGAAGCGACGGCACTCCCGTTAGATGTGGTCAACTTCGTCAGATGGCTTCGGCCCAGCTCTTGAACAAAGACTTTTGACCCCCGGTTTCGCTCGATCGCATCTTTAATAGAGCTTGTGTTGGAATTCCGGAGGTCACGTCTTACGAGCTTCGTGATCTTTTTGTTCAAAGACCGCTGTTCTGACGAAGTGACTGCAGGAGTTTCACGCCGCTTCTGCATTAGCTGCAGAGATTCTCCTGAAAGCTTAGACTTCCTAACGGCACCTCGCGTCTCACAGAATTTCGTTCCCTCTTCCCTGAGGATTTCCACCACTTGGTCGAGATCTTGGTCAATATCAACGTCGACAACGGGTGTATTCGTTTTTATATAATAAGTACATACAGCCGCCTTATCGCTAAGTAGCGATCTCTTCCAAGCAACTGTGTGCCGATTTGATTAGCTATGTGTGACAAGTAGGTATATCAAGTTTGAGTTTTTCTAGCCACAGTTTTATTATACGATGTCATCGCTTACCATCACGCAAGCGTCTTGCTTGCCCTGTGATTAAGGCTATGTGTTTTCAGTCAGTCTGTCAGTCTGGTATTTTAGGTATAGGGTTAAAAGCCTACTTAATTCCAAATAATTATTTAATGTTTGTCGTGAACGCGACTTAATTTACATTTAATTACCGTAGCCACAGAACAGTAAACTGGTTTCTATGTAACTGTGGGAATCAATTAAGGCGTAACTTTGCTTACTGATTAATAATTTATTTATTTGGAGTAATTACAATCGATATATACATTTTAAATCAAAAAGAAGCGAAAAGACGCGGCGAAGGCGTATGGCGTAAGATGCGGCACGGACTTTTGTCGCGTAACTTCATAAATTATACTGAAGTGGCGGAGACGCGCTTGTATGTGGCAGGCCGTATGTGGCAGGTTCCTGCCATTGTGGCAGGATTGGCCTCTTATGTTAGCCTCTGGCATGATCGGCTGACGTTTTAAAGAACCTGGCTGGTTTTGAAAGTTTTGTTATTTGGGACCTTTTTGCTTGAACTTTCACGTTTGCTATTTAATGCACTATTCATATTTAAATATTAGCAAATAAGTGAGTGACTTATTAGAATATAGCGGTAGCAGTAATTCGAATTCCGTTGCAAGTGTTGAAAAATGATTAAGCAAAATAAGATCCATATAAACTACAAACATAACAGTACTACATGAAAACATAACTACACCTAAAAATAAGGCTTATATACCTACATAAATAAGAAACAATCTATCTATTTACTTATGTACCTACGGGTCTTGATAAAATATTCGATATGGCGGCCCTTGAGGACGTCGCTGCTTACGAGATGACGCGGCGCGCGCCGCTCGGAGGCATAGGCGCGTCTCCTAGTGGCGGGGACGTCGCTTGGAGGCGCGGGCGCAATTCTACTTTAGCCAAAAACGACTCTATGTTACGTACTATAACGTTTATATTGCGTTACTTTGAGTAACCGCCTCCGCCATACGTCCGCGCCACGTTTCTTCTGTTTAATCAGCGCCTTACGATTTATTATTGTTTCTTATTATTTTGTTGGGGGAGGGTAACTATAGTGGCCTGTAATAAGTACTGTTACAGATTTTTATAAAACTTTAGGCACGAATGTTTCATAAGATAAGTGTCCTTTTTCTTGAGCTTTAGACTAGGAACAACCCTTGTTATTAACTTATGAGAAAAAAATGAATAATATTTAATCGTATAGGTACTGGTTGTTTTTTCTAGAACAACAATTATAGGCCATGTTAGAGGCCTTCAGTTAGCCAACAAACTTTGACAACAGGGTTAGACACTCAAAGAAACGCACTTCCATAAGATGTCGCATATCCTTGTCCATAGTAGTAGACACTAAATATGTCTATAACGTGTGTAGTTTAGGAGTTCCCTTGGCCACCTTCCAGCTCCATCATCAGATCAGCGCCATGTCATCATAATATTGCATTGTCACGCGATTTACACATGTATGATAAATTTCAGCTTAATCGAACCCCTGGAAGTTGATCTAAAATCAACCGCAAGATTTGTGACGGACAAATAAATTCGCCGTGAAGTAGAGATAAAGCTTGTAAAAATAGTTTAACTCTTACCTGTTCCTTATCCTCTTGAGACTTAGGCCACAGGGTGACATTAAGGACGATTTCCCCCATGTCCTGCGTCGGCTTGTTGGGGTCCTTGAGGCACAGCACCAGGTCCTGAGTCCGGCCCAGCTCTAACGCCGTGAGGTCCATATGACAGGAGCCCATGAAGTCGTCTTGGAGACCCCAGTCGTAGTCGAAAACCTGGGAAAGTAATTTACAAAGTACATATTTAAATTATATGAAAACTAGTTGTTCTAGTAGTAGTAGTAAGTAGTAAAGTCTCTATATGATGAGTATTATTTCCTTACCGTTAGGTATTTTATGATATTGGCTTGTTCCCCGGCTTCACCTACGTTGAAAACTTCTTTAATTTATTTTAAACTTTTATTATAAAAATTATAAAAACTTTATTTCATAAAACCACAAAAAGAATTAGCCAAATCGGTCCACTTGTTCGTTCTCAAGTTATCGAATGACCAAGGGAAATAGGGATTCATTTTTATAAAACCCGAAAAACTATACTGATTTTCAGACTTTGTTACCTATCTGGGGGTAGGTAACAAAGTCAAGTAAGTTTCACGCATTTAGGGGTTACATTTTGAAAAAATATTATTACGCGTATTTAGTTATTTATCTACACAAGTACTTGTGTTAAGTTTCGAAAAAAAAGATTATTTAATATTGTTTCTCCATATAACCTATGGACCCCCGTTTCATCCCCTTAGGGAATGAATACGGGAAAATCTTTTCTTAGTGGATACGTACGTCATAATAACTATCTGCGTGTCGAATATCAGCGCAATCCGTTCAGTGGTTTCAGCTATTTGTTGATAGATCAGTCAGTAACGTTTGCCTTTTATATATACCAGTTGACAAATACGATAACAAATATTAAAGATACGGCCAAACCGCCGCGTCCTGCGATCTGCGGGCGCGATCTCGGTACTTTTTAATTGTTTTTTGATCGCGTTTGGTGTGAACCTGTCGGTACAAATACTACTGCGCTATCTGATCGCCGCCTAGATCGCGCACGCTGCGGTGTGTCCATACGTTAAGTCAGTTGTCTAGTGCATTGTCTTAATGCCATTTTCCAATTCCAGACAACACGATTCCATCTTAGACAGCAACTTCACTTAACAACAGTTGAGATAGCGATCAAGTAAGTGCTTGTCTGTCAGATATAAAAAATTCTAATACTGTTAAAGAAGTAAGAGTCCATATTAGTCTTATTGAGTTCTTATTTGCGAATGACTTTAGGAAAGGAGGTGGGGTGCTATGGCAATCAATTTATGAATTTAATGTGTTTTTCATTTTTTTCATGAGTATGGCTATATCTCAGGGATTGCTCTTCTAAATCTTCAGAGAAATATAGAGATAAATACCTCAAACTTGTTACTGAATGACTCGCGTGAAATATAAAGTTTGTCACTAAAACATAATGTCGAGATCGAGGTTGGTGAACTCGCTAAGCATAGACATAACATTACCCGACTCTCATGTGCAATGGTGTGCTGCTGAAACAACGTAAGGTTACAGCGGCAGATTTTCATTTTGATGTTCAGACTATCTTTGCTACAGCCTAGCGTTTGACTACTACCGTGCCTGGTGGTAAGCGATAATGTGTTGGTCGATGATTTTAAAATTTATATTTGGTGTATAAAGTAAATTAAATACGCCCCGCGGCTTCGCCTGCGTTATATAGAAATTATATTATTATATCGCTGGATCTATAATACTGGCTATATCAGCGCAAAATTTCAGCAAAATCGATCAAGCCGTTTGACCGTGAAGGAGTGCCAAACAAACAAACAAGTATACAAAATGGCTTTCGCATTTATAATATTGGTGTTGATAGATACTACCAAATCGTAATGAGCCCTCAAACATACATAAAATGGTAAAAAAAACTACTTCATGCTCCAATTTACATTGCATTAAAAATAAACTGGCCAAGTGCAAGTCGGACTCGCACTAGTAGGGTTCCGTATCACACTACAGTATTTTATAAGATCGAGCAAAAAATACCACTATCATTTTTCGCCAACAAAAAATAATAATCAATAAACATTTTATTTCTTATAACGCCATCTAACGTCTAACAAAGGAGTTAGGGATCGACATTTCAATATAATGCCATCTATGGGACGTTTACCTAACTAAGCGTTCATAGATGGCGTGATATGCCGAAGAAAACACGTTTCTTGTATGGGGACCCTCTATTATTTTTAACTTTCTCCTGTTTTTAGTATTTATTGTTATAGCGGCAACAGAAATACATCACCTGTGAAAATTTCAACTGTCTAACTATCACGGTTCATGAGATACAGCCTGGTGACAGACGGACAGACAGACAGACAGACAGACAGACAGACGGACAGCGGAGTCATAGTAATAGGGTCCCATTTTACCCTTCGGGTACGGAACCCTAAAAACTAACTAAAAGTTATCCAGAAATCCCATTCGAATAAAACCGTCAGACCTATATCAAATCCTTTGAGCTTCGAGCTTGTAAGTAGTAGACGGACTCAACTATCCATCTATGTTCAACGATCTACTGAACACTGTATAAATAGGTACCTAAAATAAAGCATTATCTTTATACCTTCCAGTAATATTGAAACTGACATAAGGGGTCGTAAGGAAAGGATGTGTGATACATAAATCATGATTATGAACTTTAGCATTTGAGGGTCTCATCTCCATATTTCATGTAAGCGTTTCTTTTTTATTTTCTTCATATTATTATTACCACGTTTTTCTCGGTCCCAAACCAATAAAAGCGAGTAGGTAGGTAGAGATTAAGTACCTATAGTTACGTAGATGGATATGTTATGAGATTGCAATTTTGAGTTGTTTATTTCCATATTTGTGAAGACATCCAACGGATCTTCATAAAAAAACACATTTACACTAATCGAGTAACCATCTAATGTGAAGTGGGTCAAAAATGTACCTGTATTAGCAGAATTATTTTGAAAGAATTAGTTCGTAGACGAAAAACTTTGATTGTTATGCATGTAGGTGATTCCTACGATTATACTCGTATGATTAAATCATAGATTCAACTACCTACAACCTTGTTTGTTTCTAATGAGTTCAAATTCAAATTTTCAGATAATTATTGACCAAGCAAGTGCATCTGGTACATCACGGAAAATCTGGAACATCACGGAAAATATAGTTTACACGGTTCAGGATCTCATACTTTGAGACAATATTTACAAGGAAAGCAAATGCGGCAGCGTGAGCGCCATTTAGATACTTATGTGGTTGCGTACTTCAAATGGAAGAATGGAACCCTTATAGGATCACTTTGTTGATCGTTTGTCTGTCTGTCTGTCTGTCAAGACCCTTTTCTCAGGAAGTCTATTCTACAAGATAATCAAAACCTTTTCCCCACTTTTTCTAGGACTTGAACATTTATGTACACCTATTTCTTCACACCCAACAGCTACACAAATACCCATAGTTTATGGAATATGTGAAATGCGTGGCTACCTCGTGCAGCTCAGATTCTACGGACAGGTCAACTACAAGATCTACTAACTTTTGACCATAGGCCCCATGTTCTTGGCCCCACCTAAATAATGAAATAAATATGAGAATAAGAATAAAATACATCCCTTTGACCAAGAATCATGAAATTTAGCAAGATGCAAATGCGACCCTATACAAGGCGTTGAACCGCGGCAAGAAAGCGACTTCGCGACTTTATAAACATCTAAGTGCGAATAGTAACCAAGTGATTGTGAAGTGCGAACAGTGATTAAGTAATTGAATTACCAACAACCTCAGCGTGTGTTGACTGACGGATATTTGATCATTGTGTAAGACAATTTGGACGACTATTCTGGAACTTTGTGCTAACCTAGCGTCTTGTGGAAATAAACGCATTATATCTTATCGAATTTGCATTTTTATACCATCCTTTGTCGGTCGGGGTCGTCTTACACAATGATCAAATATCCGTTAACACACACTGAGGTTGTTGGTAATTCACAATCACTTTTCGCTGTTCACACTTCACAATCACTTGGTCACTGTTCGCACTTTACAATTACTTGGTCACATTTGAACTTAGATGTTTACAATGTTGCTTCCAAAGAATTATGATGATGATAAAGGAAAATTTCTTAAAAACGTAAATATGTAATTTAATAAATCTGGTCAAGTGCGAGTCACACTTGCGTCTCGCACACGTAGGGTTCCGTACCATAGTACAATAACACGGTTGTATTATATTACCGTGACAATACTAAACATAAATTAAAACAGAGTTGTGCGCCGCGTACTTATTTGCTACAACCCCATCTAACGAATATATAACGAACATTTAGACGTTCGTTATATCGCTATCTAAGTGACAGTTACCACAAATTTGTTAGGGTAGGTAATTAATATAATTAATTAGGTAAACAAACGTTCATAGATGGCGTTATAGTGAAATGCCGAAAAAAACGTTTCTTGTCCATACAAGAAACGTGTTTTGTGTTTTTTCGTGCACCCTCTTTAATGTTTTTACTTTTATTTGTTTTTAGTGTTCGTTGTTATAGCGGCAACAGAAATACAGAATCTGTGAAAATTACAACTGTCTAACTGTCATGGTTCATGAGATACAGCCTGGTGACAGACGGACAGACGGACAGACAGACAGACAGACGGACAGCGGAGTATTAGTAATTGGATCCCGTTTTACCCTTTGGGTACGGAACCCTAATAACAAAAAGAACGCATTTACTATTACAAACTTATTATTTGCGGTTGGTGCATTATCGGTCTAGAGATCGAATTGTAAAGTTAATAATTTGACAAGCAGAAGACTCGACGCGCGAGTCCAACTCGCACTTGGCCAGTTTTTTTTATATTTGGTTAAGTTTGAGTATGGATTGATTGATGTTTGTTACTCTTTCGCGCGCAAAAATGAACTGCTGAACGGATTTGGCTAATAAAGGATACATTTTCCACGCGGGCAAAGTTGCGGGCGCAACAATTATATAATATGTTGCAAAGTCTAATCCACATGACGCGATGCACAATTTGCCTCACAAGTCTGAAACAAATTACAACAAATATATTACCTACCTTAATCTGCACCATTTGAAATGGGTCTTCGATGGGCACCGTGAAGCATTCATCCCACACCGGATTCAAATCTCGGTACACGATCTTGGATTTGTGCAGCAGCCTTCCTCCAGCCTTGAACTTCACGTAGGGGTCGCTGGTGCCTGACAACAAACCTGGCATTCGAGCCCATAGGTTCCAGTTAGAAGAAGCGGAAATAAATAAGACAAGCGGGCGCTATAGGGTTTAGAATCTAACTCCTGAAATAATCTATGGAATGCTAAGGTTTTAAAGGGTTAACTTCTAAATTTTCTAAGGTTCTGATTTTGTACACTATTTTTACAAGACTGTTATGATACAATAATTTTAATGGATTTTTATGGTACCACTATGTTATATTTAGTGAACGCTACGAAGATTATAGGATAAATGTGAGAGTCAAAATATAAAACAAAATGTCGAAATAAATGGTACCTGTTCAAAATGTTTCTATAAGATTCAAATAGTAAAGGAAAGAGTCAAAGATAAACAAGAGGGTCAAAATGAAATAACAGAATAAAAATAATAGGTTACAGAAAAATCAGGATTATTGAGAGGGTTAAATATGAGTACAGTATATTATTTAAACTATATGACAGTACCCAGCGGTAAAAGTTATGAACTGCATGTTAAAGTAGATAATCGGCTGGTTTCGGCATCGCTGAGAGTCGTCTCAAATTGCGTGATAGACTATAAAGGAGTCGAAAGATGAACAAGATCGTTTAAAATTCTAAAAATAACCGACTTCAATGCCGCGCTATCAATTTTCAGTACCAATTTTGAGGTGCTTATCTCCATATTTCTGGAGATACATATCAGACCTCGATAAAATTGCCATGATACAACACTTGGAAAATCTCCTTTCCAACAAAAAAAGAATAATCGAAATCGGTTTATAAATGACGAAGTTATCCGCGAACAAACATGTATTTACATACATATAAAAAAATATAATATATACGGTCAAATTGAGAAACCTCCTCCTGTTTTTGAAGTCGGTTAAAAAGAGCGTCAAAATTGATAATTGAGATGAAGTGAAGAGAAACAAAAGATGAACATGAGGATCAAAACAGGAACAAAAGAGTCAAAATCGTAAATATGACAACGGTGTCTAAAATAAGTGTCATAAGTCATCAACTAACATTTGTAAGAACACAGTTTTCCAATGGCGGATAATTGATTTTAAAAGGGTTTATTCCCATTAAAGCGATCAAATTTGTCTCACTGGTTGAGATTTAAGTGGGTAGATTTTATATTTTATTTCATTCAATAAAAAAAGCCTATGTTGAAGGTAAATAATGTAATTCTTAGTTTTCAATTTAAAGTTCCCTACAGCAATTTAACTTTCCTTTATGCCTACCTAGTAAGGGATTGTGGCCAGTAACTATTTTCATAAAGTTTTTGCATAGATAGGTATTTATAAAAATATTTTTATTGAAATTCTAATTTCAAATAAACCTATTCAGAAATCAGTATAACAACAATACACATTCTAAGGAAAAGGTAGACTTAGAGTTATCTTAAATTGAAAAGGCAAATCACAGAGGTCCTAACCAATTAAACCTCCTTCAAACCGCCGTCTAATAATAAATTGTTTCTGGAAGGTTCGGTTTCAGCAACCGGACCCATTTACTGACCCTCACTATATAAATCTGTCCTAGAGGGATCATAATTTCTAACGATATCCTACGTTATTATGTAACTATCACGTTTTCTTTTGCTTAAAAATAAAGGGTTTAGTAGGGTATTGATCAAATGCATCTGTCATTGATCTATTGAGTAAGCGATGATCAATAACGGTGCATCTTAAATAGACTTAGCACAGTAGAACATTGCTGTGAAGACAGATTAAAGTCACACCGCCTTTGCTTCTATCTTGGACACATATTCAGCGTAAGAACATCTGTCAAGTACTAAAATCGACGTGAAAAAAAGATCAAAAACATGATTCCAAGGCGTGATTCAAGGTTAGATTTGTTGTCTTCAAAAGTTTCGTCTACATTCAACCGCAATTGTGCATAATCTTCTAGGCGATAATATTTGCGTATTTATAGTTTTTCACGCCATAGTATGTCACTATGGCGTGAAAAACTATAAACTTTCCCTCTATAACTTTCAAAAGTTTTCGATACTGCACTGCGCTACCTTTCTAGATATTGAATCTTACATGGCTTGTAGTTTCACTGGAACTATAAAACATATTCACTATTGATCTTATTTTTATCGTAGTTTTATTATCTTTTCTACTTTTTTATGTATTTTGTTATTATTAAACGATACAATTACCCTACTCTAGCTTTCTCAAGAATTAATCTCCATTGCCGCCAGCCGTGGCTCAGGTAGCGGTGACAATTGATAAATTGAAGATCAAATAAAGACGCAATGATGATGAAACTAAAATACTAACACATAGTTGTGTTATGGGTAACTTATCCTTTGATTAAATATGAATACTTACAGTATATGTACAATAAACTAAATCTAAACTATGTACTTACATACCAACTTAATTATCTATGGTGATGTTGTTTCTAAAGGTAAGCTATAGCGTGACAAATAAAATAAAAATACATGCAAAAAAGTTGAAAAATAACGAATTCAGTGTTTGAGTGTAACTGTGTTTAGTGTAGGCAATAATTATTAGAATTTGCGATGTGAAAGGCGTACTTAAGCATTGTAGATATACTTTATTATTTGTGCATCAGTGCACACTTTTTATATATCTAAAGATCAACATTGAGTTTTGAGTTTTTTTTATTTATATAATTATATCATTTAGGCTAGCATTTGACCACTATCTCAGGTTGATAAGTGATGATGCGGTCGAAGATGGGAAACACGCAGTGAAAAAGGCGATTTTTACAACCATTTAAACAATAGCGTGACTGGATACTTTAAATCAACATTTTTATGAAATTAATAAATTTTTATTATCAGTAAGTAAATAGATATTGGCATTTTTATATTTGCGACTTTATTTTAGAATATTGTGATATAATTGTCATTGTACAAATACAAAGAAAGCAATTTGTTTTCAATGTACTTAGCTAAATATCATTGTCAGAGTATCTGAAAAAAATCTATAAACTTAAAAGACTATAAACTTCTCACAGAATATATTTCCAGTGCAATCTTTATTTACATTCATTTAAATATTCAAGTGGGTTTCTTCAGAAACTTTTTGACGGAGAATTCTCTGAAACAAAGCTCTAAGGAAAGTGCTAAAGTATACCAGATTTCAGTACTTAACTTTGTTTAAGTTAGGAGCCCATTGTACGTAATTTAAATAAAACTGTGCAGTGGCTGTGTTAAGTGGAGGGCGAAGTGTATCGGGGATGATGAGTAACAACGGTGGGTGGCTGATAGGAATTACGGAAATTAAATAATATCTTTAGTCTCCAATAAATGCTTTACTCAAAGAATAAATGCAATTGCAGTTCTAATGTCGTTTTATTTTTGATAATATTAATGTAAGAAAGAAATGATTTTCTCCTAGATTTACCTGTATCAGTTTTTTAAGTAGGTACCTACCCCACAACTTTACCCCGTCGAAGAACTTTAAACTATACGTTTTAGTTCATAAATACGATATGTACTCAATAAATTAAAAATAAACCAACGTAATAATACATTTTATTTATTCAATTTTAAAATGCCTAATCGATGTCTCCCACGACCAAAGAGGCTTACCTCGGGCAACGCATTAGTTTCGCGATTCAAAGAGGTAATGTCGCCAGCTTTTTGGGTACTCTACCAGCAGACAGCGACCTAAATTCCATTTATTATTTGTAGTTTTTATTTGAATTATTAGTCATAGTTAATATTTTAGTTTAATAAGTTTTTTAAATTGTGTTGTGTTTATCTTTAAATATGTATATAAAATCGGTAAAATCATACACTATTGGGATGAATAAATATCAAGTACTTCCATTATATTACGTTCCTTTTCTTGCCAGTTGTACTTAGTAAGTAAACGATAATAATGTCTTGCAAATAAAATAATGCAAGCCACCCTTTTCGCACCGACCCATCCATAATGTATGGAGCAACAACCGATCAGCATGTTGCTCTTAAGAACAGGTCATATTGCGAGCGAAGCGAAACGTAGATGAGTTCGTTTCGCTTCACTCATGTAGCTTATACACATCTCTTTATAGATTTTCGCCGCGAATTAAAGAGCAAAACTACGCCAGCGATTTTGAACTTGCGAGCTGAACATAAGGAACTTAGTTTGGTTTCGCTCCCAATATTGCCTGAGCCCTCTTTGGGCCTAAGCGTTACATAACAAGCGCACTTTTTGCTTACCGACTAGTGATCAAGCTGCCTTTTAGTATCTTTGTCCTAAGTGATGTTACCAATTTATATCAGCCACCGATATAAAATCATCCCCGATAGTCGCGAGTGAGTATGAGCACGTACCATTTTTGTCCATAGCTACTAGATTCTGTCCTCTTTTTAAATGAACCCTCAATTGGAAGAACGCGTATTGTCGCAAGTGTTGTTCTCTTAAACGCTGGCCTTCGTCGGGTTCCTGGAAAATAATTGAAAATTTTAAGCTTACCTTATGTAAAGTCAATCTAATAAAATATGTACCGAGTAAATCCAAGTCATGATCTAGATTATACTTCGGTCTGTATGTGTTTATATTTTAGATTCTGTTCGTGATAACTTAGAAACTTATAAAAACAACTAACTTTTAACTTAGATAGAACAGGTCCTAGGTCTTTCTTCGGTTGCATCGCCTCCATTTGGGATGAACTTATAAAGACTATATAGCACTAAAAAGTTAAAAGGACTAACATAGTACTATATGAGATAATCCGTGATTCCATAAGATAAAAAATATAAGACGGAGAAGAATTACGAACAAACACAGACCGGATTTTTATTTTATGCGAACTAGCGCTTGACCACTGTCTCATCACTATCGCCTGATGTTAGTGATGATGCGGCCGATGATATGTTATTGTAATGATATCGATATAAACAATATACCTTATAATAAATTATATTTTAAGTTCTAAAAGCAACTAAGTAGGATATTAACCCAAACCCAGAGTATTTTAAGAAAAACTTAAAACTGTACAAAATACAATACAATAAAAAACTCTTTACTTATACGAACCTTTATAGATAAAAAACACAGGTAAACGTAGGTAAAACATAATTACTACTACCAAACCAACTATTCATTATTCTGTGCTACTACTAAGGTACATACAACGGGCGGTCTTATTGCTAATAGCGATCTCTTCCAGTCCAGGCTTCAAACAGAAGTTTGTCATGACTGTCATTCTAAATTAAACCTTCATGCAGTTCTTTATGAACTTTATAATCTGCAGTTATTTCAGTTATATTGATGTATTGATATAAAGCGAAGCTGTTGTTATCGATTTACTAACATTATAAAATTTTGTTTCTGGCGCCTGAAAAAATTATCTAAGCAAATATTACACCAAAAATTGCTATTCGATATTTATTTACCTAAATATTTATACACTTATAACACGTACCCTTCTCTTCTTTTCAAAACTCTTCATACCTTTTGAATATTGCTCACAAAAAGATTATAAGACCACGGAGGTCACCAAGTGGTTGAAATTTGTACATAATTTTAAAAAAATAGAGTTTTATTGAATTGCACATTTTTGTATACATTTTAGCTTTCTGCTGTTCTTCTCCATATAAATTAAAACTATACCGAATCAGACACTAAATTGTGCGCGTAATGTTCTTAAAAAATGATCCTAGGTTTTCGCTTCACGTACGAATAAAAATTATAAGAAGATGATTATAAAAGAGGTCTTTTATATATGTAAATAAATTTTTCGTGATCATAATATTCAGGCAAATATCGAATAGCATTAAGGGATTTAAGGGAGCACAAATACCACACCAGTGCTCCAAGCCAACCTCACCTACCCGTGGTACATCCTGCTGACCAACGAACGAGGCTCTGGCAATTGACAAATGGCGGTATAATCATTTTAAAATTATGGCGTCGCTAAATACCACAGGCTAGTGACGGGCAACAGTGTTACCGAAGCGAGAAGCTACGTCCTGCGATCGCCAACCCGCCCTGCCCAGCGTGGCGATTAGGGCGTATTCCTCCCAAAGATGGAAAGTCACACACAAAGCCAAGCCCTCAAGCCAGTGACTAGTATAGAAGAGCCGAAGATCAGGCTCAGCGGTGCATCTTGGGAGAGGCCTACGTCCAGCAGTGTACTGATACCGGCCAATGATTATGATGATCGAATAGCTATTTTTATCTATTTGCTTAGTTATAATTTTCAGGCGCCAGAGCAATCGATAACAGTCTCGCCTGACATCACTGTTATATCAATAACTATAAAATTCTTAGGAATAAGTGGAAAAAAACACTTCACGGTTTTACTTATTCACGGTGGTACTTATTCAGTTATTTTAATTTAATTACCAACAAGGTGGTGGTACCGACCTAGGTGAACTATCAGAAATGCAATAAATTATGTTGTGATGAATTAGCTAAAAGAACATGATGCTCCGTGCTAGCTATTATGGAATGGAAGACGGCTTGTGAAGTGGTTATCTGTCAGACATAAAAGAAATGGTACAGATAATTAATTACCAGTTGCAATAGGTCGGCGGGTGGTGGTCGTGAATGATGCGCGGGAGTGCCTGATGTCGACGGTACGGGCTCAATGGATGCTTGCCGGGTCATTTGTAGATCTGTCAACAAACATGTTACTTAATAAAACATATCATACGAACTCATAATTCTCGCTAGAGGCCGACCTAAGCGAACGTATCACGACCAAATCGGAGACGTTGTCAAGAAAGGCCAATTCAAAAGGAGAAATAATAAATCGAGCCACAAATGTATTTATTGGCCACATCACCAAACTTCTAATTTTATAAATACGGGAAAATGAATTAGCCCCTAATAAACTAATTCGTCTTTTTACAACTAAATATTCCATAGAAACCGTCAAGTAGGATAAAAAAAATATCATATCTTGTCCACCTTATTTATATATTGCCATGCCACCTAATTTGTACCAATCAGAGAGTGCTATTTGATTCGTGTACCGATTATTTATTCCCGTCAGTCAGTCATCGTTTGCGTGCCTCGTAGATGGATAATTAAATTTTCCCTCCACGGCGTGCCTCAGTAGATGAAAGTATATAAACGGGAACTTACAGCTGAGAGCATTTTCCGTACTCCTGTAAGTATGCGCTAAATTAGAGAACAGATAATAATTCTACACAGTCACAGTAAAGTCCTGAATTATACCCAACTTGCTGTGCAGCTTTTCCTGCGTTAAAATCTGATGACCTTCTTCTACAACACTTTGTCTCTCCGAGTAAAATTTCAGCCAAATGTTGTCCATACTTTCTGTCTGTGGTCCAGCCAAACAGACAGGACCAGAATAACTTTCAAATTTATCATATATATTTTATACATATTTATTATTTATTTACATATTTATTGTATTGTTATTAGATTTCTAATACTGTTTGTTTGTTGTTAGCTTAACACTGAAGTCATCTTAACTGTTCTGTTTTTCATTTACTGTTAATTCACTTCCAAATAATTGTGTAATCTAATAATATAAATTGACACAAGTTTTGTGATATGTTACAAAGTGATAGATAATAAATACTACTATGTAATACTATGTACAGTCTCCGCGCTCACCATTGTGAATTGTTTAGAAATAGGGCACCCAAGATACAGGCCTAGCCTAGTTTGGGGCCCATCGCTATACTGTATCGGCTTACATTGTTCCTATATCGTTGTATGTAAATGCATGTTGTTAAATTATATTAAAATGTATTATTTATTGGTAATAATAAATAAATAAATGAAATGAAATTTCTAATACTGATAAGTAGTGAAAGTGAGTGAAAGTTACAAATTAGTAATGCAATGAAGATCTAAATGTCGGTAATGATCTTATCGCTCTACTATAAAGACCAAAATCTAGCTCTAACTTTATCAATTTCAGGGAAGAAAAGAGGATTATTTATGACGGCATTTTCTGACATAATGGGTATCACAAAGCCTGTGTTACCACGGGATTGTACGTGCTCGTAAGGAATGCTCGACACTTGGAAATAGGAAAGAATGACGTCACGGTTGGACGATTGTTCGCGTGACCTGAATCCTCAATAGGCATTGCTCGCTATTCTCAGATCTCTCCTGAGAATGTCGAAGATGAGCACAGATGTACGAGGTTCAAACTAAAAGTTTTTAGAAAATGAAAAACGGAGATGTGAAAACCTGTACTAAGTATAGGTATTTGTATTGCTTTTCGATGTAGTATCCGTTACTTTATAATCTCCGCCGCATGGAACCATAATATTGAATGATGCAGTTATTTTTCATGATATTTAGGTGTGCTCTTGCAATGCAATAATATGGTACCATACCATCGAGCTGGAGCTATGATGGCGCTGGGCTAGGAACAGGGAATTCCGTAATGGCAAATTGTACGTAGTACTATTATTTATTCTGAGCAAATGTTAGAAAAATTGAATTTGGGCTAGTAAGGGTATATATACGAGTATTTATAAGAGAGGCCTTTGTCCAGCAGTGGACGGAAATTGGCTGATAATGACGATGATGTATTGTATGATTCTCTTACTACATTTGTTTGTTTCAAATGGATAAGGTTCAGAGTGTATTTACACATTTTTATGCACTTATTGCTGTTGATCTAAAAGGATCTAGATTTTTTCAGTAATCTTCACGTCATTTTACTGCCCACATTACTACGGCCCATTTCACTATTGTCCTTTATTGGCCTCATGAAACATTGACATACAAACGTAATAAGACTACCAGAGTCTACGTTTGTATTGAATGAAATTCAATATATTTTATATTAAATAGCTATAAAATCAACAAATTAATTCTTAACTACCTAAAAATAAATTTAGGCAATACAACATATACCTAGGTACATATGTCAAATATATTTACATGTAACTCATGCATGTCAAACACTTTTCACATTGGCCAGTTATGCACTTGACCTTTCTCTGACCTGATGTTAAGTAAAGACGCGGTCTAGGATTAAAACGTGCTTACTTGGAATGAGAAGACAACAGTGAGATAAGACGCAGGATAACTGACTTTAGTCCAATCCCTTTAGTGCAAATATCACAATCCTTTTTCCAAGCATTTAATATATATAAAAGATTGCTTAATTATTTTAGAGTATGATATAAAGCATATAAATGTACATGAATGAATGAATAAATTTATAGACTATATTTTCAGCTTCTTTCTTGCTTTCTAGCTGCCCGAAGTCAGCCGAGATGAGATCGTGATGGCACTTAAACAGCTCAAAAATGGAAAGGCCCCAGGTGAAGACGGAATCACAACGGAGCTTCTAAAAGCTGGAGGAGCCCCAGCTGTAAGCCAGCTGCAACAGCTCTTCAATTCTGTTCTCTTCACTGGGAGAACTCCACAGGCATGGAATAGGAGCATGGTGGTTTTGTTTTTCAAAAAAGGAGACAAAACCCTCTTGAAAAACTACCGCCCGATTTCGCTTCTGAGCCATGTCTACAAACTGTTTTCAAGGGTCATCACGAACCGTCTTGCGCGAAGACTCGACGAGTTCCAACCTCCGGAACAGGCCGGATTTCGAAGCGGTACAGCACCATGGACCACATCCACACAGTGCGCCAGATTGTACAGAAGACCGAAGAGTACAATCGGCCCCTGTGCTTAGCGTTTGTGGACTATGAGAAGGCCTTCGACTCAATCGAAACCTGGTCTGTTCTGGAGTCCTTGCAGCGTTGCCAAGTTGACTGGCGATATATCGAAGTGATGAGATGTCTGTATAATGCCGCAACGATGAGTGTAAAAGTACAGAACCAGCGTACTTATCATATCCACCTGCGTCGAGGAGTGAGACAGGGGGACGTCATATCCCCGAAACTGTTCACTAACGCCTTGGAGGATATGTTTAAGACGTTGGACTGGAAAGATTGTGGCATCAACATCAACGGCAGGTACATCTCTCACTTACGATTCGCAGATGACATCGTCATTATGGCAGAGACGCTGCAGGACTTACAGAGGGTGTTGAATGGCCTAGCTGATTCTTCTCGTCGCATCGGTCTCCGGATGAATTTGGATAAAACCAAAGTCATGTACAACGAGCACGTTGTTCCGGAACCGATTGCCGTAGATGGAATCCCACTCGAAGTTGTCACTAAGTATGTTTACCTAGGGCAGACGCTCCAACTAGGCAAACATAACTTCGAAAAGGAAATCCAGAGAAGAATTCAGCTGGGCTGGGCAGCATTTGGAAAACTCCGTCGAGTCTTCTCGTCGCATATACCACAGTGCCTAAAGACAAAAGTCTTTAATCAGTGCGTCCTACCCGTCTTGACGTACGGAGCCGAGACGTGGACACTCACGGTTCGACTGGTCCACCAATTTAAAGTCGCTCAGCGAGCTATGGAAAGAGCTATGCTCGGTGTTTCACTGCGGGATCGAATCCGGAACGAAGTAATTCGCCAGAGAACTAAAGTGATCGACATAGCTCATCGGATTAGCAAGCTGAAGTGGCAGTGGGCTGGTCATATCTGCCGTAGGACCGATAACCGTTGGGTTAGACTGGTTCTAGAGTGGAGACCGCGAATCGGTAAACGTAGCGTAGGACGCCCTGTTACCAGGTGGAGCGACGACATTCGTAAAGCGGTGGGCAGTGACTGGAAACAAAGAGCCGAAGATCGGGCTCAGTGGCATGACTTGGGAGAGGCCTATGTCCAGCAGTGGACTGATACCGGCTGATTATGATGATTTTCAGCTTAAGTAAATCAATAAATTTATCGGCTTTATTCAGCTTGATCTTACCGTCTTTTTTACGGAAGAGGCGCATTCTCCGCCACTTCCTAACAGCCGCTTTGAGCCGTTTCATGAGCGGACAGTCCAACAGCGCGCGCACTGCCCGCCGTCGCCATACCGAGCACATCTACTGACCACATCACTCGCACATCACTACTGTCCGGCACAACGCCACTTCACTGATTGCTGGATTGGCACAGCACTAGAGTTCGGCACTTTAGCACATTTATACTGACCGCGGCACATAACTATTTGCTGGATATTTTAGTGCATCACTTTTGCTCGGTACCTACGTTTACACATCATCAATACTTGGTACATTAAACACTACTATTTACAGCTGGATTGGTACATCACATCACTTTTGTTCAGTAAGCTGGCACATCACTAGAGCTCGTAACGGAGGCACAACACAACTTTATGACATGTCACAGCTACCCGTTGCGTTGGTAGAACTCTATTTTAGGACTTAGTATTTTACTACTACTTAGCCATAAAGCGCATCATTATTTATTTATTTGTCCGATATGAAGTTATTATCTTTGATAGTTCAGTAGTGCACATTGCACTTATATTTTTATGACTTTGAACATTGTTCTTATTTTTTTATTATTTATTTATTAAAATAATTAATGAAACTTCCGTTTTGTCAATACCTTAGAAAATACTTTATCAAGGAAGATATAAGATTAATCGGTTGATATTAAGGCAATTAATTGATTGAACACGTGATTTGGTGAAAGACTTTGTGAAAACTAAACATATTTTAAGTAACGTTACTATTCTAGCCAAAATCGACAATATTATTTTCTATTGCTCAAATACATCTAGTCGTCAAAGCGAGTCAGACCATTCTAGGCTTAGAGTGCTCACAATCTTCGACCACATAATCATCACTAGCACGGTAATATAATAAATAATATTACCGTATCACTAGGCGAGATAATGGTCAAACGCTAGCCTACCTTATATAAAGAGAAGTATATTTTTATTACGTAATCTTATAACTATTTCTTGATAACTAAGTACCTTCCTCATTATCTAGTATAATTTATCACAAAAATAAATACAAAATAAAATTTGTTTGATTTTATTCAATTAATTAGATCAAAAACTACTTTTATAGCACAGTGTGTGTGTGTGTGACCTAAACACGCACTTTACGCACGCTTTTCCGTGTCTTAAATAGTAAATTATTTCACGCCGTGCAATAATCTTCTATTTGACGGGAAAGCGTAGCAAGCGTAAAGTGCGGGTTTATGTCACACTGACATAATAAACGATACTCTTTTTTTTTTTAGTATATTTTCATAGCTAGCGTTTGACCACTATCTCACCTGTTGGTAAGTGATGATACGGTCGAAGATGGTAAGCACGCTAGGCCTAGAATGTGAACGGCTCTCAAGGATAGCTGCCGGAACACATTAGATGTTTGGCGACAGATTTTCAGGGGCAATATTATAGAGGACAATAAATATGAACGCATGTACACTAAACCTTCTGAATTTACTTACGTTTTGTCATGCGATGCGGAATTTATAAATAGGTAAGGAAGTCAATTGCTCGCACTTTGGTCGCTTTGCGGCTAGCTACATTTGATCTCTAGGGGGGGGGGGGGGCAATGCCCCTGATTGTGATGTAGAACTCTTTGTACTTGTGTTTTTGTACCAAGGACTAACATCTTAGACTTAGCCGGATTCAAGATAAGTTAGTTGCGTGTAGCCCAACCGTCAATTAAGGTCCGCGTTTATCTTTGTAATAGTTTCATGTGTATCATCCGAGTTAAAACTGTGATATAGCTGCGTTTCATCAGCATATAAGTGATATTAACAAGTTTTAATATGCTCTGGCATATCGGCTGTGAAAATTGAGAACAAAATTGGACTAAGGATTGATCCCTGTGGCATAGAAAAGATAATAATACTACGTATAGAACGGACACTCTGTTCCCCCCACCAATTCCGGGCTTCCTCACCCCGCCACCGACATGGAGCTGTCGAGGAGCTGCGCTGAGCAAGGACGCCACACGCGTACGACTATAGAACAATTACTACTCACGGAGAGAAGAACATCAACTTCATACATTTATGTTGGGACCAGTAGACACTGGAGGTTCAAATTTACGTAGGTTCTTATTACGTAGGTATTATAATAAACACTTAATTATATTAGTATACCTACCTACATATTCGTATTTTAGAATTCATTTTCATAAATGAAACAACGATATATATATATATATATATATATATATATATATATGTATATATATATCGTATATATATATATATATACTCGTGCGTAATAAAAAAAAAGTGCAAAATAAAATAACGCTTAATTTGTAAAATATTTAAAAAAACTTTCACGTTTAAACATTTTTATAACACAGCAATTGGGAACTTGATGTAGGTACGTAGTATTTATATTCTCTTTACTTGATGTCGCTCTAACGTGCGAGCAAGACACACGACATTGTTTCGTACAGCTCTGGCTGGCAGCCCAACACAGAATAAAAAATAGTTACTGTGGTGCAGTTTGTTCTATGCAAGTCGACTGGACCTGGAGATGATGGTTTACGAAATAGCAACTTATATTTTTAGTGTTAAAAGCTTTTTTGGGTAAGTGTACAAAAAATATTCATACGGTTAGTACGTCGTACGTATGTACGAAGTAACTGTTATATAATTTGTGATACGGTGATTACGGGCGACAACCTTAGACATCACGCACACAAATGCACGTATAGAAAAACGACCCGTGTGTAGTGTCTGTATCGGTGTCACAGTGTCGGTCGTTTAAACGCTAGTTTGTATGGAGATTTAGCGAGTGTGTTAGTAGTTCCGGACACAAGCAGTCGAAAGCTCGCGAAAAATCAAGGAGCACAAGAATACTGCTTAGTCCCGAATCAGAAGCTGTCAAAATGTCATCGGTGACCTGCAAAAGCGCTGTTTCGGTACCGTGATTCCTTCTAAACCCTGACTGATACTTAGGAATCATATTTTCCTTGCTTATAAACGTCTCCATCTGATTGAGAACTACTCTTTCTAGTATCTTCGAGAGCACGGGTAGTATACTGATCGGACGTAGATGTTTGAGTTCTTCGATTGTATTTGACTTCGGCAGTGGTCTAACCAATGCTCGTTTCCAGACTGCTGGATATTTGCTTGTGGAAATCAAAAGTGTTTGTATATTTAAGATAAGATTACCCACTTGTTCTTCAGTTACTGGATTTAAATTAAATTAAATTCATTGCAATTTTTTTTGTTCGATATAAAACACTTGATTAGGTCACCATCAATTTCTTCATCACCTGGTAATTTCAAAAAATGGTCATATATTTTATTGGGATCTAAAAGGTTTTCCGGTATAGGTATTGAAATGTTGTTATTTACTGAATTTGTGTTTTTTAATAATTCCACATTTTTTAGGCCGGTGTATATTTTTATTACATAGTGCGTAAAAAATGCTTTTCTTCCTCTTTTGATAGCTCCTGTAACTAAATTTTTGAATCTGAAGTTGTCTATTATTGCACAGCGTGCAATAATTGACTACTTAAGTCACACGTATCGTAATATATTATATTCTATAGATGACACATTATACTGGATTTTAACCATAAATCATTCATGTCTTAATATTTTTTAACGGACTCCAAAAAAGAAGGAGGAGGTTCTCAATTCGGGTGGAACAATTTATTTAATGTATGTTCATGATATGGCATAACTCCTTCATTTATGGACGGATTTGCAAAATTATTTTTTTGTTCGAAGAGGTTTGTTCCGAAAGACTCCTTTTTTTAATTTTGTAAAAATCTGATGATGAGTCTCAGGGACAGATAACATTTATTAACCGATTTGGAAAACACTTTTTTTGTTTAAAAGAGGCTCATCAACGGACTTCCAAAAAGGAGGAGGTTCTCAATTCGTATGTATGTAGTTTTATGTATGTTACGCGATTACTCCGTAAATTGTAAACCGATACGAATGATTTTTTTTTAATCAGTAGGGTACATTTCAATGTGGTCCCACTGTAATTTCATCAATATCTAATAAGTATCTTCAGAGATATGACGATAAACATCTCAAACTTGGTACTGAAACTACTATACTGATTGGTTTAGTTTTTAAACTATCCTAATTATTTCGAAATGGTTCCATAAATGATTTCGTAAAGATCTGATTATAACTTTCACAGACGGTACTTCTTCACTAAATACCAGCAAATTTTGTCACCTCACAACTCCGTTATTTATTACGTAACTCGATAAAGTCTTGTTTTGTTTGGGAGGGTATACTTCCCCTGTGGTCCCATTGTAAATTAATTAAGATTTGACTAGTATCTCCAGAGATATGAAGACAAGCCTCCGTAACAGCTGTCTAGCGGATTGATAATAGTCACACTGTTTTGCTAATTTCTTTCACCTATAACATTTGATGGTCTACAATATAAATATTTTTAAATTTGTCATGAAATCTCTCTAATATATAAAATTCTCGTGTCACAGTTTTCGTTGCCATACTCCTCCGAAACGGCTTGACCGATTTTGATGAAATTTTTTGTGCTTATGCGGTATCTATGAGAATCGGCCAACATCTATTTTTCATCCCCCTATATGTTAGGGGTAGTCCACCCCTAAATTTTTTATTTTATTTTTTAGACAAAATTTTTAATTTCTTATGATTATTTTTTTATGATACAACATACAAAAATACATACAATCCTCAATTTTCATCCTTCTACGATCAACCCTTATTTTTTAATAGCCATTTATTTATATGACAAAACAACGTTTGCCGGGTCAGCTAGTTTGCTATAAAATTATTTATAAAAAAACTAAAAAAATTAAAAAATACATGTGTAAAAAAATGGTTGTTAAGTTAAAATAAACTGGCCAAGTGCAAGTCTGACTCGCACTAGTAGGGTTCCGTACCACACTACAGTATTTTATAAGATCTAGCAAAAAATACCACTATCATTTTTCGCCAGCAAAAAATAATAATTAATAAACATTTTATTTCTTATAACGCCATCTAACGCCTAACAAAGGAGTTAGGGATCGACATTTCAATATAACGCCATATCTATAGGACGTTTACCTAACTAAGCGTTCATAGAAGGCGTAAAATACCGAAGAAAACACGTTTCTTGTATGGGAACCCTCTATAATATTATGTTTGTTTGAAGTGTTTCACACTTTATATTTTTGTAAATTGTTAAACACAATCCAAAATTTCATCGTACCGACGGGACTTGAACCCGCAACCTCCGGAATAACATGTTCCGGTGCTTTGCCAATTAAGCCACGGTGCGAAGTATCGTTACGACGAAATTAGTGGATTGCATTTTGTTAACCCAATTATGCATTGGTGGCGCCATCTATGACTACTTATTACGTAAGTTAATCATTCGGAAGAATACATTACAGTTTTCAAATCCGACGAGAGATGTTGCACTGCGTAAATCAAATATTATGTTTGTTTGAAGTGTTTCACACTTTATATTCTCCGAATATAAAGAATTCTCCGAATGATTAACTTACGTAATAAGTAGTCATAGATGGCGCCACCAATGCATAATTGGGTTAACAAAATGCAATCCACTAATTTCGTCGTAACGATACTTCGCACCGTGGCTTAATTGGCAAAGCACCGGAACATGTTATTCCGGAGGTTGCGGGTTCAAGTCCCGTCGGTACGATGAAATTTTGGATTGTGTTTAACAATTTACAAAAATATAAAGTGTGAAACACTTCAAACAAACATAATATTTGATTTACGCAGTGCAACATCTCTCGTCGGATTTGAAAACTGTAATGTATTCTTCCGAATGATTAACTTACGTAATAAGTAGTCATAGATGGCGCCACCAATGCATAATTGGGTTAACAAAATGCAATCCACTAATTTCGTCGTAACGATACTTCGCACCGTGGCTTAATTGGCAAAGCACCGGAACATGTTATTCCGGAGGTTGCGGGTTCAAGTCCCGTCGGTACGATGAAATTTTGGATTGTGTTTAACAATTTACAACCCTCTATAATTTTAAACTTTATTCTGTTTTTAGTATTTGTTGTTATAGCGGCAACGGAAATACATCATCTGTGAACATTTCAACTGTCTAACTATCACGGTTCATGAGATACAGCCTGGTGACAGACGGACAGACAGACAGACAGACAGACAGACAGACAGCGGAGTCTTAGTAATAGGGTCCCGTTTTACCCTTTGGGTACGGAACCCTAAAAAGTAAAAGTTGTCATGTCACTAAACGAAACTAATTTGACGAAACTAAACTAATTTATTTTTGTGTGTTTGAGTGAGTATACTTTCCGTTTGTCGCATTATAATTTAATTGAGATCTAATGAGTATCTCCAGAGATATAAATACCTCAAACTTAGTACCAAAAATTACTAGCGCGGCATTTGAAGTCGGTTTTTTTTTGTTTTGTAAACGATCCTAAATAATTTTAACAAAACAGGACAAAAATCTCACGAAGATTAGATAAAGATAAAAGATAAAGATAAAGATATTTTATTTGTTCAAAACATGCGTTATACACATACACAAACATTGCATGCAGTATGGTCTTAAACATAGAAATAGCTCGTCATGTTTTGCCCACATGGGCGTACAAATGAGACGCGTGACGCTGCTGAACATTGTTAAATTCATGTTACATTTTTATAAAAAGATTAAATAAATTAAAATTAATAAATAGTATCAAAAATTAAGAACAAAAATTAGAACAAGTGAATATGTCAAAATAATGTCAAAATAGTTATAATAAATTACAGCACGGTTAAAATTTGTCATTTAAAAAGTCGTCAATAGAATAATAGCATTTCTTAACTAGCATTTTCTTCAGATGGTTTTTGAACAATACATTGTCGAGTTCTTTTATAGATTTGGGAATTTTATTGAATATTGTAGGAGCCATTCCCATAATGCTCTTGCGCAATAGTTGGGTTTTACCTTTTACAATGCGGATCGTGTCGTTACGTCTATTTCGAGTAACGGTTGCAGACAATTTTGGAAAAAGATTTTGATTATATTTTACAAAAAGTGCTGTTTCTAATATATACAGAGACGGGAGTGTTAAGATTCTATGGTCTGTGAAATATGGCTTACAGCTAACTTGAGTGTGCAGGTTGAACATGGCCCGGATACAGCGTTTTTGCATTTTGAATATAATATTTTTGTTTGTAGAGTTTCCCCAAAATATTATACCATACCTAAGGTTGGATTCGATCAGGCCATAGTAAGCTGAAAGGAGTGCATCAAGATTCAGAGTATTCGAAAGTTTGTAGAGGGCAAACGACAAACTACTTATTTTAGTACAGAGAAGTTCAATATGTCTCTTCCAATTTAACTTTTTGTCAATCGTCAAACCTAGAAACTTTGCATTGTCAACATTGCTTATGGTATTATTATTATGATTCAATTTTATGTCAGAGAAGTTTGTATGTCTTTGGCTGAAGTGCATTATGTTCGTTTTAGTCAAATTGATTTTTAAATTATTATTGTCAAGCCATGAAATTATAGATGTCAATGCGTTATTTATTTCAATTTCATACATGTCAATATTTTTGTTATTTTTGGTTATGGTCAGTGTGCTGTCGTCTGCAAAAAGAGTCATATGCTGGAGCGTTGAATTAGGCAAGTCATTTATATAAATTATGAATAAAAGTGGTCCCAAAACACTGCCCTGAGGCACCCCATAAGACACATAGCGCTTCCTAGATGAGAATACTTCTTCCGTTTTAGTTTTGATGTTTATACTTGTAATTTGTGTTACCTGTGTTCTCATAATTAGATAAGATCGAATCAACTCTAATACGTTTCCTCTAATGCCATAAGCTTCCAGTTTGTTGCAGAGAATTTCGTGATCGACGTAGTCGAACGCTTGGGTCATGTCGCAGAAAATCGAGCATATAGGCGATGTTTTGTCTACTTCTGTTAAAACTCGTGTCACGAAGTCATAAATGGCCATGTTAATTGTTTTATGCTGCCTGAATCCTTTTTGTTCTGGGCATAGTATACCTTTTTTTTCAAGGTATTTATTGATTTCTTTATAAATATATTTCTCAAAAATTTTAGAGAATATTGATTGAAGAGCGATTGGTCTGTAGTTTTCCATTGAAAGCTTATCATTTTTCTTGTAAATTGGTTTCACTAAGGAAGTTTTCAAAGAGGATGGAAAAACGCCATTGCATATGCATAAGTTCAGAATGAAGCACAGATGAGGGCAGATGTATTTGTTAACAGCTTTTATAATTTTTGTTGAAAACCCATCTATGCCAACGCTATTGGTATTTTTTAAATTTTTTATTATTATTTCAATGTCATGAGGAATGCTTGGTACCATGAACATTGAATCCGAGCAGTGTTTGATCAGGGATGTTACTTTTTTTCCTGTTTCTGGAATGGCCTTAATTTTATCAACAAAGTAATCATTGAAAGCGTTGGCTATTTTACTAGAGTCAGTTATAATTCTATCATTATGTTTAATTATAGAAACCGGTTCTTTGGGGAGGTTTAATCGTACTTTGTTGATTATTTGCCATGCAGTTTTAGTTTTATTTACCGATGTTTTAATTTTGTTAATATTTTGTGCACGTTTGGTCAGATTAATAATTTTTTTATACAACTTGGCATATTTTAAAAACTGTGCTATGTTTTCTTTTGATGGTTTTTGTCTAGACTTCCACAAAAGGTGTCTTTTCCGCTTACTGCAAATTTTAATGCCATTTGATACCCACTTAGGCCTTTGTCGGATTTTAATAGTTATTAGTTTTATTGGGAAGCATAAATTGTAATATAGTTTAAAAATGCGAATGAAGTTTGCATAAGCTGTATTTGAGTCAGTAGTGCCGTACACTTCTTCGAATGAAATATTTTCTAAACACATAATGAATTTAGATATATTTTCTGGTGAGTAATTACGTTGTCTTTTTCGCCAAAATGCAATTTTAATTTTTTTTTGAACTGGTAGCTTGATGATTTGAGCCGTATGATCCGATAGTGCGAGTTCCCACACTTCCGTCTTACAGGTTTTTTTGTAATTATGAGCAAAGTTATCAATACAAGTCTGGCTTTGATATCTAGTCGGCTGCTTTAATGCTAACTTTAAATTATAGTTTAATAACAAACATTCTAGATCTAGTGTTACATTATTATCTTTCAAGACATCTATGTTAAAATCAGCAGCAATAACAATGTGGTCATAGTTCTTATTACTCAAAAGTTTTAATGCTTTTTCTAACTTATTAAAAAACGTTTCTAAATATTCGGTTTTTGGTATTCTATATAAGCACATAATTATTAATTTATACGTAGTTAATTCGATAGCACAGCATTCAAATATGTTTTGCAGTGAGATTGTCTTTATTTCCGTTAGTTCTTTCCATTGAAGATTACTCTTAACCATGATGCAGGCTCCGCCTCTTTTGTTGTTTTTACGGCTGAAGGTAGCTGCTAATGAATAATTAGGAAGGTCTATATATTGCTCATAACCTGCTTTAACAAAGTGCTCAGTGATGCACAGTACATCCACGTCAATGTTTTTCTTTAAGAGGATTTCCTGTAAACAAACCGTAAGCTGATCGGCCTTGTTAATCAAACCTGCAATGTTTTGGTGTAGAATATGGATATATTGTGTCTCGAAAAAACAATGACTGGCTCTGATTGTGTTCATAACCTGCATCCTCAGCAACTTCTAATCCACGAGATGTGTTCGATACTGGTCCATAAATTCCATTAAGGTGTTGTATATTTATTATCTGTTTTTGTACATTTGTAAAGATTTCTTTCATTCCACGGTTATTTATTTTTCCAATGTTACGGTTAAAAAATCGCAATCGATCTTTGTTTAAATCATCATTTGGATCATATATGTGAGCGTATTTGTGAGTAATAATATCTTGGTATAACAAATCGTTGAAGGTCTGCACTCTATAGTTATACATTATGGTCCCGCTGCAATGTCTCATTGTTGGTAAACATATTATAATGTTTGTTTTCGTAATGATTTCAATTTTTTCTCTAATATCCGTAATGATACTTAAATATTCATCTGTTTTCTTGAAATCTTCTTCTCCTATTAATATTAGACAGTAATCTTCCATAGTAAAATCCGCTAATTTCATATCTATACCTTTGATAATTTCTCTAACGTTACCATTAGGTGTTAGGTAATGGCAAAGCTTAGATGAGTTCAGTGTATCTTCTGCTATAGATCGCACTTTATTATATTTATTGCAGCTTAATATGCATATCTTGGGAGGTTTCCTTTGAATATGGGTACTTGAAGTACTCGGCTCCTCGGAGGACTTATTTCGTGTTTTCTGTTGGTTATGTGTTGGCGTAGTACATGTCTTTGGTAGGTCCATACGAAGACGAGTTGCTCTCGTCTGAGATTTATTTTTTGGTGTCATCTTCGATTTAGCTGGACTGCTGGATATTGTTACAAGCAACTCATTTTTCTTTAGTAAATCTGTGTTTGTTCGTTTGAGCTCATTATTTTCTAACGATAATGTTTCTATTTCTTTGTGTGCAGTTACAAGTTCGAGTTCCAGCTCTTGGATACGTTGGTTAAGTCTGGCTGTTTGATCTATGTCTTCGTTTGATATATCAGGCAGGCTTGTAGTCGTCTCGTCTATAGTTTCCGATAGTATTCCGCTGCTTGATTGGTTTATTGAGTCGGACTTTGTCCGTTTACGACGAAACGTAATATTCTCTAAGAAATTCATTGTTTTCTATTCGAATTTATATTATAGGTTTCTCTTTGGTTGCTGTTTACATTCACTGGAAAGATTATGTAGAAATAATCTTATGATATTTTTTTCGAACGCAAAAACATATCCCGAGGTGAGGATCGAACCTGGGTATCTTGTAAGCAACATACGAGCTGAAAGCACGCTGTTATCCACTGCACCAATTCGGTTGTTGACTGTTGCGTCGAAATAGTGTATTGCACTTTACGTCACACTTTTAAACTAATATTTTGAATACGTCGATCGGTATGAAGTTCATGCGAGTCCAAAGGTTGAATTTTAAATACAACACAACGATTATTTTCGTTTTCGTAGATTTAGGCTTTATATATTCAATTGGTCACTTTATCTGTGTATTTGCTTAATCACTTATTTTATATTTTAGCACTATAATGTTCACTATACAGTTTAAATGGAGAATTTAGCACTTTATTGCAAATTTAGCATTACTGAGATCAATTCAATATATTTACGTATGTACTAAACGTAATATATCAACTACACTTTTACGCGTTATTTGGAGCACTAAAAACGTTTTAAACACACTTTAGGATAGAGACATTCACTTTTAATATTTTTAAAATTAAATTAATACAGAGACTATGTCGCTCCTTGCAGCGCCACCTGGCGGTTAGAATGCGGCCAACGGCAAAGCAAAATTAAAACATTATGGATAACCTTTTATTACGAAGTCAACCGAGAAATCTTCCAAGAGACTAAACTCAAGCACGAAATCAAGCCACGTTCGAGACACTTGAAAAAAAATTAATTTTCTCGAGGTAATGGGGTGACGAGAAATGGCATCTTTCAATTTCAAGTTCTTTGAGGCAATATTCACATGCTTATTTTGTGATGTCATGTTTGTGACTAAAACCGTTCTAAAATCAAAACACATTATAATACTTAAATTACAACCGACACCCGACTAATCAACAACAACACCAATATTATAAATGCGAAAGTCAGTTTATTTATTTGTTTGTTTGTTTGGGACTTCTTCACGGTCAAACGGCTTGACCGATTTGGCTGAAATTTTGTACAAAGATAGTACATAGGGCAGAATAGGATATAGGATACTTTTTTTTTGGCTATCGAGTCAGGGGGTCCAGGTATATTTAATTGAATTTTGTAAATATATGACTTCTTTTCGAATAAACGGCTTGACCGATTTGCCTGAAATTTTGTGTGAATACATGTCATAGGGCAGAATAGGATATAGGATACTGTTTTTCTGACTGTCGAGTCAGGGGGTCCAGATATTTTTAATTGAATTTTGTAAATATACGACCTCTTCTTGAATAAACGGCTTGACCGATTCGCCTGATATGTTGTATAAAGACAGTTCATAGGGCAGAATAGGATATAGTATACTTTTTTTCTAGCTATCGAGTCAGGGGGTCATCAAAATTTACGCAATAGCTTTGCTTGCCCAACGTGTTTATCTGCTTTGTGGGAAGTATTTCAAAAATTTCGTGTTTTAACAGCCTTAGGGTAATCGGTGTTGACTTAGTAGGTCATTAAACCTGCCAGGGTAAATAAAACACGAAAAATTTTTTCGCGCTCACTTCGCTCGCGTATTTAAAGTACTCTCTGCGCTCGCGCAAGCATTTGTTATACCTACTTTGTAGGAAATATTTAAGCAACTTTTGTGTTTAAAAAGCCACATGCATCAAAACGAGTCATAAATTGAAACAGTACAACCTTCAATAATTATAATCATTATAAACCTTAAAATAAGTGGATATCACTTTTAACCTGGGTGTCATTGGTGTTGACTTAGTAGGTCATAAAAACTGCCAGGGTCATAAAAAGTCGTAAACATTTTACGCGCTCGCTCTGCTCGCGCAAGCATTTTTTTTTATCTACTTTAAAGGTAATATATTAGACATTTTTGTATATTAATAACCTTAAACAGTATAACCTTCAATAATCAAAATGATTATTAACCTTAAAATAAGTGGGTATCACGTTTAACCTGAGTGTTATCAGTGCTGACTTAGCAGGTCATAAAAACTGTCAGGGTCATAAATAGTCGTAAAATTTTTTCGCGCTCGCTTCGCTCGCGCAGTGATAACACTTGCGACGCTCTCGCAAGCATTTGTTTTATCTACTCTGTAAGAAATATTTCGTCAACTTTTGAATTTTAATAGCCACGTGCATCAAAACGAATCATAAATTGAAACAGAACAACCTTCAATAATATTCATGATTATTAACCTAAAAATAAGTGGATATCACTTTTAACCTCAGTGTCATCGGTGTTGACTAAGTAGGTCATAAAAACTGTCAGGGTCATAAAAAGTCGTAAAAATTTTCGCGCTCGCTGCGCTCGCGCAAGCATTTATTTTATCAACTTTGAAGGTAATATTTCGGCAACTTTCGTATATTAATAACCACATGCATCAAAACGAGTCATAAAATAAAACAGTACAACCTTCAATAATCATAATGATTATTAACCTTAAAATAAGTGGATATCACGTTTCACCTCAGTGTCATCGGTGTTGAGTTAATAGGTCATAAAAACTGTCAGGGTCATAAAAAGTCGTAAAAAATTTTCGCGCTCGCTTCGCTCGCGCAGTGATAGCACTCACTACGCTCGCGTAAGCATTTATTTTATCAACATTGAAGGTAATATTTCAGCAACTTTTGTATATTAATAACCACATGCATCAAAACGAGTCATAAATTAAAACTGTACAATCTTCAATAATCATAATTATTATGAACCATAAAATAAGTGATTATCGACTTTAACCTGAATGTCATCAGTGTTGACTTAGTAGGTCATAAAAACTGTCAGGGTCATAAAAAGTCGTATACATTTTTCGCGCTCGCTTCGCTCGCGCAGTGATAACACTCGCGACGCTCGCACAAGCATTTGTTTTATCTACTCTGTAAGAAATATTTCGTCAACTTTTGAATTTTAATAGTCACGTGCATCAAAATGAATCATAAATTGAAACAGAACAACCTTCAATAATATTCATGATTATTAACCTAAAAATAAGTGGATATCACGTTTAACCTCAGTGTCATTGGTGTTGACTTAGTAGGTCATAAAATCTGTCAGGGTCATAAAAAGTCGTAAACATTTTTCGCGCTTGCTTCGCTCGCACTGTTATAGCGCTCGCTACGCTCGCGCGAGTATTTGTTTTATCTACTTTGAAGGTAATATTTCAGCAAATTTTGTATTTTAATAGACACATGCATCAAAACGAGTCATAAATTGAAACAGTACAACCTTCAATAACCATAATGATTATTAACCTTAAAAACTGCCAGGGTCATAAAAGTCGTAATTTTTTTCGCAGTAATAACGCTATATACTGTATAATAGCGTGTTTCAACAGCCTCATACAATAGACTGACTCAAATACTTAAACAGCAACACTTGGTTATCCTTGGTTAGGTTTATCAAGTAATTATTAATGACTTTAACAATAGACGATATCGAGTTCGACCTAAGAGACATCTATAGTGAGTTGATTATTAGGTCGTAAATTTGTCAGAGTCATAAAAAGTCATAAAAAATGTTCGCTCGCGCAATGATAGCTCTCGCTGCGCTCGCGCAGCTATTCACCTTATTTTCTTTGTAAGAAATGTGTCAGGAACTTTTGTGTTGGGTCAAACATTTAAGCAGCACAACTTCGTGTACCTAACCAAAATGATTAATGACTTTAACAATAGAGGATATTGAGTTCAACTTTAGGGTCATCTATGGTGACTTGGCCTAAGAGATCATCGATCTTGACCTCAAAGGTCATAAAGACTCAAATAACACGGGCGAAGCCGCGGGTAACAGCTAGTCTATGTATAATCTGTGCATTGAGATCATTCCAATGAAACCAAACTCGGAATTTCTGCTGAAAGTTGGTGGGGATTTGAGTATTCTGCAGATTCAAGGAGATGTTCTTACAATATCAATGTTCTTAATATATAAACGTTTCGTTTGGGTAGATGGAACGTCCGCCATATTATTTATTATAAGGTCAACTCGGATAAGACCGGCATACTCTATTTAAGGGTAAGACCGTCATAGCTATTTTTCTCTCACTATAGTGTTGCTAACGAAATTTATGCTATGAGCATTTACCAATGGAGATGTTAACGTTGTAATCCGCAAAAATTTTTTTTCTGCCGATACTTAGGGGGGACGAGGTAAACACGCATTGCACACACATAAAACACTTACTGTATGGATCTCGCACACTAGCTCGAAACACGCACACAGTATTAATAAAACATTAAATTAAAAAATCAAAGAACCCGACTGCGCAAAAAGTGAGGTGTTAAAAACGAACTGAAAAGAAAAAAACAAGTAAGTCTAGTAGTTTAGACTTCTGTTTAGGGATATCAAAAAACTATACCATTTAAATTCTTTCTCGGTCGATACACTCATAAAATAAATTATACATTGTTATATGGAATATAGAGACTTTAACAGTCGGGACACATTAATGGCTTAACGAATGGGGATTAATATAAAAAGTGAAGAACCCTCGTTTAGTGATGCAAATTGTATTATTTTACGGCTAAATTCTGAAACTGTTATAATTGGAATTTACCGCCCTCCTAGCTTCCATAATATTAGTAATTTCCTAGAATCGCTAGACTCAGTCTTAACAAAGGTATCCAATCATAAAAACATAATTATTTGTGGAGATATAAATATCGATATTTCTTTAAACTCCACCGACCCGCGCTCGGACGAATATCTCAATCTCTTGGCCTCGCACTGCCTACTGACCGCACATACTAGCACGACACACGGCCAGACCTGTTTAGACCACATGTTTTTGAAATCGAAGCTAGAAACTAAGTGTTTTGTTATCGAGTCCTCGATTACTGATCATGAGTCTGTTGCTATAAGTATAAACCTCAAATCAAAGCTAGATTATTGTGATAAACCAAGATCTAAATTAAACTATGAGTGCCTCGATGCAACCATGAATAAGTTGGATTTTCAACCAATCTTTGAATGTTCTGATGTGAATGTGGCCACTGATATCTTAATTAGTCTAATAAAAACTGCAATCCAAAATAACTCTCAGATCATTAAAACGCCAAGGCGCCGTAGGGTAAATAAACCTTGGATTACAAAAGCCTTGCTCCGATGTATGAGAAATAGGGATAACTTGTACAAAAAACTAAAAAAAGATCCTGAAAATGAAATCCTAAAGCTTACATACAAAAGATACAGAAACTACTGCAACGGCCAACTTATAAAAGCTAAGAGAAACTATGAAAGGCAGGAAATTGTAGATGCTAAAGATAATAAAAAGAAACTTTGGAGTGTAATAAGGAATATTAGTGGCCAAAAAAAAGAAAGCAGACTACTCCTCCTGCTTACTATCATCTTCTGACCCTGCTTTGAGTGTAAATGAAATTAATACCTTCTATTCAAATATAGGTAAAAACCTGGAGGAATCATGTTGTCAAAGTAATCCAAACCGACCCACTCCAAAGTTGCCGCCACCACTAGCGTCCCTAGTGATCTTTCCTACAGACGAGGCTGAAATAGTGCAATTAATCAAGGGCCTCAAAGACAATTGTGCTGTTGGTCAGGACCAAATATCCGGTATCATCTTAAAACGATATATTCACCTTGTTACAGCTCCTATTACCTATATTTGCAATCTTACCTTTTCAACGGGTGTTTTCCCACGAGCTTTTAAAATAGCTCTTATAAAACCCATCCACAAGGGAGGGGATAGAGATTGTGTCAATAACTTTCGGCCTATTTCAATCCTCCCGACACTGTCAAAAATCTTAGAAAGACTTATGAATAAGCGATTAATAAACTATTTAGAATCAAATAATCTTCTGTCATCTTCACAATTCGGTTTTAGAGCAGGTCGATCTACCAGTGACGCAGTCCACGAGCTCATCAATGCCGTCATTGGTAGTCTGGATAATAAAAAATAAATGTGTCTCAATATTCCTTGATATCGCCAAAGCGTTTGACACAGTCTCTATTCCTCACCTTGTGGCGAAGCTAGAAAGTCTCGGGGTAAGAAGTCTTCCTCTTAAACTATTTGAAGACTATCTTACTAACAGAAAACAGTGTGTAAGGATATATAATTGGGTCAGTGATGAACAATCTGTGAATTATGGGGTGCCTCAAGGTAGTATCGTTGGCCCGACGCTGTTTCTGGTGTACATCGATGGACTGTGCAACCTCCCACTCCAAAATGGCAAAACTATTACCTTTGCGGATGACACTGCACTTTTTTTCAAAGGAGACAGCTGGGACGAAGTCTTCTCTATAGCTCAGCGGGGTTTTAGTCTAGTGAGTGATTGGCTACAGGAAAACCTTCTAACTCTTAATACTCTCAAAACAAAATTTATTGCTTTTGCCTCTAAATCTAACCATCTCCCACCACCGAATTTCACTATCACAGCTCACTCATGTAGTGCGCAGATCGATAACTGCAAGTGCCCCAACATACAAAGAACAAATGAGATAAAGTACCTCGGGATCAATATTGACCAATCTTTAAACTTTAAATCTCACATAAGCAATCTGGCAAAGAGACTTCGCAAACTTATATACATATTTAAGTCTCTTAGACATGTGGCTGACAGAAAAACGATTGGATTGGTTTATTGCGCTCTTGGTCAATCCATCATTGAATATTGTATAACGTGTTGGGGAGGATCTGCCAAAACTCACCTGATTCTTATAGAGAGAGCACAGCGAGCTATCTTGAAGGTTGGCGCAGGCCTTCCTTTTCGGTTTTCCACAACGGACCTTTACAAGAAATGGGATGTGCTCACGATCAGACAAACCTTTATACTACGTACGGTACTAAAGCAGCATTCTCTATTTAAATATGATCCAGAGCTGGATAGAGATAAACGCAGAAAGGCTACCTGTCCTACCGCAATATTTCACACTAGTCTAGCTCGCAACTTCTTTGCCTTTCTGGGTCCCTATCTTTACAACAAGCTAAATAAAAAACTATTTTTTTACGCGCTTCACAAATACTCTACTTCTGCAAAAAAACGGTATCTAAATACCTAAAAACATTAAATTACAGCGAAACTGAAAATATCCTGAATATTTTAAGTTAACGCTGTTAAATCCGCATACATGCAACTATTGTAGATATAAATATATTATAACCTAATTAAATTGAACCAACATAATTTTTTTGTACAAAACAAACCGTTGCTTAATTCAATACTATCTATTGTTAACTATTATTTTTATGTTCATACAACTTGTACACATTTAAGTTTTATATATAATTTTATTACCACTCGAAAGCAGGTACCTCGTATCCATACACCTTGTTACCTCATGACACGCTCTCATATATATACAAAACCGCAATACAATCACACCACGCCACAAGTACAGCAGGTACTACGATCATACTTTACACACATTGTTTCAATCTTTGTGCTTGTAATACGCTACCACACAACACTAGGAATAAATATATACATTCACTTTAAAGTCTACACACACATTCACACTGCACTCACACAAACAATCCCTTTAACACACTTTTGCGTAAATAAATATTAATAGAGGGTATACCTAGACATTTCGAATCTCCAACTCAAAGAATTTTACACATACCTACCTAGTTTTTATTCATTCTCGTTCGATTATGATACATCTTAGCTATATCACTTGTGATTGCTTGGTATGAAAACGTGAAATTAATGTGTAAAAATATTTAACTGTTTTACATATCTTATTCTAAATTGTCGATATTGTGATAATGATCGGCATAAAGTTTAGATCACAAATTTTTGATTTGTTCAGTCACAGTACTGATTGTGAGATACGTTAACCTAAGTTAAGTGAAGATATTAGTGAATAGCTTTTTAATGTTTGTTTCTAAAACCATGGATGTGTATTCTACATTAGTAAGTTACTTCTGTCTTTTTTTGAATTGCATTTGTTGTACCCGTGGAGTGAGGGCCTGGTGACCTGTAATACAGGTTTTAAACAACCTACATCAGGCACCGGCTCTTCACAAAATTGGTTGCATCCAATTCTTGCTACGTACTAAGTATTATTCTACTTTTATGATACTCAACCATTGTGAAGAGAAATAAACGGATATTTATATTATTATATTATACATACATACATATATAGACTGATAAACACATTACCTCTCCTTTGCGTCGCGCAGTCGGGTAAAAATACAGCGTAGTTACGCACGCTCATATGGCCATATGGCCAGCAGAGGGGTACGCCTTGCGTTAACATCTCCATTGGTAAATGCTGGAAGCATTTTATGATACGAAATTGAACCAAACTACAATACTATTGTATTGACACTGTCAATGCTAACTGCATAGCTACTCAAAACCGAAAGTTATTGCGCGTAGACGATCTTGCCTTGTAGACGACGGTCTTCCCAATGTTGACCTCACTATAGTATTAAAAAAGACACAAAATCCGCAAATATACAATCCCTGTATAGCTTACACATGGGTAGAAATATGACTCGGGTGCCCTTTCCACGCCTTAGCTCTCATTTTTGAGGAGCTCATTGGTTTTTTATCATCTAGCAAATTGTGGATGAAAAATAAAGCGATGCGTTTTCTGTAGCTAGCAATTTGTCGAAGTGTTGTAGTAGTTCAAATTGTTCTTTCTCATAAAATAGAGTAATATATATATACTAGAAGTGCACCGCGGCTTCGCCCGCGTTAAACATTTCTTTTATGTACTTAAAACTTTTCTTTTGTAAAAACGATTCTATTATTAAAGACATCTAATAAAAATTAGCCAAATCAGTTCACCCGTTTTCATGTTATCGCGTGACTAAGGCAATTCGGGATTCATTATAAATGGGGTCATTTTTTTATTTTACCCGAAGAACCCACTTTTTCAGACTTTGTTACCTACCCCATTTTGAAAAATCCTACAACACGTACTTTATCTCATCTTGTTTCGCCATAAAAAACTTTGAATCCCCGTTCCGTATCCGGGAGGAATTTTGAGAAAATCCTTTTTGAGCAGATAACTACGCCATAATTACTATTTGCATTCTAAAGCTTCTTCAGCGCAATCCGAAACAATATTGATTTTTAGACTTTGTTACCCCAGTTTATCCACTTAGAAGGGCATTTTGAAAAAGTCTGAAACTCGTATTTACTTATTTATTTACAAAAGTACTTGTGTGAAAAGGCGAATAAAATGACTATCCAAACTTTGAACCCTCGCTTCATCCCCTTGAAGAGTAAATTTTGAAAAATTCTTTCTTAGCGGATACCTAAGTCAAAATACCTATCTGCATGCCTAATTTCAGCGCAATCCGAAACAATATTGATTTCAGACTTTGTTACCCCACTTCACCCTTTTAGGGGTGGAATTTCGAAAGAGCCTAAAACACGTATTTACTTACTAAAGTACTTGTGTTAAGTTTCAAATAGAAAATACTATCTAATCTTGTTTCTCCATACAAACTTTGAACCCCCGTTACATCCCCTTCAGGGGTGAATTTTGGAGAATCCTTTCTCAGAGGATACTAACGTCATAATAACTATCTGCATGCCAAATTTCAGCGCAATCTGAAACAATATTGATTTTCACACTTTGTTACCCCATTTCACCCTCTTAGGGGTGGAATTTCGAAAAAACCTAAAACACGTGTTTTCTTATTTATGTCCTGAAGCACTTGTGTGAAGTTTCGAAGAAAATACTATTTAATGTTGTTTCTCCATAGAAACTTTGAACCCCCGTTTCATCCCTTTAAGGGGCGAATTTTAGAAAATCCTTTCTTAGCTGAATTTAACGTCATAATAACCACCTGTATGCCAAATTTCAGCGCAATCCAAAACAATATTGATTTTCAGACTTTGTTACCCCATTTCACCCTCTTAGGGGTGGAATTCCGAAAAAGCCTAAAACACGTATTTTCTTATTTATGTACTCAAGCACTTGTGTGAAGTTTCGAATAGAAAAGACTATCTAATGTTGTTTCTCCATAGAAACTTTGAACCCCCGTTTCATCCCTTTAAGGGGCGAATTTTAGAAAATCCTTTCTTAGCTGAATCTAACGTCATAATAACCACCTGTATGCCAAATTTCAGCGTAATCCAAAACAATATTGATTTTCAGACTTTGTTACCCCATTTCACCCTCTTAGGGGTGGAATTTCGAAAAAACCTAAAATACGTGTTTACTTATTGACGTCCTGAAGCACTTGTGTGAAGTTTCGAATAGAAAAGACTATCTAATAATGTTTCTCCATAGAATCTTTGTACCCCCGTTTCATCCCTTTAAGGGGTGAATTTTAGAAAATCCTTTCTTAGCTGATATTAACGTCATAATAACCACCTGTATGCCAAATTTCAGCGCAATCCGAAACAATATTGATTTACAGACTTTGTTACCCCATTTCAGCCTCTTAGGGGTGGAATTCCGAAAAAGCCTAAAACACGTATTTTCTTATTTATGTACTCAAGCACTTGTGTGAAGTTTCGAATAGAAAAGACTATCTAATGTTGTTTCTCCATAGAAACTTTGAACCCCCGTTTCATCCCTTTAAGGGGCGAATTTTAGAAAATCCTTTCTTAGCTGAATCTAACGTCATAATAACCACCTGTATGCCAAATTTCAGCGTAATCCAAAACAATATTGATTTTCAGACTTTGTTACCCCATTTCGCCCTCTTAGGGGTGGAATTTCGAAAAAACCTAAAACACGTGTTTACTTATTGACGTCCTGAAGCACTTGTGTGAAGTTTCGAATAGAAAAGACTATCTAATAATGTTTCTCCATAGAATCTTTGTACCCCCGTTTCATCCCTTTAAGGGGTGAATTTTAGAAAATCCTTTCTTAGCTGATATTTACGTCATAATAACCACCTGTATGCTAAATTTCAGCGCAATCCGAAACAATATTGATTTACAGACTTTGTTACCCCATTTCACCCTCTTAGGGGTGGAATTTCGAAAAAACCTAAAATACGTGTTTACTGATTTATGTCCTGAAACACTTGTGTGAAGTTTCGAAGAAAATACTATTTAATGTTGTTTCTCCATAGAAACTTTGAACCCCCGTTTCATCCCTTTAAGGGGCGAATTTTAGAAAATCCTTTCTTAGCTGAATTTAACGTCATAATAACCACCTGTATGCCAAATTTCAGCGCAATCCAAAACAATATTGATTTTCAGACTTTGTTACCCCATTTCACCCTCTTAGGGGTGGAATTCCGAAAAAGCCTAAAACACGTATTTTCTTATTTATGTACTCGAGCACTTGTGTGAAGTTTCGAATAGAAAAGACTATCTAATGTTGTTTCTCCATAGAAACTTTGAACCCCCGTTTCATCCCTTTAAGGGGCGAATTTTAGAAAATCCTTTCTTAGCTGAATCTAACGTCATAATAACCACCTGTATGCCAAATTTCAGCGTAATCCAAAACAATATTGATTTTCAGACTTTGTTACCCCATTTCACCCTCTTAGGGGTGGAATTTCGAAAAAACCTAAAACACGTGTTTACTTATTGACGTCCCACAAGTGCTTCAACTTGTGTGAAGTTTCGAATAGAAAAGACTATCTAATAATGTTTCTCCATAGAATCTTTGTACCCCCGTTTCATCCCTTTAAGGGGTGAATTTTAGAAAATCCTTTCTTAGCTGATATTTACGTCATAATAACCACCTGTATGCCAAATTTCAGCGCAATCTGAAACAATATTGATTTACAGACTTTGTTACCTTGTTGAATTCCGAAAAGCCTAAAACACATCGTATTTTCTTATTTATGTACTCAAGCACTTGTGTGAAGTTTCGAATAGAAAAGACTATCTAATGTTGTTTCTCCATAGAAACTTTGAACCCCCGTTTCATCCCTTTAAGGGGTGAATTTTAGAAAAACCTTTCTTAGCTGATACTAAAGTCATAATAACCACCTGTATGCAAATTTCAGCGCAATTTAAAACAATAGTGATTTTCAGACTTTGTTACCCCATTTCACCCTCTTAGGGGTGGAATTTCGAAAAAACCTAAAATACGTGTTTACTGATTTATGTCCTGAAACACTTGTGTGAAGTTTCGAATAGAAAAGACTAACTAGTAATGTTTCTCCATAGAAACTTTGAACCCGTGTTTCATCCCCTTCAGGGATGAAATTTGAAAAATCCTTTTTCAAAGGTAACTAACGTCGTAATAATTATCTGCATGCCAAGTTTTAGCGCAATCCGAAAAAATATTGATTTTCAGACTTTGTTACCCCATTTCACCCTCTTAGGGGTGGAATTTCAAATAAATCTGAAACACATATTTACTTATTTCTGTACTGAAGCACTTGTGTGAAGTTTAAAATAGAAAAGACTATCTAATCTTGTATCTCCATACAAACTTTGAACCCTCATTTCATCCCCTTAAGGGGTGAATTTTTCACCCTTACGTACTATGACAAATATACCCTCCAAATTTCAAGTCTCTACGACCAGCGGTTTAGGCTGTGCGTTGTCTGTCAGTGAGTCAGTATGTCAGGACAAAGATTCTTATAGATATAGATATAGATGTTTATAAACTGGTAGGACTTGCGCTAGTTAGCCTGGGGCGATACCACTAATTAAAAAAAAAATTAATAATTTATTTAAAAAAATGTTTTTCGGTTTCAATGACCATATAGCATTTAATGAATTGTTTATTGGTACCACCTTGGCGATGTACCTTACTCATGAAAAATAGAATCATTCGAATCGGTTCACGATTAGCGGAGTAATCGTGTAACAAACATACAAAAAATATATAGACGAATGAGAACCTCTTAATTTTTGGATGTAGATTAAAAAAATCGCGCGCTGCTTATATATCTTTTAGAAATGTATGCCAACGCGCTTTCTCGAAACTTCTGAAATATTCAGATGTGCCAATAAATGGCGACACGACCCGCTCCCGCACTTAGTAAAATTCTCTCCTAGGTATAGGTAGATAAGATAACATTCAGCCGACATTTAGAATACATTACGGTGACAGGCATTTCCACTTTGCCATATTTGATCGATTATGGGGAAAGGAAAATCTATTGATTTTCCTTTTCCACCTATTTTTAACACCGATGCTAAAAGACGGGTGTTATTAGTTTGATTTTTATTAGGGATGTAAGGGAGCACAAATGCTCCCAGCCAACCTCACCTGCCCATGGTGTATGCAACAAACGAGGCTCTGGCGACCGGCAAATGGCGGTATAACCATTCTTAATTATGGCGTAGCTAAATACTGCAGGCTGGTGACAGGCAGCAGCGTCACCGGTGCGAGGAGCTACGTCCAGCGATCGCCAACCCGCCTGCCCAGCGTGGCGATTAGGGCATATCCCTCCTAATGAGCCGAAGATCGGGCTCAATTGCGTATCTTGGGAGAGGCTTACGTCCAGTCGTGGCTGACACTGACACAGGCTGATTATGATGATGATATTAGTTTGACGTGTGGAACTGCGTATATTATGTATGTGTATTTGTTTGTGACATTGTAAATCTCAAACGGGTGAACCGACTTCCGAAAAGGAGGAAGTTCTCAATTTGTCTGTAGGTTATTACGTGTGTTTGTTACGCACGGGTAAGGCACATCTCCACGGTGGTTCCATTATACGATTTTTTTTTAATATCTAATAGGCGCTACTTAAAACTCAGTTGTGTCTAACTATTCTAGTATCTCTCTATCCCAACGTGCTACCATCATCGACTGCATCATCACTTACCACCAGGCGAGATAGTAGTCTAACGCTAAGGGAAATTATCAGATATAAAAAAACTATATTCACACAAAAATTGAGTACCTCCTCAATTTCTGAAGTTGGTCATATTTGTCTGGTAATTTCCACTTTGTACAATCAGTGCAAGGTTAAACCACATAGAAACAAGTTGACATATCAACTTGTTTCTGTGTAGTTATTGTATGATGCTCGCTTATCCCGGATACAGATAACACGGTCTGATAGACCCATGGCTTGTTCAATGATTATATGGCGGAAGTTCGACATGGATTACTATAGCTGATGTTTTATTTCAATTAATTTATTTAAATATAGTTATTTATGATTCTAGTGCGGTAAGTTAGATTTTACAAACGAGTAGACGAATGTAAGCCCAAGACGAAGTCGAGGATTTACCATACACTAGTTTTTTGAAAAATGTTGTATGGCATAGAACGTTTTTCAAACATTTGCGAGAATAACTACAATTGGTAATACAACAAAAATAAATCAAATAATCAAAAAGTCGCAACAATCTTTGACGTTTCTAATATGAAAATGGCGCGAATTTTGACGAAGAAATATTTTGTCGATGTACCAAACATAATGGGACAAAAAAGTCGTGCGACTCTAATAGTTATATGTGATACTAGTGCGGTAAGTTGGTTTGTACAAACGAGTAGACGAATGTAAGCCCAAGACAAAGTCGAGGGCTTACCATAGTCACGAGTTTGTAAATACCAATTCCGCACGTGTGTCATACGACGTTTTTCAGCACGTTTACGAGAAAATAGTAGCGAAAATTAGAATAAACAATCATAAATGTATCCGTCGGAAAGTCGAAACAATCTTTGCCGTTTTAATGTGAAAGGCGCGTGCGATGAAGTATGTACTTAGGTGGGAGTAACTAGTTTACCGCATGCTGCGTTGTATGGTGCGTAATTTTTAACCTTTGTGTGTCCATTTAAAGTCCTTGTCTTCTTGGCAAAGCCTCAATGTCACTAAGAGTTTTCAGGACTGAGTTACCGTATAAAGCAGGGAAACTGCTATTTATTATGTCAATTGTTTGTACCGGACATAAAAAAAACAAATCAGACAATATTGGAATAGAGCGACGACATACGCAAAGCGGAGGGCAGTGACAAGAAAAGAATAAGCCTTCAGAGGCGTGTCTTAGGAGAGGTCCAGCAGTGAACTGACTGTATTCTAATGAACTGATTATATTGCATTTTAGATACATTTGGAATTTACGTTTTGATCGGGAAAAAATCTACGACAGAATAATTCAAAGGCGGCAATAGCCCAATGGATAAGGTGTCGGACTGGCGATCGAGAGATCGTGAGTTCGAACCCCACCCCACCCATTGCACTATTGACGTGAACCCACTCCAGATACAAGTATATTTAGCTTAGTTGGAGGTGTTAACAAGAATACTAGTAATGTGCTACCCACATTGCGAGTAATCTTTTTTTTAAGAAGAACAAAAATTAATATGAAACGAAAACAAAACGAAAAAATCTGGCTTCCATGTTCAAATGCCGCGCTGGTCATTTTTAACCGACTTCAAAAAAGGAGGAGGTTTCTCAATTCGACCGTATATATATTGTTAGAATATTTCCAACTACCCTCACGCTGCGACTGGGCTCGATAGTATAAAAGCGGACAGCGAGCGGGTATCAGTCTTCACTCTTCAGTCTTCGTGTGGCCGTCGTACGGTTCGGACGTAATGGTTATGTTGTTAGCTTAGACACATTATGTTATTGTTATTATGTTGAGGTTCTGTGGCATTATATAGCTGTGGGTATTGTGATAGTGTTTATTTTTTTAGCCTTTTTCACTCCTAGTCTCTAAGATCAGAAGTGGGATAGGTCCACGTGCACTTTACGCTTATAAGCCGTCTCTGACATTTGCCTTGATCTATTCAAAGTAACAGTTTTGAATAAATTAAGGTGCAACAATGTTTTTGAATCGAAGTGATACTGAGATCTGGTTTTTCGTTTGTGTGGGTATTCAGGGTATGTGATATTTCTTAAAGATAATAAAAAATACTTAGGAAAAGTAATTTCGTCGAATTGTTTTTGCAATAAAGGGTAGTTTGCCAGGGTTCTTATCTGGTAGTGTTTACCACCGCGTCCGAATACGAAACGCCACGTGTAAATGCCGTTGCTTATAACTATTTGAATTTCTCTGTAGTTGCTGTTTTGTGTGATACTACCGTGCAACATAGCTGATAATGCTCGTCGGCAAGTAAACGCAGCGGACAGGATTATTCGAGTACGGTTGGTGTGGATACAGGTATGATTGCAATGTTACTTTTGTTTCGTTACTCGACTATGCGAAGAGGTTGACTGTGTTAAATAATTGGGCAAGCCCAAGAGATTTAGGTACGAGTAATTGTCTACTTAGAAATGCAAAAGCGTAGTCAAATCATTGTGCGACAACCTATTATAGGTCGTGTTAACATTTGTATTTGCTGTTACACCCACAAGGCGACATTGATATTACTTTGCGTGTTATTACTTTGAGTGATGTTCATTAGGTTTAAGCGCCAAGGTATTTGTTATAGGCAAACTATAGTCATGCCGACAAACGAGTGCTGTACATGGGCTATTACCTACATTCTATTAGTGTTATTTGTCAATACGTAGTACAGTTATTATGGTACGATCCCAGTTTAGACCGTGCAGTAGTAGTAGTAATGATAAGTTGAAATACTTAGTAAAAGTTTTGAGTAACATTTATTAGACACAAAGTACAATAAATGTAAGGCGATTTCATTCATCCGTGTGTGTCTGTAACGTTCTCGCAGTAGGTTATTGTGAAATATGCTAAGTTGCAAAAATAAGTAAAGTGAGTAAGTGTTCCGTACAATTATGTTATCGTGACGAACGGACCTAGTCCATACCTACATGCCTGGTGACAACGTACAGGGTTTGGTGTACGATATGATGTTAAGTAAAAATAAAGTTTAGTTGCTTCGAAATCTTGTGATATTGTTTTTGCGGTATTGTTGTGAGTACTTCATGACATGAGCAGTTTAGTTCAGGCAGTAAACTGATGGCGTTGTTTCGATGGTCAGGTTGGGCCGAACGTAGGAAACTTGTATCTGGGGAAATATTAGACTTACAGCGGCAAGTTAAAAATGAGGTGATAGAAACAGTAAGTAAGGTACTTACTACTTATGATGCAAACCGTATTTTAGTTTGATTTTATTTCTATTACTTGCGAAGCGTTATTCAACACTGGTGAGTCATTTTAATAGCCCCGACATTACGGCTATTCTGTACACCGACATAGTGGTAACTTGTTATTTAAGTAGTCCCGACATTGCAACTATTTTGAGTGTTTATTTTGTATTATGACTATTGAGTGTTTATTTTGTATTTTGTATGGTGACTATTGAGTGTTTATTTTTGAGTAGTTATTTTGTACCCCGACATTGTGGTACCCGCGGCCCCGACATTGTGGCTATCTCGTGCCTCGACATTTTGGTACTCGTGCCTCGACATTTTGGTACTCGTGCCACACCCCGGACACTTGCTAAATCTCCATACAAACTAGCGTTTTAACGACCGACACTGTGACACCGACACAGACACTACACACGGGTCGTTTTTCTATACGTGCATTTGTGTGCGTGATGTCTAAGGTTGTCGCCCATAATCACCGTATCACAGATTATATAATAGTTACTTCGTACATACGTACTACGTACTGACCGTATGAATATTTTTTGTACACTTACCCAAAAAGTATATATAACACTAAAAATATTAGTCGCTATTTCATAAACCATCATCTCCAGGTCCAGTCGACTTGCATAGAACAAACTGCACCACAGTAACTATTTTTTATTCTGTGTTGGGCGGCCAGCCAGAGCTGTACGAAACAATGTCGTGTGTCTTGCTCGCACGTTAGAGCGACATCAAGTAAAGAGAATATAAATACTACATACCTACATCAAGTTCCCAATTGCTGTGTTATAAAAATGTTTAAACGTGAAAGTTTTTTTAAGTATTTTATAAATTAAGCGTTATTAACGCACGAGTATATATATATATATATATATATATATATATCGTTGTTTCATTTATGAAAATGAATTCTAAAATACGAATATGTAGGTAGGTATACTTATATAATTAAGCGTTTATTATATACCTACGTAATAAGAACCTACGTAAATTTGAACCTCCAGTGTCTACTGGTCCCAACATAAATTTATGAAGTTGATGTTCTTTTCTCCGTGAGTAGTAATTGTTCTATAGTCGTACGCGTGTGGTGTCCTTGCTCAGCGCAGCTCCTCGACAGCTCCAAGTCGGTGGCGGGGTGAGGATTCCCGGAATTGGTGGAGGGAACAGAGTGTCCGTTCTATACGTAGTATTATTATCTTTTCTATGCTCGTGCCTCGACATTTTGGTACTCGTGCCTCGACATTTTGGTACTGGTACCCCGACATAGTGGTACTCGTACCCCGACTTTGTGGTGTTCGCAGTCCCGTTATTGTGTGGCTATCTTCTGCTGCGGTCGCACCACTGCGCGAGCGCGCTATGCTGTGCGCGCCGTCCAAGGCGTGCTGGTGCGCGCTCCCCGCAGCACAACTGCGCGTCGTCCGAGGCGTGCTGGTGCGCGCTCCCTGCAGCGCAACTGCGCGCCGTCCGAGGCGTGCTGGTGCGCGCTCCCCGCAGCGCGACTGCGCGCCGTGTGAGGCGTGCTGGTTGAGCAAATCAATGCAGGTGCTGGTGCCGGGTGGGAACCAGGTGGCTGGTGAAGCGGTCGAGAACGTCCCGCTCTCAGGAGAGGCCGTGTTAGAATATTTCCAACTACCCTCATGCTTCAAGCCTCATCCTCAAGCGGGTATCAGTCTTCAGTCTTCGTGTGGCCGTCGTACGGTTCGGACGTAATGGTTATGTTGTTAGCTTAGACACATTGTGTAATTGTTATTATGTTCAGGTTCTGTGGCATTATATAATAGCTGTGGGTATTGTGATAGTGTTTATTTTTATTATGTTGGTGTTCTGTGGTATTATATAGCTGTGGGTATTGTGATAGTGTTTATTTTTTTAGCCTTTTTCACTTCTGGTCTCTAAGAATATATAATAATATATTTATATATAACAAATATATAATACTAAATAAAATACCAGAAAATTCAGTAATTTTGAGTATTTTTATTTAGAAGGTATTGGATGAAGTAGGTAAACAACTAAATTTGTTCAGGCATTCAAAAATTATGGTGATAAAAAAAATCACATACATGCATGAATTCTGAAAACATTACACTCCTTATTGTGCAGCCGGATAATGAAAAGTTTGTAGTAATATAAACACGGCCTAACATTTGAAAAAAATGATCACACCCCCTGACCAATCACGGTCACTCATGGTGCTAGTGCCGTCCTTTTTACTTTTTTACAATTGGCCCTATATTAGACACTAGCAGCCCGCCCCGGCTTCGCACGGGTAGCACATATATGCCTACAAAATTTGCATCAGTTTGTTGCATCGAATATAAAATATGAACATATTTAACAATCATCGTCATATTTCATCCAATTTACACAAAACCTTAACGAATTATGCACCTAAACCTTCCTCATAAACACTCTGGCTATTGGTGAAAACCGCATGATAATCCATTCAGAAGCTATTGAGATAATTACGAACAGACAGACAGACGCAGTGATGGACATTGTTTTATAATACTTACGTAGTGATATTGGACGGCCCTTTGGCGTAAAGGATAGTTACCCTGATTCTGACCCGAGGGTCGTTGGTTCTAATCCTAGCTATATACCTACCAATGAAAGTTTTATGTGCATTCATGAATTATGGGTTTTCGTACAGAGGTAGTGGGATCATTAAATCTACCAATAATTACGATAGTTTAAAAACTAAAACAACTGACTTCAATGCCCCGCGAGTCAGTTTCAGTCGCAAGTTTGAGACGTTTATCATCATATCTCTGAAGATACTTATCACATCTCAATGAAATTACAATGGGACTACCTCGGAAACGTACCCTACCGATTACAAAAATAATCATTCGAATCGGTTCACAATTGACGGAGTAATCACGTAACATACAAAAAAAAAAGAAAAAAAACCATACAGACGAATTGAGAACTTCCTTCTTTTTGGAAGTCGGTTGAAAAGTAGCTTACCACCAAGGAGAACATCTGTCGCCGTAACCTTACGGCGTTCCCCGACGCAAAAAGTAGGGGTATTATACGTTTAACGTGTGTATCTGTGTGTCTGTCTGTCTGTAGCATCTTAGCACCCAACCGGATGAACCGATTTTGATTTAAAGTAGGGGTATTATACGTTTAATGTGTGTATCTGTGTGTCTGTCTGTAGCATCTTAGCACCCAACCGGATGAACCGATTTTGATTTTATTATTTATAGTTTTTTTTTATAGATGTCTTCATCGAGAGTGTTCTTAGCTTTGAATCATGAAAATCCGTTCAATCGTTATAAAACTATGAGCTTTAATCAACTTTCATAGGTCTGATCTATTCGAAAATCTTCTTCAACGATATTGTAAGAACATGGAAGAATTGACCTGATGCTGGGACATCTCCTGGACTCTACAGAATACTCAAATCCTCACCAACTTACAGCTCAGATTGTAAATGTCGTGTTTAGACTCATTGGAATGCTTTTAATGAAAAGATTATACATAGATCAGTCGGGGTGGTTTAACATATTATATTATATATATAGATCATTATTATTTTAAACAATAGATCATATTATTATACTATATTGACTTCAAATTGATTGTGATCGGTTCAATCGGAATCGGATCTACAGACAAGTTAAGCTTATAATAATATTTTCGCAGTAACTATGACCTATTCTGTGGTTTCACTGCAAATATTTTATTAATTTTGCGATTCGTGTTTGTGAAATCCGTGATATCTTCTAGAGTTTTCATTTGAATTATATACTGTAAAGGACAATTTTAATCTATAATATGTGGCCAAGCTAATTAACGTAATTATTTGGATAAGGATTAATACTCTATACATGAAAATAGCCCTGGAAGTTATGTAATATTTTTTAACAAAAAATTAAAGATTAAAATGGTTACTGTGAGTCAATCTTAAGAGATAGACATATGCTGTCGCGGACTTTTTTGTAGTTCTTATTAAGTTGTACAACTCTTTCATTCAAAATATGCTTCAATCTGTTTTCAATTGAGCAGCGTTCGTAAGAAACGTGTTTTTTCGACCGTTTTTATGTCGACTTAGGCTGCAAATTAGGTCTCCACGAATGTACCTTTGATTTAAACGGGATAATATATAGCCTATTTTCATTTCGAAAGTCCACATTCTATATAATAGTGAAAGAATTTTTTAAATCGGTCCATTAGTTTTTGAGCCAAATCATTACAAACATACAAAAATACAAATGTTCTCTCTTTATAATATTAGTATAGATTATCGGCGAACGGAGTATAGTAGTTTTGGAGAAAAATGGCAACATGATTTTGCACAAACAAATGTTTACTGCAGCGCCCCCTGGTGAGTTGACACCGTAACACTTATCTAAGAACATGCACCAATCAAACCGGAACCCATAACTGAAAACTGCATCAAAATTGGACTACTCGTTTTGAAGAAAAAAACTGGCCAAGTGCAAGTCGAACTCGCACTCGTAGGGTTCCGTAACACATTTAAGTATTTCATAACTATGATTTTTCGCAACTACAAAATTAACTTTGTTTTTCATAGAGTTTGTATGAAAAACAAAGTTATCTTTGCGGTCGCCATATCTCTAAAACTGCTGACTGTATCTCGTTCAAACCAATTTTCGGTGTTAGTTTTTATTGAGATCTATAGCATATATTTTTTTTAGATTTTTCACTCCCATACTTTAAAAGTTAGAGGGGGGGGACACACATTTTACCACTTTAGACGCGCCTATCTTTCAAATGATTGACTTTGAGAAAAAATGATTTTAGGAACCTCAATGTCATTTTTAAAAACCTAATTATAAACACCCCACACGTATAGGTTTGAAAAATTTTTTTTTTGTTTCAGTTCTATGTATGGGATGCCCCTCCTTAACTTTTGTATTTTTTATTTTTGTATAAAAATCGGAAAGCAGTTCACAGAATACATCTACCTACCAAGTTGCAATTCTGTAGTCCTAACAGTTTCGGAATAAAATGGCTGTGACATACGGACGGACAGACAGACAGACAGACAGACAGACAGACAGACAGACATGACGAATCTATAAGGGTTCTGTTTTTTGCCATTCGGCTACGGAACCCTAAAAATGGCAACATCGATTTGCACAAACAAATGTTTACTGCAGCGCCCCCTACACCTATCTTAAAACATGCACCAATCACACCCAAACCCATAACTGAAAATTGCATCAAAATCGGACTAGTACTTTTGGAGAAAAATGGCCACATGGATTTGCAAACAAACAAACATCCTCTAACCCCAAACGCATATACAGTGTCCGTTCCGTCGTGGGTAAAAATATCGCTTTACAATACATCAAAAATTAAAATATCGAAAGTTTATACTATCGAATCTAATTATCTACAAAATTAACATCGAAAGTTCTAAGTATCGGAGTACAGAGTATCGAATGTGCTAAATATCGATATTTATTTATTTACCCGTAGCTATTTTTAACGTTGAAATACTCGTGTGTTCTCACTAGTTCGATTCATTATCTCGATCGTCAAACTAGTTAGATTTTTTTTCACATTAGTTAAACTGTTATATTTGTTTAAATTAAGTTCGATGTTCGAACAAACGTATAGTGACTATCGATATTTTAAATAATTCATTATTGTAATCACTCGGCATTTCAATCTTAGACATTTTAAGATTAGGATGATAATTTTCGATAGTTTGATATTTAAATTTTCGATGTTTTAAACATCCATATATTATCCGTAGGTATTTTAACTTTCGATTTTCAAATATGTACCCGTGTTAAGTATGGCCCCATTATGTATGGCAACTAGGTTAGATTATGATAGAACAGTGACCACACATCGATCAAGCCAAGCGAGCGTAGCGAGCGTGCCGAGGCAGCGGTTTGTTTGTGGTATGGTGTAGAATTGTTAGGCATTATATTATGATTATGGGCTGAAATTTTATGGTGGTTGATAGTTAGGGCACGTAACTTTATGAGTTTCAAATATTATTGATACTAACATGGACGAGTGGTAGTTAGGGCATGATATGCTATAATGAGTTTCAAATGTTATTACTACTAACACTAGTACAAGTGATAGAAGGGGTAAATAATATTATTAATACAGATTATCAGTATCAAGTAATATTAGGATTTGGTATTTATGACTTTAAAATGTTATGCGAATAGATAGGGAACCTTTCCATATCTGTAGAGATACTTATCAAATCTCTATGAAATTACAGTGGGAGCACCTTGGAAATGTACCTTACCAATTATAATTTAAGATCGTTTAAAGAACGAAAAGAACCGATTTTAAACGTCACGCTATTCAATGTAGCCAGTAGACGTAGTAACTATTACATAATCTGTGCCAGTAGTTAGTAGTAAGTCGTCGAGATAAGTAAATGCGTCGTAATACAAATGTTATATATTAAAAACGGCTCGTCCGATTTCGTTAAATTTAAATGGGACCACCTGGGAAGGGTACCCTTTGAAATAAAAAAATAATTTTCCAAATCGGTTCAGGCATCTTCGAGTAATCAGTGAACACACATAAAAAAAAAGGTTCCAACGAATTAAGAACCTCCTCCTTTTTTGTGAAGTCGGTTAAAAAAAGTTCGAATTGGTTCACCATTGACGGAGTAATCGCGTAACATATATACAAAAACATACAGACAAATTGAGAACCTCCTCCTTTTCGGAAGTTGGTTAAAATATCAGAAATTACCACGACCATTTCCAGAACTCCATCTATTGTAGATCTAAAGCATCCAGGGACCAAGCACACAAACACACAAAAAAATCTATTGATGATTTTTTAGGAGTTCAGTGACATACGGTCTACAGAATTTGGTGACATACTGTGTGTCATAAATCATAACACTCATAATATATCTAAAGGGTACAGAATTATTTTAATGAAAAATATATTCTATTTCATAAACCAAGGCCAGTAAGTACTTGGGTTTTAGGACACTCTGACTTGTGGTCATTCAAGCTTCTGATGCGCAGACCGAGTCTGTCTACGTTTTTATGAGTTGTTTGACAGTTTACGACAAAAGGTGGGCTGATCTAAGTGATTACTTTTTTATTGACACTAGAATGGGATATTTCAGACAATGTCTAGCGCAAGGTTAAATTTTAGAAAATTACTTTAACCAATGTGTTTGTGTATATAATTATTTTATCGTTTAAAAAACTAGAGAACCGACTTCACATGCTTTGTGAGTCATTTTCAGTGGAAGTTTAAAAGTTTTTTAAATTTAATTTTCAATTCAAATAGTGCGCTCTTCGCTCGTCGAGTGCCCCGGAGACGGTCATTCGAAATTGTTAATGGGCTTCAATCAATATTTCCATCATTCGCCTTTCACCAAGTAGTTGTGAATGACAATGGCTTTATTTGCCTCTGTAGACCGGGGCACTTTAGGGATTGCGCCATCATTGAAGTTCGATAGGTTTTTGGCGGGAACGTGAAAGAGCGTGTGTCTTCGCAGTGTATTTTTCTCTAAAACTTGTGTTCTTCGCAAGTTTGTGTAATACGTGATAATTCACATATGATATGATTGCAGAAAAGCACAAATTTTAGGGAAAAATACATTGAAATAATTAAGATAATATCTAAACAACTATCTTAATAACTTAAATAACCGACTTCCATGCCCCGCAAGTCAATTTCAGTAGCAAATTGAGACGTTTATTGTCATATCTCTGGAGATACTTATCAGATCTCGATGAAATTACAATGGGACCACCTCGAAAACGTACCGTGTCGATTAATAAAAGATTCATTCGAATAGGTTCACAATTGACAGAGTAATCGCGTAACATACACACAAACAAAAACATACAAATGAATTGAGAACCTCCTTCTTTTTGGGAGTCGGTTGAAAACTTACACTTTTCACGTTTCACGTTTGCCTAAAACCCACAGGACTTCATTGGTGGCGTCTAGTCTACACACTTCCATCCCTTAATACAAAATCACTACCACATATTGCAGGAAAGCGAGAAGAAAGATGTTACAAACGCGTAGACAGAGAAAAGAAAAGACCGCGAGTAGCTCTGTCTCTTTCTCACATTAAATAGGATATACCATGGAGTTATTCCATGTAACGGACAAGAACAAAGCTATAATATTTCCCTCTCTCAGTGCGTGCCGGTTTTTACAGGGTCAGTAACGTAGTTAGCCGTTTTTAGCTTAACGAACTTTGACCTTTATTGCTATGTATCACTGGGTTCTAAATACATATATGGTTATGTTAAAATCTTCTATCTCATGTAGCCACGCTACACAAATCTCGCATAGTTCAGTACTCTGTCCTCACAGCGCATACAATTAGCAAAATACTTGTGCTGTAGGTTTTGTATTTCCTTCTGTGTAAATTAATACCAAGCTACCATGGATTGATTAAAACAAGTTAAGTTTATTAAACAAATTTGTTTTTCTATCAATACAGATTTTTTTATGTTTGTCCTCATGAAATATATCGTCTATTGTATACGGCGAAACGAAATAACTTTCGATAAAAAAAAAACCTTTATCCATTTAACTATAAAAATTGAAATGAAATGAGTGTATTTCACAATAAATAGAGTAAACAAAGTTGGAAAATCATATTAGACCTACTAATATACGTCTATTTCGCCATGTAATGGTATGTGAAAGAACTGGGATAATTAAAAAATTTTCAGGTGACATTAAAATTATTACTCATACCTATTACAATTAAAATAAAATCTCAAATTAAATATTAAATTAGAAAATAAATCATCATTGAATTAACGTGTTAATAATTGAGACAATAATAAAAAACAAATAATTGGATGTCAGAATTTAAGTTATTATAACTTATATTTTATATTTTGTAAATGTCATTTATAATTCTGTCTCAATCTCGGATTATTCATACATAGGTACATGTCATTGTTAAATTGTGCAGTTCAAAATTCATTTATACAATAATAAGCTTTGTCTAGAAGAAGAATACGAGAGACAACGAGAGAAACAATCCTTTGTTTAACCTATACGAAATATTCGGGACTACTTTCTTTTACATAAATCCCTACAAAAGCTTTATGTCCGGACAAATCCATTACAAGAAATAGCTACAAGTATTCTGTACAATAATGTCATAAAATAGGTATCTATTTTACCTACACCTACATTTTACCTACACTGAAATACTCTAATAAAAAATATATAAAATACTTTAGTCTATACTCGTCTAGAAATACTAGAAGTGACTACGTTTCATTACTAACAGATATATTTGTCTTAATTAGTACATTCTAACCTCAGAACTAGACCTTCAAAATATTGTAAACGGCAAAAAAAGGGTTAATATTTGTTATGAATATTTATATTCAGTGAAATAACAGGAGTTGTGAGACTCAACACACAATGTCTCAGTGTGATGGGATGGCAAACGCTCTCACTCTTCGTAGTAATTTTAAGGCAAGAGAGTGCAATGGTATGCACTAAGATAAAAATAAAATGTATTAATATTTAAATTAAAATTTAAAACCACTTTCGACTAATATATGTATAATCTGTTCACTGAGACCATTCCAATGAGCCCACGGCATCTCAGCTGTACGTTGGAGTTGTTAAGGAGTTGAGTATTCTGCAGATTCTAGGAGATGTCCCAGCATCAAGTCAATGCTACATTTTCTTACAAATAACATTAAAATAAGTGGATACTTGAATCGATTAGAGCAATTAATGTTGAACTCATAGCGTCAGCAACTAGAAAAAAGCTTGGTAGTCTTAAATCGACTAAACAGATTTATATAAATAAAAACTAAGAAGACTCTCGATGTTGACACCTACCAAACAAAAACAAAACTAAATCAAATCGGTTCATCCGCTTGGGCGCTACGATGCCACAGACAGACACACACATACACAGATACGCACGTCAAACTTATAACATCTCTCGTTCTTATCGGGGGTTAAAAAAGGGTTCTGCTGATGATGAAACACATTTTATACAACAGTCAGTACATCGTCAGCAAGTACAAATTTTGCGTTCGTGTCAGTTAATCCATTAAACGTCACCTCTTCAGAACACTATAACTCAAGGAGGATCTCCACAGTTGGCATTAAACTTAATAAAAACAAATGAAGGGTCAAACCCTAAGCAGGATAAGCCCTTTACGGAGGATTTGGCGATTATAGTTAACATTTCAAAGAAGCTTTGGCCCCAAGGGCTGGCTTCAAAGGGTGTGTGAGGCTCAAACGTGGAGTAACACGCAAGGTCATGGAAAACTTTCATGTTATGTATGTAGGGTAGATCGGGAGGTAACCGTTTAGATGTTCAGCTAGTATAAGTGAGTGTTTTTTAACCAACTTTAAAAAAAGAAGGAGGTTCTCAATTTGTCGGAATCTCTTTATTTATGTATGTTCACCGATTGCCTAGACGGACGACTAGACGAGTCGCCTAGACCGATTTAGAAAATTCTTATTTCGTTTTCATTAGTCATTTAAATTTCATCGGGATATGTTAAGTATCTCCAGAGATATGGAGATAAATATCTCAAACTTGGTACTGAAAACGACTAGCGCGGCATTTGGAGTCGCGTTTTTTTATTTGTTAAACGATTTTAAATTATTTTGTTCTAAACCTAAAGTAAAAAGGGGTAAATTCGAAATTAATGGTCGTAGGTGGAAAAAAACGGCAATATCAGTAGGATTGGTTTGGGAAAAGAGAAGGTGCTCAATCGTTTCATCTCCATATCTCTGGAAATATTCGTTAGATCTCGATGGAAAATTTAGATGAAAGTAAAAATGTTTTAATTTTTAGGAAACTTTTTAAACAAAGAATTGTTTTTTTAAATCGGTTTAGGCGCGTTCTCTGAGTAATCGGTGAACATACATAAAAAAAACATAGTGACGAATTGAGCACCTCCTTTTTTTCTAGCCGGTTAAAAAGGAGGAAGTTCTCAGTTCGTTGGATTTTTTTTTGTATGTTCCTCGATTACGTCATTGCTGAATAAATGTCTAAAGTATGGTCTAGTGGAAAATACTCTTAGCCCAGTTTCGCCGGTTCATGATAAAGTGACAGATAGTTATCTGACAGATGATTTCATACAAAAGCTGTCAAAAATGTGTCAGATTAGTTCCTGATAGGGCTATCAAGAACCAGTTAAACTGGCCCTTAATGACTTTTAATGTATTCCTAGCACTTAACTACAGTTTTACAATCCAAAACTATGACTTAACTGTCGTTTGGCTTTGGTGTGACTCTGACCGAACGTGACCCCGTTTTCTCCAGACAACGGATGTAGAAGGTTGTTTTTCTTTGTCATAGTTGTTTGTGTTCAGATAATAGCTAGAGTTGGGGTTGGCCGTCGTAAACTTATCAATCGAGTACAAACATATCGATTAACTTTCTATGAAGAAAGAGGGGTATTCGACGTTCTATTGATTTGTTAGAAAATTAAGGCTGTATGCATGTCGTAAATAAATAGATAGAAAGACTTTATTGAATATATAAAAAAATACAGGAAGCAGCTAGATTTTCATTTGCAATAATGTTCCGGCAGCACCACAGAAATATTAATAATAAGGTATCTAGCGTGTTTAACATCCTCGAACACATCGGCGAGTTGGAAATACGCTACCCTTTCAGATATAAAAAAAACAAGCTGAATATATATTTTTATTTTTGACAGTCAAGCACTTGACTACTATCTCATCCGATATTAAGTGATGGTGCGGTAAGCATAGCGAGCACGCTGCTGTACGTGTCTCGTGTGCACTACTCCATCACGGCAGAGGAGGTGGCGAAGTATGTGCTACTGAAGACCAAGCTGACGCTGAGGGTCGTGAAGCTGGAGTCGCGTCACAACGTGAGCTTCAACTCCTTTGTGCTGCGGGTTCCGGCCCAGTCTCTCAACACGTTTATGGCTGAAGAATTCTGGCCGAGAGGTGTCAAGTTTCGCCGCTTTAGAGGTCGACTACCTGACACCAGAGATATACGTCGCACGTCGTAGTATTAACGTGTCTAATAAATACTAAATTTATATTATATCTATGTTAGTCTGTAAGGTATATGTTTCTATATGGGCCTATGTAACATCTATATTAGTTGCCTGAAATAAATGTATTTATTATACTCTTTATTCAATTCACATCACGGGCTGCAAATCGCCCGGTCCTTTGGAAGGCATTGACGGAGCCGAGGCCAACGTCAAGAGGCCCTTTACAATATTAAATTAAATAAAAATATGATTTGTGGATGGAGACATGAAAAACTATAAAAAGATGGTACTATAATTTATTATGGCTATGAATGTGTGCTGCTTGATGACTGTTTTCTGGTCTATGGGATGAGGTACGGCACCCGCCAATTATGCCTCATTTCAAAATATTAAGGCGGGTGGTGACTAGCTATACACTGAATGGACCCCCCATAAAGGCGGACCGTTATGTCGGCGCCGAGGGGCAACATTGGCGTGGATAGCTAAGGGTGTTGAGAGGTGTGCTGCACTTTCACTAAACGCTACTAGCGGCTTTATGCCTTTAACACTTCCACCCTGGAGCTTTGGTCTTAGCTCTTGCGATTCCCACCACCGGCCGGCCGGTCAAGGCAAGCCGGGGGTCAGAGGGTCTCATTTAGCCCTCACGGGATCGGGTTCCGCGGTGTCGCCACTCACCGTCGGCTCGCCACAAAGCCGCCCCTGCGGGATTATTATTATTATTCTCGTTATTTATTTTCTTTCTTAGTTTTAGGTTTTTTTACAATAAAGATATCCAAACAAAAATAGAAAAAAATAATTACAAATAAACAATATTATAAAAAAACCTAAACCTAGAGTGCCGCCAGCAGCGGGGCAGGGCCCAAGCTACCGGTGGTTAGGGCTGCAGAGAGAGGAACCTCCTGACGATGCGTGCCGTGTCAAGAAGTACCGCCTTCTGTATCTGGCCCTTGATCCAGCCGTCTAGCGAGAGTCTCTTGAGATGTTGGTCGAGACTCTTCGCTATTAGGCCGTTCGCAGAAACGACTATTGGGACAATGCTAGTCGAATCAACATCCCACATGGCGGTAACCTCGAAAGACAAGTCAAGGTACTTGCTGATCTTGTCCTTTTCAGCCTTCACGAGGTTCTCGTCATGCGGGATGGTGATGTCAACTAACACTGCCCGCCGCTGGGACCGGTCGACTATCACGATATCAGGTTTATTGGCGACAATAGTCCTGTCCGTGATAACCGATCGGTCCCAATAGAGCAAAGCATGACCATTTTCAAGAACGGCGCAGGTGCGTACTTATAGTACGGCACCTCAGACTCGACAAGGCCGTATTGAAGAGCAAGTTGCTGGTGGATGATCCTGGCTACGAGGTTATGTCTGTGCAAGTACTCGGAGTTAGCAAGATGAGAACAACCGGAAATGATATGTCTGAGTGACTCTCCGGGACGGCGGCATGCCCGACATATGTCGACCGTACCGTCCTTCATAATATATTTCCGGTAGTTGTTCGTCTTGATAACTTCGTCCGCAATTGCACAAACAAAACCTTCGGTTTCCCCAAAGAGGTCCCCGAATCGTAGCCAGTTCACCGACGCGAGCAGGTCCACATCGGGTCCCGTTAAGACTCGATAGAACCGGCCATGCAGCTCCTTGCTCTTCCATACGTCCTTGCGGTCCTCGGTGCTCAGCACCTGAGGCTTGCGCCAGTTCTCTTTGCCTAAGGACAGAGGGGTGAAAGTCTTGTCAACTGACACCACATCGCAATGCATCCCACACTCGTTGTTTAGGAAATATTCCCGGAGACTGCATACCTCACGGTTGTGGAGTGTCTTGGCATTTAAAAAGCCTCGACCACCCCATTTCCGTGGGATATACAGTCTCATAACAGACGAGCGTGGGTGAAGCATGCGATGTGATGTCAATTGCTTTCGAACTTTTCTATCCAGGGCGTCTAGTTCAGTCTGAGTCCACCTTAGTATGCCAAAGGTGTATATAAGTAGGGGCATAACCCAGCCGTTGAAGGCACGTACCTTGTTGCCTCCTGACAAAAGACTGTTAAGTACTTTTGTCAGGCGACCGAAGAAACGTTCCTTCACCGACTGTTTTATCCCCCCACTCTCGATACCCAATGACTCTGACATACCAAGGTATTTATAGGTGTCGGCTTCGGAGAAAGATCTGAAAGTCATTGTATCAGAAAGTTGTAAATTCATTGAATTAACAACTTTCCCCCGCTGCACGTGCATGACCGCGCACTTATCTACACCGAACTCCATGTTGATGGCGTTGCTGAAAGTCTCAGTGACTTTCAATAACTCCATCAAATCATGGCGCTTCGGTGCAAAAAGTTTGAGGTCATCCATGTACAGCAAGTGTGAAATGACTTCACCCTCTCTCCTAAGCCGATGGCCTAGCCCTGAATCCTCTAATAATGTGCTTAGAGGATTTAGGGCTAGACAGAACCACAACGGACTCAGACTGTCACCCTGGAAGATGCCTCGCTCAATCCTTATAAAGTCCTGCGGACCAGAGAGACTGTCCCAACCACCCGGTTGACGAAGGACTGTGGTCCACTGCCTCATACAAGAACCTAGAAAAGACCTCAGAGTTGTATCAATTTTATACAACTCCAAGATCCTCTCCAGCCAGGTATGAGGCACTGAATCATAGGCCTTCTTGTAGTCAATCCAGGCGGTGGAGAGAGCACCTTTGTTCCGCCGGACTTGTTGGCAAATGGCCGTGTCGATGAGGAGGAGCTCTTTAGTACCACGGGACCCAACCTTACATCCATTCTGAGAGGGGGCCAAAATATTGTGCGCAACAATGTGCGAATTAATTTTAAACCTCAGAATAGATGTAAGAAGCTTGTACAGCGTTGGCAAGCATGTAATGGGTCTATAGTTCTTCGGTTCCGTGGTACTACCGGACTTGTGGAGCAGGAAGGTGACACCGGTTGTCATGAATGTTGGCAAGGAACCAACCTCGAGGGCTTGTTGGAATTGCGCCGCTAAGCAGTCGTGTGAGCATCGAATCCACTTTATCCAAAAGTTGTGTAATCCGTCCGGTCCTGGACTTTTCCAGTTCTGGGCCGTACGGATCGCACAACTAACGTCTTCGGGACTAATACTAATAGCCCCCATGGATTCGATAGGCTCACACGCGCGCTCAACGACGCTCATCCAATCGCCCTCCGTGTGTTCGACGGGCACCGACCAGATACTACGCCAGAAGTTATTCATGGTAGTAGTATCCGGACACTGCTCCTCATTCACACGTTGATTGGTTCCTTCCCAACCTCGGTATACCTTCCTTTGGTCACTTTGGAAGAGGCGATTTTGATAATAGCGATCTACACGCGCTCTATAGCGACGAATACGGTTTGCCAATGCATAAACTTTCTGCTTCAGAAAGTCAATGCGTTCCGTGACACAAGTCATGTAGTCCCGGGGTCTAATCCCGGTCCCAGCAAATGCCTGATTCACGAAACGCATGACTCGGGGGCGATGATTACCCCCTCTGAAGCAGATCAACTTCGCAATAAGAGTCCTAAACATATTGATGCGACACTCGATTCGTTCTTGCCACGCAGGGATAGCGGGGCGTCGCGGTATTCGGTCAGTATACGGAAACTTGACGCGAACAACGCGACACGCCGCTATAGCCGCGCAGTAAAGAATCGAGTGTGTATCAACTAATGTTTCGCTAGCCTGCATATATGGGACTAGCAAAACGTTTAGGGCTCCCATTAACGCCAGGTTACGTTTATTCATTGGCAAACGTGGTAGTCGCGGCCTAGAGTCAGGAGTAGTGCGATACTCCAAAATCGCGTCTTCCAAAGCCCTCCTCAAATGCTCATTAGTCTGGGTACTTACGTTAGTATTCGTACAATCGTCTGCGTCTAGCGCGGCATCCGCCGGGGCAGACGTCGAAGCCGAGCCTGTCGGCCCCTGCGTCGACGACACACTGGGCGGGTCCCGCGCTAAAGCAGAAGTAGTAGGAATAATAGGTTACGCCTCCAGACGCAGCCGATCAAACGCAGAGTCGTCCAACAGCTTGAGCCGCTGGATGGCCCGCACCTGATCCGATAGTCGTTGTGCGGTAACGGTGACGGCTGGTTCAAGGGCCTGAAACAGAGGTAGTATCCTATCGCGGTACGCGGTCAGGTTAGTTCCTCCCTCTGTAGCCCCGTAGTAGGCGCGCATGCAGTTCTCATTTAAAGACTGGGTCCATCGCATGCGACGCGCTACACCACCGGTAGCGAGGGCTGGGCGCGGAGCAGAATGCCCCACAGGCCCCAAGCGTGCCGGTAGCGGTGGCCGTCCTCGTCGTCGCGTAGATGGTGGTGGCGGCGGCGGCGGCGTAGGCCCGTCGTCATCACTCGACGAGCTGCCCTCCGGGGGAGTGACAAACTCGTCTCCCGACGATGTGCTCGGAGATGATGCGGCGGGCGGAGGTGGTGGGTGCGCGCTTCTTGTCTCCGCTAGACATCTTCGAGATCTCGTTATCATTTTTTATCACTTTTATCGTAGTTATTTTGCTTGCACATTATTTTGGGTTTGTTGATATATGACATGATACGTCAAATGAGAAAAACGATGTAGATTAAATTAAATGTATACTGAATTTTGAACACTATTTTCTTGATGTAAGATTATTTGTTTATTGTATTTACTGTTTTTATGGTATAATCAAGGTTGAAATAGCAAAATTCACAAATAAAAGTAATATAAAAGAAAAAAAATTCTAAAAGACGTCTCGTCTGAGCGGTGTCATATTTTTATAATTATACTATAATTTATTATGGCTATGAATGTGTGCTGCTTGATGACTGTTTTCTGGTCTATGGGATGAGGTACGGCACCCGCCAATTATGCCTCATTTCAAAATATTAAGGCGGGTGGTGACTAGCTATACACTGAATGGACCCCCCATAAAGGCGGACCGTTATGTCGGCGCCGAGGGGCAACATTGGCGTGGATAGCTAAGGGTGTTGAGAGGTGTGCTGCACTTTCACTAAACGCTACTAGCGGCTTTATGCCTTTAACACTTCTTCATATTATTATTATAGCACCGTCTAAGAAGACGAATATATGAAATATCTGGTAAATGAATAAGGATGTAATACGAAGCGTTGGACAACCGACGTTTATACCCACATAATGAAATTGTCTCGACCTATCTTCCAAATTTGCTGGCACCGAACATTATGCCAGAATTTGGTAACCGATAAACAATATGCCTTTGTTTGGGTGCGGGTAGTCCTTAGTTCGATTCATCAATCAATACAAGTGTAATAAATTATTTAAAAAAAATATTTGTAAAAATAAGCTTTTATCTGTAACAATGAACTAACATGTTAAAAATAAATTCAAGTAAGTATTTGGCGTGTAGGTACTTACGTATATTCTTAAAAGCTTGAAGCACTACCCGTTTTTCAGGCTAGGTAATTACTATACTTCAGTGCCTCAAGCTTTTAAAAATATAGGTAAGTACCTACACGCCAAATACTTACTAGAATTTATTTTTAAAATTTGTGTTCATTGTCCCAGATAAAAGCTTGTTTTTAAAAATATTTTTTATTTATAATTGATTTTTAACTTTTTAGTAGGTAGGTATAGATACCGACTACCTACCTACTACCTAAGTATTTAAGAGAAGGCATGATGTTTTAAAATATTCCACGGATATTTGATGTGATTATGGGTAAAGTGCTCTTCGCGGAAAATCTATCGACTCGGTGGGGCTTGGTTGCTTTATAACAGAAATGCCATGGCTCTCTTACAGCTTCATCATCAGATCCTGGCTATCATTTAAGTGTAAAGTGCTCTCCAAGACGAATCAATCGAGCCCAAACTCGGTAGGATTATGTTGATTTATCACAGAGATGCCGTGACCACCTTCCAGCTTCATCATCAGACCTTGAGTCAGACCATCTAGGCGTAAAGTTCTTTTAAAGACAAATCAATCGAGCTCAAACTCGGTGGGGTTATGTTGTTTTATCACAGAGATGCCGTGGCCACCTTCTGTCTCCATCATGAGACCAGCTCCATGGTACCATATCATTGTATTGTTACCGAAGATACATAAAAAGTCATCAGCAGCTTGCAAGAAACAATATTGAGAAACAAGTTGCCGCCTAATGCAGCAGAATCACTTAGGCAGGATGTTTCTGTAATATTAAGAAAGAGCACATTACCTAAGAGTAATGTTACCGCGGAAGAACGTTCCGCTCTTCAGCACATACGCAGGAATAAGGACATTCTTGTGTTGAAAGCTGACAAAGGAAACGCTACCGTGGTAATGAATTCGTCTGATTACGACAATAAGTTACGGGATTTGTTAGAAGATAGGCGTATATATAAACCTGTGTCATATGATCCTACAGCTAGGGTAACTCGTCGCATCCGTGCCGTCATTAGGGATAACGAAGTTCTTTTCACAGAAGACGTGTACGACAGATTATATAGACCTAAGATCGTTACACCACCTAAACTGTACGGCCTACCCAAAATACACAAGAAAAACGTGGCCCTGCGTCCCATCGTGAGTCAGATTGACTCCCCGACCTACTATCTGGCAAAGCATGTTGCGTCGGTGTTACAACCATTAGTGGGTAAAACTCCGTCTTTTGTAAAAGACTCTCGCCATTTTGTTCAAATCCTCGGTGAACTTAAACTGGAACCAGACGACATCATGGTGAGCTTCGATGTAGAATCATTTTTCACCAACGTTCCAGTGAAGGAGTGCATCGAGGTGATAAGGACAAGGTAGAGTGATGACCTTCCAGAAAACTTTTTTGTGCTGTTGAGGAACTGTTTGGAAGGAGACTATTTCCTATACAGTGGGCAGCACTACCTCCAGAAAGACAGTGTTGCCATGGGAAGTCCAGTGGCACCTGTCCTTGCCAACATCTGGATGGAATTTATCGAAGAAGCCATAGACCTACAGTCGTCATCAGTAAAGGTGTGGAAGCGGTACGTTGATGACGTCTTCTGCATCATGACGGGTGATGAGCAGGCAGTAGCCACTCTGGCAAAGAAGCTGAATTCGATTCATACCAACATAAAGTTTACCTATGAGCTAGAAACGAACAAAACACTGCCTTTCCTTGATGTCAAAGTTATGGTGAGACCTGATGGTTCATTATCACATTCTGTCTATAGGAAAGCGACCCATACTAATAGGTATCTGAAAGCCTCGTCGCACCATCACCCCCGTCACCTGGGATCTGTAGCCAGGTCATTAATGGATAGAGCTCGTGACCTCTGTGACCCTGAACACCTAGAGGAAGAAATCGCACATGTTCAGGAGGTTCTGATAAAAAACGGCTACAAGGCGGGAAGAGGTCATTCTAGACGCAGATATAAGGAGAGGACCACTGACGTTGAACGGCAGGCAGCGTTCATGCCATACGTGAAGGGAGTGACGGACAAGATCGGTACTGTACTACGTAAATACTCTATCAAGACAGTATTCACTCCCCTAACGAAGATATCAACGCAGGTCCGTTCGCCGAAGGATGTGATTCCTTTTCAGATACCTGGTGTGTACAAAATCGATTGCACCTGCGGTAAATCGTACATCGGACAGACCAAGCGTACTATTGCAGAAAGGGTCAACGAACACATCGCAGCTATGAAAAACTGCCAGGTCAATAAATCTGCTATCGCCGAGCACTTACTGGAATCCGGACCTAATCACTGGATCGAACTTCATGACCCTAAGATCCTCTCGACCGACCGCTACTATTACTCCCGTATTGTGCGTGAAGCGGTAGAAATAAAGAAGCATCCCAATTTCAACCGGGAGGATGGATTTAGGTTGGCCGCAACATGGAACCCTGTGATTAGCAAGTGTTCGAATCAAATATGAAAGCAGCAAAAATCTGCCGATATTGTCAGTGTTGTGTGTCGCAATGGCAACTCTGATAAAAATTAAAAATTAAATTAATTGAGGGTAGTTTCCAACGATCCTATAAATAGCGGTGCGGACACTCACAGCATTCAGTCGTCTCGTGACCACGATCAATGCAACTTGGTCAAAACGTCGAGTAGATAAGATTTATGTTATAGGCGCGATAAGTCCCGTATTTAAATATTTATAACTGCATATTTCGGTTTAATATTTCGGTTAAATATTCAGTTGGATATTTCAGTTAAAACATTTCAGTTAAACATTTCGGTTAAACATTTCAGTTAAACATTTCAGTTAAACATTTCAGTTAAATATTCGGTTAAAGTATTTCGGTTAAATATTTCAGTTAAATATTCGGTTAAGTATTTTAGTTAAATTTTTCGGTTGGATATTTCAGTTAGATATTTCGGTTGGATATTTCGTTTAATGTTTCAGTTAGATATTTCAGTTAAATATTTCGGTTAAATATTTCGGTTAAATATTTCAGTTAAATATTTCGGTTAAATATTTCAGTTGAATATTTCAGTTAAAAAGTTTCAGTTAAAAAAAATCGGTTAAATATTTCAGTTAGATATTTCAGTTGAAAGTTTCAGTTAGAAATTTCAGTTGAACATTTCAGTTAAACATTTCGGTTAAATGTTCGGTTAAGTGTTTCAGGTGGCTGGGAGTGGAGCTCGTGGTGCGTGCGGGTGCAGTGGGTGGCAGAGCATCGCAGGTCGTTGTCCCTGGTGCACGCGCCGACTTGCTGCGTCGCTGCCTTCACTCGACGACGCTGCAACTGCCGGCTCCGTCGCTCCCAACTCAACAACACATCCATAGCGGACTCCCAACTATTTCATGTTTCAGGTGGCTGGAAGTGGAGCTCGTGGTGCGTGCGGGTGCAGTGGGTGGCAGAGCATCGCAGGTCGTTGTCCCTGGCGCACGCGCCGACTTGCTGCGTCGCTGCCTTCACTCGACGACGCTGCGACTGCCGGCTCCGTCGCTCCCAACTCGTTTCAGTTTAATATTTAAGTTAGATATTTATGTTGAATGTTTTAGTTAAATATTTCAGTTGAGTGTTTCAGTTAGATATTACAGTTAAATATTCCAGTTAGATATTTTATTTATAACTATGAAGATACATAAGTACACCAAAGAGTCCAATCGGACATCGGAACAGTGGGTCGAATTTAGCTTCCAAGATTCCACACGAACATACATAGTTACATACATACATATATATATACATACATTGCAAGTTAAATAAAAGCTTGTAATAAAAATTGGAAGTCATCTCGCTAATAGCGTTGTATTTATAGAGGAGCTCAGCTATACGTTGGTTTTTTTAAATTTCGTATAGGCTAGCGTTTGACCACTATCTCAGCTATTGGTACGTTATGTTGCAGTCGATGATGGTAGTACGCTAGGCCCGGAATGGGAATAAACTATCCAATACCACAAAAAATATGTTATGCTACATCATATAAGACAGTAGATTCAGTGGTAGATACGTCGGAGAAAATGGTAAATTTTCATGAGCGTGAAATGAAATGTTGTGGAGGGGAATGGCAAAATTATACATTGGAATACGCGATAACAGAAATAGGGTAGATCCTTGATAACATTTTAGCACAAACAGTTTAGCAGTGTGGTCATGGTCACCCATAAGCGGACTATCAAAAGGGGTGGAGGTCGTTTCGGATTATAACAGTTATTTTGTATTCTTATGGGACAGATTCTGCTAAAGGCAGACATTATCACTTACCAACAATTTGTATGGTGGCTACCACAAACCAGCACTACTATTCTACTATTCTGTGCTCGCTTCTATCGAGCAGATTATTGGATACCCGTAAGTTTGCTGGTAGCCCCGTGGCATTTAAAACCCTAAGTTAAGTTCCTCTTATCTTAATCCTTTAATATATCTGCCTAGATTCTTATTAGTGGCAAACGCGTCCCGTCTGATAGTAAGCGGTTACTGGCACCTTTAATACCTAGGAAGCTTAGAACGGGAGTTTAGGAATCCTTTTTTAATAAGTGCTTATCCTATCAAAAAAAGGGGTGTGTCAGTTCCAACGCAGGACAGGAGTTTATTCCTTAAGTACTTTTTTATTTAAGCCTTTAAATATGCCTTATAATATTAAAAAGAGGGTAATAAATAAAAGCATCTCAAAGTGCGCAAAGTACGTTGCGCAGAAAAAAAAACTAATCGTTTAATATGACCTAAAATCTTGACATTAGGATTTAGGACTTTGAGAGAAAACGTAACGTCAAAAAGTGACATAAAACATAACGCTTCTTGCTGACCTAAGCGATTAATTTCACTTCCCATAAAATTTCCACACCGAGGGCACAGTTTTACAATCCACTTATATGAAAATAGATTAGCAAGGTGCAAACTACAAAAAAAAATCTCAACTGGAAGGCTTTTCCTAATCTTACAGATTCTAGGCAGGAAGTCCCTGTTGTTATTAGGGAATCCATGTTAAACCTATATCTGAAATATCATAAAATAATTAATTTATGTTATATTATTTTTTTTTTTATAATATGGAGGGGCAAACAGGCAAGCGGCCCACCTGATGATAAGTGGTCACTTACATTGACATCTGCAAAACCAGAGGTATTGCCCGTGTGTTGCCTACCCTTATTACAGAGCACTTTTATTACTATTCGTTTGAAGCTACCCAGATTAAATGTTTCTGGGAAGGTTTCAGATGGGAGGTCATTCCACATCATACGTGGGAAGAACAATCGTGTGAAACGAGTAGTATCATTAGGAAAATAAAACGTTATTCCCGTTACATATCGTTCAAATTCAATTATTCGCTAGAGTCTTCTTGCGGTTTCTGTAATTGGTAGAGATAAGCAGCTGCCAGTAGTGTCTATAACAATTTCCTGCTTCTGAGGCTCTAATATTCGATTGACCTTGGCTAAAACTGCTATTTCCGTGAAGGGAAATATTGGATCATATCTTTAGGTATATTAGGAACGCTTATGGATTCGATAAGTCTGTTTTATATATAACATATAATATGTATAAAAAATAATATACAATGTCTGACTCTTTTTAAGAGATTTTTATTGATTCTTTCGTAAACTCACTTTACATAATATGAACAATCTTTTAACTGTTGTTTTCATTTGGCTCAGCTCAGTAGCGTATTTTTACTATGTTATTAGATGTAGATAAGTTATTTTTCAAAAAAAATAAAACCGACTTCATAACCACAAAAAGGCACCCAAAAGCAAAAATAATTTACTTAAAATTATTATAAGCGTTACCCAATTCTCTATTTGAAGTCGGTGCCAGCCAAATCTAATAGGTAGTAGATAGATAATACCTACATGTATCTACCTACTTACTAACCTACATGTACCTACTTACTACTACTACATATCATACATATCTATCTAATATCCAATAGACTTGGCTGGCACCGACTTCAAATAGAGAATTGGGTAACGCTTATAATAATTTTAAGTAAATTATTTTTCGCTTTTGAGTGCCTTTTTGTGGTTATGAAGTCGGTTTTATTTTTTTTGAAAAATAACTTATTTTACCCTTTTTAGTGCAAAAAAAGTTTTAATGAAATTACATGCATCTATTAAATTTCGTGTCTGGGCCGTTATACACTGACGGATATATAATTTTTTTAAATTTCAAGTATGTACCTATAACGGTTAAGAAGATACAGATCTGTAAAGTGCGCACATATAGACGGACGGACGGACGGACGAAATGTCCAAAATGGCCCTGTGCAATTAAAGCATCTGAAATACACGATAATTAATTGTCTATTTTATTACAATAATTCCAAATACTTTTATAACACGGACTAGTTGTATTCCAAAATGAATATTAAAAAGTATTATTTGCGATTATTAACATTAATTGCCGCCATATGGCCAACAGAGTACTGAATCACTCTACTACGTTATAAGAGGCACTTCCCTATATTGTGGATACCCGAATTATGAAAGCACTGTGTAGCCAACCTAACAACGGAAAGTATTATTTACGTAGTAACTATTATATAATATGTGGTTTTATGCTTATAATTTTTTTTTGCTGTGTTGATTGGTACAAAGTACGTTCATAATTCTGAGTTATTTAATTATGTATGCAGTGTCGCGGGACTGAAATGGCCGCCATCTTCGCCAAATGTCATGTCGTGTCAAAAAATATTTGGTATGTTTAAAAAAGTTTGCATCCTAACAGGACTTTGCTCGGTAGAACATTCCTGTGAAGACAAATTATTTATATTTATATATAATTATTTATTATAATTATTAATATATAATTATTTATTGAGGGCCCGGTGGCGTAATTGGGAGAACGGTCGGCTTTGATGCCGTGGTACCGAGTTCAAACCGCCGTGCACCAATGAATTTTTCTATCGAAAAATATATGTGCGCTTCTCACAGTGGCCCTCCGGTGAAGGAAAACATCGTTAAGAAACCAATAACCCTGGTGGTAGAACATATCTAGTGTCCGCCTGGCCAGCTACCACCCTCAAGTCAGAAAATCTGTCGCCAAACATCTAATGTGTTCCGGCAGCTATCCTTGAGAGCCAGTTCCCATTCTAGTCCACTTCTCTATCTTCGACCGCATCATCACTTAGCAACAGGTGAGATAGTGGTCAAACGCTTGCCTATAAGATATAAAAAATATTATCCCCACCTTTATTTCTATCTCGCTCACAGTTACCGTAAGAATATCTTATATGCAATAGCAACCTCCATTGTGTGTAATCTTCTTGGGGCTCTTCTACTAAAACTAGTACATTCTCCTATGTTTGAGGTATTTATCTCCATATCTCTGATGATTCTAATCAGATCTCGATAAAATTAAAATGGGACCACCTCGGAAACGTATCCTACCTATTAAAAAAAGAATCATTTGAATCCGTTCACAATTGATGGAGAAATCGCGTAACATACACACAAAAAAAAAAAAAAAAACAACGTACAGACGAATTGAGAACCTCCTCCTTTTTTGTGAAGTCGGTTAAAAAGACAACGAAACACTGTAGAGAGGGACATAGAAACGTACTAGATGTTTAGGGGATATATGTTTGGGGGTACATAGAGAAGTAATTAACGTTTAAAAAATCTTAGACTGACTTTACATGCTGCGCAAGTTATATTGAAGTTCTGAGTTATGAGAAGAAAGTCATATCTCTGGACATCTTACATCTAGCATCATGATAGAATCTTTATGACTATAACCCTACCAACATGGCCTATAAAACAAACAACAAATATAAAATCGTTTTTCCACAGGTTGTACCTAATGGTCCATTTTTTGTAAAAAAAATTTACAAAAAAATAAAAAGTAATACATGAATTGAATACCTACCTCCTACTTTTGTGAACTCGGCTTAAAATCCCAGTGAATTTGTCTGAGAAACAAAACGCTGAATCTTAAATTAGGATAAACAACTGAGGTAAGTATTTAATTTAAAATTCAATTTCAACTGCTTTGCAAAGCAAAAGCTTTTAGGGATAAATTGCGATTTTGAACGAACCGTGTTATGTTCGTTCGATGTTTAATATTAATTACTGTGTTAAATAAATATCCATGTTAGTACATAGTACCTACGTACTTTATACTGATTTAAATTCGTAGACACCTTTTTTTAGCGTCAGCGGTTATATAGCGCAAGTGTAAAGAAAAAGGTTAAAACGGCCCTAAGGCTTATGTGAAACCAAAATTAATGTTGGTTTGAACGATCTTTACCTTAGATTTAGGGCCAGACCCGACCTTTTTTTTCTTAGTTTCATTATAGCTTCACACGATTAGTGTATTTAGCCAGTGTCAACTATTAGAATTCTTCAAGTTTTTGTGCATTCAAGTCTTAAAGATGGGTCAGAGTCACATTTCTGGTCAAGTTTCAAGTCAAAGTCTAGTCCAAGTCATACCCTCAGTAAAGATGTGGACTTTACTGAAGATTTTTGTGGAATTTTGGTAAGAACGCGAATAGCATGTTTTTCAACATTGAGCTGCTTCCCTACACTCGCACACATTCACCGGCACCGGCTTAATGGGTAATAATCCACATTTATAACACATTAACTCGCGGAAGAACTCAAGTTTTAGAAAAAAATACAATGAGAGCGCACACACTTTTCCACGTTCTCGCCAAAACTCTCTCAGACCCAACCTTTCGTAGTTGATTATTTGTTGAATCAGATTTATATCAATTCATGTTTTGCTCTTCACATTTTTTAAATATAATAATGTCTAATAGGCTAGCGGTTGACCCACTATCTTACCTGATGGTAAGCGATGATGTGGTCGAAGATGTGAACACGCTAGGCATAAAAACTGTGTGCTGCCGGAACACCGTAAGGTTGTGGCGGCAGATTTTCTCCTTGATGGTGGTAACCTACTTTTCGGTAGCAAGTCATGCGGAACATCGATATAATAGGTATGTACCAACTCCTACCGCCTACCACGTGTATGGCAAAATATTACAGCCTAGTCTCACCATGGAACAGCAATAGGTATTTGCTGTTGCTTGGGTCACAGTAATTGTGAGTGAGATAGAAACAAAACGGGGTTGAATTAATTTGTCTTCACAGCTATATTCTTCCTTGCAAGCTCCAGTTAGGGCTTAACCTTTTTCGTTGTATCCCAAAGGCTTTGACATATTACTGTCAAGTAGGATACCTTATCTAAAGTAGGTTGTTCCTTTGAAATAATATTCTAAGCTTAAATTACTAGGCATTTATAAGTTAAACTTAAGTGCTTAATTGAAACTTTGTCAGTTTAGTTTACGGGCGTGTTTAGTTATGTTGAGATAAGAGAACTATCTAAATAACTTTGATAAGTTAATTTAAACACTACATAATTTAAAGTTTGCGTTCCTTTGATAGCTTAATGTGAAGTTCAAAGATAGTCAAAGTAGGCGGTATAATTTTGTTTGACTGTCTATTAAATTACACCTTTTTATTAAAGATAATAGGACAAGCACGTCACTTGCCTGATGGTAAGCGATGATGTCTTCCTATTACAGATACTTAGCGGCATGCACAATTCTAGACAGCCAACATTTTGCATGTCACTACACTGCACCTGGAATATCACCTATGTGAAAGGATGGCTTTTTACAGTTTTGTTATTTGAGTTTGGAATTATCAAGATAGTTTAAAAATTAATAAAAATTAAAAAAATAACCGACCTCCATGCCGCGGGAGTCAGTTTCAGTAGCAAGTTTGAGACGTTTATCGGCATATCTCTGGAGACACTTATCAAATCTCGATGAAATTACAATGGGACCATCTTGGAAATGTACCTCGCCAATTACAAAAAATAATCATTTAAATCAATTCACTAGTGACGGAGAAATCGCGTAACATATACATACAAAAAAAACATATAGACGAATTGAGAACCTTCATTCCCCTTCTTTTAGAAGTCTGTTGAAAAAAATGGTCATCCAGAGACATTATTTTTATATTTTTTTAGGTATGGTTAATGGAAGGCAATGGTTAATGAAATTATGTAAATAGTGACCGAAATAAAAAAAAAATACTGGATGAGAAGTCCAGAGGTCCTGTCAGTGCAGTGAACGCCTTTATTCTAGAATTTTGAGTTATTCGCTATCTGTTATAATCAGGCGTCATCAACCGACTTCCCAAAAGAAGGAGGTTCTCAATTCGTCTGTATGTTTTTATGTGTGTGTATGTTACGCGATTTCTCCGTCAATTGTGAACAGATTTTAATGATTCTTTTTTTTAGTCGGTAGGGTTTGTTTCCGAGGTAGTCCCATTGTAATTTCATCGAGATCTGATTAGTATCTCCAGAGATATGAGAATAAACATCTCAAACTTGCTACTGAAATTGACTCGCGGGGCTTGGAAGTCGGTTGTTTTAGTTTTTAATCTTTATTATTTACTTATTACGAACTGTGTAAAATTCAATTGAATTTCAGGTTTTCGTTGCTTAGTTAACTGTTTCACGGTAAGAAACACCAAATACAACCAACTGAGGGATTCATGCCCGGTTTCTGAGTACATTTATTGAGAGTTTATCTATTCAATAATGGTAATAATGGTCAATAATGGCAATTGAGTAGATAAACTCTCAATAAACTGACCTCAGAAACCGACCATGACAGCGCTTATAATATTTGTTTCTGAAGAAAAGTATGTCATTTGTTTCCTATATGCCAAGCGGGCGAAGTAGTGGGCAGAAGGTAGTAGTAGAAATAATATTAGTTAGGTATATAGGACACAGTATTCTATGGCTTCAAACCTGGGATAGCCTAGGAGCTTAAGACTGTATCGTGTAGAATCTTGCTAAACGGTAGTCACGGTTACTACGAAAGCAGTAAAACTATTACCATATTTGATACAAAAAGTCATTTGTATATGAACTCATGTACAATGTGCATTACACAAAAATAAATAATAATCTGTTATTTCACTTTTTTAAATACGTATATTTATACCTACCCAATAAGTACTTAATACATCTATGCACGACTAGGATCACCTAGTCGTGTATCGCCGGGTATCAACCCGGCGATTTTGGTTACGTACACCAAGAACTTTATCACTGTAAAGCTCTGTCAATCAATATTTTTGTGATCTGAGTTATTTAAGTTTTGTGTAAAATTCATGAGGATGAACATAGGCTACTGTTTTTTAAAATAAATTTCAAAATAAGTTCATCCTCATGCCATAAAGTAGGTATATCCTTGTTAAATTTCAGTAAGATCTGATCGTCCGCTTAAGGCGTGATTAGGTAACAATCGGACATAGTGACAGAGTAAAAACGTTTTTATAATATTAGTCTAGATTGCACATGGTTATTTAAAGTTATCAATTTTAGTACACTCCGCGGTATATAATATTGTACGCAATCGGGTTGAGCATACGGTTCAGTTAAATGAACCGAAAGCTTCGTTCGAGTGAACAATTTTCCTTAAACAAATGTGCTGTGTGAAAATGAAATTGTTTTCCGATGTTATTCAAAAGATGCTTCAATCATGACTGGTATAAAATGGACAGAATACTGAGTGAATTTTCAAGTGAGCCTAGATGGAACATCTAATGTTTTTCTACAGCTGTTCTTGCGAGCCAGTTCCTATTCTTGGCCTAGCGTGCTACCATTTTCGACACATACCAATAGGTGAGACAGGGGTCAAACACTAACCTAAATGCAGTAACATGTTATAGCATATGTAAATGTACAGACGTAGTAACCTCTTACCATCAGGCGAGCTGCTATACTATACAATGCGATACAAATACTATTTATTGACTTCAATAACAAAAATAACTTAAATACTTAAGGGAGGACCACACCGCGGCGTCCTGCGATCTGCGGGCGCGATCTCGGTACTTTTCAATTGTTTTCTGATCGCGTTTGGTGTGAACCAGTCGGTACAAATACTACTGCGCTATCTGATCGCCGCCTAAATCACGCACGCAGGACGCTGCGGTGTGTCCATATCTTAATAATTCAATCAAGATAGACATATGTGATCGAAAGTACTAGAGTCTAATTTCTGGAAGCCACGAGTAGATGGATCCAGTGCTGAGTATTAATTAAATTGTCATACGTCACCGCACGAAATGGAATATTGAATATGGAAATTGGTACATTTCGCCGATGACAGTACAGTGGTGATACAATGTAAAGAAAAAGAGCTGTACCAAAATGAAATTAATGACGCTTTAGCTTCTATTGTAAAATGGTTAGACAATAATAATCTTAAAATAAATCTTAGTAAAACCCAAGTTATGCACTTCAACCAAAGATCTCGTCCAAATAGCATAGATATAAATTACAACTCAACATTAATTCGTGAAGTTGAGTACACAAAATTCTTGGGATTGATTATTGATAAACAGCTCAATTGGAAGACACACATAGCAGAACTTTGCAAAAAAATAAGCAGCTCTGCTTACGCACTATTCAAAATAGCTCCAATAATCAATACTGACGGTTTACTCACTGCGTACCATGGGCTAGCAGCTTCAGTTTTGCGATATGGAATCATCTTCTGGGGAAACTCTACAGAAAAACTTGCAGTATTTAAAGCTCAAAAACGCTGCATAAGAGCTATGTTTGGTCTACAGAACACCGACAGTTGCAAACCCTATTTTAGTAAATACCACATTCTGACACTTCCGTCCCTTTATATATTTGAGATAGCCATTTTTGTGCGAAGCAATCCTCTATTGTTCCGACGGATGTCAGATGTAGTAAAACGAAATAGGCGATATCATAATAGACTATGTATTAATAAAGCCAAAACTGCTTTAATGCACAAAAGTCTGCTATGTGTGGCTCCAAAAATTTTCAATAAAATACCTAATTGTATTAAAGAACAAAGCATGACATTATTTAAAAAGAAATTGAAAATACTATTGACAACTAAGTGCTACTATAATATTGACGAATTCTTGAATGATAATTTTGATGAAATAATTTAACTGACATGACCTAAATATTTATTTATTCAAAAAGACATTTTACTATTTTATTGACATAACCTTTTTTTTTAAATTTTATATATTTCTAATATATATTTCAAGTTCTTTTAATTATATAATGTTATTCTATTAAAACATATGACATTTAATAGATACATAATTACCACAATACTTTTTACTGCTAGCATAAGTCTGTAAAATTGTTTTTATTTAAATATATATTTTTGTATTTTGCGGCAACGCCAGCTCTCAAATTAATGTAGCCTACCAGGCAAAACATTGCACACCACAGCGGTAGAATGTAAGAACATCTCAAATACTACTTCATCCTTTTTGTACTACATTTTCAGCAATAAAATTATTTCATTTCATTTCATTTCATTTCATTTCATTTCATTTCATTTCATTTCATTTCATTGACGGTCAAATTTATCGGTTTTCTAAGCCTACGATGCAGACTCCGAGCGTGTAATTTTTAGAAGCAATTTTGAGGCATTTATCTCCATATTTATAAAGTCAGTCAATCAATCAGATTTTGATATCATTTATTAAAATAACACTTCTTAAATATACCTACACTATGTACTCATGAATAAAATAATAACTCTAGATAAAGTAACCTCAAAAGCAGTATTCGTATTAAATTAAGCGCGGGAAGACACCGCCCGCAAGCCATCCATTATTTTTATCACCACAAATTGTCTTGTCACTTGATATATGTAAAACTCGTATTAATTGCTTCCCACTACATAGAATACGGAATCGACATCATTATGAGTTTGTGTCAATGACGTCATGGGTCAAGGATGACATCAGTTCACTTGACCTGACGGTATTCAGCCGACTTCTATGCTAGAGGCTATGTGCTATTCTGAAGTATTAGTTATCTAATACTATAAGAATCTTTGTCCTGACATACTGACTGACTCACTGACTCACTGACTCACTGACTCACTGACAGACAACGCACAGCCTAAACCGCTGGTCGTAGAGACTTGAAATTTGGAGGGTATATTTCACTTAGTACGTAAGGGTGTACTAAGAAAGGATTTTCCAAAATTCACCCCTTAAGGGGATGAAATGGGGGTTCAAAGTTTGTATGGAGAAACAAGATTAGATCGTCTTTTCTATCCGAAACTTCACACAAGTGCTTCAATAAAAAAATAAGTAAAGACGTGTTTCAGGTTTTTTTGGAATTCCACCCCTAAGAGGGTGAAATGGGGTAATAAAGTGTAAAAGCAATATTGTTTCGGATTGCGCTGAAATTTGGCATGCAAATAATTATTACGACGTTAGTTCCCACTGAGAAAGGATTTTCCAAAATTAACCCTCGAAGGGGATGAAACGGGGGTTCAAAGTTTGTATGGAGAAACAAGATTAGATAGTCTTTTCTATCTGAAACTCCACACAAGTGCTTCAGTAAAAAAATAAGTAAACACGTGTTTCAGGTTTTTTTTAATTCCACCCCTAAGAGGGTGAAATTGGGTAATAAAGTGTGAAAATCAATATTGTTTCGGATTGCGCTGAAATTTGGCATGCAGATAGTTATTACGACGTTAGTTCCTACTGAGAAAGGATTTTCCAAAATTAACCCTCGAAGGGGATGAAACGGGGGTTCAAAGTTTGTATGGAGAAACAAGATTAGATAGTCTTTTCTATCTGAAACTCCACACAAGTGCTTCAGTAAAAAAATAAGTAAACACGTGTTTCAGGTTTTTTTTAATTCCACCCCTAAGAGGGTGAAATTGGGTAATAAAGTGTGAAAATCAATATTGTTTCGGATTGCGCTGAAATTTGGCATGCAGATAGTTATTACGACGTTAGTTCCCTCTGAGAAAGGATTTTCCAAAATTGACCCTCGAAGGGGATGAAACGGGGGTTCAAAGTTTGTATGGAGAAACAAGATTAGATAGTTTTTTCTACCCGAAACTCCACACAAGTGCTTCAGTAAAAAAATAAGTAAACACGTGTATCAGGTTTTTTTGAAATTCCACCCTTAAGAGGGTGAAATGGGGTAATAAAGTGTAAAATCAATATTGTTTCAGATTGCGCTGAAATTTGGCATGCAGATAGTTATTACGACGTTAGATCCCTCTTTGAAAGGATTTCCCAAAATTAACCCTCGAAGGGGATGAAACGGGGGTTGAAAGTTTGTATGGAGAAACAAGATTAGATCGTCTTTTCTATCCGAAACTTCACATAAGTGCTTCAGTAAAAAAATAAGTAAAGACGTGTTTCAGGTTTTTTTGTAATTCCACCCCTAAGAGGGTGAAATGGGGTAATAAAGTGTAAAAATCAATATTGTTTCGGATTGCGCTGAAATTTGGCATGCAGATAGTTATTAATTACGACGTTAGTTCCCTCTGAGAAAGGTTTTCCAAAATTCATCCCTGAAGAGGATGAAGCGAGGGTTCAAAGTTTGTATGGAGAAACAAGAATTGATTGTCTCTTATATTTGAAACTTCACACAAGTAGTTTAGTAAATAAATGAGTAAATACGTGTTTCAGGCTTTTTGAAATTCTATTCCTAAAAGGGTTAAGTGGAGTAACAATGTCTGAAATCAATATTGTTTCGGATTGCGCTGATATTTTGCATCCAGATAGAAATTTTGACGTAGGTATCCGCTGAGAAAGGATTTTTCAAAATTCACTCTTCAAGGGATGAAGCGGGGGCTCAAATTTTGGATAGTCATTTTATTCGACATTTCACACAAGTACTTCTGTAAATAAATAAGTAAATACGAGTTTCAGACTTTTTCAAAATGCCACCCTAAAGAGTGAACTGGGGTAAAAAAGTCTGAAAATCAATATAGTTTCGGATTGCGCTTTATTGGGTTTTCGGGTTTTAAAAATATGAATCCTGATTTGTCTTAGTCACGCGATAACATGAAAACAGGTGAACCAATTTGGCTAATTTTTATTTGATGTCTTTAATGATAGAATCGTTTTTACAAAAGAAAAGTTTTAAGTAAATAAAAGGAGTTTTTAACGCGGGCGTAGCCGCGGGGGACTTCTAGTAACATTATAAAGTTTAATCAAAATCCATTCAGTTGTTTTTGCGGGAGGGAGTAACTAATATCCATCTGTTTTCTCAACCATCCATACAAAGTAGCAGATACCGGGTTTGCGCTACTACGCTAAAATAAGAAATGTGACCGAATGTGCCTAATGCATTGTTTTAGTGGTCTAACAGCGTAATAAGTCTTATAGGCTAGCGTTTGACCACTATCTCACCTGTTGGTAAGCGATGATGCGGTCGAAGATGGTAAGCACGCTAGTCCTAGAATGAGAACTGGCTCTCAAGGATAGCTGCCGGAACACATTAGATGTTTGACGACAGATTTTCTAACTTGAGGGTGGTGGCTGGCCTGGCGGACACTAGATAGTGTCCTACCATCATGCGGGGGTTGTTGGTTTCTTAATGATATTTTTCCTTCACCAGAGGGCCATTGTGAAAAGCGCACATACATTTTTCGATAGAAAAATCCATTGGTGCACGGTGGTTTGAACTCGGCACCTCTGCCATTTAGCCAACCGTTCTCCCGATTACGCCACCGGGCCCTCAAATGTAGTGACAAAGATAGAGAAAGGGGGATACTTAGATAGTTTGGACATATAGAGAGGATGGGTGACGAAAGATTGACGAAACAGATTTATGAGACGAGTGTCAATGGGCTAGCCGGTAGAGGTCGACCTAGGCTAGGCGAAAGTATCACGACCAGATCGGAGACGTTTTAAAGAAAGGCCAAGTCAAAAGTACCAATATCCGGCGAGCATGTATGAAGGCGCTCATGAAAGTGGAAGAAGTGAAAGAGGTATGTCAAGATCGTAACATGTGGAAAAAAGTAGTCTCTACATACCCTAACAGGAAAAAGGCGTGAATGTATGTATGTAGTGGTCTAAAATAATTTTCACATTTTCCCCTTTTAATGAAACGATTTGGGGCATGTCGGTTGGATGGTTTCAAAGTATGTAACGCACCATGGTCGTATGCTACTTTGCAGAATGTATTGTTTTGTTGAGGTAGGTAGCATACAACAACGGATATCCTCTGAGCACCACCAAGAATATGTATAAAATACAATCAAATATATATTACAAGTGTTGTTTATTAAATGCACAATAAACATTGAATAGTTTCTACATAACAATTTCAGATGAAAATATTTTCTTGATTCATACATTTTAGGGTGTGATTTTTTAATAGGCTGGTTTTAGTTTTATAGAACTTATTTTTATCACCACGAGTGCAGCTGTTGGATCACAGCAGCTAGTATCTAATAAATACATTTTAACAATAAGGAGATACAATGTAAACAGTGGCTCAGCCTCTTGTCTGACCTTTTTGAGGAGAAACATTATATTATTACAAACTCAACTCAACAAAGATATTTGTATTCTGCGAAACCTATTTTATCAGATGGTACAAATATTTTATTCCAGTCCATGAATCTAATTTTGTCTGGCCATGAATTCAGGGGAACTACTACAAAAAACATTATGTGTTAATTCTTTATAGACATTATATAGCGTATCCGTTCGTCAATGTTGAAGCTTTTAGGAGGATGAAATACAGTAAATGACATAGACAAATCAAACCCTTATAAATAGCATCCCTTCATAACAAAATATAAGCCATTTTGTGTTTTTTTTTTACATAAAAGCACTGGTTATTGTACTAATTTTGCCATAGCTAATCCCTAGCACATTTCAATAATAGAGAACTAGCTTCCAGATTTTGAGAAAGTTTTTCCATGAAAAAAGTGCTTTTACGGCCAATGAACGGATCACCTGTATACATTCTATGTACAAATAAGAAATTACGAAAGCATAGTCAGAATATTATCATTTGAAACGATTATAGACTCACGTGTTGTAGTGTCGAAATTGGTTCAATCAGTTTAAGATATTTTTGACGTGGTTCTTTCTTCTGGGAGTCACGCCTACCGCAAGCTCCTCGCGCAATGCGCTCGGTCGGAGCAATTCCGACAATACAACGCTTCCGTGTAAGTGTAGTTATCGTGTGAACGAATAATATTATTGTTGTATTATATTACTGTCTCCTATCACCATCTCCCTCTTGCCTAGTGCGGTGGGTGTAAATTTTTTTATTTTTTTGAGAAATTACGATTTTCGATGTGTTCAGCCTGTGCGTTAGGTGAGTACGCGGCTCATTATATAATAGAGGATACCCAGCGTGTGCGGTTATCGTCGTATTTTTGCCTTTCCCGTGAAACCGGTTTCGGGCACATTGGTTGAATGGTTTGAAAGTCTATAACGGACATAGGTAGAAACAATTTTTGTATTTTATCTTACACGATAGATGAGTAAAGGGTTCACTCTCTGAACTCAAGGTATGAAGGAGCTTATCTATATAGAATAGAATAGAAATACTCTTTATGGAATACCAGCACAGTAAAATAACATTATGACTATGGTATTACAATGGACGGTCTTATCGCTGAAAGCGATTGAAGTAGGAATATTTTAGAAATTGTGGTAGTCTCTTTGGATCTAATAATGGGTGAAACTGGATACAGCCTTAATTGGCTAATGGCGCGGTCGGACTCCTCTGGAAACGAAATAAGGGATAATGCGGAAAAGCTACAAAATTATGTTATGACCTTTTCAATTTTATAACTTGGTAAAGATCGGGGTGGAAGTCTCTACATTGATAGTGATGCGTCCTGTCGTCGCAAACGTCTTATAGAAGCTATTATCGCTAGAAATTCATCGCTATTCATGTAGTTAGAGATTACTGGCCCTGATGATGAGTTCCGGAGACAGATAACGGAACTGTTCAATAAAGGCCAGGAAGTTTTGTTACCTCAGAACTCCGTCATTCATTAACCGATTTGGATAAAGATAAGATAAAGATAAAGATACATTTATTTGCACATACAACAACAAACATATGGACATTGCAAGCATGCTTGCAAAGGTCTTATTATGTAGTTAGCGTTACACATGTTTTGCCTTTTAAAGGCGTACAAATAGAGAGATCTACCTATCCGTCTACAATCATTATACAAATTACAAATATTAAATTAATGACTATAAATTATATATTTTATAAAAGATCAGAAAAAATATGTCAGACATTAATTATGTTAGTAGCTTTAAAACCTCAGTTAGTACATAACATTATTTTATTTATTTTAATCAGAATAACATAGTCACATTTGGATTATAACTGACTAGCAGCCCGCCCCGGCTTCGCACGGGTATAACATATATGCCTACAAAATTTACATCAGTTTGTTGCATCGAATATAAAATATTAACATATTTGACAATCATCGTCATATGTCAACCAATTTACACAAAACTTTAACGAATTATGCACTTAAGACCTAAACCTTCCTTATAAACACTCTGGCTATTGGTGAAAACCGCATGATAATCCGTTCAGCAGCTATTGAGATTATTGCGAACAGACAGACAGACGCAGTGATGGACATTGTTTTATAATACTTATGTAGTGATATTGAACGGCCCTTTGGCGTAAAGGATAGTTACCCCGATTCTGACCCGAGGGTCGTTGGTTCTAATCCTAGCTATACCTACCAATACCTATATACCTACCAAAGAAAGTTTTATGTGCATTCATGAATCATGGGTTTCGTGGGATCATTAAATCTACCAATAATTAACTGACTTCAATGCCCCGCGAGTCAATTTCAGTAGCAAGTTTGAGACGTTTATCGTCATATCTCTGGAGATACTTATGAGATCTCAATTAAATTACAATGGGACCACCTTGGAAACGTACCCTACCGATTACAAAAATAATAATTCGAATCGGTTCACAATTGACGGAGTAATCGCGTAACATACACACACAAAAAAAGAAAGAAAACAGAAACATACAGACGAATTGAGAACTTCCTTCTTTTTGGAAGTCGGTTGAAAAGGAGGTTACTACCAAGGAGAACATCTGCCTCCGTAACCTTACGGCGTAACCCCGACGCAAAAAGTAGGGATATTATACGTGTGTCTGTGTGTCTGTCTGTAGCATCTTAGCACCCAACCGGATGAACTGATTGAACCGATGAATCGTTATAAAACTATGAGCTTTAATCAACTTTCATAGGTCTGATCAATTCGAAAATCTTCTTCTTCAACGATATTGTAAGAACATGGAAGCATTGACCTGATGCTGGGACATCTCCTGGACTCTACAGAATACTCAAATCCTCACCAACTTACAGCTCAGATTTTAAATGTCGTGTTTAAAGTCATTGGAATGCTTTTAATGAAAAGATTATACATAGATCAGTCGGGGTGGATTAAAATATTATATTATATATATAGATCATGATTATTTTGTACAATAGATCATATTATTATACTATATTGACTTCAAATTGATAGCAATCGGTGAGGATCTACAGAAAAGCTAAGCTTATAATAATATTTTCGAAGTAACTATGACCTATTCTGTGGTTTGACTGCAAATATTTTATTAATTTTGCGATGCGTGTATGTGAAATCCGTGATATCTTCTAGAGTTTTCATTAGAATTATATACTATAAAGCACAATTTTAATCTGTAATATGTGACCAAGCTAATTAACGTAATTATTTGGATAAGGATTAATACTATATACTTGAAAATAGCCCTGGAAGTTATGTAATATTTTTTAACAAAAAATTAAAGATTGAAATGGTTACTGTGAGTCAACCTTAAGAGATAGACATATGCTGTCGCGGACTTTTTTGTAGGTCTTATTAAGTTGTACAACTCTTGCAAAGAAAATATTCTTCCATCTGTTTTCAATTGAGCAGCGTTCGTAAGAAACGTGTTTTTTCGACCGTTTTTTTGTCGACTTAGGTTGCAAATTAGGTCTCCACGAATGTACATTTGATTTAAACGGGATAATATATAGCCTATTTTCATTTCGAAAGTCCATTCTATATATTAGTGAAAGAATTTTTTAAATCGGTCCAGTAGTTTTTGAGCCAAATCATTACAAACATACAAAAATACAAATGTTCTCTCTTTATAATATTATTAGTAATTAGTATATTAGTATTAGTATATTAGTAAGTATAGAAGTATAGATTGTGTAATAGCATTTGTCCATTAATATTTTTTTAGTATATTTTTAAAAGTGTGAGCTTGCATTTCTCTAAGTGCCTTGGGGATTTTATTAAATATAACTGGACCCATGCATACTATGCTCTTACTCATAATGGTCTTTTTAGCTGATTGCAGCTGAAGTCTACCTTTATCGCGTCTATTTCTCTGTACCGTCTCTGATAGACGTGGGAATAATTTAGGATTTAATTTTACAAACAGAGCCACTTCTAAAATGTACAGAGACGGAAGTGTTAAGATTTTATGGTCTTTAAACTTAGGTTTACAACTGTCAGTAATTTGTAGGCCAAACATAGATCTAATACAGCGTTTCTGTGCCTTGAAGACAATGAGAGAGTTAGTCGAGTTTCCCCAAAAGATCACTCCGTAACGTAATAGTGATGCAGCCAAGCCATGGCACGAAGTTATAATAGCATCTAGTTGGACCACACGAGTGAGTTTATGAAGAGCATAAGCAGCACTACTCAATCTTTTACATAAAGTTTCTGTATGTGCTTTCCAATCAAGTTTCTGGAAAACTCTTTTTCTGTTCAAAAGAAGTTTATTTCGAGAAGGTCCAATATATTCATATACATCGTAAAGATCTGATGATGACTTTCGGAGCCGGACAACGAAACTGTTCAATACATTTGGTAAGTGATGATGACATTCAAGATGTCTTTTCCAAGACTAATGCCTAGACGATAAAGATAAAGATTATCGTTAACTTATGATTTGAAGACTCTCGGATCATACTTATCAAGCATTCTAGGCCTAGCGAGTTCACAGTCTTTCACCACATTATCTCTTACTAAAGAGAGATATAGGTCAAACGCAAATCAAAATATATAAGTGACCTTGCCATATAATTTACAAATTGAAAGTGCTTTGCTTCAGCAAATCTCTACGAGACTACTTTCTCAAACTATTATAGCTTAATTTAGGTACGTTAATCTCGCGTGAAGGTGTAAAAACACCGTTATTGATTAACAGGTAGCTTTCCTTTTGGCTCGACGCCAAGTTCAATAAAAGGCAGATGCGATCTCATCAGTGGAAGTTTGGGAATTCTTGCGAGAGGTAACTTACGGCGTATTGAACTTGGTAGATTACGGCGTATTGATTTGTAGTAGAACTTTACAGTTGAAATGAAACTTTGGTAGGTAGTGGTAGTCTAGCCAGTCGTAGTGCTCGTAGTAAAGAAAAGACTAGACTTTTTAATCGTATTTTTTTCTTGTCTACAAACAATTCGCCGATGTCTTGCGTGGCGTGTTGTCCAATGTAAGCATATTTATAGGAATATTTTTATTGAAATTATCGTGAGAATAACACATATAATTATTTAAAACATGTTACGTGCCAAATCCCACCGCGCAAGGGACGTGCGGTAGGTTTAACTCCTGTGATAATCACAAATAGGATCCAACACGTTTTTGACATTGTTGATGTCCGTTGAAACGTGCCGGAGTAATTTTGATATCAAGGCGTTTTTAACCGACTTCACAAAAAAGAGGAGGTTCTCAATTCGTCGGAATCTTTTTTTTATGTATGTTCACCGATTATTCAAAGATGCCTGAACCGATTTGGAAAATTATTTTTTTGTTTTAAAGTGTACCCTTCCCAAGTGGTCCCAATTAAATTTTAACAAAATCGGCCAAGCCGTTTTTAGTACATCAACATTTGTATTACCATGCATTTATTTATCTCGACGACATACTACTTAGTACTGGCACAGATTGTACAATCGTTACTACGTCTACTGGCTACTTTGACTAGCGCGACGTTTAAAGTCAGTTCTTTTAGTTTTTTAACGATCCTAAATTATCAATTATTAAGTGTCGATACATGAGTTGGGAGAGTTGCGCTATTAGGTCTAAACTTAAGTCAGTTTTCCAGCGCCTCACTGCCATGTTCCCCTGCATCTTAGATAGCATCTTACTACTACTCTTAACAAGGTGAGATAGTTGTCAAATGCTCGACTATACATACGTAATACCAAAATGAGAACGGCTTCATGAGTGGGTAGGCGACTATGAACGGAATAAACAACTGGACGCTACCGTGGTTCAGGTGACCTAATAAATCGAACGTAGGTCTCAGTTGCTTGTTCTATAATAAGCAAATGCCGTAATGCCTATACTAGAAAATACGCTCATCAAAATTATTTATTGATGCTCTTTTCAAGTCAGTTCTCTCAGTTCAAAGGCCATTGCACTATCAGACACACAACCACATACACAACTTCAGACAAGGCTACGTAGTAGTAATATTATGTATTCTGTGACAAGGCTCTACATAATCACCGCCAGTTTACCGTTTTCCTGGGAAGGAAATAATAAACTGGAATGAGTTGGAACGTCAATATTTGCGGTCTAGTGAAGTGAAAAGGGCCATCACCGACTATTAAACTAAACGTGGCCAATGGCTGTGGGCTATGAGCTAGGCAAGCTAGCGGGGAAGCAACTTGTTTTTTTTTCAAATTATATGCAAATTATCGAAGATTTCGTCAACGTTCTAGTTAAAAAAAAATTAAGTTATTGTGGTGTTTTATTTATTTTTGGGTTACGTCGGTAGGTAATTAGAATCAGAATCAGAATAATTTATTGAAAACGAATATGGTTGATTATGCTAGATTTTATTGCACAGTAGAAAAATTTGTTCACCATCGCCGGGCATTAAATATTAACATATTATTACCCAATAACTTTAATCGGTGACTTTCCATCTTTTGGGAGGGTTATGCCCTTATCGACACGCTGGACAAAGAACTTGGCAAAAATCGGACTTAGTGGCGCGTCTTGGGAAAAACCACGTCCAGTAGTGGACTGACACCGGCTGATTATGATGATGATGATGATGATGATGATGTAGGTAGATACTTTTCATTTGACTTTCCTCTGCCCTTGAAAAAGCTTATTTAAATCACATCAAATACGTATATTTGCTAATAGCTGTTTGTAGTACCCACAGTAAATAAAGATTATTTTCGTCGGCAAACTTGAGACGTTACGTTTCAAACAATAAATTATGAGACGGTTCTTATCAGGGTAAATAAGAATCTTCTTGAAATTTGAGAAACAAAAGACGGTTTTCGTTGGATTGTATTTTTAACCGACTTCCATAAAGGAGGCATGAATCAATATGCAATAGTTGTATGACAGCTGTATTAGTTTTTCTTTCCGAAAATAATGCGTCACATTTATTTTAACTGCAAACCATACCAGTACTAAGTTCAGCAAATAAATACTATTCCACGTATTTACGCGCCCAACTAAATTCCCGCATAGCGCTAGATTATATAAGTCAGTGAACGGAACGCGCTAGCTAAATTACTAACTTTCCTATACTACAGTAGTTTATCGCTTTCGACAGTTTTCTTTATCAGAAATAGTTGGATTAATCCCGAACTAACTTAAGCCGTTCCAAGAGAATGAAAGCTTCATAGATTTTGTTCTATAAGTCTCTGAACTCTGGAATAAAGTTCTACTTAATGACAATAAGGTCAAAGTTTAGTACAGAAGCCTGAAACAACCATTCATATACGGATGTCGTTTATTAGTTTGTCTGGAAGTTAAATAGTATATAAACGAAAAACGATAGTTTAAAAACGAAATAATTAAGGATCATTTACAGAAGGAAAAAACCGACTTCAAGTTAGCCACGTTAGTCAATTTCAGTACCAAGTTTGAGATGTTTATCTCCAAACCTCTAGAGATACTCATCAGCTGAAATTGCGATGAAATTACAATAGGAACACCTTGGAGCCTATCAATTAAAAATAAAAACCGTCCAAGTCGAGTTGAACTCGCCTACCGCGGCTTCCCTACCAATGTTGGTATGTACTAACTAAGCTAGACTCCTACATTGTATTAGCGCTCATATAACTCAGAGGTCTACCTTATTTGGCGTAAACTATGTATTTATAGGGGCACCCTTTAATTTTCATATTTTTTTATTTTTTGCATATTTTCCTTAATTTGTGCTTGTAATAATGCTAATACCTTGCTTCTTGCCAAATTTCATGATTCTAGGTCAATGGGAAGTACCCTATAGGTTTTCGACCCAAAACCTATAGGGTACTACCGGTTGACCTAGAATTGTCAATTTTAGTTAAAAGCAAGGTCTTACAGCACAAGTAAAGGAAAAATTCCGAAAAATAAAAAAAGTTGAAAATTAAGGTACACTTTGGTACTAAGAAGTTTTTGCGAAAATCTAAATTTGCCCATATCTTTTAATTGTGTTGACTCAAGACCTTGATTTTTATACACCCAATAGGGACTATATAGACTTCAGTATCAGGTATAAATTTAAACTTGCTAGGTCCACCTGTTCCTGAGAAAATCAGTGGTGATACCCGGACAGACGGACAGACAGACGGACAGACAGACGGACAGACAGACGGACAGACGGACAGACGGACAGACGGACAGACGGACAGACGGACAGACGGACAGACGGACAGACGGACAGACGGACAAGAAAGTGATCTTATAAGGGTTCTTTTTCTTACCTTTTGAGGTACGGAATCCTAAAAACCATTTGAATAGGTTCACAATCGACAATTGATCGCGTAACACACATTAAAAAAACATACAGACGAATTGACAACAACCTCCTTTTTAGAAGTCGGTAAAAAACCGACTTCACATGCCTTGTGAGGTATTTTCTGGTAGCAAGTTTGAGATTTTTTTCGCCATATCTCTGGAGATACTCATTAGATATCAATGAATTGTATAATGTAACCACCGTGAAAATGAACCCTACTCAAGAAAAAAGTAATGTGTCTAATCGGTGTACAATTAGCGCAATAATCAAGATTATGTATTCCGGAGGTTGCAGGTTCAAGTCCCGTCGGTACGATGAAATTTTGGATTGTGTTTATCATTTTACAAAAATATAAAGTGTGTAACACTTCAAAAAAACATAATATAAGATTATGTATTTTACTATGTACCTAATGAATATTTCTGAGCTCATAAGTGTAGAGTGTACTCAAATTAAATAAACGAATGAATACTGAATACCTACCTGTTCACTCACTAAAGACCTTTCGATGGTACTTATCGAGCATGACAGATTCTCAGCTGACCCAATTTGCATGCTCGATTATCGATGAAACCGATTTCATTTTACATTAGTTGAAGCCCAAAGCCTTTAAGTTAGGATTTAGATGATTCAGAGATATACACGTGAACATTGATTTGACGACACAATATTCTCAAAAATAACCCCATTTCGCTCAGCAATATTCTCCACTTTGTTTAGATATTAAAATTCAACATAAATCTATATTGGAAAGAGTCTACCTAATAAATCAAGGTCACATATTATGTCTACGGACTGTCCGAATGTGACCTTTTGGATTCAATTTGAATCTATTTTTAACCCCCGAAGCAAAAAGAAGAGGAGTATACGTTTGTCGTGTGTGTCTGTGGCATCGTAGCGCAAGCGGATTAACCGATTTCGATTTAGTTTGATTTTGTTTGATAGGTGTCTTCATCTAGAGTGTTCTTAGCTATGTTTCATGAAAATCTGTTCAGCTGCTTAAATATTATCAGTTCTTTTTTGGCGGATGAAACTATGATAGCAACTTTCGAAGCCCTTTGACTGCGGACTCAAAAAAATCTGAATGGCGCTTCTTATGAACAAATTATACATATACAGTGCCACAAGTATAACTTGGCGGTGGTGGTTTTTGGAACTAATTCTTTTAATTGAAACTGTGAGTTTGACGTTTAAGAGATTACCGCCACATTACTGTTGATAAATCTGCTACATTAAATTAGTTCAATAATGCCAAAAGTAATTAAAAGTGGTTTAAGAGAAACTGTTATCAAAGTACAAAGTAAAAGCACAGTGGCGCACAGGCACGCCAAGTTATACTTGCCGGACTGTACAAATCAGTCAGGGTGTTTTTTTTTACAGGTTCATTATGGGTCCACATGATTAGTGTATTTAGCCAGTTTCAAGTATTAAAATCCTTTAAGTTTTTGAGAATCCAAGTCATAAAGATAGGTTAAAGTCACATTTCAGGTCAAGATTAAGTCAAAGTCTAGTCCAAGTCTTGCCCTCAGTAAGGTCATGTTGAAGTCAAAGTCTAGTCCAAGTCATACCCTCAGTAAAAATGTGGACTTTACAGAAGATTTTCAGTAGCTAGGGGTATAAGCTAAGTAAATCTGCCCCCGGAAGATATTTAATTTATATTTATATGATATGTAGGTACTAATAAAATATGTATTTTCTGAAAGTTTGGGATCTCTAACTAAATTGGATTTTATCTTATATTATATTATAATATATATATCTATAGGGCTAATAATAGGTATTATAAAAACACACTTTTTCACGTTCCCACCAAAACTCCCAGCACATGAGTAAACTTTTCTTTACTCATGTGCTGGGAGGATGGTGAGATGGTGTTAAATTTTAAATTTAAGAATTATTGTCTATTGTGTTTATTAGCCAACCAAGAAGTTTATACACTACTGAGGTTACATGTAGAATAAACTTTTGATGACATACATATATATACAACCGTGAATATCATGTTTTTGCTCTTTTCTTCATGTTGAATTTAGTGTTCAAAGGATGTTCTAACGGTAAGTATAACCAAGATAGAAACAAAAATAGTATGAATTTTTGTTTCTATCTTGATAATGAATCTGTCTTTACAAAAATGTTCTACCGTGCAAAGTCTCGTTACTACTGGCACCAAAAACGTTGCACCAAACGTTAGTAAACATAAAAGCTTTAATAAAATTGTATAACTTTTTTTACAATTAAACGAACATATTCATAGCACAACTGTCCCAATCTATCTATAAATTTGGCTGACATTGAACAGGATAATGGTACTCAGCGAATGGATCAGCAGAATGCCTTTGTTAGGTGGATGGTTGCACAATGGCCAAAGGCCTAAGCCAACGGACGTAGGTAGATAACAATGGAAATTTAAGGCGACAATAGCCCAATGGATAGGGTGTCGGACTGGCGATCGAGAGGTCGTGAGTTCGATCCCCACCCCACCCATTGCACTATTGACGTGAACCAACTCCAGATACAAGCATATTTAGCTTAGTTGGAGGGGTTAACAAGAATACTAGTAATGTGCAAGCCACATTACGAGTAATCTTTTTTTAAAAATAAAAAAAGTAAAAAATTACCCTTCCGAGTAAGAAAGTAAAGTTATGATAAATTAAATTAAATTACTGGTTTAATTTAGTTGACTTTAGAAGTGCATTGCACCATCTTACTTAGGCCGTAACTGTAACTGTAACTATTAACCGGTGTTTTATATGGATATTGACAGATTTTTGACGTTGTTACATTTAAAGTAAGATGGTGCAACTCAGCCTTAAATTATAACAAACGTCAAAAGTCAGTCATGTTCCATACAAAAACTCCGGTTATGGTTATAGTTAAGGTTAAAGTAAAGATGGTGCAACCCAGCCTTAGGCTGAGTTTTTTTTATACCAAATAGGTAAGCGTTCGACCGATATATTTACCGACCGATGTTATAGTTAATTTAAGACAGTGCAATCCAGCCTTGGTAATTTTTTTTTGTACTAACATTGATATCGTATTCTTCACGACATGTAGGTTAACAACATAATACTGTGCGATCGTTTGAAGGCAAGGAAGTAGGTCACCAGTCACCACACATCTAGATTCGATTTATACCTCAAAAAGTTTCCGATTATACTGAACAGTGACTCGACTACTAATCGAATAGTTTGACTGCAACATTATGTAGTGAAGATGTATAATCAATCTATTATGTTATATTCTAGTTGCACTATGTGGAAAACTACATTTTATTTAAAGTTATGCTACAGTTATTTGTAACAGTAAAATAAATATGAGGATTGAAAGTAATATGAGTGTGAATGAACAATAGAACTTGTTAATATTCTTGATGTGCTCAATCTCATGTATAAAGGCGCTCAGTCAAGTGTAAGAAGCGAAAGAGGTATGTCAGGATCGTAGCATGTGGACATAATGGTTTGGTAACGTATATTAAAATTAGTTACGTCAAAGTCTAGTTCAAGTTGCAACTTCAGTAAAGATGTGCGCTTTGCTAAAAGCTACCAATAGATTTAATTATAGTGTGAAATAAAAACTCATGTTTTCAACATTGTGCCGTCGTTCTATACTCGTAGTTGGCAAAATTCGTAGTTAAAATAAAAGCAAAGATAAAAACAGAAAAAAATAGTACCAAAGTAAATATTTTTGTTAAAGTATGTTTATGTATTTGTTTTTTGTCTATATGTGTGGCATGCTTAAAAGGTAAATGAGCCACATTAAATATACATTAAGTCGCGGAAGAATACACATTATAAAATACAATGTGAGCAAATATACATTTTTACGTTCCTACCAAAGCTCTGCCAACCTTTTTTTTATGTCTTATAGGCTAGCGTTTTACCACTAGCTCACCTGTTGGTAAGTGATGTATGCGGACGAAGATGGTAAGCACGCTAGGCCTAGAATGGGAACTGGCTCTCAAGGATAGCTGACGGAACTCATTAGATGTTTGGCTACAGATTTTCTAGCTTGAAGGTGGTAGCTGGCCAGGCGGACATTAGATAGTGTCCTACCGCCATGCAGGGGTTGTTGGTTTCTTAACGATGTTTTTTCTTTACCGGAGGGCCACTGTGAAAAGAGCACATAAATTTTTCGATAGAAAAATCCATTGGTGCACGGCGGGGATTGAACTCGGTGGCTCTGGCATCAAAAGCGACCATTCTCCCTTTCCTTCAAATAATTTAATTCATGTTTAGCTTAGCTTAAATATCTTATTTATAAATATAAGCCTATTTAATCTGAGTGCAGTACTAATATTTTAAATTATGTTCAGTGCCCAAGTTTCCCGTGCAGCGCTCAGAGGAAGTGGCTGTCATATATTTTGCATACTTAGCTTAAGTTTTGCTATATTTGGGAACTTTTTGAAGTTATGCTGGCAGCACTGTGAAGAATAAGATCACGTTTTGTTGATTTATGTAGGTATGCGAATGAAGGCATTTATAGCTATTTTAGAATATTAAACTTTGTCTAATAGTGGAACAAATCATTTAAAAAAATATTAAAAAATAATAATAATCTGTAAGTAATTAGTTTGAAAAACTTTAAGTCAAGATATTTTTTTTATTTAAAAGAGACCATCTCTTCATTCTGTTCGAGTAATTTTGTACTAATCACATCGTGTTTCCATTTATTTTGAGCCGCGTGCAGGATATACTAATTTTTACAGGGAAAATATCAATCATCAGAAAGCTAGAATATAAGATAACAACACTGGATTTTAAATTATTTGAAAACGAGCCTAATTAGTACTTGTCGTCGCGATTGACAAAGTGCATGAGACATACACAAAATCAAGTCGAGACACAGCGCAGTAATGAAATAAATGTCTAATATAAATAGAGTAATGATTAGCCATTTTAACTTCTTAAGTTATCATATATATATAAAACGATATATATATATATCGTTTGATCCAATAATTTTAAAAACCGGATGAGAAAAGTTGTTTAAGTATTCTTCATTGACAAAGCAATGAAAAACGAGTTTTGCCTGCCAGATCCTGAAATATGACAGCACTCATCACGAGAACCCGCCTCCGCATTATTTTGAAGCACGCTTAATCCCACGATTCTTTCACCAAGTCACGTCTTGTAACAGCACTTGAATTTCAAGCACTATGTATTAAACATACATTTTATTTGTAATTTTTTTCACAACGGCAACACTTTTCACACTCAACACGATATCACTGGCTAAAAAGATAAAAAGCGCGCCAAAGTTGCAACGTGAGATTCAATATTCGAATTTGGAGCGCGACCTTCTCTCACAGGGTGTAAGCGATTACTGCCAGTGTTGCCAGGGAGGGGGGATGAGATATACCGCCTGTACGGTACTGTCCTTTTTAGCTCTAAATCGTGCTAATAATAATAAAAAGGAAATGTTTTGGTCGTAATTAATGCAATTTTGCAGCAGGTTTGTTTGTTCGTTGTTACATCTGAATGGTTTTATTAGGGATTGTAATTTCGGGAATGTAACGTTTACATAATTTAATTTATATATGACTAGCAGCCCGCCCCGGCTTCGCACGGGTAGAACATATATGCCTACAAAATTTGCATCAGTTTGTTGCATCGAATATAAAATATGAACATATTTAACAACCATCGTCATATTTCATCCAATTTACACAAAACCTTAACGAATTATGCACCTAAACCTTCCACATAAACACTCTGGCTATTGGTGAAAACCGCATGATAATCCGTTCAGTAGCTATTGAGATTATTGCGAACAGACAGACAGACGCAGTGATGAACTTTGTTTTATAATACTTACGTATTGATATTGGACGGCCCTTTGGCGTAAAGGATAGTTACCCTGATTCTGACCCGACAGTCGTTGGTTTAATCCTAGCTATATACCTACCAATGAAAGTTTTATGTGCATTCATGAATCATGAGTTTTCGTACAGTGGTAGTGGAATCATTAAATCTACCAAAAAGTAGCTTACCACCAAGGAGTACATCTGCCGCCGTAACCTTACGGCGTTCCCCGACGCAAAATGTAGGGGTAATATACGTTTAACGTATGTATCTGTGTGTCTGTCTGTAGCATCTTAGCACCTAACCGGATGAACCGATTTTGTTTTTATTATTCATAGTTTTTTTTTGTTTGATAGATGTCTTCATCGAGAGTTTTTTTAGCTTTGATTCATGAAAATTCGTTCAATCGTTATAAAATTATGAGCTTTTTTCTAGTTAATTGCGCTATGAAATCAACTTTCATAGGTCTGATCAATTCGAAAATCTTCTTCTTCAACGATATTGCAAGAACATGGAAGCCTCCTGGACTCTACAGAATACTCAAATCCTCACCAACTTACAGCTCAGATTTTAAATGTCGTGATTAGAGTCATTGGAAAAAGCTATTATACATAGATCAGTCGGGGTGGCTTAAAATATTATATTATATCTAATATATAAAATTCTCGTGTCACAGTTTTCGTTGCCATACTCCTCCAAAACGGCTTGACCGATTTTGATGACATTTTTTGTGCTTATCCGGTATCTATGAGAATCGGCCAACATCTATTTTTCATCCCCCTAAATGTTAGGGGTTCCCCTAAATTTTATTTTTTATTTTTTAGACAAAATTTTTAATTTCTATTTTTTTATGATACAACATACAAAAATACATACAATGCTCAATTTTCACCCTTCTACGATCAACCCTTATTTTTTAATAGCCATTTATTTATATGGCAAAACAACGTTTGCGGGTCAGCTAGTTATTATATATATAGATGAATATTATTTTATACAATAGATCATATTATTACACTATATTGACTTCAAATTGATTGTGATCGGTGGGGATCTACAGCATAGCTAAGCTTATAATAATATTTTTGTAGTAACTATGACCTTATCTGTGGTTTTACTGCAAATATTTTAGAAATTTTGCGATGCGTGTTTGTGAAATTCGTGATATTTTCTAGAGTTTTCATTTGAATTATATACTGTAAAGGACAATTATAATCTATAATATGTGGCCAAGCTAATTAACGTAATTATTTGGATAAGGATTAATACTATATATTTTAAAATAGCCTTGGAAGTTATGTAATATTTTTTAACAAAAATTTTAAGATTAAAATGGTTACTGTGAGTCAACCTTAAGAGATAGACATATGCTGTCGCGGACTTTTTTGTAGGTCTTATTAAGTTGTACAACTCTTGCATAGAAAATATTCTTCTATCTATTTTCAATTAAGCAGCGTTCGTCAGAAACGTGTTTTTTCGACCGTTTATTTGCCGACTTAGGTTGCAAATTAGGTCTCCACGAATGTACCTTTGATTTAAACGGGATAATATATAGCCTATTTTCATTCCGAAAGTCTATTCTATGTATTAGTGAAAGAATTTTTTAAATCGGTTCAGTAGTTTTTGAGCTTACTCATTACAAACATACAAAAATACAAATGCTCTCTCTTTATCTATATTAGTATGGACTAGCACGCTTTTTAAACTATTATACGCTATTCTACTCCGCGGTAGACAGTAAGTACCCTTCGTTTTATTTTAGGTTACATGTACCTATGCCATTATGTAATCACAATCCGTTAAGCAATTTTAGAGTGATTAGTGAATTGTTAATATTTTAGTTAAATAAAATATAATATTTCTTTCTACTTTCAGTAAAATTGATTGAGTTGTAAAGAAGCGATCTAAAATGAACCGATAAAATGCAGTTCTATTTTTAACCGACTTCAAAAAAAGGAGGAGGTTTCTCAATTCGACCGTTTTTTTTTTTTTTTTTTTTTTTTTTTTTTTTTTTTTTTTTTTTTTTATGTTTGTTCGCGGATAACTTCGTCGTTTATGAACCGATCTCGATTATTATTTTTTTGTTCGAAAGGTGATATCCCAAGTGTGGTACCATGGTAATTTTATCGAGTTATGATAAGTATCTCCAGAGATATTGAGATAAACATCTCAAAATTGGTAGTGAAAATGAATAGCGCGGCATTGAAGTCGGTTGTTTTTTAGTTTTTAAACGATATTATAAAACTACGCCACGCCCCGTCACTAAATGATGAATGGCTGAGTGCATGCAATCTCCTTGCTATAATTTTCTTTGAGTACCGTCTATTAAGCTCTTAAAGGTCATTTGAATAATAAATAATGTGTGAGTAAGAGAATTTCTTTGAAGTTTGTAAAAGAACATAATAAACCTTTATTACTAGAACATTCATAGGACTTTAACACGCTTTTCTAGTTTCACTTGTAACTAACAAACAGTGTAATATAATTTAAGATCGTTAACAAAACGGAAAAAAACTAACTTCAAATGCCGCGCTTGTCATTTTCAGTAATAAGTTTGAGGTGTCGATCTCCATATCTCTGGAGATACTTATCTGATCTCGATGAAATTACAATGGGACCACCATCTTGAAAATGTACCTTACATTTTCAGCTTGGTGAAGGTCATCAATTAAAGAAGATTCATTCGAATCGATTCTCAATCCACGGAGTAATCGCGTATCATACATACAATAAAAAACCTATTCCTCCATTTTGGAAGTCGGTTCAACATCTTAGAAGTCAATTTTAACCTGTTTCTAATTGTCTAATCTAAATGCAAATTTGTATGTTTTATGTTTATTAGCCATATTTAAAAAACTTAAATAAAATGCTTGTAAATTTAAAATTTTGCAGTAGGGTTTCGTAAAAGATGTAAGCGTCCGATAACAGAGCATATCACAAGAGCTATGAAAAGGGTAAGCAAAGTTTTAATAATATTACGGATAAACATTGTGGTAAAGTCAAAAACATTCAATTTGAATTTTAAATTTAAATCCTTTATTGTTTCAGGTAAGTATTTGTCACCGATACATTCATAAATTTCACAATTTTCCCACTTCACAATTTTAACCATAGAAAAAAAAAAATTCTAGTAGTACAATACAAAAGCACATGCTAGCGGCGCATTTTGCTCGTTTAGTAGCTAATATTCCTCTACTTATTAATCAAATGCTTATACATAGTATAACTTTAACGGATATTGTCAAAATGCGTTAACACCCACGCAAAACAAAACAATTACTAACAATGTTCAGCTTTCGAGGATAATGTAAAAACATTTTTGATGTAAAAAGGAACATACAATTTAATTAAAAGGGTTGTCAAGTTTGTAAGTGGGAAGACTTTTTAATGTTAGCTTTTACTTTTAGGGTTTATTTTTTGTTTAAGCCATGTGCGGTTTAAATCAAACTTATTATTTAAAGAGGCCATTTGGCCACTTACTCTTCAAGAAGATATTTGACCACTATATCGCCTGGTGGTAAGCGATGATGTGGTTAAAGGTGATAAACACGCTAGATCTAGAATGGTCTGGTTCTCAAGGGCTGGATGCTGCCGGAACACCGAAAGGCGACAGATTTACTACCTTGATAGTGGTATAAGCTACATTTTGGTAACAAATCAGGCGGAGTATCTTATCTAAGCTTGTAATTATTTATGGGGTAATATTAATACATTATTGCATTTATACGAATCCATTGTTACACATGTTACAGCTTGCAACTAATGTTCATTGGTGACTAGTTTAATGCCATTAATAATTTAATAAATGTTCATGTACCATTATTACCGATTTAATGTAATGGAAATTGTATGGAATGGAAATATATATGAAGTGAAAAAGTACTTATGATAACAAACCATAGATACTAGCGCCATTTTGACAGCCATATCATTGCCATCTGGGAGTTTCACTCTCTACATACTAGCTCTATTATCAGATCAGCTCGATGGTACCATAAAATTTCATTGCCACCGAAAGTATACAAGTTAAGTCAAATTACAGCTCATTCGGACACCAGCAAGTTAAAAGTTGAAAAATGTTTATACATTTTGACGGACAAATTACATGCTATACGAAATATACTTATTTATACGAACATTGCAAGTTAAGTAAAACCTTGCAATGTTGTATTTAACCGACTTCACAAAAAAGGAGGAGGTTCTCAAGTCGTCTGTATGTTTTTTTTTTTTTTTTTTTTTTTGTGTGTATGTTACGCAATTTCTCCGTCAATAGTGAACGGATCCAAATGATTATTTTTTTAATACGTAGGATACGTTTTCGAGGTGGTCCCATTTTAATTTTATCGAGATCTGATAAGCATCTCCAGAGATATGGAGATAAATACCTCAAACATAGAAGAATGTACTGGTTTTAGTAGAAGAGTCCCAAGAAGATTATACACAATGGAGGTTGCTATTGCATATACTTTTGAAGACTAAAAAATATGACCTTGAATAATGTTTTTACATCTTTCTTCTCGTTGATTTTGGTTTTTGACAGATATTCTTACGGTAACTGTGAGCGAGATAGAAATAAAGGTGGGGATAATAAATATTTTAAAAAAATATATATCTTATAGGCTAGCGTTTGACCACTATCTCACCTGTTGCTAAGTGATGATGCGGTCGAAGATAGAGCAGTGGACTAGAATGGGAACTGGCTCTCAAGGATAGCTGCCTGAACACATAAGATGTTTGGCGACAGATTTTCTGACTTGAGGGTGGTAGCTGGCCAGGCGGACACTAGATATGTGATACCACCATGCGGGGGTTGTTGGTTTCTTAACGATGTTTTTCACCTTCACCGGAGGGCAACTGTGAGAAGCGCACATATATTTTTCGATCGAAAAATTCATTGGTGCACGGCGGTTTGAACTCGGTACCACGGCATCAAAGCCGACTGTTCTCCCAATTACGCCACCGGTCCCTCAATAAATAATTATATATTAATAATTATAATAAATAATTATATATAAATATAAATAAGTTGTCTTCACAGGAATGTTCTACCGGGCAAAGTCTTGTTAGGGTGCAAACTTTTTTAAACATACCTAAGATTTTTTGACATGACATGACGTTTGCCGAAGATGGCGGCCATTTCAGTCCCGCGACACTGCATACATTATTAAATAACTCAGAATTATGAACGTACTTTGTACCAACCAACACTGCAAAAAAAAAATTATAAGCATAATACCACAGATTATATAATAGTTACTTCGTAAATAATACTTTCCGTTGTTAGGTTGGCTGCACAGTGCTTTCATAATTCGGGTTTCAACAATATAGGGAAGTGCCTCTTATAACGTAGTAGAGTGATTCAGTACTCTGTTGGCCATATGGCGGCAAGTAATGTTAATAATCGCAAATAATACTTTTTTATATTCATTTTGGAATACAACTAGTCCGTGTTATAAAAGTATTTGGAATTATTGTAATAAAATAGACAATTAATTATCGTGTGTGTCAGATGCTTTAATTGCACAGGGCCATTTTGGACATTGTCCTTTGATACCTTGATGACATAATTATTACTAGTGAATATTATCACTTTAGCAAGGCATTTAAAGTCAATTTTTTTAGGGTTCCGAAGCCAAAGGGTACCAAATGAACACTTTCTGAGACTTTGTTGTCCGTTCGTCCGTCCGTCCGTCCGTCCGTCCGTGTGTCTATACATATGTGCGCACTTTACAGATCTGTATCTTCTTAACCGTTATAGGTACATACTTGAAATTTTCAAAAAGTATATATCCGTCAGTGTATAACGGCCCAGACACCAAATGTAATAGATGCATGTAATTTAATTAAAACTTGTTATGCACTAAAAAGGGTAAAATAAGTTATTTTTCAAAAAAAATAAAACCGACTTCATTATCACAAACAGGCACTCAAAAGCGAAAAATAAATTACTTAAAATTATTATAAGCGCTACCCACTTATCTATTTGAAGTCGGTGCCAGCCAAGTCTATTGGATAGTAGATATATACTATGTATGTAGTAGTAGTAAGTAGGTACATGTAGGTTAGTAAGTAGGTAGATACATGTAGGTATTATCTATCTACTACCTATTAGACTTGGCTGGCACCGACTTCAAATAGATAAGTGGGTAGCGCTTATAATAATTTTAAGTAATTTATTTTTCGCTTTTGAGTGCCTGTTTGTGATAATGAAGTCGGTTTTATTTTTTTTGAAAAATAACTTATTGTATGTTATAGGTTTTGCGTCTACGTACGTGCTACGGTGCTACAAGCTACGAGAAAGTGCTACGATTGAATAGGAACGAGGTTTGAGCGACGTAAATCTATTTTTGGCTAGCTTCAGACAAGATTGGATTGAAAGAACAGGTGTACACTTTTTATGGTAAATATGTGGATTGAAGTTTCAGACCTGTAGTTTTAAGTTTGATGGAAATAATGGTTTCAAAAAAGACCCTGCTGTTCATAATCATCAAAGACTTTGATCAAAGAGATGACCAACAAGGTCTTTAACAACATAATTTTGTACCAAATTCTAATTTCACATTAATCCCGAGAAACATTTTACATTTAAACCGTCTCTGATTTACGTATTTGTCCCGAAAATGTAAGCTACAGGACAATTTAGTGTTTACATAGCCAAGCACCGGTTATACCTAGTGGGCACTAGGGAGGAAGAAGTTCGTGTAAGTTCGGTAAACTTCGGTCAATTTCGGAGGCTTGTTTGGCTTGTGTAGAGTTACAATCTCCTAAGTTTTCATTTCGACTGACCTATGGTAACGTTACGTTTTTTTTTAGAATTTTAGTTATTCATTTTGTTAATAGTAAGATTTTGTATGATCTTTATTGAAGTTATTTGTCCATTAATTTAAATATCTGAACATTAATTTAAAGCATTTCTCTCTTATTTTTTTCTCTGGTACAGTAAGCTGTATGATTATTTCTAGATCAGAAATTAATATGAATTTATTGATCAATTGCATAATTGAATATTTACTACCAACAAGTTGCGCCCCGCGGATTTGTCCGTGTTAAAAAGTGTTCTATGTCATATTCCACTATATTGGCTATCTCTGTACAAAATTTCAGCTAAATCGGTCGAGCCGTTTGACCTTGAATTTTGCATTTATAACATTGTTGTTGATTAAAAATGCATAGTTACGAACATAGTTAATAAATTAATTATCATTTATTTGTCAAGTAACATGGACTCATTTACGTACCAAAATAAACCATTAACAGTCACATTAATTCAAATCCTAAATTATGTAATTAAGTTATGCAATTTAACAAATTAATAAGACATTTCATTAAATTACAAGAATACATCATAGGACCTTCATTTTAAAGTTGATTGAATATAATGTGCTAGATTTGATGCTGAAAATTGTACACGATTTCCTAATAATCTAGTGTTTGCCTGTATCTAATTTATACTCGGTGTACATTTAACTTTTGAGCGTTGTATAAATTGTACGGACTTTAACAGAAAATTGCTATTTTAATTTGTTTACCAGTGGGTCATTTCATGTATTTGAGGGCTCAGTGGTGTAGTAGGAGAATGGTCGGCTTGGATGCCAGAGGTACCGAGTTCAATCCCTACCGTACACCAATGGATTTATGTATCGAAAAATGTATGTGCGCTTTTCACAGTGGCCATCTAATGTGTTCCGGCAGCTATTCTTGAGAGCCAGTTCCCATTCTAGGCCTAGCGTGCTTACCATTCTCGACCGCATTGTCACTTACCAACAGATGAGATAGTGGTCAAGTGGTACCCGTATATATAAACAAGCAACTAGGTACTCTGTCTTTGTCACTTTAAAATATTTATTCTAAGGATTTTGTATTTGGTACAAAATTATCCAACACCCAAGTTCAACGACTACTACTGCTAAACTAATAAAGTTATCTTAACCGCTATAATTTTTCTTTAAAGTTCCTAAAATGCGCTATTATCACGAATTTTTCCAGATTTTTCAAGTCAGCAGTTTAGCTTTTAGAGGGGGAGGGACGCCCTACTGGAACAAAATTTTGCACTTTAAAGTTTAATATTTCGTAAATGCTCCATTTCAATCGAAAAATGGTATTAGCAACCCTTAAGTCATTTTAAAAGACCTATTCAACGATATACCACAAGATGGGGTAGACGATGAAAAAAAAATCATCCCCACTTCTCATATAGGGGATCTACCCTAAAAAAAAAATATTTGTCAAAATTTTATTTCAGCACTTTGTCGGCGTAATTTATATACATACCCCCACAAAATTACAGCTTTCTAGTATTAACGGTCTCTTAGCAAAATCTCGGACAGACAGACAGACGGACACGATGAAACTATAAGGGTTCCTTGTCACCCTAAAAAAAACTATTTAGCTCAAGAACCTTGAAAACTTTGAATGACTTCACAAAAAGAGGTAATCCATTCGCCTCAATGTTTTGTGCCAAACCATACCAACGGGTGTTTAGTCCTATCCGTGTATCCATATTTACCACCCCTTGAATATAGCTACATATATATATTTTTTTAATAAACCGTTTTGTCCCAATGCTGTGTAAAAGTCCCTTCATTGAATTCATTAAGGTTAGTTGGTATCGTTTGCCAGTCCTTCTAAAATGAAATAGAATAGAATTTCCCTCGAAATCTAAGTAAATCTACATATACGTTTTAGCTATAAAATTCTAATATCTCGAGAGAAATTCCAATTCTAAACCCAGCGTGCCACTATCATCGACCGCATCATCACTTACAAACAGGTGAGATAGTGGTAAAAAGAAAAAGAAAATTACCATGTTTTACGTTCATGTGAGCTTAGACATTTCGGCTGTTACAAGCGCCATGTTCACGGACGAACGCCGTATTTACGGACATGTTCAGTTTTTCCGTGAACATAAAAGCACCGAAATATCAGAAACTAACACTAAACAAAAGACAAATAAATATATCGTAAATAGTTCTAATAATAGTGTCAGTGACCGCGAACACTTAAATAAACTTATCTGGCCAGAAATTCTATTCTCGACATCGTGCACGTATGTACCTGAAAGTCGATTATATCATAGAAGGTATCGAGACAGGGAGTCACATTAAATGCAGAGCGGAAAATTGCATCGTAACCCAACTACCCTCAGTTCACTGCGCTGAGGGTAACCCGGGGTAATCTAACTTATTAAATCTAAGCACTTTGACAAGGGACTGAGGCATTATGCCGCAACTAATTAGTAGGTAGTTGATTATGTACTGATTTAGTAACCGACTTCAAAGAAGGTGTCTGTATTTCTTATGTATTTGCCCACCGACTTTTCTTTCAATTGTAGACCGATTTTCAAATTTGTGTGCTACAATGCCACAGGAGACACACATATAGACAGATACATAAATATACACGTCAAAATTATAATATTATATATTATGACTATAGATATTACATATTATATTATAATATATATGATTATATAATATAATATTATAACACCGCTTCATTTTGCGTCGGGAGTTAAACATTGAATTGTGACACTAATACGTTTAAACCATAATCGTTACGCGTACTTCCGAAACACTTCTTGTATAAGCTAAGCTTTAAAGCTTTTTTGCCACCTTAATATGAACGATCTAATTAGGTCTCTTGAAATTCAAATGTCTAATCGGAGCGCTAATCGAAGCATTTAGTTCTCGAGCTACCATAAACCTAACGCGATTGTCTGTAAATGGGACAGGTAGACTAAGGCAAATAGCTCGGCTCTAATCTTAATCTTAATTATAAGTATTTAAAATAATTAAAATGCTATAATGGAACGGTGTAGCAGAGCCACAGCATGCATGCTAACAATACAATGGTACCTGTTGGTAAGTAATATGCTTTAACATTAAAATTCATATTTTAAAGCTTTACATTATTGATAGAGAATCATTACACATACCTTTCATCCCAGCAATTTTTTCTAGAACTTGTAGTAGATCCATAGCTTCGTTTAACTCCATTTCACTAATGAAATGAATATATAATATATATGAATATGTCAACAGTTATTTACAACAACACTATTACTCATGAGTATAAAGTAAGCTTATTTAGCACCAGTTTTCACCGATCTCTGATAAGGTCTCAAATAGCTATCTGACATATAACATTACTTATATAAAAAAATACTAGTGTATATGCGAGATTAATTCACAATCCACAGGTGGTAGTAGCATTATATCGATGTTACGCCAAAAAGTAGCATAACACCATCAAAGAGAAAAACTAACGCCATAACTTTACAGTGTTCCGGCAGCACAAATACCTTGAGGATCAGACCAATCTAGGCCTAGAGTGTTCACCATCTTCGACCACATCATCGCTTAACAACAGGCAAGATAGTAGTTTATATACTTGTTTTAAGATTCGACTGATATCTTAAGAGATATGGTGAGAAACACCTGTCATAAAAAATTTACACCACCACAACAAAAACTAACTTTTTGCACAGTAAAGTATCTTATCTGAAACTTTTAAAAATTAAACTTTGTTCATAAAACCCATGAATACTCTTATAAAAACGTTGTAGTCAACACGTTCAAATGTCCAAAACTATTCGAGATACTGCAGGTAGCATTATCTGTGACACAACATGTGCATTTAAATGACCATTTACCGCCAATTTACCCAATTACCTGAGCCGAGCAGATTCCCCCTTACTAACATCATTTGTAATATTGTGTTATTGTGATATTAACGTTCATATCGCGTCCATTACTCTTTAGGTTATCCGTCATTTAAAACCATCATTCATGAGTGATGGTTGCCGACGCATAAAATTAGGCGTCCAACGGTAGGTAATCCGTCATTCAAAACCAAAAGTCATGACTGATGGTTGCTCATGCAGCAAATCAAAGTATGTATATATCGGCCAGTCACCGTCAGTCACCCCATTACACGATCAGTTATCCATCAGTCGCAGCCGTGACTGTGAGCAAACTGACAGCAAAACCTACCGTGTAATTTAGGTGGCAATAGCCGAATGGATAAGGTTGTCGGACTGGCGATCGAGAGGTCGTGAGTTCGGTCCCCACCCCACCCATTGCACTATTGACGTGAACCCACTCCAGACACACGCATATTTAGCTTAGTTGGAGAGGTTAACAAGAATACTAGTAATGTGCAACCCACATTGCGAGTAATCATAAAAAAAAATTGACTCCTTTATATTAGACAATAGGTTACCATCAGTCACAGCCGTGACTGCCAGCAAACTGACAGCAAATCTGAACGTGTAATGGGCGCCTATGTATGTATGTATAGTATAGTGTGTATAGTAGATGTGTACCGCTGCTTTGCTTCTGTAAAATTCGTAAATATTGCTGCAGTAAAAATCTTACTTATTATTAAAAGTAAAGTTTGGATTCGTGTATTAGTGTGTCTTTTTTTATTTGTTATAGTCAAGCGTTTGACCGCTATCTCTCCTGATGTTAAGTGACGATGTGGTCGACGATGTAGAACGCTTGGTTAGAAGATACCTATTCACTCGCGACGTGAAGACCCCTAGATGGTACCTTTCCGGAAACACAGACTCAGGCAAGGAGTTTCAATCCCTGGCGGTACGTATGATGAATGTGGAAGCAAATCGCTTCGTTCGGATTGATGGAATATCCACCATGTAGCGGTGGCGTGATCTGAATCTAATGCGTATATGAAGTAGAAGTAAAAGTAGAAGTAGAGACGTTTTCCTGCCTGATTGAAGTGCCATCTACCAAGCCTTATTTTCAAACTAAATTGTAGTCCATCCAGGGACATAAAGAATTAGAACACACGCAAATAAAACACACAAACATTGGTCCAGCCGTTTAGGCGGAGTCCAGTGACATACACAATAACACACTTACAGAGGAATTATCTAATACTAAAAGAATCTTTGTCCTGACATACTGACTGACTGACTGACTGACTGACTGACTGACTGACTGACTGACTGACTGACTGACTGACTGACTGACTGACTGACTGACTGACTGACTGACTGACTGACTGACTGACTGACTGACTGACTGACTGACTGACTGGCTGGCTGACTGACTGACTGACTGACTGACTGACTGACTGACTGACTGACTGACTGACTGACTGACTGACTGACTGACTGGCTGACTGACTGACTGACTGACTGACTGACTGACTGACTAAAAGACAACGCACAGCCTAAACCGCTGATCGTAGAGACTTGAAATTTGGAGGGTATATTTGTCTTAGTACGCAGGGGTGAAGGGAGAGAACATGAAAACGGGTGAACCGATTTGGCTAATTCGTATTTTATCGTCGAAAGAATCGTTTTTAGAAAAGAAAAGTTTTAAGTAAATAAAAGAAGTTTGTAACGCGGGCGAAGCCGCTGGCCACTTCTAGTTATACATAAAGATACAATTAATTATTTCAGTTCTATAATAGTAACGCAACAAAATCTACAAAATCTCGGTCCAAAATATACCTAGGTTTAAAGAACCGTGACTCACAGCATTACAAATACACTTTGTCTATCAGACAAACAGTAATTATTTTGACCTCTGCTCTGAATCTATTTAGATGTCTGCTGGAATAGAGTTTTCAGAGTTCACGGTCAACTCCAAAGTGGAATTAATTATTGTGTTTATCTTTTGTAGAATTGCAATATCCACCTACCAAGTACCTATTTATAATATAATGTATTTATTAAGGGGTCGGTAGCGTAATCGGGAGAACAGTCGGCTTTGATACCAGAGGTACCGAGTTCAAACCCCGCCGTGCACCAATGGATTTTTCTATTGAAAAAATTATGTGCGCCTTTTGTAGTGCCCCTCCGGTGAAGGAAAAACATCGTTAAGAAACCAATAGCCCCCGCATGGTGGTAGGACACTATCTAGTGTCCGCCTGGCCAGCTACCACCCTCAAGTTAGAAAATCTGTCGCCAAAACATCTAATATGTGTTCCGGCAGCTATCATTGAGAGCCAATTCCCATTCTAGGCCTAGCGTGCTTACCATCTTCGACCGCATCATCACTTACTAACAGGTGAGATAGTGGTCAAACGCTAGCCTATAAGATATATAAAATATATATATCTAGTTACCTTTAAATCTGTTATTGGCCTTAAGTATCACAATATCATTAAAACTATGTTAATTAAGGGCTGTGGATTTTGTTAATAAATACATAAATAAGTTTTGTAATTCTAAATAGGCGAGGAATACACCACTATCTTTCCTGATGTTAAGTGACGATGTGGTCCAAGATGTAGCACGCTAGCCCAGAAAATAACTATTCACTCGCGACTTGAAGACCCCCCAGGTGGTTATCGGGAAACATAGACTAGACTAGACTAGGGCAAGGAATTCAATTTCTTGGCGTACGAGGAATTTCGAAGCAAATCGCTTCTATTCTTCTTGCATATACTTATTTATTTATTGTTCTTTCCATCTTGGCTAATTTAAATGACTTCCCGTTAACTAGCATCTGGGGGTCTACCAGTGAATAGGTATATTCTAGGCAAACGTGCTACGTCTTGGAGCACATCGACACTTAACATCAGATGGTCAACCGCTAGATAAGTTAAAAAATCTTACAACGGACCGGGATTCGTAATTCGTAATTAAACCTTGGCTATGGCATGCATGACTGAGTGCTCCGAACTCTTCACGCTCTATCTCAAAAACGGTCTTACGTACAAAAAATTATTCAGCCCAAAATTTGTAGAAAATTGAATTCACTATTATATAACAGGGTTAACATTACACATATCAGCAACTGACTTGGACAAATACTGACGTAGAAAAAAAGTACCTAGTCTTAATTTAAGCAATCATGTTTTAACGTACGAGGATTTTAAACAGCACTAAAGTAAAATCGTAAAGACTCAGCCTAAGGTTGGTTTACTTAGGTAGGTATCTAAGGCTACGTTTAAAGGGACCTTGTCAGTAGTAAAGCTGGTTTATGACTCAATTAACTTCGTCAATGCAATAAAGAACAGAATACAGTTTTATAACTAACGTTAATGTGAGGTGTATATCTAATACATAATAGGTAACTAGTATATAATACTAATACTAGTATTTATATAATCTATTTTTGAATTATAATAAAAATATACCCATAAACATTTCGTGTCAAATAATGAACCGTATTTCGTGGCATTTTTTGGCATGGCGTATGGCAGGTTGAGTGTCACATGCCCTGTAATTTCACTTGTCCAACTTGAGAGATTATTTTTATGTCAATTTATAGTCACAATATTATATCAGCTGGGACACAGAATAATGAATAGTTGGCTGGGGCGAATTGCTATTATTACCTAAAATAATAACAAGGTACGTACGAGATTTTACCAGCTGTTTAATTTGTTTTATTTTATGCCTAATTATTTGATTAACTGTAAATCAAACTAACTTTGGCATAACATTGGCACTAGTATATTAGTAATTAGTGATACGACGCTAGTACCTACTATAGTCGTATCACTGTTTGTTGTTTGTGTGTCGTATTTAATATATTGTGTAACCTAGCAATCCAAAATGCTATATGCTATTATATTTTCTATAGAAACACATTACATCCAGTTGAGTAATATAGGTATATTACAAATATCATGGCATTCAGCATTTTGGATTGTAGTAGGTATCTAAGTATTTCTATACCATAACCTCCAAAAATAAAACCTATTCGTTTGTCGGCTCAAAAGTATATTTCATTGCATGGGTAACAACCCTTTATTAGAAAAAAACTATATTCTGTAATACTATTTACCAATAGTTCCTAATAAGGAATTTTAACAATTTAGTGCAGACATCTATCGCGTTAAGGACGAAACAAAAATGAAACGCTACCGACGAAATTCTTCGCGAGATTCAGAAGGGCTTTTAAATCGTAGTCTGTACATGAGTACAGAGATGGCGGCACTGGTTGTATGTAGTTCTAAGTTTTATTGTAGATGGCGTTGGTAAAATGATTTGACAAAAAGATTTTTTTTACCATTAGCAAACACGCAAAATGTATATTTTTAATGCAGCTTTCGTGTAACTAGTCGTTGGAACAATGCGTGTTACATTCTATGAACTATCGCTAGGGTCATCGAACTTTGTCACACGCAATTTTTTACAGTACCTATTTGTTTCACCAGTTGAGTGCCTGCTGTATTTCAGTTGACATACGTTAAAATTTATGAGTTTAATTAAAACCGGGTCACGCGATAATTTACCTACTCAACAAGCACTGTCAACTCATTGTTACCCATGGAATCATTGGAATCTAATTCGTCCGTAGGCTCGGATCTTAATTCTACATTATGATCACTGGTTTTTAACCGACTTCACAAAAAAGGAGGAGGTTTTCAATTCGACTGTATTATTATTTTTTTACCTCAGAACACCGTCAAATCTTAACCGATTTGAAAAAATATTGTTTTTGTTTGAGAGATTATGCCTCCCGTTTGGTCCCATTAAAATTTTATCTAGATCTGATAATAATCTCTGGAGATATGGAGATAAACAATATAAACAAATTTGTATACCTTGATTACATGATTATGACTGCTGGCTACTTTGACTATCGCGGCATGTGAAGTCGGTTTTTTCGTTTTGTACGATCATAAATTATTTCTTATCTGTCACTGGTTACTAAATATATGTCTACTAGGTGTGCCTTGTCTAGGTTTCGGTGGTAGCTCGAACCAGGACCAACCACACTTACATTTCTGATGGGCTATTAGCGTGTGACCACTATCTCGCGTGGCGCTAATCGACGATGTGGTCAAAGATGGTGAACACGCTAGGCCTAGAATGGTCTGACTCTCAAGGGCTGTGTGCTACCGGAACATTTTCTTCTTGATGATGGTAAGTTACGATAGATACGTTAGATACGAGATAGGTAGCAAGTGAGGCGGGAACATCGATATAACTAATCCACATTCCACATTCATCATACGTACTTCCAGGGATTGGAACTTCTTGCCTATGTCTGTGTTTCCGGAAAGGTACCATTTGGCAGACAGACATCAGCTGGTCGCAATAAAAACAACCTTCGGTGTTGCTATTATTTATTCTGTGGTAGATGTAAAGTTAGAAAAAACTTTTTATAGGATAATTTAAGATCGTTTACAAAACGAAAAAAACAAACTTCTAATGCCACGCTACACATTTTCAGTTTCTACTTTGAGCATTTACCAATGGAGATGTTAACGTTGTCCGCAAACATTTTTTTCTGCCGATACTTACGGGGGACGAGGTAAACACGCATTGCACACACACAAATTACTCACTTTAACGATCCCGCACAGTAGCTTGAAACACACACACACAGTATTAAAAATACAGCGTAGTTAGACACGCTCATATGGCCATATGGCCAGCAGAGGGGTACGCCTTGCGTTAACATCTCCATTGGTAAATGCTTGAAGAGTGTCTACTAAAAGTCGCTGCATACGTAACGAGATATTATCTCGGAAGGGACGTGAATGGGACGGAGGTGTGAGTGAGGGCCACGTTCCACGTCCTTGTCTCCGTGACATATGCACTTCAATATACATTTTGTATGAAACGATATTTCCAAAACTTCCCGTCTCGTCCCGTCCGTATAAAACCTGTCACGTATGCAGCGGCTTTAAGTTTGAGATGTTTATTTCCATATCTCTTAGAGATACTTATCAGATCTCGATTCAATTACAATGGGATCATCTTGGAAATATACCCTAACGCTTAAAAAATAAATAATTCGTAGCGGTTCACTATTATCGACGGAGTAATCGCGTAACATACATACAATAAAAAACACGACGAAATGAGAAGCTCCTCCATTTTGAGAGTCGGTTCATAAAATAACAAACAAATCCGTAAATTAAACGAATCTTATGTTAAAACAAAATAATCAAAAATGTTCGTAGTGCAAAAGAAAGAATTTATCGTACAAAAATACAAAAAGTTTTATAAGGCCGTAAAAAGAGATATATTTCAACTCTGGAAGAAACCCGAAGTTTATAAAAACGAAATGATTTTTAGGAGTTTTATTAGAAGCTATTTCAGGAACAGATTCCCTTTACAGTTTATTAAAGCTTAAGAGCGTGTGGGGACTGGGTGGGAGTGAGACATTAATGACCCACAAAAATATCTTGAAGATTAAAATCTCTTAAGGCCCGTTTTACTCTACTTCGTGATTATAATTCGTTCACTAACCATGAATAAAATTGAAACCTTTAAATCCAAAATCACACACACTTTGCAATTTATAATATCAGTAGAATTTAGGTTTAATTGTACTGAGTTTTGACTGAATGGAACCAAGAAATAAAAATGTCTTCAACTTTATTACCCTGTTATGATTATCGAAAATACACTACACTATCTAGGTGCACATCCAATTCCATTCAAATTGATTTAGTAGCTACGGATATACGTGGAAGCAAACGAATTAATGTATTTTCGATAAATTTTCCCAAGTAAATTAATTTTACTATGGGTAGATTTGAAAAAAATAAAAACACGTGTTTCATTATTTGTTTTAAGGTTTATTTGTACCGAGTTTTGAGTGAATTGGTCTAAGGAATAAAATTTGCAATTAAAGACTAGAGAAGAACTAGAAACTTAATCATATGGGCTTATAATGTTTTGTGGGTATAATCGACTCAAAAATAAAAATTTACTCCTTTTGGCCTGAATTATTTTAAAATATTGATGATTAATGATGACTTCACATCGGAGTCACATCGGACTACCATTTGCACGTTTCTGGAGCGAGAAACTAATTGAAAGTGAAGCGCTTCCTCGTCAACAGCGGAACGGTTTATATCGAACGCTGATGTCGTTAAATTAGAAACCACTGCTATAATGGACAATGCTCATAAAACGACGTGCAGTCTGTTCTTTTATAATCCTTAAGATAGCCGCACGTTCTGTATTGAAACCCCTTATTGAGTGCTCATAAATTTAGCGAACCGTATTATTGACGGGCCTCGTAGACCCTAATAAAATATTGACTACCTTGAGAGTACAATCTTCGAAGTGATTAGATAGATGTGTCCCTTGTCAAAATCTTATTAAAACATAGACTAACAATGTCACTTTTGCTGCATGTGTAGGTAATATCTATTGAAAACCTTTTAACAAAATAAATTAAGACCGTTTAAAGACCAAAAAACCGACTTAACCATGCCGCCGTTTTCAGTAACAAGTTTGAAGCGTATTTCAGACTACGCTATACCAACTATTCCGCTATATAGCACAGCATGACAAGCAAATTACAAGGAAACTGGCTGCTATATAGTATAGCTAAGTGTGAACGTGTTATATGTAAATTTAGGGTGAGCGATATTGTTGCGCTATAAACTATATGCTTTCCAATACAATACAAAACTCTTTATTGATAACCAGATATTTACAAATTGTACGACTTATCTAGTATACTGTAATAGTAAGGCAATACAATCGGCGGTCTTATCGTATACAGCAATTTCTTCCAGACAGCTTTTAAGCTATTATGTTATGGTGTAGTCTACGTCTATGGTCTAATATAATATATCTAAATACTCATCAAATCTGCCTACTAAACCGAAATATTAAAATTTCGCTCCTATATTCCCTGGGCATTATAGGCATACTGTAGAGTGAAACTTTTTACGTTAGTTCAGTTAAATTCCATTCAGCCACCCTCTCAGTGCCATGAAAGAGTTCCTGGGCTGTGCTCAAAATGCAAGCGTATTAAATATGTAACTAGAAATCTTGCTAGCTTTTATAAAGTGAATGTATGCTTACTTTTACGATGTGTATGTACTAAGGCAAGAGCGTTAGTCGCAAATTCAATTTCCCTACAACCAAACGGAAGAACCGATTTTGATTTAGTTTGTTTTTGTTTGACAGGTGACTTAATTGTGACTTGAGAATGTGATCTTTGTTTCGCGAAAATTCGTTCAGCCGTTTCAAGATTATGAGCTCTTTTCTAGTTGACGAGGCTATTAGAACAACTTTCATAATTCTGTTACTTGAATGATATTGCAAGGCCATTAGTAGGCCTGATAACTAGATGTAAGAATATTGTAAACAACAAACAAAACTACCGCATGTATTAATTAATGAGAGATCTTGAATGGAAGAGAAGCACAACAAAGACTCCCATTCAGTGTGGTCGAATTAATTAATTTAAAAAAAAACTTAATAAAACCTAAACCTGATGCTGGGGCAGATGCCTTGTAATCTGCAGAATACTCCTTACCGGCAAACCGCATATATGTCGGGTCAAGGCTAATTGTAATGGCCTCAATGAACTGATTATACATAGGTAGATCAGTAGAGAGAGGGTTTTTATTTTAAATTTAAGTATTATTATTAACTGATTATTACCTAATTGTTACCTAAGAACCTTTGTTACCTCAAAGTTGACAAACTAGGTGTAATACATTTTAATGTCGATAAATCTCACAGCAGATTTAATTTGTAAATATCAATATTGATCTCAGAACATTTTATACAAACCTGTCGAGAATAATTAGAGGCACCAAGATATTTAAACTGAACATTAAAAGAATCAACGACTACAATAAATTACAGCTTTCTGGTACTAGTCTCTGAGCTAAGCCGCGGATAGAAAGACACAGATAGACAGATGGACGAACGAACTTACACAATACTATAAAGATAAGATTGAGGGCCCGGTGGCGTAATCGGGAGAACGGTTGGCTTTGATGCCAGAGGTACCGAGTTCAAACCGCCGTGCACCAATGGATTTTTCTATCGAAAAATGTATGTGCACTTTTCACAGTGGCCCTCCGGTGAAGGAAAAACATCCTAAAGAAACCAACAACCACCGCATGGTGGTAGGACACTATTTAGTGTCCGCCTGGCCAGCTACCACCCTAAAGTTAGAAAATCTGTCGCCAAACATCTAATGTGTTCCGGCAGCTATCCTTGAGAGCCAGTTCCCATTCTAGGCCTAGCGTGCTTACCATCGTCGACCGCATCATCACTTACCAACAGGTGAGATAGTGGTCAAACGTTAGCCTATAATATATATACAAAAAATATATATGTATATAAAGATATTTATTTCAAAAATGTATTTCATGTATACAGTTGTACACGAAAGGTTAAAACAGTTTTAAACTGAAATTAAGATAGAATGTACTCTACAAAAAAAAACATACTATTTTGTAGAGTACTCGTATCTATAATCATAATAATGTCTGAATCTATAGAGTGTTCTTGTTTGGGCCTGTTTGGGGTCCATGGAACTAACTGTTCCACGACCAAATCAGGCTAGGTTTCTTCGTTCTCTCTTGGGCATCCTATATCTAGTAACTTATGCTCAATGAGCATTCATTGTTAATATAATATAATACTAAAGCTAATATTTATTTGTTACATGATTTGAGTAGCACCTCTACGATTTGAAATGTTAGTGAAAGATAAAATCGTGGAAATAAGCACGATTTTCAGCATAAACTACTATGTATGTTCACGCGAATCTATACAGCAAAATGACCGAAACATTATTGTTGGTTTCGAATATGCTATGATTACTACGAATGCTACGAACGCTACGTGTTTTTGTAGCTCCCCGCCAAACAATAAAAATAGAATACGACGTAAGTTTACAGCTGCTACACTTCAACAAAGAAAATTGGGTTTGCTATAATTTGACACAAGGCTTTTAGGAAATCTACACAGTGGGTGTGATGGGATTTATATTTAGTAGAGTCACATGAGTAAAGAAAAGGTATCTGTACTCATGTGGTAGAGTACCCCATAGATATCACTCGTAAAAGTCGTAATGAAAGAAAGAAAGAAAATCGTTTATTTGGCAAAAACTCACATAGTAACAAATTTAATTAATTATAATAATAATGTAAAACATAAAAGAAGAAAGAACACAGGTTTTAAAATAAGTTTATGAGAAGTGAGGTGCCAAAAAGGCTTAACTCAGAACATATGTCTGGGGTTACACACCTAGACGCTGGTTTTCAGCTAAGCCTGCGGGTGATGAACTAGCGCGAAAATATTTTTATTAAATTTAAATATTATATACAATGTAATATAATATATATATATTATATTACATTGTACAGTACATATTAGTAAGTTAAATATATGCATAGAATATATATATATATATATATATATATAGATATAAGGAGAAATAAATAGATACATACATACGAATGCTGGATACAAATGCAAAATGTGATCTATGGCTTATGGTAAGAGAAGGAAATATTTAAGTAGTGGACAAGATGGATATACCGTAGGCTTGATCAAATGAAATACTAACCCCCGTATTCACAATGGGTTATTATACTCTTTTCTGTCATTCAAATAAACATATTTTTGACAATACCTACTTGTGTCAATGCCACCGTCGTCAAAATTTTCATGAATACGGTCGACACTTCGCCGAGCAGTGCTAGTCAGATCGAATGACAGGTTGATCTTATCCAGTCTTCCAATTTGGAAATGTTTCATATGGAATCTAGGAAGATTGGAACAGACAGACGGATGGACATAGCAAAACGTATAAAGCATTGCATATTTCAAATGCAAGCATGTTTCTTTTTGAGATAGACTTTCCACTTTGAAACACATCATTTCAAATTGAAGAAATCTCTATATCATTGACGTACTATAAGAAACCGACTTCAAATGCCGTGCTATTAATTTTCAGTACCAAGTTTGAAGTGTTTATCTCCATATCTTTGGAGATTCTTATTAGCTGTCGATAAAATTATGGTATCATTCCTGGGATATTTCCTTTCCAACAAAAAAAGAATCATCAAAATCGGTTCATAAATGACGAAGTTATCCGCGAACAAACATAATATATATATACACATACATATATATACGGTCCATTTAAGAAACCTCCTTTTTTGGAAATCGGTTAAAAAGCCCTGCTTGCGTTTTAGTACATCATGTACAAGACCTGCTTGATTATACGGTGTACCAGTATTTTCTTTGATTATAACCTAAAGCAAATGGTAATCGTTTGTATTAAAATTAATTATTCTTAAACTTATTTTTAACCGACTTTACAAAAAGGAGGAGGTTCTCAATTCGTCGGAAACTTTTTTTTAATGTATGTTCACCGATTACTCGAAGATGCCTGAACTGATTTGGAAATATTTTTTTTTGTTTCAAAAGGTACCCTTTCCAATTGTCCCATTTAAATTTTATCGCAATCGACCGAGCCGTTTTTAATATATCAACATTTGTATTACGATACATTTACTTATCTCGACGACTATAATATAATAGTTACTACGTCTACTGGCAACTTTGACTAGCGCGACGTTTGAAGTCGGTTCTTTTAGTTTTTTAAACGATCTTAAATTATTAAGTGAAAGTTTTAATATGTTCACTTTTCTATTACGTACGATTTTTTCTTTCTATATAAACAATGATAGTCTTATGATAAAAATACACATGAAATAGACAATTGCTAAACTTAGCAACATTTACTAATACATACTTAACAATTAGCGTCACATGTTATAAATTACCTATTACGTTTAGTTTATAGTTTGGCAACATTACTACCTCAGCTAATTAAATGCACCTGCCGCAAAACACCAAGCGGTCATTTATCCATTGTTTCCTCCATAAGAAGGGACAACTTTTAGTGCGGCGCTGTTTATTCACTGAACCGTAAGGACTTAGAGGAACTACGAGTGCTTTATCGGAGAATCCCTAATAGTGTAATATACCATCTTGTAGTAGGAAGGATGTTTAGGTTAGTAGTAGTTACGAAAATAAACCGTGTTCTTACAGGATTTATATTTATTACCCACGTTGTTTCGTGTTGAGGAAGATGAAAATCGTGCTTCTTTTTGAATCGAGTATTTTAAAACTAACCTTTGTGACCTCTTTTGAAACATTAATAACGCTACAACTAATAATATTCACAAATAAATGTACACCTGAAAAACGTCATCATTATTAACAGCCAGTATTCGTCCACTGTTGGACATAGGCCTCTCCAATGGCACGCGCACTGAGCTCGATCTTCAGCTATTTGTTTCTAACCGCTGCCTGCTTGCGTATATCATCGCTCCACCTAATTGGAGGGCGTCCTACGCTTTGTTCATCCAGCCGTGGTCTCCACTCTAGAATACCTCTACCCCAACGGTTATCGGCTCTACGACCGATGTGACCAATACCCTTAGTACGAGTTTTCATACCAAACTCGATATCGTATATCAAGCAAATTTTGTATGAGAAACAGTACAGCGCCTCTAGTGGTTACTACACATAACTTAATTTAGACCAATCAGGGAACCAGAATAAGTCAAAAACTATGGGAGATCTGTCAAAAGCGTTTACGATAAAAACTCGTACTAAGGGTACAGTCGACTGCCACTTCAGCTTGCTTATAAGCTATGTCGATAACCTTGATGTATTAAATTTTCAAACAAGTTATAAACATTTTCTTGATTTATTCTTAAGACAATAACGTAGTTATGAGATCACTGAAAAAACTAAAATTTGACGTCGAAAAATGTTATATCCTACGGTCTTTTGAGAAACTGTTCCTGTTACAACTATGCTGAAGTAGCGTCTATAGATAGAATGCGACCAAAACCTTTCAACTACAATTAACTAAATCCTAAATTATTAAGATTCTGATAGCATCTTGCTGTTTTTGCCACATTAAAAAGTATCATATGTCTCCTACCATTAAGGCTATCTCTGCTTAAAATGCCAAACAATTCAGCCAGGCCTTAAACCCCTGCTGGGTTCACAGGCATCAAACAAACAACTTATTTATATAACTTTTTTAACCGACTTTAAAAAAAGGAGGAGGTTTCTCAATTGACGGTATATATATATATATATATATATATATATATATATATATAATATTATAAAGAGGAAAACTTTGTTTGTTTGGTTGTAATGAATACGCTCAAAAACTACTGGACCGTTTTTAAAAATTCTTTCACCATTCGAAAGCTACATTATCCACGAGTAACATAGGCTAAATTTTATTATGGAAAAAAATTGGGTTCAGTAAGATATTTAGGTTTTTTTGGGATACAAGGTGTAAAAAATCAACCAGAAAAGTTACTTATTTTGCGTACGCTGCCTAAACTATTAAAGATAGAACCATAAAATGTTCTAATTAATTGTAGATCTTATATTAGAGATTTTTTTTTGGACGCACCAGGAGGCACCGGAAAGACTTTTCTCGCAAATTTGATACTTGCTAAGATACGGCAATCAGGGAGCGATTGCAGTTGCTTCGTCAGGAATTGCTGCTACTCTCTTGAACGAAGGAAAAACTGCTCACTCTACGTTTAAACTCCCGCTATCCGTATCTTTAGATCAACGGTCTACGTGCTCTATTCGGAAAAATGGGCCTCTTGGTAAGTTACTGCAAGACGCGTCGTTGATAATATGGGATGAAAGCACCATGAGTCATAGAGCTCATGTGGTGGCGCCGTGGACCGTACTTTAAAAGACCTCCGAAGCTCTGCTAATGTCATGGGTGGTATCACTTTTGTATTTGCTGGAGATTTCCGACAAACGCTTCCAGTCGTCAACAGAGGTACGCGAGCAGATATTATGAAGGCATGTTTAAAATCGTCTCAACTTTGGACATCTGTTCAACATTTGAATTTGCGCACCAATATGAGTGGAAATACGCATAGCAATTTTCCACAACAGCTGCTGAAACTTGGTGAAGGAATTTTTCCATCTTTAAATTTGGGCACCGGTTATGCAGTTAATTTGGATGAGTTTCTAGACCAAATAGTCCATAATTTAGATAACCTGATAGATGCTTTATATCCTGACATCGAAAACTTATATTAAAATGATTTTCGTTGGCTGTGTTGTAGAGCAATAGTTTCTCCCAGGAATGAAACAGTCAACGAAATAAACAATTTAATTACGCAGAAAGTACCGGGTGAAGTAAAGTGCTATAAATCCATAGACACCGTCACTAACATCGAGGACGCAGTGCACTACCCCCAGGAATTTTTAAATTCTCTGAAACCCGCTGGGCTACTACCTCATGAACTGTCGTTAAAAGTTGGCACGCCGATAATGCTTCTCAAAAATGTAAGCCCCCCAACATGTTTAATGGCACGAGACTTCTTATAAAGGACCTAAAAGATAATTTAATAGTAGCGAAGATTATCACCGGCCCTGCAGCTGGTGAATTAGCTCATATACCAAGAATACCCATGATTCCTACTAATTTGCCTATACCCTTCAAAAGGCTCCAATTTCCAGTAAAAATTTCTTTCGCACTAACGATAAACAAATCCCAGGGCCAAACATTCAAATTAGTAGGAATTGATTTACGAAAAGAATGTTTGACGCATTTGCAACTTTACGTTGCCCTATCACGGGTCGGGGCTCCCGACCATCAGTATATATATATATATTTTTTTATTATGTTTTTTATTTACGGACAACAAACAGATCCATTTTTGTTAGTAACTTACTTCTAGATAATACAATAAAATAAGGTTAGTGCTTATCTATAGAAAAATAATTTTAAAATTTTAATGTGTCATGTATATAAGAAAGAAAGAAAGAAAGAAAATACATTTATTCAGCTAAACTAACTACACAGTCAAAAACAATATAAAACAAAAATAGATAGCGTTACATAAACAAAAAAAGAAAAATTAAAATAGAAACTAAAAAATAGATTTTTAACACAAGGTAGTTGCTGCTGAAAAGGCCTATCTCAGCACAAATGTTCAAGCAGCTAACCACCCGAACGCTGATTTTCGGATAGGCCTAGAGCGGGTGTTGGACTAACACAAAACAATTTCTAAAAAGAAAACTTAAAATTGATAAAACTAAATTAAAAGGTATTCAATTAAACATAAATCTTACAGACAATACTTAATAAATACAAAGTTAATTATATTATTTATTATATTATATTTATAGAACACTGGACGGTACAGATTACACGGAAAGAAAGAAAACATTGTTTTAGCAACTAAATCACAACATTTGTGGAATTAAATTAATTTAATAAGTCTATGAGCTCAAATAGGTACAAAAATACTATGACTTGCAACTGTTTGTTTTTTATTCAAGGTTGGTGAACAAAGACAAACATAGGTATTTGGTGTACAATGGGTATGCGATAAGCCGAGGCATCTTCTGCTAAATCATAGTATGCACAAGATGCCTGAATACAGGTGCATGCGGGTCATCCGCTATGACTTTCAGGATGCTATTGTCACTCCCCCGAAGCCATCTCACCAGAGACGCCACCTTTTTTCTGATGATGGCATGGAACCCATCAGTGTGGTTTTCGGCAAACATACCAGAGGCACTGCAAAATCGGGGGAGTTTCAACATCATCCTGAACACATTATTGCATTGTACGCGCAGAGGTATCCAGTAATTTCTGGGAACATCTGAACCACAGACTACCCGTGATATTTAAACGGGGTTACTCGGTTCATGTTCATTCCGTTAAGGGTAATTTTAGGAATAGTATCTGGACACCTACCGGCAGCCCTAAAGACCATGAACTCACTTTTCTTGACATTATACATCAGTCCATTTGTTGCGGCGTAGTTCTCACAAACTCGTAACATGTCTCCGATAGATTTCGCTGTCGGGCCCAGCAGCACCATATCATCCGCGTAGCTGATGTTTTTTACATAAACACCTCCCACGCGGCACCCGACACGCATGCTGCTGAGCTCAACCAGGAGATCGTTTACGTACAGGTTGAAAATCTTCGGAGACGACAAACCCCCTTGTCTCACGCCGCATTCCAACCTGTACGAGTCGGAGAGGCTATTTGCCCACTTTACATTATTGATCTGATGACCGTACCAATACTGGAACAATCTGAGCAGTCCTACCGGCATGCCCCTGTCCTCCATCTTTCTCCAAAGCACATCATAGGAAACGAGATCGAGGGCTTTGGAGAGGTCCAGAAAACAGGCGTACACCGGAGTTTTCCTCTCAGTATAATATTGGACAGTATGCTTGAGACATAGGATTGCGCTTTCTGTGGAAAGTCCAGCACGAAAACCAAACTGCGCGTCGTGAATATTTAAATAGTTATCCAGAGTCATTTCAAGCATACTATCCAATATCTTGGCCACAGTAGTCGCAAGAGAGATAGGTCGGTAGTTGCTCCTGTCCGAGATATCTCCTGTCTTGTTCTTCACTATGGGCACCACTGTCGTTCTCATTAAGTCATCAGGTAAGTAGGAGTGACTAATACACAAATTGAAAAACATGGACAGGACCCTCGGCAAGTGCACCCCCGCATATTTTAAGTGTTCTATACTGAGCCCGTCATGTCCAGGAGATTTACCTCTACGCATTCTGCTTATGACTTTCCTTACTTGTTTAGCAGAGAAATTAAGCAGAGGTTCCTCCCCAGACACATCGGGCTCACCATCGAGCACAGCAGTGGAAGGACCAAGCGGAGATTTAACTTTAAAATGAGCCATGAACATGTTGGCTATCTCCCTAGGGTCACTCTTGCCATCAACGTTCGCCGGGAGGCCAGGCCTACCGTCTAGCTTACCCGTAGATTTCCAAAATTTACCAAAGTCTTTGTCAGCTCTTTGCTTAGCAATCAGGTCCATTTTAAGCTGCTCTTGGTGATTTTGGCACCACTTAAGCCGACCTTTAAAGATATTACGCGATTTGCACATTTCGTCATAAGCAGCGCCAGACCTTGGTAAACCCTGAGATATCCACTCCTGATACTTAAGCCTGGCGTACCGATGCGACTCTCGCACATGCTCTTTCCAGCCGCAAACTCTATCTTTTCCCTTCCGCTTTACATCAGTTCTTTGCTTCTGGGTCCGAACTGCCGCATCGCTCATGACATTAATTATGTTAGCATATAGCTTATCTAAGACTATTTTATGTTCTGATGTTACGCATGATCCAAAGCTACAAGCTTCAAATTCTGGAGGGAAGTCCCCGTAACGTAACCCTTCCTCACACAGTTCTTGGTATTTACTTGTTTGTGATTTATCTCTTTCCCCCCAGATCACAGCGTTACGAGGTACATTAGGTGACACGAGCATAGGACCTGGATTACCTAGGTTGCATTCAATATGTAATGGCAGGTGATCAGATACAAATATGTCCTGTACTATTCCCACACTTACAACAGTTTGCCAGGCTGCTTGCGAGACAATACAATGGTCTAACCAACTCCCCGTACCATGAAATGTGTCAAAATATGTAAACGAGTTTGAGTCGATACCTAAAAATTCTACATCCGCGCATAACCAAGACCTGTCTTCACAGAAGTTGCTAAGCTCACTATAGAAGAGCTTACCAGGATGAGCATTCATGTCACCAAGTATAAAAACGGTTTGAACATGATTACTTTCCACCACTGCATTAGCTTCACTTAGAACCTCTGCGAAAACAGGCAAGTTTTGTCGGGATAGTACAGGCATATATACACAGAAAACTAATATAGAGCGACCACCTATTGATACTTTGATAGCCAGTAATCTCGAGCTAGAACATTCAATCACTGTTACGCTATCAAATATTTCTTTTCTCCATAAGATAGCCAGGCCTCCGTATGGCCTCCCTACCAACAGTTCACCGCTGTCTATTGAGCTCTTACCAACATATTCAAAGTCGGGAGATACGGTACCTATTAAAGGGAGGTCGTGATTGAATAACCATGTCTCCTGAAGACAGATATAATTCGCAGACTTACAAAGCTTACTAACGTCATCAAAAGAAGTTTTAAAATTTTGTTATCTGAAAATAATTTAACGTCAAATGTCGCTCGTAAATCGCTTTGGGACTGCCGGCAGAAGTGAAAACCTAGTATTCATTACATTTAAATATTTTCATCATTAACAACTTTAACATCCTCATAAAGACAATCTATGCAGCCTGCGGATAAGCCCCTGGCCTAGACAAACGTTGTATGGAACATTTATGCTCTATAATAATAAAAAAAATAATTTAAGATCACATAAAAAACTAAAAAAACCGACTTTCAACGTCACGCTAGTCAATTTCAATATTAAGTTTGAGGTGTTGATCTTTATATCTCTGGAGATACTGAACATTTCTCGATGAAATTTAAATGGTACCACCTGTAAAATATCATCATCATCATAATCAGCCGGTGTCAGTAGTGGACTGACCGGCTGGACATATGCCTCTCTCAAGACACGCAACTGAGCCCGATTTTCGGCTTTTTGTTTTTTCCTGTGTTTGTTGACAGACATTGATGATATGATAAAATCATCTGAATAATGATACATTTATCCATTATTTTTGTTGATTTATTCAAAACGGATTGAACGATTTCGTTAAAATTTAAATGGGACCCCCTTGGGGGTATACCCTTTCCAATGAAAAAAGAATGATCGAAATCAGACTACTCTGTAAAAGGTTATGCGTGGTCATACATAAAAAAAATATATACGCGTCGACTTCATAACCTCCTCCGTTTTTTTTTTCGTCGGTTAAAAATACTATACCTACAGACATTAAAAAACATTGAGAAAACGGCGTTTTTATCACTTCAGAGTTTCGTAGTTTGTTCCAATTTCTTAGAACACCGAAACGAGAACGCCTGTACGTGCACCGAATTTTAATCCACTATTATGTCATGCTGCGTATAATTTTCACTACGTTTTCAGTTAAATAAAATTGTACTGCTTTTGACGGTTCTCGTTTCAATCCTGAACGAATGTTTTCAAGCAACGAGAGCTAATGTGGAACAGATGTTTGAGAAATCGTTTTAACTAATGTAATTTCAAAATGCTTGATATTTCGTATCCGTTTTCCGTTGTACATTAGGGTCGCTACACATATAAGCGGGTTGACACAATCAGTTCGGCAGTATTTGTTGAACTACAAGGCCGGCTCAAAGCAATTACTACACATGTTGAACTTTATTCAGATAGTGCCGATCTGGGCCCTTCAGTCCTTCAGTCCCTTCAGACTATTAAAACGGCCCATTCAATTCGGTAGTGTTTGTTGAACGACAGAACTGACTCGAAGAAATATATTACACACACGAATTTGGACACGAATTTGGTTTTATGCGACCAGATATGTATGTTACGATTTTGAAGGCTACGTTCCATCCACGAAGATTTCATGGTGGTGTGCGTAATAATGAAGAGCCAGCAATAACCACAAAAGCTACGATCTTTGTCCTCATTTCAATCTTAGCAAAACCACAGAATAAAAATAGTACTATTTAACACTACTGAAGTAATATTTATTGCCAAAACTAGACCAGTATAATCTTAATCATATAATTAACCTCATATTACATTATCATCAATTCGTCAATTATCCTGAAATCATTACTTTCTGTACTCGCTACCTTTTTCAGTCCCAGTAGTCTCCACATAGTTCTACTTAGTTCTAATAGAGCTAGACAATTGTACATTCGCATCTATCTCTATATCTAACATCGGAAAATACTAGGAATCTATGATGTACATTATGCTACAAGGAGTTTAACATTGCCTACGCTATAGTTCCCTTAGAACTGTCATGATCTAAGAATCCATGATTATAAAATTGCTAATTTAGGAGTGCCACAAGATAAAATTCTGGGTCCTATACTCTTTCTACTGCACACTTACTTCTGATCCGATGTCTGGGTGAGTTCGCAGGAGTGCTTTGCTCGGAGCTCTGGTCTGCTCCGTACTCTGTCCCGCTGCTGTCTGCTGGCGCGGCTGCTAAGGTGAAGGTGGCGTTGTGACATCTCTCTCGACTCCTGCTGCGTTGCCATCGACTCTGAGGAAATAAATACAAGATATTTACAAGGACATTAAAGCCCAGTTTCACAACTGGTGTGCGAGTTGCGCCGGGAAGCGCGGGTGATACGACGTGCGATGCCGCCATCCTAGCCGCTCCCAGACGATGACCTACGTATTAGGTTGAAACCTGGTCGGAGCATCATCATCATCATCGTCATTATCAGCCGGTATCAGTCCACTGCTGGACGTAGGCCTCCCCCAAGACACGCCACTGAGCCCGGTCTTCGGCTCTTTGTTTCCAGTCGGAGCATGTCCGAAGTAAATACAACGCGAACAAAAGCCGGCACGTTCACATTAAAATTAATAATTTTTGCGAAAACTTTCAAACTAAAATATTTAAATGTACATAACAGCTACCGTGTTAAAATTGAAATCATTTTTACAGAGTACTAGCTGTACCCCGCAGTTTTGCCCGCGTAGGCAGAAACCTTCTTTGGCTCATGCACAACAACTTTGCTAAAGATCAGCACATGATCAAATGCATAGTTTATAGGACATACAGACAAACATTCATTTTTATATAAGAGATATGAGAGTTTTGATTATAAAGCCTATACTTAAAATTCCATGTTTATTGTTTTATCTGATAGGTTAGCGTTTGGCCATTTTCTCGCCTGGTGATAAAGCGATAATGTGGTCAAGGATTGCCCAACTAGGAAAATAGTGATAAAAAACCACCTTTTATCTCTAAATAGTAATATTACAGTCATATATAAGTAACGCTTATGACTGCTAGTGATATATAAGTAATTTATAACATGCTTTAGCTGTATAAAGATATACAGCTAAACTTTGATATAAACATATCACATAAACGTTTACCCAGCTGTTTATACAGCATATATATCACAGCTGTAAAATGATAACTCACAACTTCGATTAAGAGCAATTACGTTGTATAGCAGGCCTTCGTAATACTATTATAACGCAAAAGTGAACTAATTTGGCTCGAAGATCACTAATATAGAGCTGATGTTATATTGATCACTAGTGTGGCTGTAATACCTCAAATATGCTGTATATAAGCATCCGTTAACACCTGTGCTAAATAAATGATAATTATACCTTTAATAACACTCAAAAGATGCAATAAAGCGTTGACCAAACTCATTTATCACTAGTAACATAATAACTGTATTATTTCATATATAAAGCTAATAAGATGCATATGTATTCTCGAATCACGGTTATAAAACCTTTCTGCTCTATATAAGAAATTATATTTCCAAATTACGACATATCATCGATGGCCGGCGACTAAACATTTTGGTAAATCTTACTACGACTTGTTTTTACAAAACATGGAGTATGACTGGAGTAAATACAAGAAAAGTGGTACCTTTAAACACGTAAAGGACGGGGAAAATTATCAAACACTATGTTTTTCTATATTTGAGACTAACTCCTTTATAATCATTTCGTTCGTCAAGTCAATATCTAAAATTCTGAGAGAAGTTCCGTACAAGCCGAAAATGTATACAACTATTAATAACACATTTTAAGTACAAAGTACAAGTGTCAGTCCATGGCCATTCCATTCTTATAAGATGGTCTTTATTTAAAAAACAGTTAACATCCATAATTACAACTATTTTCAGACTGGAAAAAACAATAGTTTTATTTATTCCTTTAGTAAAGGTTTATTTACTTGCTCCTGAGGAACCCTAAACAGTTATGGCTGCTAGATGTTGTAAGTCGATTGTATAGCCGCAACCGTAACTCTATTTAGTTGCTTAGAGGTGTCTGCGCACATTTTCAATACGTAATATGTGTTTTATTTAATTAAATACTGAAAATTCAAGGGGGCATTGAAAAAACCTTAGTATTACACTATTAATTTATCAATAAAATTGCAAGCCCATGTAAAGTTGGACTAAACATTGTTCACAGATTGATAAAACAATGGAGTAAACGGATGTGAAATTATATAATTCCACCGACTTGTCATTTATAACATAAAATATTACTTACCAAGAATATTTTTAAGTGAAATCCAACGAGTTCTTGCACTAGCACGTAACACGAATAAAACCGGCTAAGTTGAGTTGAACTCGCCCACCGAGGCTGCCGTACCAACCAATTAAGCTAGACCTCTAAATTGTATCAGCGCTCATATAACTCAGAGGTCTACCTTAATTGGCGCAAGCTATGTATGTATGTATGGGGACACCCTTTAATTTTCATCTTTTTTTATTTTTTGGAATTTTTCCTTAATTTTTGCTGTAAGACCTTGCTTCTTGCCAAATTTCTTGATTCTAGGTCAACGGTTCCGGTTTACCTAGAATTGTCAATTTTGGTTATATGCAAGGTCTTAGAGAACGTAAAGGAAAAATTCCGAAAAATAAAAAAAGTTGAAAATTAAGGTACATTTTGGTACTAAAAAGTTTTCGCGAAAATCTAAATTTTCCCATATCTTTTTATTGTGTTGACTAAAGACCTTGATTTTTATACACCCAATAGGGATTATAGACCTTAGTATCAGGTATAAATTTCAACTTGCTAGGTCCACCCGTTCCTGAGAAAATCAGTGGTGACACACGGACAGACAGACGGACAGACAGACGGACAGACAGACGGACAAGAAAGTGATCTTATAAGGGTTCCTTTTTTTTACCTTTTGAGGTACGGAACCCTAAAAATAATGTTATTATAGAATAAAAAGGCATAATATATCAATTAAACAACTCTATATCAAGTGTTGCTGTGACCCTTTTGTTACTTTATTATGATACAACTGATATAAAGTAACTGATATATCACGAAAAAGTTGTAAAGCACACAGATATATCACATATATGTATCTAAGTAGTCCTAAGCGGAGCTGCAATAGGTCCACTATATCACTTAATATATGATAAAAGTGGGGCCAGATCCGCATGATAGAAACGTTTCAATCACACATATACGACAACTCCCGTGACCGATATATACAGCAACTTTTAGCTCTATATGAAAAATTTTGGTAGTTGGGAGTGTATACGCTAGGCCTAGATTAGTCTGACACTTAAGGACGGTGCCGGAACACCGTAATGTTACGGGGGCAATTTTTTCCTTGCTAATGGTAAACTACTATTTAGTAGCAAGTCAAGGAGAATATCGATTCAGTGCTCCTACCACATGAGGAGATTTTCATAGTATTTCATAGAAGTTTCATTCATTCCTCATTCAAGTTAATTATTGATTAATGCATACCACAAGAGTCCTCATTTCTAGGTAAATTACCGGTTTTACGGTAGAGCGAAAATTAAATCGCCATAAAGAGACACCAAAATCTACGTTTAGTGTTCGGCGAACTCTTAAATTATATCTTTTCTAGTTTATTATTATGTTGTTAATGTGACTAAATTAATTACAAACTGAAAAAAAACTTCAAATGCCGCGCTAGTCGTTTTCAGTACAAAGTTTGTGGTGTTACATCATCATAAATTATACTCATACTAGATAAAATTACTATGATATCAAACGGAAAGCATACTCTCCCAAGATTTTTTTTTCAAATCGGTTAATACATAACGGAGTTTTGAGGTAACACACTTAAAAAAAAAACAAGTGAATTGAGAAACTACTCCTTTTTTTAGTAGTTGGTTAAAAAAACAGGACGACATACGGACGGACAGAGTCTTAGTCTAGTCTAGAGTCAGAGTCTTAGTCAGGATAGGGTCTTGTTTTATCATCCTCCAGGTACGAAACATTAAAGCTGACACACACACTGTATAAGCTTATGTATATGACAGCAATTTATAAACCTAATTGTCAAATTGTCTATCGTAATTGGAGCCCCGGTCCCAGTTAACGCCTACCAATGTCAATAAAATCAATAAACCAACACGATTAAAAATGTAATTCAATTGATTTTACAATTGTCAGTTTTCTCTGTATTTACAGGCTTCCTCGAATTGGAAATGTGAATATATTCATTTGATACTTCGGTGAAACTTCTGTTATAATCTTTCATTAGAATGATACACTCGATTGGTTGAATTATCTTCGTGATAATATAAAGTCTTGGCAGAAGGAGTATGTACGGTGATATATGATGGTAAGCCATGAAACGAACTAAAAAATAACTACTTTAGCAAGCATGACTACAACTATACTACTACATTCAAAGAACGTGTCAAAGCTCACTATCTCTCGTAAGATTAAATTGCTACCTACTGATTTTTTGTTTTCTCTCCTTGTTATATTTATTTATATAGTATATGTATTGTTTATTGATAAATATATTATTTATGTATTATATGTATCTGCAGTGTAGTGTTTATGTATTTACTTATTTATTTTAGTTATTTACCCCGCCATGTTCATTAAACAAATCCTCATTACCCAAAGGTTGTCTGGAAGAGAACGCTCTAAGCGATAAGACCGCCTTTTGTAACACTTATTTGTGAATGTTTACTTAAGTTTTTTAATGTTTTCTGAATGGTGTTCAATAAAGAGTTATTCTTCTTCTTCTTCTTCTATACCTGAAACACAAGTTTTCCTTTGTTTTCTCTAAACAAGCACTGTATGTGAGATATTTTGTTTTATATGATATTTCATTAATTTTCAAACTTATCCTTCTATTGCACTGAATTTCCATTTCCTTGAGGATTTGACAAGTCTTATTGAATCAGCACCCTAATGATACAATTTCAACACAGGATTGCATAGACACATAAATCTACAATAAATAATTGTATTTATATTTTAAGGCAGTATTGTTCCGCAAAGTTACCATTGTTTTCGTTTTACTGAACTTGCTCAAAGAACCAACTAAACATAAGCCAAGAGAGAGGAAGACGGAAGCGGCGATGCGATTCGAATCTTATCGTGGTTGCTAAATTCAATCGCGTTAATACTGTCCGTTTCTGTCTCTTTTGAAATTGTTTTCTTTGGAAAATAATATGTGTATTATAGAAAATATGTTATTAAAATTGAAGTTCAAATTATACCAATTTTAAGTGACAGAGTTTGTTGTGAGAGAGTGATTTGTTCAATGTGAGGTGAGAGCGTTGAAAACAACTTTTAGAGGTGAGTTTACCTTTAAATTAGTGAAGAAATGCTGCGTCCTATGTACTACAGAGAGTGGCGCGTGGTGGTGAGCGGAGCGAGCGCGGGGCGGGGGTGATCGGGGAGCGGTGCAAGATAGCTCCGACGCTGACTTCGACAGCCGACCGCTCAGCGCTTCCGAACGTTCTGTGGACAAAATGTATCATAAGTTTCATAGTTATTTACCATAAAGACTACAATTTCCCAAACGTGGTCACCACTCCGGAACTCGTTTACCCTATCGGTTGGGAAAACGTAGTGTAGGACGCCCTCCGGCGAGATGGAGCGACGATCTGCGCAAGGTAGCTTGCATCCATTGGATGCAAAGAGTCGAAGATCGGGCTCAGTGGTGAGCATTGGGAGAGGTCTATGTCCAGCAGTTGACTAACACAGGCTGCTGATGATGATAAAGACTATAAATCTACGTATGTTTTATATTATATAGGTATGCGCTTTTCCCTATGTCACTTGAACAAAAGTGAATTGCCTATTGCCTAGCATGTGAACGCATAACTTTAGAACGGCTGCACCGATTTGGCAAATTATTGTTTTTATAATTGTCAGGACAAGGTTTATACGAAGAAAAAGTTTTAAATAAATGAAAGTAGTTATTATCGCGGATAAAGCTGCAGAGCACAGCTGGTATATCAAAGTAAGTTATTATTAAAAAGAAAAACAAACAACCATACGGCATGAAAAGTTAAAATGATAGCAACTGAGAACTGAGCAAATAACAATTTTATACGTAGTAACTGAAAGACAAAGATAAACCCACGCCATCATATTTATTATTCTAATGTTTTGTAAATATAACCTTTTGTCTTTTGAATAATATTATGTCAATATTGAGAAAACTGAGTCAATCTAAATTCAATTGAAGCTTTCCGTAAATAGAGCGATATTTATTGACTCTCATTTTCAATCACAAAATAACAAATGAATTAAATATATTAGAGCTCGACTAAGAGTCTGTCTGAAAAGTTGGTTGGTTTAAAATAATGCAGGAAGGCAACAATATACTTTCAGGTGACAAATGAAACTTTTCTAGAACTTCATTAACGACAATTTCACATCAAAACATACGTTATAATAGCTACATGACATACAAAGAGAATATATACTGCTACATATTTCGATAAGTAGGTAAGATACGACGTATTACGAGAAAAGCCTATAGGTTTATTGTGCACAAAAGCTATTGTGTGGAGTATTTTATTCCCTGATCCCATATCATTGCGGGTCTTTGCCGACAATACAGTAGAACTAATGTATTTCAAATGGCGTATAGAAAATGATTCGCTTTTGTAAACACCATATTTTTTATTGTTTTTACTTCTATTGTAAAGTAAAATTATTGCATTGTCACCAAAGATATGCAAGTATACCAAATTTGAGTCCAATCGAACGTCGGAAGTGGTTCTAATTTAGATTCCAAGATTCGACGTACACAAAATTAATTAAATACTAACACGGCTAGTAAAATAAAAGCTTGTTGTTATATGATCTACAAATAGCGGTTAAGAAGATACAGCCCTGTAAAAGACGGACAGATCGACGGACGAACAGCAATGACTCAGTAATAGGGTTCCGTTGGTTACCTTTAGATACGTATTGTACGGAGTTCTAAAAAATGCAGATTTTTTAAAAAACAGCCAAATTTTAGTAGTCGGTTAAAAAGAAAGGCATGTAATTTATATAAACGCATAAAATGTTACTACTTTATAATGTGTCTAGCACGACACGCGAAAAATTAAAAATGTTTTTTTTTTTAACACGCAACATCGCGTGTTGCCCATATAAGTCCTGTAAGTAGGTACTCAAACTAAACGCCTATAAATTCTAGGTATAGCATGAGAAAAAGCTCTTGGTCTAAGAACATTAAGTACCTGCTAAGTAGTTAGCCCAAATTGCTGAGATTATATTTGGATGGATAAAAGTACTATTAGAAGCGTCCCGCGGCTTTGCCCGTGTATATGAGTATTCTGTCCTATTCTAGTCCGCTGGCTATCTACTAAGTCTGCCCTCACGCGTCTGTCCGTATTCGGGTCGCATCAAGGCAATATTATTAATACTTCTGTTGGTCGCGTTCACACGCGTTCTACTATACTCAACGTTACTTTTAAACTATTTACCCAGATTACTTAGTGTAAAGGACAAATTGAATCTACTTTACATACCAAAAGCAACAAAAGAATATTTCGATAAGGAATAATTTACATATTATCATAAATATTCACTGTAAGGCTGAGTTGCACCCTCTTACTTATCCATATTTCTGTGCTTTAACTATAACAAACGGCAAAAATCAGTCAAGCTCCATACAAAAACACCGGTTGTATTTATATTATTATAGTTACTGTTAAAGTAAGATTGTGCAACTCAGCCTTCAATTTAAATATTTTACTATGCCACAATTATGATTATAATGGTTTTCACATAAAATCTTTAAAAAAAACCGACTTCATAACCACAAACAGGCACTCAAAAGCGAAAAATAAATTACTTAATATAATTATTATAAGCGCTACCCACTTATCTATTTGAAGTCGGCGCCAGCCAAGTCTATTGGATAGTTACCGAAGAATATCTCTCAATAATACTTAAATTCAAAAAATTTAAACCACCCCCGACTGATTTGTATATGTAATCCGAGTTTATAACCAAAGCATATGTATAACTTTATACATTGAGACCATTCCAAGGAGATGTCTCAGAATTAGATCAAGCTTACCATATTTTTGCAATATCATTGAAGTAACAAGATACTGCGACAGCGTCATTTTGATTTTTCGACATCCGCGGTCAAAGGACTACGAGCTTACGAAAGTTGCTATCGTAGTTTTTTTAACCAAAAAAGAGCTAATAATATTTAAACGGCTGAACAGATTTTCATGAAATAAAGCTAAGAACACTCTCGACGAAGACATCTATCAAACAAAAAAAACTAAATCAAAATCGGTTCATCCGTTTGGGCGCTACGATGCCACGATGACAGACACACAGATACACACGTCAAAATTATAACACTCCTTCGTTTTGCGTCGAGGGTTAAAAACCAAAATCAACGTGAAGAAAGATGTAAAAACATTATTCAAAGTCATATTTTTTAGTCTTCAAAAGTATATGCAATAGCAACCTCCATTGTGTATAATCTTCTTGGGACTCTTCTTCTAAAACATGTACATTCTCCTATGTTTGAGATATTTATCTCCATATCTTTGAAGATACTAATCAAATCTCGATAAAATTAAAATAAAATGGGACAACCTCGGAATCGTACCCTACCTATTAAAAAAATAATCATTTGAATCCGTTCACAATTGACGGAGTAATAGCGTAACATACAAACAAAACAAAACAGACGAATTGAGAACCTCCTCCTTTTTTGTGAAGTCGGTTAGTAAAATAATGTTACATGCTATTGCGGACTTTTTTTAGAAACTTTGTAAAACATACAATTCCAACATGCAATATTTGGATTTGCATGATGAGTAAAAAATATTCAAATAAACAAACATTTACATTTTAAGCTTTCTTAAAGCTCGTCTTTACGTTGCAGAGATTTTCAGCCTACCTAACCTAAAACAAAATCGATAAAACTCTCAAAATATAGATATTCGACAAAATGTTCTTTCCTAAATTTAAAATATGGCAATTTTTTCAGTTCCGTGGGCAATTTGTTAAAAAATTTGACACACATTGTATAACAATTTTTACTAAACAGCGCTGTTCTTGGCGTTACATTTAAAACAAGTCGATCGCCATGCCGGGTGTTACGCGAGTACACGTTCTTTGCTTGGGAGAATAAGTTAAAGTGTTTTCTAATAAAGACGTAAGGCCGAGAAACTTCACATTATTTGATTCATTTACCTTTGTTCCGTTGTACAAAATATTTCTGTGCGTACATTTTGTTCCACGTGTAGCAAATTGTACAGTATTTGTTTTATTAATGTTAACACGTAAATTGTTACTGTTTAACCATTGGATGACAGAGTCAATAGTTGTGTTTATTTCTTGGTCAAAGTTAATAAGGCTTTTTCCGGTCAAAATTATTGAAATATCGTCAGCAAACAATGTACATTTATGAGATGTAAATTCTAATAAATCGTTTATGTAGATAAGAAACAATAATGGGCCAAGGACGCTTCCCTGCGGGACACCGTAAGCATTTATTAGATAGGGTGACTTTTCAGAAGTTACAACAGAATTATTATTTATGTAAGTTATTTCTACGCATTGCTTACGGTTAATCAGATAATTTTCAACCCAATCGAGTGCAGGTCCTCTGACACCATAATTTTCCAATTTTTGCAATAAAATTTTGTGTGAAACATAGTCAAAAGCTTTTGACATATCAAAAAATACAACAACCGTTGGTTGCTTGTTGTCTATGCCAATTAAAACATTATAAATCAGGTGAAATGACGTAAGAGTGGTCGATTTCCCTTTTTGAAAACCGTTTTGTTCTTTTTTAATTACGTTAAATTTATTGAAGAATTGAAGTAACCTACTGTGCATTGCCTTTTCAAATATCTTCAACAGGATTGGAATTAGCGTAATCGGTCTGTAATTATCAAGAACCTTTTTATCACCCTTCTTGTGTAAGGATTTGACTATTGATATCTTAAGGCTTTCTGGAAAAACTCCTTGTTCAAACGAAACATTTATTAAAATAGTTAATATGGGCACAATTGCAACAACTGATTTCTTTAGAATGTTTGTTTCAATTCCATCATAGCCCACTGACCTAGTATTTTTAGTGACATAACTACATTTTTAGTTTCGGTTAATCCTAATGGTTTCAAAAAAATGCTATTTTTATTTTGGGTTTTATTTGTATTGTATGTATTTAAATTATTTTTATTTGTCAGTTGAAACAAATATTTGTTAAATTCGTTGGCTATACATTTTGGTTGACTTATGGTTTTATTAGCTACTGTTATTTCGTTTATAAAATCATGTGCACTGTCTTGTGAAGTTTCGTCATTTATTACCCTCCATACTGCCCTACATTTATTACTCGACGATTGTATAAATTTCATATTATGTAGTCTTTGTGATTTGTTGATGCATTGACGTAGTATTCTAGAGTACTTTTTGTATGCTTGCTTGTGTAGATTAGAATTTTTTTTATAGTTATTTAAACGTTTATAACGTTTGGTTTTGCAACTACGCCGTAATCCTTTTGTGATCCATTTTAGGTTCCTCTTTTTATTTAATATAAGTTTTTTGACCTCTGGAAAACATAACTTATAGAACAGAATCAATTCACTATGAAATAAATCAAAGGCACTATTAAATCATTGCATTCATAAACTTCGCAGAAATTCAAGCAGTGCATATAATCAATAAATTTACTGACAATTTGTTGCATTATGATGCGTTTTTGAGGTCGAAGAGCCTTTTGTTTAGTTGCAATACACAGCATCTGAGATGTGTCGTGGTCCAACAGACATAATTTTAACACTTCGCTGCGGGCGTCTTTCACGTTACTAAAAATATGGTGAATACATGAATGGATTCTGGTAGGTTCATTTATGTGCACAGACAGATTATAGTTTTGAATTAGGTCAATCAATGTGTCAACAATTTAATTTTTTTTAACAGTATTTATATTTACGTCGCCACATATAACGATTTTATATTTTTTGTTAGTTTCGAATATTATTTTGTGGAGTAGTGCGTCAAAGTATTTAAAGAATAAGTCAACTTTTGATTATGGTTTCCGGTATAAACATATTGTCAATATATTTAAATCACATATTTCAACCCCACAGCATTCAAATACGTTAACATTAGCAAAATTTTTTTTTTCCTGCCATATAAACCGGTCTGTCACCTCTGAAATCTACATAAAACATATCCGGGTAATTCAATCGTATACATCATCATGTCATATCGCCATCCAAACATAACTAATGGGACGCTATTTATAAGAATCCCGGTTTGTTGGTGTCCCGATGTCCCGGTCGGCCCGGTATCCCAGTTTCCCGGTATGAATAATGTATTTCCCCGTTTGTTTTCCATCATTTTTGTCCGAATTTGGCGATCGCACTATAAACAGTTTGTTTGGAAATTATATTGGAAAAGATCAAGGAATGGGAAAGATAACGTGAAAATGTACCTATGATTATTATTATATAAAATCCAAAATTTCGCCACCGGACGGGACTCAAACCCGCGCCAATTATGTAACACACCCAAACGCTTTAACAAACTTAGCTACCGACAACTCTCACCGAAGTTTTTGGATGTATATAATAATGTACAAAAACATATAGTGTAGATCTATAACACTTAAAGAAACATAGTGATAATTGTATGATTCACAATTATCTTTAGTACATTTCGAATAATCTTCAGTATGGCAGCAGATTTTCTCATGATGGTGGTAAGTTACTTTTTGGTAGCATGTCACACATCGATATAATGCTCTTACCTCCTGTGGACATGACGCGGTGACGTAGTGACAATGACCCCTCACTCAAATATAAACTGCAATGGTTCATTTATATTATCTTAGCTACATCTAGTCTCATATTTTACTCAAACTGACTTGCTACCAAAAAGAGGAACTTACTACCATTAATAGGAAAATTTCTCTCCATAACCTTACGATGATCCGGCAGCACACAGCCCTTGAGTGTCAGAACATTCTAGACCTAGTGTGTTCACCATATTCGACCACATCATCGCTTACCACCAGGTGAAACAATGGTCAAACGCTAGCCTATCATCTAATAAAACTAACTTTAGTTTTGCAAAAGAGACTACGTAAATATTTACACAAACGTCGTGAGCATTTCTTTGTATATAGCGTAGAAAGCGAAGAAAAATATATGGTTCGGACGTGACTCAAGCTAAGGGCGAACTTTGTAAACTATTGTGATAAATAGGAATGTTTGTATTGTTTTTAACCGACTTCAAAAAAAGGAGGAGGTTTCTCAATTCGACCGTATATATATTTTTTTTTTTTTTTATGTTTGTTCGCGGATAACTTCGTCGTTTATGAACCGATTTCGATTATTCTTTTTTTGTTCGAAAGGAGATATCCCAAGTGTGGTAACATGGTAATTTTATTGAGGTATGATAAGTATCTCCAGAGATATTGAGATAAACATCTCAAAATTGGTACTGAAAATGAATAGCGCGGCATTGAAGTCGGTTGTTTTTTAGTTTTTAAACGATATTATTTGAAATAATGATTTGTGGTTAAAGGATGTTGTTTTATTACAACAGATATAACACAAAGTATTTATATTGTAATACAGAGTCTTCTCGTAAGCCTATAGTCGAAACGTCGGGTAGATACAATTATAATTTATATTGGATTGGCTTGAATATCGGATTTCGGCAGGTGGTAATCTATGATGTGATCGAAGATGGTAAACATGCTTTGCTAAGAATACCCTGACTGTGAATCTTTAACGATTTAAATTTGGCCAAAAACCATTCTCGTTTATTTTCCTACTTACTAACAGGTACTTTATACATGTACAGTATCGGTCAAAATTGGAGTAGCAGTCTCAAAAAGCATTAGCATGACAGCAAAATATGCACATACGACCTTCTTCTAAAAGACGTTTCGAAAGTAACATAATGAAAGAGAAAGATAGAAGAGATAGAAAGACCCATATATCGCACTCTTTCATTATGAACCAATTAGAAAGAGCGCATGTGTTCATTAGTAGAATAACTAGACCAGTTTTGCTTCTTTTATCAGTTATACAAATAATGAGGGTAGATTTTAAACAAAATGTGTTGATGGCATAAATGTATGAACATAAAATTGTCGGTTGGTGAACTTAGGTGGTGGTTGAAGTTTGGTTAATAAATAACTAATAAAATCAAAATGCAAGCAAATATAATTATTAAAGACGGCGAATATTGAGGCTTCGCATAGAAATGGACTAAATAAATTATATTATCTCAAATGTATAGTGAAAGCGGCATAAGTGTAAGTTATTGCTGAGTGATAAGTGATGAGAAATCGTAGTTGTGAAAGTGAATTGTTAATAAAGTGTGTTAATAAGATTTGGCGTTTTCAGACGAATTTTATATAGAGAGTTCGCCGCGCACTCCATGGGGTTCAATAATGCAGCGCGAGACGAGAGATGTCCTGAGCAGCTGTAGTGTAGTCCTGTAGTCTCCCTGGATCTAGTTTGGGGAAATTTACGCGACAGACATAATATGTGCAAATATAGTGGATTACGAAGGCTTCTTATCTGCATCGAAAACAAGAACACACGAAATATCAACACCATCAACACCAATATTATAAATGCGAAAGTCAGTTTGTTTATTTGTTTGTTTGTTTGTTTGGGACTTCTTCACGGTCAAACGGCTTCACCGATTTGGCTGAAATTTTGTACAAAGATAGTACATAAGGCAGAATAGGATATAGGATACTTTTTTTCTGGCTGTCGAGTCAGGGGGTCCAGATATTTATAATTGAATTTTGTAAATATAAGCCCTCTCTTCGAATAAACGGCTTGACCGATTTGCCTGAAATGTTGTATAAAGACTGTTCATAGAGCAGAATAAAATAAAAGATACTTTTTTTTTGGCTATCGAGTCTGAGAGTCCAGATTTTTTTTATTGAATTTTGGTAATGTGTGGCCTCTTATCAGCTAAACAGCTTGACAGATTCAGCTGAAATTTTAAACATATTAGAGTTCATTTGGCATAGAATCACATAGGATACTTTTTTTGGCAGTCGACTCCAGGTGTCCAGATTTTTTAAATTGAACTTATTTTAGCTGAAATGTTGTACACAGACAGTCAATAAGACATAGAAGGACAACGAATACTTTTTTTGGCTGGCAATGTCGGTTGTCTTTATTTCTATTATGGATTTTTTTAAATGTGTGGTCTCTTTTCGGCCAAACGGCTTGACCGATTTAGATGAAATTTTGTACAAAGACATTTAATAGGGCTTAAAAGGGCAAAGAATACTATAAGTTAAGTGTGGGGTGCCTATATTTTTTGTTTACTTTACATAGAGTTTGCATAATCATAAAAGTTTGACCATTCATCTATAATGACTAAACTTATTAAGTGTCCTAATTAGGCCATAAAACTGTCAGGGTCATTAAAAGTCATCAAAATTTACGCGATGGCTTTGCTTGCCCAACGTGTTAGGTCTGCTTTGTGGGAAGGATTTTAAACAACATTCGTGTTTTAACAGCCACATTTCACTTAAGGGTCATTGGTGTGGACTTAGTAGGTCATAAAAACTGTCAGTCATAAAACGTAAAAATGTTCGCGCTCACTACGCTCGCGTAGTGATAGCGATCGCAACGCTCGCGAAATAATTTGTTTGATCTACTTTGTAGGTAATATTTCAGCAGTTTTTCTATTTTAATAAAGGATATCAAGTTCAACCTTAGGGTCATCGGTGTTGACTTAGTAGGTCATAAAATCTGTCAGGGTCATAAAATGTCGTACAAATTTTTCGCGCTCGCTTCGCTCGCATTTAGTCTACTTTGTAAGTAATATTTCAACAACTTTTGTATTCGAATAGCCACATGCATCAAAACGAGCCATAAATTGGAACATTACCTTCAATAATCATGATGATTATTTACGTTAAAATAAGTGGATATCAAGTTTAACCTTAGTGTCATCGGTGTTGACTAAGTAGGTCATAATAACTGTCAGGGTCATAAAATGTCATAAAAAATTTTCGCGCTCGCTTCACTCGCGCATTGATAGCGCTGGCTACGTTCGCGCAAGCATTTCTTTTATCCACTTTGCATGTAAGATTTCAGCAAATTTTGTATTCTAATAGCCACATGTATCAAAACGAGCCATAAATTGGAACAGTACAACCTTCAATAATCATAATGATTATTTACCTTAACATAAGTGGATATCAAGTTTAACCTTAGGGTCATCGGTGTTCACTTAGTAGGTCTTAATAACTGTCAGGGTCATAAAATGTCATAAAAACTTTTCGCGCTCGCTACGCTCGCGCAGGCATTTGTTTAATCTACTTTGTAAGTAATATTTCAACAACTTTTGTATTCGAATAGCCACATGCATCAAAACGAGCCATAAATTGGAACAGTACCTTCAATAATCATGATGATTATTTACGTTAAAATAAGTGGATATCAAGTTTAACCTAAGTGTCATCGGTGTTGACTAAGTAGGTCATAATAACTGTCAGGGTCATAAAATGTCATAAAAAAATTTCGCGCTCGCTTCACTCGCGCATTGATAGCGCTGGCTACGTTCGCGCAAGCATTTCTTTTATCCACTTTGCATGTAAGATTTCAGCAAATTTTGTATTCTAATAGCCACATGTATCAAAACGAGCCATAAATTGGAACAGTACAACCTTCAATAATCATAATGATTATTTACCTTAACATAAGTGGATATTAAGTTTAACCTTAGGGTCATCGGTGTTCACTTAGTAGGTCTTAATAACTGTCAGGGTCATAAAATGTGATAAAAACTTTTCGCGCTCGCTACGCTCGCGCAGGCATTTGTTTTATCTACTTTGTAGGTAATATTTTAGCAGTTTTGTATTTTAATCAAGGATATCAAGTTCAATCTTAGGGTCTTAGTAGGTCATAAAATCTGTCAGT